>OX578138.1:151308840-151968840 GCA_951213105.1 Amaurobius ferox
TTTAAAGGATTTGACGCGTGTGAACAGTTTTTGTTCCAAATGAAAGTTTTACGGGAAAGATTTAATTAAGGAACTTGAAATTTGCAATATGTCTTCCTGATATCCCTTAGATGAATTTACGCGAGACCGAACTTTTGGAAAGATCGAAGAAGGGGAAAAAATACAGATGTTTCCATCGCCCACAGCGTTATTTCACGGCTGTGGCAAGCATTTAAAACAACTGAAATGTGTAGCGAACACCACGGGGGAGTTATTGTTAGAAGTACGACTTCTGCAGGAGATGGGTACATTGTTCTATCGACTAAAAGGGACCGGCACACCACAGCTCAGCAGGTGGCAAATCAGTTTCTTGCTACCACAGGACAGCGGATCTCCCGAAAAACTGTAGCCAAGCGTTTGGAAGACGGAGGATTTTACGCCCGGAGACCTGTTGTGTGTGTCCCATTGTCCAGACTGCACCGTACCGCCCGTTGGCTATGCTGTCTTGAGCATCGCAATTGAATCGAACAGGACTGGGCTTGAGTACCATTCTCAGATGAGAATAGGTCCAGTCTGTCATTGGATTGTAGACGCCAACTGATCTGGCGTGAGAGTGGTACTGCTTATCGTCAAGAAAATGTCCAGGAGAAGGACCGATATCCAACATGCAGTATCATGGTATAGGCCTGCATCATGATCAACGAACGCACGTCCCTACATGTGGTTGAAACTGGGACTATGACCGGCCAACGATACATTGAAGAAGTTCTATTGCCTCATGTTCGCCTTCTCTGTAGTACTGTCGGTGATAAATTTATTTTCATGGACGACAATGCATCATGTCATCGAACACTCACTGTTCAGGATTGTGTAGTCAGCGAGGATAATCAATGCCTCGTATGGCCAGCACGTTCTGCAGATCTAAACCCAATTGAAAATGTTTGTGATGATTTGGGGAGGCGACTTGCTGGTCGAAAATATCCTGCAACAAACAAGAACACCCTCATCCGTGCACTGACAGAGGAGTGAGATAACTTGCCTCAACAGCTGCTGGATAATGTTGTGCAAAGCATGACACGACGTGTGGAATGTTGCATCGCACTCCACACGATGGACATATTCCGTACTGACACCTTTCTAGAAGGTGCCTGCTGTAGTCCTTATGCATTTTTCCATTTCTCCGTACACAACATCAAATGGATACTTTTTCTTTTCAGATGTTTCAAAACCTTCTGTATTTTCCAGAACACTGAATGATCGTTATTATAATGTCCGAACAGCGTGGCAACAATATTTTATCCTGCTGGGCCTCCACCCCCGCTTAATGCTGTGCTATTTTGCAATTTGTGATCCGTTCTTAGCAACTGTCCAGTAGTGTATATATATATATATATATATTAATTTACGAAAATATCTCTATTAGTTGTATGTTATCTGTTTAAAGTTTGTTTGATAGAAAATGTTTCAACCTTTCCGATGGTATCAAGATATAAACTTTGTGATAATATTTTAGGCCGCTAAGGAATCGATTTATGTGAATATCACCGGATATCGTTGTAAATCGAGTTAAAACATAAAATAACTAAAATACTAATTCGAAATTTAAAAATAACGCCGAGGTGCTCTTATTATTCTGAAGTACCTGTGTACTGAATTTCATGGCCGCACAACGCTTAGATTTCCTGCTGCAGACTACGCGCGCGATAACACACACATACACGCGCGCAGACAAAATTTTGTGGATATTACAGAATTAAAGTCTTAGTACTGTATTATCAATACACATAAAAATCTAATCAACGTCTATAAAACGCATAAGTGACCTCATAAATGATTGACTCAATGTTTCAAACGGGAATCAAACCACGGATCTTCGTACTGGCCAGCGACTTTCTGACTATTAAGCCACTAGAACGGAATTCCTAGCTCTTACACATCAATGTAGACCCTACAATTGATCAGCCGGAGCCACTCATAACAAAGTTAACGATATACTGTAAAACTTCCAACATATGTATTTATTAGTTACAAATTACGGAACCATGATTTCTCAAGGAATAAACTACAGGGTTGCCATAATTAAAGTAGAGGTGTTTAGAGCCCGATAGTGAAAAAAGTGTTGGACCAAACTCAATCAAATTTGCAGTAAGTACTATTTAGACCATGGGGTTTTGATTTGTAAAAGAAAAAAAAAATAGTTCGGATTTTTGCCACCGCAGGTCAAAGTGGCGCTGTAAGGTCCATTTTTGGAGTAAATTGGCATAGGAAGTACGGAAAGTTAATATTTTACATGCACTTTTTGGAACATATGCAAGGAAAACATATTAAATCAGACATGTAAATGATGTCACTTTGAAAATTAATGTCATACATATGTAAATGTAAGATGCAAACGTAAATATAAAATGCACCAAAAACGTATAAAATGTAAATGTGATGTCCTTTTCAAAATGCATGTAAAATGTTAACTTTCTGTACTTCCTGTGCCAATTTTACTCTAAAAATGGACCTTACAGCTCCACTTCGGCCCGCGGTAGCAAAAATCCGAACTTTTTTTTTTCTATTAAAAATCAAAATCCCATGGTCTAAATAGTGTTTACTGCAAATTTCGTTGAGTTTGGCCCAACAGTTTTCTCATTATCGGGTTCTAAACACATCTACTTGAATTATGGCTACGTACATTAACTTCATAGGAAACCCAGTGGAACCATTACATTTTTGACAAACGTTGGTTAGCCAGCTTTATTAGGGTAGAATTAACCAACTGGAGGCCATATAACATAGTATATGATTTACTGTAAAACTTTTAACTTATTTATTTCATAGTTAGAAATTAAGGATAGTTCAGTTGCTGACAAAGTATTGTTGAAGATTTGTAAAAAAAAAAATACAAAAAAATTGGTCCACCGATGATAATTGCCGCACTTGGAGCGTGATTTTTAACTTATATAAATTTCTTATACAAAACTCAACTGTGTCTTTAATTAGATGGGACCGAAATAGCTTTACGCGAATGAGGTTTGCGGAAATCAAAGTAGTTTAAAATATTAAAATATCTTAATTATAACCACTGCTCTGCCCAAACTGTCCACATGTTCACACAGACTACGGGCACTTTAAATATGTAGGTCCGTAAGTCCTCCCGATAGGTTGATGGTATAGGAAGGAGGGTACGATCCCTGTAGATGCCACCCCCACTGCGTTCGGGTCTAAATTGGGTGGCACTTCCCGGGCGTCTAAACCGATACCTTACACTCTCTGGTAGGTCGGAAGGTCTGGGTTGAAGACGAATTATAAGCACTATATTTTTAAAACTAAGAACCAGATTCAAAATTCAATTATATATCCTTGTACGGATTTCAAAGAGCTACAAATAGCTCCCCTACTGTCCTTAGCTACTTTATCGAAATTAGAGCCATATTTTCAAAATAGTTCAAAATATTAATATATCTAAATCATACTACTATATTTTGGCAGCAAGTATGAATCAAATTCAAAATCTTATATATCCTTGTATGGATTTCAAAGAACTACAAATTAATTGCTTACTGTTTGTAGCTACTTTAAACATCGAAATTAGAGACATGTTTTCTAAAATAGTTCAAAATATTAAATTAGTACTATTAGTTTTCGGAATTATAAGTTCTGCAAACTCTGAAAACTGGAAATTTTCAATCTTCTTAAACTTGAGAAGACGATTGCTCAAACACTAGGCTTTGTTAAAATAAGTTATTGGTACAGTAACTGGGTTTCCTATACAGCATTTTCGTTACATATTGTCGTTTACTATTTATATCTAACTCTTATAGTTTACTCTCACTCACTCTATAGTCTAACTCTATAATCTAACTCTATATATTCTCACTCTGTAGTCTAACTCACTCGAACGAAATCATTTTATTTAAAAATAATAGTTCAAATATTAAAATATTGAATTTATTTATATATATTTATAAATGGAACCCCCATTTCTGACAAAACAAGTATAAATTATTTAGTTTTTTATATATCAGGTTCGGAGATATTAGCGTCCAAAGTATTACATTTTTCGTTACGCTCCAATGTCAGAATACCCCCCCTCCCATGGACCCAAAACTTTCCAGCACGTATATGTGTATCATACACGGATGCTATTTATTTCATCTTATTTGTACTGCGATTTATCAAATCATTATTTGGATTAAACAATGGATTTCACAATTTAACAATGGATTCCTCATCCGTGGAATATCCCATGTCGGAATCATTCCCTACCCTTTGAGACAGTGGATAACCCTTCCTGATCCCAGATGGCGCTTCCACCTTTTCCAATGTCCGCCCACAGCGAGATTCCCGTTCAACTTAGTCAAGGACTGACTGCGGTTAGATCGTTACATACCGATCGAAGAGTTCGCATCTACTCTCTTACACTCTCTCGGAAAAAAAACTCTCGCAGATTCTTCTTCGAACTGCTGCGAAGAATACCGAAGAATTTTATTTCTTCCTCGTCCCTCGTGCATATATGGATTTTTATGTTTATGCTCACGTTTCTTGGGACTTTGGTGTTTGACGATATTCCGGAGTGAGATGAAATAACGGAATTGTGCGTGTGGATAAGTTAAGACATAAAACACGTGTTTTTGTGTTTACGGAAAGCACTCTGACACTGACATAATGGATTTTAACTGGTCGGCCCGATGCTTCCTCGTTGTTTGCTTCAGCTTGGGATTCGCTAAAGGTAGGATGCCATTAACTGCTAAACGTTTAAATTTATAGGAACTGTACACGCACGGATCGGACTTTAAACCTGCCCAGACTCATTTAAGAAGCAGTATAAAATGGGGTGTTGACGACCCAGGCCGTCCGACTCATCCGAGGAGATATAAAATGGGGTGTAGAAGTTCGTTCAAATTAAAATTCGTCGTTAAATAACAGTAAAAGACACATATTTAAAAATAATAAATAAAGGATTATGTATGCCTTTAAATATTTGTCGGAATAGGTGTAGTTATAAAGAAAAATAATATATACCAGAAAATTTGCATAGTAAATATATATAAGAATTAACTTGCACAATAAAACGCGCAAGCTGTTAGGAAATAATAGAACATAGAACGTATTTTGAAATAAGGTTATACGAAATTATACATGAAATCTAAATGTCATTAATCCATTCTGCCGCAAAGACGGCAAATTCAGTTGCTAATACTTGCTGCAATGTCAAAGTATTTTATTTGGGAACTGATTGAGTCCAGTTTGATCATATGGCGTATTTGTCTTTCCAGGGCTTCAAAGTGGTACTGAAAAATAAGTACAGGAGTTAACAAGGATATTTTGTTCAGAAATTAACAATGATATGTAGCACAGAAATTAACAAGGATATCTAGTAGAGGAGTTAACTAAAATATCTAGTACAGGTGTTCACAAATAGTTTTGCATTCCTGTATGGTAGGTCGCACGGTCTGGGTCTCAACAACCACAAATAGTTTTGCAGAATTACATACAAGTTCTGAATATTCGATCAGATTTCATGTTTGTATTTTGGGGATTGAAAGTTGCGGTTAAAATTATGTACAAAAGTTAACAAGGACATCTGCATATATTTTCTTTTCTTTCGGGTAAAGGCATTTTAACTTCGAAAATATCCAGCAATATCAGTGGACGAATTTCTAAGGATATTTCCGAGTGAAAACTTATGCTTGTTTTGAACATAATAGTCTGAATGATTTAAAATTGTTTGTGACTCAACGGTAATTTTCGATACAGAGCCGAATAAGTATAAAATAAAGCAAGGAATCAAACACCCATTTAAATAAGTTTTAAATTCACAAATGAAATTAAGATTAGTATCTTTTACTACTCGGTACAATCGATCATATTTTTCTGATCACTAAATCGATGAGTTATGCTGATATCAAGAAATATTTTCGTTTAGAGGGAGGGGATTGATAAGCTAAGGTTTGTTGGTGTTAGGGTTTGTTTTGATTTCCGATTAATATGGATTTGTATATGCAACTGTACACCCCTTTTATAGCATTGTGTTTGCAAGTGGCTCTTCCCTAAAATATTCAAAGTATTAGTTCTTCTTAAGGTCTTGCATATTCTTAGAATAGAGAATTCAGCCGGGACTGTTCAGGCCTGTTTCTTCTTGCATACCTTTAGACTGGTCAGGGCTCAAACTGAAAAAGACGCACAGTTTAAAAAAAATGAATGTCAGTTTAGGTCAAACAAATTTAATGTTTTAGAAATGTTTAAAGGAAATTTAAGACGGTATATAAATGTTTTATTTATTCCAGCTATGTGAAAATAAATGCAAAAAGATAATTTTAACGTGATTAAGAGGGCAAAAGTTGAACAATCCATATTTTTGAAAAAAAAAAAATTGATCAACATCTTTACGGACTAGTCACGACTCAAGAAACTTTGCGTCGCACCAGACCGGACCTTTAATCTGAATTGAGAATGTTTTCGATTTCGGACCGAGTTTAGGGCCTGGAACTGATGAACAGAACCGGACGGACCTTTTTCGCTAATGTTCTGACTGCATACCCCTAAATGAAAATACAATGGAATCTAAGACATTATAAATAACAATAATAAGAATAAGTAATAATATATACATATATATATATATATATATATATATATATATATATATATATATATATATATATATATATATATATATATATATATATATATATATATATATATATATGAATGAATGGAGTTGTCAAAATATACATTTTAATCGAGTACGAGTTTAGAGGAGTGTTATGGGGGTATATTTGAAAATCAAAAGTAGTAAGATCTTTATTGCAAGATAAAACATCTCAAGTAGTTTCTACCAGCGTATACTTCGCAGTTTGAGAAACTTCTAAATTATCCTCTATTACCTTCGGTAAAATATCCATATCCGGCGTTTGTTTAATAAAATATCCCCCCAACCCTCTTAAATTATTTTGGCGATTAGCTTATCAATATAACTGTATTATACAGAATTGAGTATATGGTTTAAATTAACTGGCATAACCTATTTTTGTTCCTTTTTCCAATTAAAACAACAATACTTCTGAAGCCCAGTACATCAGTGAAACTTCCTGACTAATAATACAACTTATAGAATATGAAATCAATAAATTTGGCAAGAAATTTCAATAATCTAGAAGGCTGTTATTTTTTTTAGTTTAATATAAATACGAGCATGGCAATATCTCATCCGAGATAATACTATATATTGACCAATCAGAACATAAAAATCCATGTTGCCATCAAGTATTGTACAGTAAAAAAATAAAAAAAGTTTCTGGAAGAGTGAGAATATAGCCTGGGGAAAACGGGAATGTTTCATATATATATATATCGCAGAATATTTCGGCTTGGAAGTGAATATATTCATATTTTTAAATGTATTCGTTTCGTAACCGAAACATTTAAAAATGTATCTTAAACTATATATATTTTTGCCACAGAAATAGATAGTTTGTTTTCCAACAAGCAGTTATCCTTAATTAAAAGCTCAGTAGTTATCCCTAATTAAAAGCTTAGCAATTATCCTTAATTGAAAGCTTAGCAGTTATCCTTAATTAAAAGCTTAACAGTTATCCTTAATTAAATGCTTAGCAGTTATCCTTAATTAAATGCTTAGCAGTTATCCTTAATTAAATGCTTAGCAGTTATCCTTAATTAAATGCTTAGCAGTTATCCTTAATTAAATGCTTAGCAGTTATCTTTAATTGAAAGCTTCGTAGTTATAGTTAAAAGCTTAGCATTTATCCTTAATTTAAAGCTTAACAGTTCTCCTTAAAATCTTAGCAGTTATCCTTAAAAGCTTAGCAGGTATCCTTAAAAGTTTAGCAGTTATTCTTAATTGAACGCTTAGCAGTTATTCTTAATTAAAAGCTTAGCAATTATCCTTATTAAAACCTTAGTAGTTGCCCTTATTCAAAACCCTTCTGATTTGAGAGATTTAACCCAGTGTTTCACAAGCTTTTAACATTCTCGCATCTCTTCTGGGACGGTTGCATATAGTATAATACACACCGTACTGACTGGCGTAAGTAAGGCATAAGGTACTATAATACACACCGTACTGACTGGCGTTAGTAAGGCATAAGGTAGTATAATACATACCGTACTGGCTTGAGTGAGTAAGAGGGTGATGTATCAAAATTATCCAGCATTTCCTCTATAGCTGGAAACTTAGTTTCGGTGTCATGCAATACGTCTCAACAGAAATGCTAAGGGAAATATATTTAACTTTTAAAATTCGAAGTAGGGGTGACGATGCAAAAGAATAATTGAAAACTCAAAATCAAACTTTTTAAAATGCTCGAACATTTCCACTCGGACCAAAATTTCGATTTTGGCCTCATTTAATCGATCTCAACTTCCAGGTCAACATAAAAAAAATCGAATTAAGGATGTTGATTCAAATTTTCAAAAAAGTTTACTAAACTTACACGACTCTTAAAAGTTATAAATACATAACTTTATATCCTTTCGCTACCAATAATTAAAACTAGGAAAAAGAAAATATCTTTATAAATAAAATAATATAATTTTTCTAATTATTAAAAATCGTTTCACAATAACTAAATTATTTTGTCTCACGTGGAAATAAGATTCAATATATTTTTCCATTTATTATGTTAACAGAATTATATAGTATATGCTATTCTGTTTATATGTTTAAGTTTGAACGGTTTTTGCTATTCAGAATTTTCATCAAGTGTGTAGGTAGGTACCACAATTGGTGACACTAGCCAGTGAGACCCAAAGCGCGGGAAAAATATCTAGTTAAATATATCGGTATAGTTTTATTCCTAATCTACCACTTTTAAAAAAATTCTATTACTTGACTAAATCTTTGATATCTGGATATTGATCGCTTTTAGAATTATGATTGTTTCGTATATATTGACCATGTTATGTCTTGATCATTAAAAAACAGAATAATATTTCTTTATAAATGTGTAAAAACTATTTTCCACCGTATCCGTCAAAATATGTATCACTATAAACATAATAATTATACGCTTGGCAACGATAACGATAATTGCTACGATTTTTTAAAAGTGTTTCTTTTGTTGAACTTGCCCAACTTATTTATCTATAAAGAAACAGGATTTTGAAATTCATGTATAGTAAACGCGTCTGATCAGATGCCTTTTTGATAAAGATCTGATGTTCCACAGGGAATACCGTCAATATTCGGCTGGTCGAACTGCCTTTTTTACATCTAGCTACTGGTATTTATTTTATGGGTGAAGTAGACGCTACAATCTTAAGAATAAATAATTGTTTATCACAGTAAAATACGAAAGTTAATTAATTCAACCGTGTACCTTTTTAAATTCTTCCTCATAGCCTCATTGGTACGCTTGCCACAGATTATGATAATCTGATTCAAGTGATTACACAAGAATATGTATAAGTTTGAAATTGTACAAATATTTCGAAAATTTGAATCGCCAGATTTAAATAAATATTTTAAGCCATCTCTTAATATTATATTTTTGAATGCCAGTAAAAGTATATTTTAAAATATTAACATTTTGAAAAATTCGTTTTATTTCAATGTAAGCTAGTGAAAAAGCAAAAAAAAATATCATTACAGTAAAATGAACACATGATCATATTTATTTATATCTGTGTTCCTGTTTGTTTTATTTAGCTCCATTATCTTCTAATATCATGGAACACTGGTGATCTCAGTACATAAGCTGCATCTGTTCAATACATTTTGCTAAGAAATATAATTTTTGTTTTAATCTGAATTGTTGACAAAAATTGGCAATGTTCATATCTCTAATAGTTACATAGATTATGAAACTGTATATGATCTTGGCACTGCAACATTAAAAGCCAATAGTTTCGGTGGGGTATACTAAGATATGAAAAAACAAATCATGGAATAAAACAAAATTTCTGAGGCATTTACTAAGACATGAAATAAAGCAAAAATATTTTATCATGGCACTGCAGTAATAAAACCTAATGCTATTGGCGGGGTTTACTAAGACATAAAAAATCAAGGCATGAAATAGAACAAAATTACTAGACCATTTACTAAGGCCTGAAATAGAACAAAATTACTAGAGCATTTACTAAGGCATGAAATAAAGCAAAAAATATTTGATCTTGGCATTGCAGCAATAAAACCCATTACAATTGGTGAAACTGACTAAGACAGGAAAAATCAATGCATAAAATAAAACAAAATTTCTATGGCATTTACTAAGGCATGAAAAATAACAAAAATATTTTATCTTGGCACTGCAGCAATAAAACCTAATACTGTTGGCGGGGTTTACAAAGACATTAAAAATCAAGGCATTAAATAAAACAGAATTACTAGAGCATTTACTAAGATATAAAATGAAACAAAGGACATTGTATTATGAAGGTGAATCGAATTGAAAAGTTTAAAAGCATTATATAAATTGGGACATTTTTTTATCAGAAATACTATGGAAAACATAACAGATGTACACAGAACAGAGTCTCCATTCAATCCACCCTAAAATCCCTATCAACAACATTGTTTACCCAAGAACATGCTAACAACAAATAAAGCGAAGCTTGAAATGATTGAATACACATTTAATGTAATACTATGTACGTACATACATTATTAAAACTTAATCTTGCATTTCTTAATTGCAAAATAGTCATCTATGACAGTTTGGTTACATGTACTGAATCCTTCAATATCTATCACATTTTCCAAATGAACTAGGCGGATCCAAATGAGCTTAATTTTGTGGCGATAGTTTACTTTAAAACTCTGAATAATACCTTGGCCTAAAGGCTGTAACTTAGAAGTTGTGTTTGGTGGCATGAAATTAACTTTCACGGATTTTAATTTCGGCACGCTATTATGCGCTATACAGTTGTCCAAGAAGAGAACAATATCGCGATTTTCACGGGACATTTTTCTGTCTAGTTCCTTCAACCAATTAGTAAAAATTTCGGCAGTCATCCAAGTCTTATTGTTCGCAAAATAAGTCATTGGAACAGATATCATTCCTGAAAAACATCGGGGTTTAGCAGATTTACCTGTCATAAGAGATTTGAGACTTTCTGAACCATCCATATTATTGCAAAATACCACAGTTAAGCTATCTTTGTTCCTTTTCCCACCATGGCATACTTCACCTTTAATGGGTTCATCAGGCATACACATAGTTTTATCAGGCATACACATACACTTAAAAAATAGTCCTGTCTCATCTGCATTAAACACATTTTTTGGATTGTATTTTTCCAAATGAAAAGATGAAAATGGTAAGATGATCCGAATGGTAAGATGAATAAATTCGAGATACCGAGAGTTGGATTAAAAAAAAAATTCGAGTTAAAGAGTTTGTTTTACATTAGTTTTTTACCGTGCGTGAAGGGAGATGAAAATATTTCGAGATATCGAAAATTTCGAGATACAGAGGTTTGACATATCGAGGTTCACCTGTATATGCACTTCCACTATATTTCTGTTATTACACCTAAACATTTTTAGACTGGCTACAGTTGTGAAATTTTTTTATGTAAAATAGAAAAAATAAAAATGCGGTTTATTATTTCGACAAAGTTATGCCACATTTTTTCTCAATAGTGGTGACGAAATTTGAATAGCAAAGATAATTAGTACGGTTTTTCGAAGGTCATTTGATTGTTCTCTTTGTCATGTTTCAGTATGCTTATAGAGAAATATGTTTTGACATATGTGTTAGTTCCAGGGTAAACAATAGAAAAAGAAAATTGGAACCGTCACAAAATATCTAATAAGGAATTTATAGGTTGGATAGAAAGGTTTACCTATTATGTTTTCTCAAAATTATACAGTTTATAGCTAAAAATCCAATGAATTATGAATTCAATGTTCTTGTGCTCATAGTCTACCTCCAGAGCGTGTTTTAGAGATCTGGCTTCCTCAGATCCATAGGTGCTTCTATGAATCTTACGGATCTGTAGAAAGATGGGAAAATTGGGTATTTTCTTAGAGGTTCAAAATGTAATTGAAATTTAAAATTTTGCTTAGAGTAGAGTCATTGGGTTGAGAGGAAAAGTGAAGCCAAAATAACTGTTATGTTGGCTTGAGTTGCTGGTCATAGATCTCATTGCATCAAAATATTAGTCTATAGAATCCGTATTGGAAAACAAAGTACAGCACTGTAATCACCACCCCCTCCGGTCATGATCCTCCTCCCTTCCCGAAACCCTGATTAAGCCTTTGTCGTACATTTTTAATCATACTTTATATAAAACACCGCAAAAAATCCTTTGTGCTATATTATATTCAGTTTTATATCTCTGACTGTAAAATATAATATACTAGCAGATATCCGGTGTTGCTCGTGATTTAAAATTTGCAAATTCTAGCAGTGTTCTAAATAATATTGTTCTCCAAAAAGCTCAATTAAAGTATTAGCTTTAATTCTCCGCAGAGAAAAATGCGTATCCCCGTTGTCGCAATAAAAAATTATCGTCGTAGGCAGATCTAAAGAAAAAACGTACTGGACCGTGTCCAGTACGTTTTTTACGTACTGTCAAAGTTTCGACGTACTGGACTAGTACTGAGTCCGTGCAAGTACTGCTAACCCAGACCGAGGGCCCTGACCGCAAAGTTTATAGGGCATTAATTCCCGGCCGATAACCGTGCAAGTACTGGGATGTACTGGATTCAGTGCGTCTAAACGGGTCCAGTGGACCCATTTGGAAACAAATTTGCAAAATAAAGTTTGGTCATCATACGTAAGATAAAGACGCTTGGGAAAATAACTTTACAATTTGTGTTTTGTTTCAGAAATTTGAAACACAATAGGAAATATATAAATTTGACAATCCTTTTCTAAAATAAAATATATGGCTTCAGAACTTGAAAATATCAATAATTCCCGTTATTTTATATGTCAAGACCATAGCCGATATAACCCAATCAAAAATATAGTAACGATCATTTATAAAATTTAATTTTATATCCATATCTTTTTATCATTATAAATTGAATGAAAATTGTTTGTCGCCGAAAGACAATTGCTTTTTTCGTTGCTAAGCAACATAAAATAATTTACATTTTTTGAAAATTATCGGCTGCATAATACTATTTTTATGGAAGTTTTCATTTTGCATATTTTTATCAATATTTCGACAACCGCTGATCCTGAAAACTCGAAACATGAACGGAATTACCCACAGTAAAGTAGAGAATATCGAATTTAAGATATCTATCGAAAACTGGGGAAGCTGTCAAACAGCAATATCCAATGCAATTTCTAAGACATTACTATAATACATTTTACGGCAATAGACACAACGCATTTTATGCTAATTTCGGCGAATTAACAAAACGAAAATGGCAACAGTGAATAGTAATTGTGTACTATTTGGGAAGTATAATAAGTTTTCGAACAATGGTGTATATGCTGTATCACTATCACGTTATGATTTTGATGTAGTTCGATGGTTATTTGGATGATCGAATTCATGTCAAATGTATCTTGGTAGATCTCTTTAAGGCTTATACTATCTGGTTAACAGTCCTCTTACCTCCTCTTTGCTTTTTCACATTTTTTCATTGTGTTGGCAGATGGGGAGATGCTTCAAGAAGGTATTGGTGTCCGGGAGTGTTTCCTAGGAGTGAAAGCATGCTGTAACCGGGAACAAGGCGTCACAATCCCCCTTGGCTATTTCGTACTTTACCTGTTTGCATAGCCCTTCCCTTCTTTTCTTTTTTTGTAATTTGAATTTGCTATATGTAGAGAAATATATATATATGTGTGTGTGTGTGTATACGTAACACACACACATATATATATATATATGTGTGTGTGTGTGTATATGTGTGTTACGATCGTAGAAATCATTCAGAGACGAGGCTCTTTAGTTTTAAAAACTGCTTTATTAAGGAGACAGTCTTGGAACACAATTTCCTACATTGAACTAGGTCTCCGTCGGCGTTCCTCTCGTCAGAGATCTATCTACTCAAAGCAGTCTGCCGTGGTTTCACGTCAGTTACATTTATGACGGAGAGGTGGAATCTGATGACGACATGGGAAGCGTTTTCCATACTTCAAAAATATGATGGGGATGCAGTTTCAGATTTGAAAATTTACGTAGTGGTTAAGATTAGTGGTCAAATTTGCTGTTGTAGAGGAAAAGAGGACATACTTGCATTCTCTGTTAATATTAATAGCGTGGAGTGGAATTTAATGTGGTTGCAATAAATGCTTAACATGGGATAGGAATTTGAAACAAGAATTGTAAAAGAAAAGCTACGTTAAAACGTTAATAGGAGAAACTTAAAATTCCTGTATATATATATATATATATATATAATCTGTGTATAACTAAAATTTCCTATCGACTAAGAAGCGAATTTGAACATGCAAACTTTGCCTGAAAAATAATGAAAATACACTATTTTCTCGGTTAAACACAAAACCTTCATGCAATAAATTACAGGTAAAATTCGCTTTCCTCAAAAACACTTTAACCGAGAAATATTAAATTCATCTCATCGCTTTCTGTTTTTCAAATGAGGCACGAACAGTTTTGCTTATCTTCCAGAAAGTTTTATGAAATGATAGTGTGATGAAATAAAAGGCTGCGAACAACATTCAAATCACGTCTATATCGTGAAGAATATTGATTCTCCCTTCTCTGGTAGAAGCTCTGCAGCGAGTTTTTCAAATTGAAAGATGAAGTTTCGAGTGAATCTCCGGTATACACATATATGAAAGATAACTGATCAATATCAGTTCTGCCTTAATATTGGAGTTGCATATTTTTGACCAATATTTTTAGAAGTAGAAAGTGAATTCAAATGTGAACGTTATTCAATAGAATTTTATGATTTAAATATTTTGAATATTTATTCTAGTTCACCCTCATACATCGAAAATATTCCCAATGCATCTTCCAGACCTCTACCAGAATTTTTTTACAATGATTTTTTATAAGTTGAATTGATTGTAATATATTACAAACTAAGACTTTTCCAGCTTTTTTCTTCGTAAGTTGGATTTCACTAAATCTCCTCCCCGCAAAACAAATTTTAAAGACAAGAATGCTGCTTAAGAAATGCACATAACTTTATAGAAATATATGGTAACCAAAGTTGCTAAGTTGGATATATTATAATTAGATTTAGTCAATTTTGGAACATTTAGCACTGAAAAAAAAATGGCTAAATCTAGCTATAAATGGTTATGTTAGCAACTACTGAAAATGACCATCTACGACGGAGATTAGTCAGTTTTTGCTATGATTCTATTCATCAAGAGTTCGCTACGTTGATGAAGACAAACTTGATGAAATATTGAGTATTTTATTGCCAAAACCACGTGCATATGCCCCTCAATTTTATATAAAATTCTTCCCTTATAGTAGACTTTCTTAGAAAACACAACTTATGGGAAAATATGATGCATTTTTCGTAGATAGGGCCTGGTTTGAGTACAGCAATAACTGTTTCGCGCTGCGAATTTTAGGGATTTCTGTAAATTCGCGAATATTAAATATATTCGAGAGTTTAAATTTTTTTTTTCTTATTGCCTAATCTATAATATAATTTTTGTTTTTCGCAACGCGAATTTTCGCGATTTTTCTTTAGAGTTTTGTCAGAAATTTCGCGATTATCAAATATATGAAGTCCTTGGATATGTTAGACTACGAATAATTGCTTGCTTTTAGTTCATATAAAGTAAGTGTAAAAGAACGTCGTTACAGAAAAGGTTCGATAGATTTCTGAAATGCGAAAAAAAAAATCATTTTCCTAGCTACATAAAGTCGCCACCCGTTCGTTTTCTATCAATTCCCAAGAACAGTGTCAATTACGATCGTTTTTAACACTTTCCAACATAATTGTAAAGTGTTTATGACTTTGTTCATTCTGTCTGTCTGTCCGTTCGCATGCTGACTGCCTAAATGGCTTTATCATAATGAATAAAAATGGCTTTATCAAAATGAAATTTTAGTATGTTGTTGAGAAAGTTTATGGAACATATGGGAATGTAATTGAATAATATCACCCAATTAGTTTTGGATTGAACCCGGGTTGAAAAATTGAAATACATAGAACTCTATGGGTCCTAATATTTCAAACATTTTAAATCAAAGTTAAAATTCACAAATTGCTTCGAAAATTCTAGGACATATTCAAATTATCCTATACAATATATAAAACAAATTTCAGCAAAATATGTTCGGTACTTCTTAAATAAGAGTTAAAATGACAATTACATTCATATTACATGAAGAGATCACTTGACCCACTTCGAAATAAAATATGGCATCCATCTTTTTTTTTTCCTAGTGTACAAATCGTAATTATTAAAGTTCTTTTAAATTTATATTTAGTGTTGCATCCGTCCTAAAACCGATTTATTTTTGCATATTTTCTGTGCCAACGCAATTGCAATATTTTTTAGTTTAAATGATCATCAAACTTTGATTATGTCTACAACGAAGCCTAATTTTAATGGATTCAGAATGTAAACAAGTGATTGTAAGATGAGTTGTATAAGAATTTCTGATTTTTTTCTCATAAAATTATTCAGCTCTGGAGTTTGGAATAAAAGTGGTATGAATGAAACATCCATTGCTTTTACAGAGAGAGCCAGACAATTTATATTTTGATGACATCATTTAGATAAAGTCCATTTTTTTATGAAATTTCAAGTTTTCAAATATAATAAATTATTGTAGTTCTGTGATAATTTAAAATACGTTAGTGCTGATTGTATTGTATTTTAGAGATGTTTAAGTAAAATAGCATTTCAGTTGGTAAATGTTTCATAATCAATGCTTTATGCATGATTGATCTTACTTGTCTAAATTTAAATGCACGTTACAACACAACAGACACTGCATGTAATAAGAAAATGTGTGTACGTAGAATATAAGGTATCAAAACGCTGTACATTTAAAAAAATCTTGTTATCAACACCGTTTCATGAGATCATTGACAGGATTTGAACAGTTTATAGATTCAGCAGTTTAAAACAAATTGTAATATAAGGCTTATTGATTTGGGTAGCAGTTATTTATATCACTGCTTTTTTTTTCTTTCGGCACAGACCGTCTGACCAACCTGAATGTGTCGTAACCCCATATCACCCAACTCCCCCAAAAGCATGAACAACAAATTGAGTGGCGGGGAACAAATCCTGAATGTGTAAGGTATCTATTTGAACGGCCGGAACAGTGCCACACAATATAGACCGAATCCCAGTGGGGGCGACATCCACAGGGATAGTACCCTCCTTCTCCTACCACCAACCTGTCGAGAGGACTTATGGACCCCATGCAATCTCAAGGCTATAGAGACTGGAACGTCCCGCCACAATATTAATGCTTCGTAACTGATAGATATCTTTTAGAATTGTCATATAAATCCTTGATCTTGAAATTTCGCGATTTGCCCACGACCGTTCTGCGAATTTCGTCCTTTTTTCCCAAAATGAAATTACCTCTCCGAGTGTTTTTCTTTCCATAATAGGCGGTGATGGTATTAAAAAAAATCTGATGTGGGCAGCACGTGACTTTCCTTATTTAATGCAATGAATTTACTACTTTTACAATTAAAAAAATGTTATTCTTATAGTAGATACTTATATTCTTTCCAAGATATTGAATTTTCTTCAATTAGTCGTCATTTTCATTGATTTAGCGTCATTTTATCCATTTGGCGAGATTTCCGTTAATTTGGTAACATTTAAAAATGTCGCCAAGTTGGCGAAATTCTGCTAAATTCGTCGCCAAAATCTCGCTAAGCGCTTTGGACGGAAAAATAAGTTATTCTTACAGCTGATACATGAATATTGGCGTTCAAATATAAGAGTATTACTCAAAGTATCTTTTCTCGTGAATGGAATGAGTTAGTTCCACGAGAATGATGTCACCAAATTTATTGCATGATATTACATATGAAAAGTGAACATGTTTCTCAACAGTTAGTATTTCTTTTTAATATATAGGATTTTTTGATAAATTTATTTGAAAAATGTGCAATATCTCCAGATCATGTTAGCGTTCTAAAGTTTATGTCAATTTTTTCTAAGGAAAACTTACATAAGAAATGTCTATTTGCGTAACTTTATTAAAGGTTTTGATTTTTTGATGACTTTTTCAAAAATTCACTCGAAAATTTAGAGGGGGTTCTGACCATTCGATAGTGTTTCAAAACAATAAGCTTCCAGTATTCACGGATTGTGAATTTTGTGCCAAATTTCATTCAATCGCTCCATTCGTTCGTGAGATATCGTCTCCACAGACTCACTGACACACACACACAGACATCACCTCAAAAAAAGTTGGATTCGTGATCAGAGATGCTTGAAACGTGCTCTCCCGTCGAAAATTCGAATTCGATTTTTCGACCCCTCCACAATACTTTACATTATGTATATAAGGAAAGTAAAAATTACTTTCTGTCAGTTGTCAGTTCATGACAGAAGATCGACTTTAATGAGAAAAGCCATTTCAGCAAAAAACTATTCGCATTGAAATTTTTTCTGTTATTAGACATAAATTTGGAAAATTCCCCTTATTGAAATTTACCAAAAGTGTATGCTACATTTCTAAACTAGAAGTTATTCCAAACAAAATGAGTTCGTCTTTACATTAAGCGTAGAAAAAATGTTAAAAAGAAGATGCTCTGTCCTTAAAGTACAATTTTGAGTTCCAAGTCCTTCATCCTTAGAAGCTATAAACGAGAGGAATCTGTCCTAAAATAAATATCTAATTGGCAATGTCTTAGAAAGGCAATATTTTAACGTTATAGCATTTTAGTAGAGTTTACGTCTGAAAAATCCTGTTGTAATGTTATTATAATTCTGGGTTTACCCATACAGAATAGGACATTAACATAAAAGAAATGTGTACCTCAGTTGGCATCTTTCAGATTTCGAACCTGATGTCGACAACGTTTCGTTAAATGGGACACATGATAGCGGGGCCGTAGCCAGGCAGGGGCCAGAGGGGACCAAGCCACCCCCAAGAGGTATACGCAGCCCCCCCCCCCTTCATAAAAATATTAAATTTTTAATAGTGATATGAGATTTCATATAAAATGCCACTCAAATTTTGCCTAAAAATATTTCTTTGATATTTTTTGCTTTCCTTATATACATAATGTATAAGGAAAGTAATGTGACGGGGTCGAAAATTCGAATTCCAGTTTTCGACAGGAGAGCACGTTTCAAGCATCCCTGATCACGAATCGAACATTTTTGAAGTGATGTCTGTGTGCGTGTGTGTGTGTCAGTGAGTCTGTGGAGACGATATCTCACGAGCGAAATGGAGCAATTCGAATAAAATTTGGTACAAAAATCACAATCCGTGAATACTGGAAGCCTATTGTTTTAAAACATAATCGAATGGTCAGAATCCCCCTAAATTTTCGAGTGAAATATTGAAAAAAAATCAAAACCTTCAATAAAGTTACGCAAATATATATTTCTTATGTAAAATTTTCCTTAGAAAACGATTGACATAAACTTTAGAACGCTAGCATGAACCATTCTCGAGGTATTGCACATTTTTCAAATAAATTTATCAAGAAATCCCATTAATTAAAAAAAATATTAACTGTTGAGAAACATGTTCACTTTTCATATGTAATATCATGCGATAAATTTGGTGACATCATTCTCGTAGATCTAGCTCGTCCCATTCATGGGAAAAGATACTTTGAGTAATACTTTTGTATTTGTACGCCAATAGTCATTTATCCGCTGTAAGAATAACTTATTTCTCCGTTCATAACGCTTGGCGAGGTTTTGACGACAAATGTAGCGGAATATCGCGAACTTGGCGACATTTTTAAATGTTGCAAAATTAACGAAAATCTCGCCAAATGGATAAAAATGACGCTAAATCAATGAAAATGACTGCTAATTGAAAAAAATTCAATATCTTGGAAATTATATAAGTATCTACTATAAGAATAATATTTTTTTAACTGTAAAAGTAGTAAATTCATTGTATTATATAAAGAAAGTCATGTGCTGCCCACATCAAATTTTTTATAAATTACTTCGCTTTAAAGATTTTTTTAATTTAGTTGAATGTGGGATTATACTATGATCCATTCATCTACATATTTAATTTAAAAATAAAAAATGACGACAATATTATTTAGGATACTTTTGTATTATTGTGGGGTTCACTGTTATATAATATAGAGTCAAAATCAACTGATAAGTAGGTAAGAGTTAATATTAAGCATTAACGTGTATTAACTTTCAGAATGCTTCTACAAATTATTAACAGCTTTAGTTAATGCTTACATTAAAATCAATTTTAATTATTATATATTAATATTGATAGCTATATGGATATTAATAATCAGCACTTAGCTTGCAAATATAAATATGCAATTATTTTTTAATAATTTATATGAATTAAAATATATAATTGTAACTATTGTGGTTTATAAATGCTAATGATTGTGTTTTTGTCGAGTCCCTCCTTTAAGACTATTGAGCCCCCCCCCCCCTTGAACTCCCTTCCAGCCCCTCTTCCATTTCGTCTATGGCTACGACTCTGCATACTAGACGAAGGTCCCAGGAAAGTACATAAGCCCCCCAGTAACTTTGTATGGAAATATCCATGTATATACTATGTTAGGTCTAGTGATCATGCGATTAGATCTAGTGCACTGTATGGAAATATCCATGTACATACTATGTTAGGTCTAGTGATCATGCGATTAGATCTAGTGCACAGTATGGAAATATCCATGTATATACTATGTTAGGTCTAGTGATCATGCGATTAGATCTAGTGCATTGTATGGAAATATCCATGTATATACTATGTTAGGTCTGGGGATCATGCGATTAGATCTAGTGCATTGTATGGAAATATCCATGTATATACTATGTTAGGTCTAGTGATCATGCGATTAGATCTAGTGCATTGTATGGAAATATCCATGTATATACTATGTTAGGTCTAGTGATCATGCGATTAGATCTAGTGCACTGTATGGAAATATCCATGTATATACTATGTTAGGTCTAGTGATCATGCGATTAGATCTAGTGCATTGTATGGAAATATCCATGTATATACTATGTTAGGTCTAGTGATCATGCGATTAGATCTAGTGCATTGTATGGAAATATCCATGTATATACTATGTTAGGTCTAGTGATCATGCGATTAGATCTAGTGCATTGTATGAAAATATCCATGTATATACTATGTTAGGTCTAGTGATCATGCGATTAGATCTAGTGCACTGTATGGAAATATCCATGTATATACTATGTTAGGTCTAGTGATCATGCGATTAGATCTAGTGCACTGTATGGAAATATCCATGTATATACTATGTTAGGTCTAGTGATCATTTAGTGGTGCGGAACTAACCCCGTAAACAGAGAGGTAGGTCCGGTCTGCACTTCTGTTTGGTAGTGATCATGCCCGATTGAATAAGAGATTTTAGCGTCCTTAAAGGATAATTTAAATGGTCAGGATAACGAACTTGCCAAAAAATTCAGATAGACGAGATAGAGCCAATTGCAAAGTTGTAGTGCATTGCGTAATGACAAGGAACTGACACCAGGAACGAATGAAATGCAATAAATATCTGTCAAAAAGTTGCATCATCAAGTTCTATAATGAGTAGGAACAGACACCAGGAGGGAATAAAATGCAATAAATACCAGCCTAAAAGTTGCATCATCAAAGCGTTTAACACGGAGGCACAAGCAATGCCTGTCAAAGCGCACTTTAATATTCTTTCTGAAACAGAATATGACAGCAATTTTCCAATAATCACATTGCGTCAAATAAATGACTTCTATCTTCTATAACAGTTTATTTTGCCATTTCCTACACATCAGAATGTGATCTACAACTTTCTAATTGGCTTTTCTAATCTATACAACTTTGTCTCCGAGATCATTATCCTCACTTTTTAAACTTTCCGCTAGGATTTCTATAATCACTTTTATTTGATAAGACATGGGCACTTTATTATAGATTGACGTGACGTGCCCCTCATATGGACCTTTCTTTACAATGTTATTGGGGGTGATTGAAGCCTTTCCTAGCAATCCTATACACTACTGGCAGCCAACATTAAAATCAGAAAGTTATTTTTAATGAAAAGCGCATTTTTGAATAAATTAAACTTTTAGTGATATCAAATGCATTCCTTTAAAGATCTTTCTACTCTGGAATTTCCATATTACTGCATAAAGCTTCCTAATATGCAGATATAGTTGCCTACTGATATCTGTTTCCGAGAATTAATTTAATATATGTATATATATATATATATATTTCCTGGAGATCACTCTTTGTGAGTGTATTTCCTGAAGTGCTTTTGAAATAAAACTCATTTCTAAAATCTTACACTCCATCTGACACATTAAAGTGTAGATCGATATATCTTTCACTCGCATTTAATGCGCATTCTCGTATCCATAAATTGATATAATCAAAATAAAACTTGACCTGCTTTAACATACATAACATTCACATTATGTCTTAATATTTTTCTTACATGCATTATGTATGTGCATACATAAACTCTGAAGAACTGTTAAAATGAATTTATTTTATTTCCTCCAAATTAATTTTCAGGCTTTAATGATTAATGTTGACCACGAATTTATTTCACAATACTAAACATAGGCTTCAAGTATTTACTGATTGTAATTTATGTACACAATTTCGTTCGAAACGCTCCATTCGTGTCTGAAATATCGTCTCCACAGACTCACGGACATGCACACATACACACCTGCTAATTAATACTGATACACACAGATATCACCTCAAAAACGTTTGATTCGAGTTCAGGGATAATTCAAACTTGCTCTTGAGTCAGGGATAATTCAAACTTGCTCTGCCAAAATTTGGAAATTTATTTACTTTGTTTTTAAGTAAGAAAGGATGCATACATTGCACAGACATACAGACCCACGTACACACCACACACACGTCATAAAACTAGCTTTCTAATATTCTAGGGTGCTAAAAACGGGTAGATCCGTCGAAAACTCGAGTTGTGAATTTTGACATATGATTCCCATGCTTTCCCTACACATTGCCGTGCTCTATAGGGAAATTATAAATGCATACCTTTAGTTTGGGTAATTTTGCTATACAGTATGAAACAGCTGATGTGGGCAGCACATGGTTTTCCCTGCAGACTCAAATTATTTTGTTCTTTATTTCTTAAAAATTCATTAAATCGAGTTTGATTGCCCAAAATAACACTATATTTGCTTTTTAATTAAATGTTTGTTTTTATTTGGAAATTGGGTATTTTTTTTTATTTTGGAGGGGGTCGGAGGGGGGGGGGGGGTATTTTGACAAAAATGCGAAAAATCTCAAATATCTCGAGAGCGGTTAGTCCTAAAGTAATGGAATTGATTATTATTCCCCTCTTCAAAAATTACGTGCAAAACAAGCATTTAATTGATACATTTGAGTATACGTAGTATTTTTTTTTTAATTTGGCGATTTTTGAAGGCCATTTCGTAAAAAGAGGCAGGTTGTTCTTTTCGGAATCTTACCAAAATCTAAGCAGCACCAGGGTATCCTGCAAGTGACTTATCTACCGAATTTTATGAAATTTCGTCAATTAGTATTTCAGCTAGAGTGGATACACGATATTTTTACGGGACATTTTGCAAAAAAAAAAGTCTGGCTCTTTATCCCGAATCGTACCCAAAACTAATCAGCACCAGGGTCACACCCAAGTGACTTACCTAAAAATTTGGTCCATTAGTTTCAAGTTAAAGTGGATGAATACATTGCACAGACAGACAGACACACACACACACACACACACACACACAGACGCCACGCTAAAAATAGTTTTTTCGTATTCTGGAGGTCCCAAAACGTGTAGATATGTCGAAAATTCGAGTTGCGATTTTCAGCATGATTCCAATACTTTCCCTATACATTGCCATATATTGCAGGGAAAGTAAAAAAGAACTAGTTGAAAAGGCTATTTCCTTGTTTTGTTTTTTTTCGGGAGGAAAAATATAAAAGAAATACTTCAGCACCTACTTAACATTAGGAGCTCGAAATTTCAAACAGTCGATGTGACTAACAGTTTCGTTAAAATATATAAATTTTACATGAATGGTACTGTAGACTACGCGAATCAGAATCCATGTCAAAATTGGTGTTGTCTTTTGATCGATTGGCTTGTCTTTTGTTGAAAAATCAAATCGATACAAAGCTTAATATGAAGACGATCCCTCCTAAAATTTACATGCCCATTCATTTGTAGACGACATTATTACGAGTCTAATGATACGTTTATTTTTACTGTATTACCAGAGGAGCAGGAATAACTACCCGTAGAAGATCAACGCCTATTACATTAGTATGTTTGCGCTACTTTTGATGATGACTTTTAAAACTATTTCGTACTGAAATCATTTATTATTTTACTCAAACCTAATTTGACAAGTTGAGAAATTACTATCACACGCTAGACATTATTGTCCGTATATTAAACGATTTTAATCGTTAGACAATAATATTTTAATATGTATTTAATTATATTTTATTATCACCATAGGTTCCTTACGGTTTGAGTTCCAATTATTAAAATTCAAGATCCAAAGCCTAATTACGGTTTTATATGTCAATATATTTAACTTTTTGTTATTTAATTTGGAAAGACGACTGTCGTTATTATGAGACCGCCGATCATCGCACGTAAAGTTGCCAAATGCGCATATTAATAAAGCCATACTCACAGAACTATTGTACATGAATAAATATCACCTAAATTAAAAGTAGCGCTTTTCAGGACTTTATTGATCGTGACAAAACGACTTAATTATAGTAACTAGCAAAAGCCACTTCAAAATGCAACATTTAATTAATATACCGTGAAATAAATGACAATTGACTAATTATTGAGCGTCAAAATAATAAAATGTTGGGAAATTGATGAAGTTATTTTAAGTCGTTCGCAGCGCGACCCTTGTCTTTCTGATTTTTAAATAGCAATTTTTTGCTCGTTTATTTTCACTTATATTTTTGCCAAAAGATTTTAGATATTTACACACTTGACATAACCGTTGCATTGCTTTACTATGCGGCCACCCCGGTAGTCGAAAGGTCTAAGCCAAGCGGTTCATTGAGCTCTCATATGTCTATATTCTAGACTGCCTGGGTCGTCTGGTTTCAATCCCACCTGTGAGCATGGTAGTTGTGGTGTCCTTGAAAGGTGTAATGTGTTCCTTCCATCCCGTGATGGTGCAACGACATGTGGCGGTAAAATGTTTCACTTTCCTGCCGGTGGGTGGGTGTGAATGATTAGTTAATCAAGTGTTTGGCAGTTAGTTTTAGATTCTCATATTATGTAATATAGTATGGAAAAAGCATTCACGAAAATTTTCGAATTCGAGATTTTATTGCCAATATATGTTTTAAAACATCCTGAAAACGTTTTGACTATTTTTGAAGTGATGTCAGTCATATGTATGTATGTCTGTGGTCGATTTCTTGTGTGGACAATAGCGGCCACATATATTAATGGATTTTCACGAAACTTTATATCTGTCTTTGTTATTAAAAACTCTAAAGCTAGATAGATATTTTTTTAATTCAAGTGAAAAAACTTCGAAATTTATTCGTAATTTTATATTTTCTTAACATAGTAGCATAGAATTTAATATAATCCTGCATAAAAGGGTTTATTTATCACTCAATGGTCATGAGGCATTATAATTTCAGTCATTGTTGTGAAAAGTAGCCGAGATGCAATTTTTTCTCGTGACGTCATTAGGCCCCTCCCTCGGGGGCAAGTTAGTGGCATTGTCTAGTATGAATTGAAAGATTTTTCTCAAGTCCTTTAAAGTGAAGGGTAATACGCTATAGTCGTAATCACTTGCAACCGCGATACCGATTTTTCAAAAAATTTCTTTCAAAATTTGAAAAATAAAACTACCAAAAATGGATTTTGGTATGGGAAAGTTGAGCCACATTCTAGTTAATTTTGACTATGTGCTTTTTGGTGAAAGAGGCAGCAATTAAAATTTGGTTCAGATTTGGATTTTGAATATTTCGGGATAATACTCCTGTGTGAGAAAGTTACAGCTAAAAATTGTTTTGTATCAATCATTCTATAAAAGTCGTTCATGTTATGCAATATTGTGTAGTTTGACAGTAAAATAATCTCTATTGATAGATACTGACGACTATGTTCATGTCCCAAATGTCCATAAAAAATATATACTGACTCTCTCAAAATATAATATCCTACAAGAGATAAAGGTACAACTGATCCTTAATGCAGTAATATGCATACAATTAGGGCAAACTCAACACATGATATTGACACATCATATGAATTATAGTACGTTACTGAAGAATATTCTACCTTACATGATAAAGAACAAGCAAGATCAATCATGCTTAAAGCATTGATTATGAAACACTTTCCAACTTCAATGCAATTTTATTTAAACATCTCTAAAATGCAATACATTCCTCGGTAATATTTTGAAACTTATCACAATACTACATTAATTTATTATATTTGAAAACTTCAACATTCATCGAAAGAAATGAACTTCATTCAAATGACGGCATTGAAATATAAATTGCCTGGTTTAAACATCTCTAAAATGTGATACATTCCTCGGTAATAATTTTAGAATTATCATAATACTACGATAATTTATTATATTTGAAAACTTCATCGAAAACAACTGAAATTCATTCAAATGACGTCATATAAAAAATAACACGCCTGGCTCTCTCTATAAAAGCAGCATTTCATTTATAAATAATTTCCCATTCATGTCATTCATCACAATACTATAATAATGTATTTTATTTAAAAATTAAGACAATGGAGCTACAAGTAATTAAACTCTATGCTTAAAACTTCATCGAAAGAAATCGTCCTTATCTTTGTAAAATCAATGAATATTTCATTCATATCAGCTACGGAGACTCCATGAACTAAATGATTTTGTGTTAAGAAATCCAGCTATTCTAAAACAACTTATTCTACATATTTTGCTGTTTACGTTTTACATAGGTGAAAAATAGGCTTCGGTGTAGAAATAATCAAATTTGAATGAGCATTTAAACTCAAATATATTGTCATTGCGTTGTTTCAGTATGTAGATGCACAAAATTTATGCAAAAATAAAGTGTTTTTAGGACGGATACAACACTCAATATGAATTAAAAAGAACTTTAAAAATCGCGATTTTGAGACAAGATGGATGCCATATATCAGTTTGAAGTGGGTCACGTGATCTTTTCATATCATGGTCAGGTGACCGCTTCATATAAGAGGTGTTATTATTATTTTAATTTTTATTTAAAAAACTACTGAATATATTTCGCTGAATTTTTTTTTATATATTTTATGGAACAATTTGAATATTACCTAAAATTTTCGAAGCAATTTGTGAATTTTAAATCCGCTTAAAAAATGTTCGAAAAATTAGGTCCCATAGGGCTCAATGTATTTCATTTTTTCATCCCGGGTTCAATCCAAAACTAATTGGGTGATATTATTGATTTATATTCCCATAGGTCCTACAGACCGTCTGAAAAATATACTAAAATTTCATTTTGATTAAATCATTTTTACGGCAGTTATCGTGCTAACGGACAGACAGACAGACAGGCAGACAGAGTGAACAAAGTCATAAACACTTTTCAACTTTGTTGTAAAGTGTTAAAAATGTGTGTCAGTGTTTCTGTCGTTGTTGTCTGTAGCGGTATATCGGATAGCAGCGAAATTTGATACATAGGTTGTTTTACGTCTCCATTTAATGCACCTCAGCAAGATTTTTTTAAAAAAATTTCTAGTTAAAATAAAAGTCATGAATACTTAAAGTCGAAATTTTGACTTTATAATCAAGCAGTCTTTCAGGACTTTTTAGCCGGAAGTAGGGCAATGTAAATATATCTGAATGCTGTAATAAATAGAAACTAAATTATTATAAGATGTCTCCAGGGGGGGGGGGGGGGGTTACATCCGGGGTCGATATCTCAGAAGGCGACATTGATTTTCTATTTTCGTGCTATTTTCTTTTCCATTTCTTAAATTCGTGAATTTATATGATAAATTTTCATGATTTGTAATATTAAATTATTTCAATATTATAAGTGCTCCCTGAAAATTCGATTCCTATCGGATGAAAACCCGCTGAGGTAACAGTTTTATTTTTTAATATTACTTTTGGTGTAATAGAATATTTTTCACTTTTATATTTTTTTCCACTTACAACGCCTACTCAATTTCCGAATTATATGTATATGTATTATTTAAACAGAAAGAGGCAGACACTTATTTAAAACCCGAGCAACGTCGGTAGTTCGTTTCAGTAATTAATGATGCAAAATTAGAAAATATGAATCCAAAATGCGATAAATGCTTCGTGTCTCTACAAATTTCATGCATGTACAACCTAAAACATTTTAAGTACTTAAATTAAGATATTTATTTCCAAAGCACGCACAAACTGTGGACAGCAACAACAGCAACAAAAAATACTCTCAGAATTCACCACCATTTTGTGAAATATGCGACGAAAGAAACAGATTTTCAAAAACAAATTTATTTATTCCACAGCCGAGTGACATCAACAGTGAACAAGATTTAAAAGCCTTTCATGTGACGGCCATTTAAAAACAGTAAGTGGGCGTAGTTGTTGTCTAAGGGCAACCCTGCTTGGTAAGTTTGGAAGAGTTTCGGCGGGAAAAAGTTGTGCGGAAATGCCTGCCGAGAGCAGAAGATAGTTTTTATTTTCTACTATTTAATTTATGCTTTTATTCAGGCGAATGTTTTATTTTCAGCATATGTTTCTATGTTTCTGTCATAAATTCCATTTCGTGACATACAAGTAACTCTGTAAAATTTAACATAGAAAGAAGTCGACCCCATAAATGCCTCAATTATCTACATTATTAAATTAATGCATTAAACTACGCTAAGCTTTTCACTACCGGGCATCTAAAGGGACAAATTAAAAGTAAGGATTTTTTAACATGAACCTTATACCAGCCTAAATTTGCAAAAAATAATTTTTGTAACATTACTGTTAATTGTTATAGAGTTAAACTAAATGTTCAAGATCATAATTTTATAAATGTAAACAATTTGATTGCTTGTATTTTATTTTGCTAGTATAAAAATGTTGATGCTGTGTCTTAATATATTTGACATTAAATAATTTCAACATTAAATAACTCAAAACTAATTTAAATTAGAAACAAAACTCACAAATGTAAGTCGTTAAAATAAATGTTCAAGATCATAATTTTATAAATGTAAACGATTTGATTGCATGTATTTTATTTTTCTCGTATAAAAATGTTAATAGCTGTGTTTTAATATCTTTGACATTAAATAATTTCAACATTAAATAACTCAAAACTAATTTAAATTAGAAACAAAACTCACTCTGCTCTAAATAAACGTTTAAACACAGCTTCGTTAACTAAGAAGCATAGTATTTTATATTAAGCTCCAACATAATTAAACGCTGAGATATAATCAAATCAGTTAAAATCTTAAAATCGGGGACGATTAATATTTATATTTAAATACAGGCCCAGATGGTATGTAACCTATTTGGCTTTATAGATTGCTGGAATAGGGGAAGGTTACGGAATACGTATTATTAACACGTGTTCACATACATCACTTTTTACATAACGCAATAATTTCGGCTATGTGATACATATCCAACTCCTAATTTATTATCCAAGAGTAAATGAATTCAGGATTTTGCACCGAAATACAAAATCCTGATTACAAATATATTACGAAATCAAAATCCTATCACCAATTTTTCCCACCAAAATTAAGTTTTTATATGTACTTCTTTAAATGTGCATCATAAATATTTATTTTTCAACGATATTTTGTATATAAAATATTTATAATAAATAATGATATTTTATAATAAAGAAATAACTGTTAAGATTATTATTAAATAAAAATATGTATTTAGAAATACATTCCTTGTGCTAAATCACAAGTACTTTACAAATAAAAACATTTAATACTTTTAAAAAGATGCATTTTAAAAACAAGCGATGTGTTTGTTTTTAACACTTTACAACATAGTTGAAAAATGTTTATTACTTTGTTCATTCTGTTTATCTGTCCGTTCGCACGATAACTGCCTTAAAAAGGACTTTATCAAAATGAAATTTTAGTACGTTATTGAGACAGTCTGTGGGACATATGGGACTGTAAATGAATAACATCACCCAATTAGTTTTGGATTGAACCCGGGTTGAAAAAATGAATTACGTTGAACCTTATGAGACCTAGTTTTTCAAACACTTTTTAAGCGAATTAAAAATTCACAAATTGCTTCGAAAATTTGGGGAAATATTCCAATTATCGCATAACATTTATAAAAAACATTTCAGCAAAATATGTTCCGTAGTTTTTTTAATAAAAATTAAAATAATAATGACACTCATATAATTTAAAGAGATCATATGGCACACTTCAAAATAAAATATGGCATCTTTTTCCCTAAAGTAAAAATCATGATTTTTGAAGTTCTTTTAAATTTATATTTAATTTATATTTAGTGTTCTATCCGTCCTAAAAACGCTTTATTTTTGCTTATTTTCTGTGCATCTATATTCTGCGCCAAGGCAATTACAATATTTTTTAGTTTCAATGATCGTCAAACTTTGATTATTTCTACAACGTAGTGTAATTTTAATGGATGCAGAATGTAAACAAGTGATTGTAAGATGATTTGTACAAGAATTGCTGAATTTTTTTCACTAAAAGTTATTTAACTCTGGAGTCTGGAATAAAAGTGTATGAATGAAATAGCCATTGCTATTACAGAGAGAGTTCAAGTAAAATAAATTATTGTAGTTCTGTGATAATTAAAAAGATATCAGCGCTGAATGTATCGCATTTTAGAGATGTTTAAATAAAAATGCATTACAGTTGGAAAGTGTTTCATGATCCATGTTTTATGCATGATTGATCTTTCTTGTTCTTTGTCAGCTATGAATCGGAGACATATAACCCAAGAAAGACCAATCATGCTTAAAGCATTGATAATGAAACACTTTCCAACTTCAATGCGATTTTATTTAAACATGTCTAAAATGCAATACATTTCTCGGTAATATTTTAAAACTTATCACAATACTACATTAATTTATTATATTTGAAAACTTAAACCTTCTTCGGAAAAAATGAACTTCATTTAAAAGACGGCATTAAAATATAAATTGCCTGGTTTAAACATCTCTAAAAGGTGATACATTCCTCGGTAATAATTTTAGAATTATCATAATACTACGATAATTTATTATATTTGAAATCATAATTTATTATATTTGATAATTTATTATATTCATCACAATACTATAATAATTTATTTTATTTAAAAATTAAGACCATGGAGCTACAAGTAATTAAACTCTATGTGTAAAACTTCATCGAAAAAAATCGTCCTTCTCTTTGTAAAATCAATGAATATTTCATTCATATCAGCTATGCAGACTCCATGAACTAAATGTTTTTGTGTTAAAGAAGAAATACAGCAATTCTAATACAACTCATTCTACTTATTTTGCTGTTTACATTTTACATAGGTGAAAAATAGGCTTCGTTGTAAAAATAATCAAATTTGGATGAGCATTTAAACTCAAATATATTGTAATTGCGTTGTTTCAGTATGTAGATGCACAGAATTTATGCAAAAATAAAGTAGTTTTAGGACGGATACAACACTCAATACGAATTAAAAAGAACTTTAAAAATCACGATTTTGAGACAAGATGGATGCCATATATCATTTTGAAGTGGGTCACGTGATCTTTTCATATCATGGTCACGTGATCGCTTCATGTAAGATGTGTTATTATTATTTTAATTTTTATTTTAAAAACTACTGAATATGTTTCGCTGAAATTTTTTTTTTATATATTTTATGGAAAAATTTGAATATTACCTAAAATTTTCGAAGCAATCTGTGAATTTTAAATCCGCTTAAAAAATGTTTGAAACGTTAGGTCCCATAGGGCTCAATGTATTTCATTTTTTCAACCCGGGTTCAATCCAAAACTAATTGGGTGATATTATTCATTTGTATTCTCATAGGTCCTACAGACCGTCTGAACAACATACTAAAATTTCATTTTGATTAAGTCATTTTTACGGCAGTTATCGTGCTAACGGGCGGACGGACAGACAGACAGACAGACAGAATGAACAAAGTCATAAACACTTTTCAACTTTGTTGTAAAATGTTAAAAAACCACCAGCACCCACTTTTGGGTCACGACTGACGGGTTAAGAACACCTGCTTGTAGTATTTAGTGCAGTGCCGTTCAGTTGCAGTTCATCAATTTTCCCTTAAAATACGGTACATGTTTACTTTCTCATACGTGGTATTGAGAAAGTATTGTTTTCACGAAAATTTTCACATCAATTTTCCCTTAAAATACGGTACATGTTTACTTTCTCATACGTGGTATTGAGAAAGTATTGTTTTCACGAAAATTTTCGAGTTCGAGATTTTGATTCCAATATATGTTTTAAGATCCCCTGAACACTTATCGACTATTTTGAGATTGATATCCGTCTGTCTGTATGTCTGTGGACGATTTCTTAATAATCTTCGGTATAATTATAACATGGAGATGTGTAAATGATTAAAAAAATCATACCTGGAAAATGAAAGCATGGAACTTTATTCACACTAGATCAATATGGAATAGGCTCACAGCGAACGGCAATATGGGATTGAATACGACGAGGCATCCCGTCAATGAGATGGTCAATGGTGTGCTGAAGGATGGCATTCCACACAGTGATACAATTTATTTTTTTTCTTGATGTCATTAGTCCCCCTTTAGGGATCAAGTTATCCTCCGGGGGAGGTGCATTGTCAAGCATGGTATCAATCGGAAGGTTTTTTCAAGCATTTTAAAGTGAAGGTTAATGCATTATAGTTGTGCAAGTATAAACCCACGATACCGATTTTTCGAATAATTTCTTGTAAAATTTGAAAAAAAAATTGAAGTCTGATATGAGAAGTTCGAGTTCAGCCACATTCCAATCAATTTTCAGGGCTGAAAAATTAGTTTAAAATAGCACAACTTAGAATAAATTTAGAATGAATACTTAAAATGAATAGATAAATTTTCTGTTCTGTTTGTCTATTCCAACTTCTAAACAAAGGTGGTCATTCACAAATATATTTTGTTAAGTAAGAAGAATAATTTGTTTATTTTAGATTTATTTTCGTACTCTTTTGCATTTACTCCTTAAATGTATATAATTCAGTGCCATTTATTTCAATTTTATAAAATACTCCAGACAAATTAAATGACAAGATTGTGGGAAACAATAGAAAGTTTAAATGAAGATGCATTCTGTATAATAGAAACTAAAATGTTTACTCTAGATTTAAACTAAAAGTTGGTAGCATTTGGAATGCTTAATTGCAAAATTTAAGAATAAACATTTCTCTGTTTTGGTTTTGAAATATTTTTATGGTGCGTGATAAGTATTTGAAGTAGTTTGTTAGTTAAATGTTATTCGAGTATGTAAATAAAAGTTATTTTTAATTATATCTGTGCAAATATATCCATTTTGCACAAATGCTATGCTGCAAAGCCTCTGATATAGCGAACTGCGTAAAGTTATGTACAGGTTTCCATTATATGAGCTTGCCGGCAGAACTTGCACTCCTAAAATCCCCAGATACATGTAAATCAGGTTGTAAAAACATAATTAATGTAAATCCTCAAACAAAATACAATTTTTTACTCGTAAACCTCCCTCCCCCTAACAAAACGTGCGTTCCGTGAACAGTGAAACCGGCTGTATTTCGATTCATTTATATGGAAACAATTCTCACCGAGTGACAAGAATTATCAAATAAATTGAATTTTAACAGAGATACTGAATTGTCGTTAGCTTGAAGTTTTCCAAACGTCACCAAGTTGGCGATATTGCATCACATGTATCGCCAAATTTCATCACCAACCGTGTCATGCTAGACAGAAGTGATGGCTTTTTAACACTTTACAACATAGTTGAAAAGTGTTTATGACTTTGTTCATTCTGTCTGTCTGTCTGGCTGTTAGCACGATAACTGCCGTAAAAATGACTTTATCAAAATGGAATTTTAGTATGTTTTTCAGACAGTCTGTGGGACCTATGGGAATATAAATAAATAATATCACCCAATTAGTTTTTTATTGAACCCGGGTTGAAAAAATGAAATATATTGTACCCTATGGGATCTAATTTTTCAAACATTTTTTAAGTGAATTTAAAATTCACAAATCGCTTCGAAATTTTTAGGAAATATTCACATTGTCCCATAAAATATATAAAAAAAAATTCAGTAAAATATGTTAAGTAGTTTTTAATTAAAAATTATTTAATATCGGGAAAAAAACAAATTCAATTAAATTCTGACTTTTGGGATATCCTCCAGAAAGAAAAAAAAGATATATTATATAATAAATATCGTTCCAAGAGTTTAATTATGTTGTATATGAGAAAGCCTTCATAATTTAAAATTAATTTGGTAGATAACAATTTTTCAAATGTTTTTTAAATTTTATATAACTCTTCATGATATACTTATTTGATGGCATTTTTAATGCACTTTCCTACGTCCTAGAAAGTTAAAATTTAGTACACAGCTTAAATTTGTAGAACATTTTATTCTACAAAAATTTGGTGGATCTTTAAATTTTGTTAAATTTGGTATATAAATCACTTGTAGGTTATTGAAATATTATACACCAAATTTTGTTAAATTTGTTCCATTAGTTTTTAGCTAGAGTGGATAAAGGCAATTTCTGCCAGCCATTTCGCAAAGAAGGCAGATTCTTTTATTACGAATCGTACTATAATCTAATGAACATCAGGGATTCCCACAAAAAACTTACCTACCAAATTTTATGAAATTCGGTCCATTAGTTTTTCAGTTAGAGTGGATGCAATATCCTCACAGACACACAGAAACACACACAGACGTCTTCCTAAAAATAGTTTTTTCATGTTCTAGAAGTCCCAAAAAGTGTAAATACTTTGAAAATTCGAGTTCCGATCTTCGGCAAGATTTTAATACTTTGAATACATACACACACACATATATATTATCTGTGTATCTGTGTATTATCTGTGTATCTAAATTCCGTGCCTACGCAATACAATAGTTGTGATTTTAAATGATCCCTAAACTTTTATTATTTCTACGAAGCCAAATTTTAACTTATGCAGAATGCAAATATCTCAAGCGATTGTTAGGTGAATTACATAAGAATTGCTGAATTTTTTTCACACAAAATTATTAGCTCTAGAGTCTGGAATACAAGTTATATGAATGAAATATTCATTGATTTTGCATAGAGAATCAGATGATTTATATTTCGATACAGTTTTAAATATTTAAGTATAATAAATTACTGCAGTACTGTGATAATGTAAAAGATATCACCACATTATGTATCGCATTTTGAGATTTTTAAAGGCAATTGCATTGAAGTTGGAAAGTGTTTCATAATCAATGCTTATGCATGATTGATCTTTCTTGTTTTTATATAGCATTTTATCTGTGGAACTCGTGGCGAAGATTTCTCTAAAGCATTCAATTTCTTTTCTTGGATTCAAAAAGTATTTTCTTACTGTCTTAGATTTCATTTTCACCCTTCCTACTGTAGTTTAGAACTAATCTTTCATTATTACAGGGATATTTTGAAAGCGTCAAAAAACAACAACTTAATGGTTGAAGACGAGTTTACGGCATTTACGGTAAACTAAACTAAGTATAAATTTTCATCTCAAAAAAAAAAGTTTTATCCAACGTCCTGTCCCCTTTACAATACCCATGTTTCCAAAAAACTATTGACCAATTAAACAGAGTTATTGGTATTTATAAAATTTTTGCACATTTTTTTTTTTGCCCTACAGATCAGGTAGAATCGGTTTAATTTTGTTCTAGAGTTCGAATAAAACCGATTTCTTCCCTTACAGGTCGGATAGGTTGAATCGGTTAAAAACGTTTCAAAGTTCTCTGACCTCTCCGATAATTATCAAAACTCTCATGATTACAAAGGACTCCATATACATCGTTATAAGTAAAAGGAAAGTATTGTGATGAGGTCAAGTATCCAATTCTCGGATTTTGATGGATTAGAATGTTTTGAGTATCCTTGAATACGAATCGACCGTTTTTTTTTCAATTACTGATGTTTGTCTGTGAGTCTACAGTTATGGTGTCTTTCGAATGATATAGGTAAATCGGATGAAATTTGGCTTTATTAATTTTAGGAATGTGTGGATCAAGAAAGGGTCTTCAACATCTCATTTTTTTCCTCAAAAATCTTTAAAATGCCATAAAAAATATATTTGCTAGAAATATTACATAAATCCCCATTTTACACGTGATATGTCATTGACAATCCAATTAATTCATTTATTTAAGCACAAATATATGGACGAAGTTGTTTGCTACTTCTCATGATTCGTTCACAAGATATCACAAATATTTCTTTTGTGCAGATAATGCTATATCTTCCTTAATACCTAATAAATATAATTATTGCGTAATAAATATAAATATTGCCTAACAAATGCAATTGCCTAACAAATATCTAATAAATCCGTATTACCTAAAAAATACCTAATAAATCCGCAAAACCTAATAAATTACCTAATAAATATAATTATTGCTTAATAAATACGTAATGAATCCGTAATACCTAATAAATTGCCTAATAGATATAATTATTGCTTAATAAATACCTAATGAATCCGTAATACCTGATAAATTGCCTAATAAATATAATTATTGCTTAATAAATCCTTAATACCTAATAAATTGCCTAATAAATATAATTATTGCTTAATAAATCCTTAATACCTAATAAATTGCCTAATAAATATAATTATTGCGTAATAAATCCTTAATACCTAATAAATTGCCTAATAAATATAATTATTGCGTAATAAATCCTTAATACCTAATAAATTGCCTAATAAATATAATTATTGCGTAATAAATCCGTAATACCTAATAAATTGCCTAATAAATATAATTATTGCGTAATAAATTGCCTAATAAATATAATTATTGCGTAATAAATCCGTAATACCTAATAAATTGCCTAATAAATATAATTATTGCGTAATAAATCCTTAATACCTAATAAATTGCCTAATAAATATAATTATTGCGTAATAAATCCTTAATACCTAATAAATTGCCTAATAAATATAATTATTGCGTAATAAATCCGTAATACCTAATAAATTGCCTAATAAATATAATTATTGCGTAATAAATCCGTAATACCTAATAAATTGCCTAATAAATATAATTATTGCGTAATAAATCCGTAATACCTAATAAATTGCCTAATAAATATAATTATTGCGTAATAAATCCGTAATACCTAATAAATTGCCTAATAAATATAATTATTGCGTAATAAATCCGTAATGCCTAATACATATAATTATTGCGTAATAAATCCGTAATACCTAATAAATTGCCTAATAAATATAATTATTGCGTAATAAATCCGTAATACCTAATAAATTGCCTAATAAGTATAATTATTGCGTAATAAATCCGTAATACCTAATAAATTGCCTAATAAATATAATTATTGCTTAATAAATCCGTAATACCTAATAAATTGCCTAATAAATATAAGTATTGCTTAATAAATCCGTAATACCTAATAAATTGCTAATAAATATAAGTATTGCTTAATAAATCCGCAATACCTAATAAATTGCCTAATATAATTATTGCTTAATAAATACCTAATAAATTGCCTAATAAATATAATTATTCCTTTACAAATCCGTAATACCTAATAAATTGCCTAGTAAATATAATTATTGCTTAATAAATGCCTAATAAATCCGTATACCTAATAAATCTTAATTAATTGCATGAAATTTGGTATTCCTTTCTTAGTAGTAAACATGTAATATTCTTTTGATTTTGAGAGAACTCAAAGCTTTTCTTTTATGGATGGGGGGGGGAGGGGGAGTGATGTTTAGAATACATCCGATTTCTTTTTCTAGTGTATAGATAAAGAAAAATACATTTTCAGTCTGCAATGCTCATGCGAACCTACCTGCCCCATTTAATGTGTCAACTTCATTACTTCACTTCATCTCGAAAACTCCAATTCTTCGAGTTTTTAAAACACAAAAATCCGAAAACTACATCAAATAAGCATAGAAAGTACAACAATACGGTTCCGCCGAGCGAACGTTTAATGGTTTTTCATAATGTGAGTTTACAGTTCTATGTGACCATAAAATAAATCGACGTAATAGAATTTTCGACGAATGGCGGCAATTTTGATTTCTTTGAGGCAATGAAATAAATCAACAGCCTCAATGCGCAGACCGAGGTTGCAATAAGCAAAATAGCACGGCAATTGATGTTGGAGGGGAATAAATGTTCTTGGATATATTCTTAAATAGGATATGTTTATTTCGTGTTCCTATTTTTAGATATAGTGTTCATATTTAAGTTCCAAACGCGACGATTCACAAAACTAAATTTTGAAGGTTCAGATTATAGAAGTACGAAAATTAAAGTCAATAGATTTCATGAAATCTATTGATTTTGTGTACTGCAACTTTGTATTACACAGAACGCCTATGATTTGTCCTCGGTTAAACATCTTAAATCAATATTTGACTTTGTTTGCTAACTTTTGTAAAAAATAAAAATGTTATTTTCTTTAAATATTGCAACATATAGTACATCGTTCTCGCGTAAATATTTTGAGACAGTAATTGTTGGGAGTGGGTGCTTTTCCTACACAACATGGTAATGTATAAATAAAGTATTGGGCATTTTTTCGAAGTCATAGTGGACATTTTTTCATGGCAATTTATACTAGAGGGGAATAAATAAATGTTCGTGGATATGTTTGTTCTTAAATAGGATATGTTTATTTCGTGTTCCTATTTTGTTTGTTCTTAAATAGAATATGTGTTAAATAGAATATGTCTTAAATGTTCTTAAATAGAATATGTCTTAAATAGAATTTCGTGTTCCTATTTTTACTTTCCCTGCAATACATGGTAATGTATAGGGAAAATATTGGAATCATGTCGAAAATCGCAACTCGAGTTTTCGACGGATCTACACGTTTCGAGACCTCTAGAATACGAAAAAACCATTTTTAGCGTGACGTCTGTGTGTGTGTCTGTGTGTCCGTCTGTCTGTCTGTCTGTCTGTGCAGATTTTGTATCCACTCTAACTAAAAAACTAATGGACTAAATTTCACAAAATTTGGTAGGTAAGTCACTTGTGAGCGAGTCTGGTGCTGTTAATTTTGGGTACGATTTGGAATAAAAGAACCCACCTTTTTTTGCAAAATGGCCCTCAAAAGCTTGTATCCACTCTAACTGAAAAACTACTGGACCGAATTTCACAAAATTCAGTAGATGAGTCACTTGTGGGTTACCCCGGTACTGATTAGATTTTGATATGATTCGGAAAAAAATAACCTGCCTTTTTTTGCAAAATGGCCCGCAAAAATCGCCAAAATCTAAACTAAAGAACTAGGTATACTCAAATATATCCATTAAATGCTCGTTTAATACGTAATTTTTAACGACGAAAATAATAAGACCAACCCCATTACACTAGGATTAGCCGTTCTCGATATATTTTAGTTTTCCGTATTTTTTCTACGCCACCTTTGAAAATAAGTCCGGTTACCGAATGAGAACGAAAATTGAATTAAAAGTGAAATAAATTTAATTAAAATAAAGAGAACGTTAATATAAGTCTGCAGGGAAAGTTATGTGCTGCCCACATCAGATTTTTAGATTTAGTGTTCATATTTAAGTTCCAAAAGCGACGATTCATAAAACTAAATTTTGAAGGTTGAGTTTATAGAAGTACGAAATTTAAAGTCAATATATTTCATGAAATCTATTGATTTTGTGTACTGCAGATTTGTATTACATAGAACGCCAAGTACACGTTGTTCTCGGTCAAACATCTTAGCGCAATATTTGACTTTCTTTGCAAACTTTTTAAAAGAATAAAAAACTTTGTTATTTTCTTTCAATATTTCCATATATGTTTATATATAAATATATTTATATTTTTTGTGTATATTTCTTGGATAATAGCCTGTTCATTTACTAATTTTATATTTATTCATGCAAATTTGCTATGTTACTGGTCTATATATATATGAACAATCCATATTTACTTTCCATGTAGCCACTGATGAAGAGAGTATTAACGCTCGAAAACGCTCTGGCATTTCTAATACTTTGTACGTTTTATAAGAAGTTTTAATAAAAGACCTTCCGTATAAACATTGTGTCCTTAATCTTACCTTTTAAATGGATTCTGATATGAAAGAGTCAAATTAAGTCACATTCCACTAAATTTAAATCTGTTTTGACCACTTAGCTAACTGTAATATGTAAATTTAATTTGTATTTTACTTTGTATAAATATACTATGCAATGCCCGATTTAGCCTAACTGGGGCCCAGGGCAAACATTTCTGCGGGGGTTTCTCCTTCACCTCTTGACTTATATGAAATGAACAAAAATATTTTTTTGCAAAAACATAATTACATGCTAGAAAGAGGTATACAAAATGAAGTTCTTACATATTTTAATGGAAATTGGCAACTCTTTTATCATTACCAAGATACCAACATGTTAAGTTAGTTCAGTAATACAAACATATCCCCAAAATGAATTTCTTCATGGAGCAAACCTATCCCGATGACAATTTTCTTTTCAGGAAGAAGTCATTAATTTTTCGATGTTTACTTTGGGCAGCTTCCCTGCAAGTCCCTGCATTAGTCCGACCCTGTTCCTATGTAACTTGTTGTTGTTGAGACCCAGACCGTCCGACCTACCAGAAAGGTGAAAGATAACTGTTTGGACTGCCGGGAAGTGCCACCCAATGTAGACCGGAATCCAGTGGGGGAGGCATCCACAGGGACCGTACCCTCCTTCCCCTACCACCAACCTCTCGGAAGGACTTACGGACCCACATGTTTAACGTAATCGTATTACACGTGAACAAGGCGGCAATTTTGACAGTGGCGGGAATCAAACTCGGGCCTACTGAGTGCAACTCCCGCGGGGTAACCACTGGGCTACCGTACCCCATCTACGATGTTGTGTCGTTGATTTTATAACTCAATTTAGAAGTGGTACCACCTTTATTATTTATTTTATGTTCCACAGGGACCTTACCCTCCTTCCCCTACCACCAACATCTCGGAAGGACTTACCCACATGTTTAACGTGATCGTACTCCGCATGAACACGGCGGCAGTTGTGGCAGCGTGCAAATTCAGCGCGCAAACCACCGGGTTACCCTGGCCGAAATGTGCCAACAGCACGCGGTGTTCCCAGGTGGTCACCCACCCTCCCCCCAGGGGGCGGCACCGCCAAAGATTGCGGTGTACGGATCTTAGGTCTGTACCTCTGGTCCTCCGTCTGCTGGGGGAAAATTAATCGGGTTACCCTATCAGTGATGAAGTGGCCGTCGAACCACTGAACTGGTAGGGCCCCGACTCTTCCAGGTGGTGGGATCTCATGGACTGTGGCTATTCATGCCCTGAGCCTAGATCTAACCGGCGACTGGGGTCGGGCTTGGCGGGTGTTCTTCGGAACCCGTCCGGTGAATGGTTCCGCTGAGTTCGCGACCGCGGTTGTGGCTTTGCTGGATGGGAGATTACGTTACCTGCACGCGACTCTCACCTATACGGCGCAAGCCCCAATGGCCACCGTGGTGAGATGTTCGTATAATCCTAATCCTGGTCACCCACCCAAGTACTAACCGCGCCCGATGCTGCTTGACTTGGTGATCTAACGAGAACCGGTGTTTTCAGCACGGTAGGGCCGTAGGCCCTATGTAACTTGTGTTATACTCGATGACTCTGATGAAATGCGCTTGAAAGCCTTTTCATCTCTGTATTAGTTTTACTTCCTTATATGTGCAAATAAAAACTTTTATAATTCTTTTTATCTGTTTAACCGTGGACGTATCACCAATTTACATTCCTTCGGCTAAAAGTTGAGCTTTTCCAGACCTCTTGTCTCAAATATACGCATATATTTCAGCCATTTTTATCACACATCTGTAATAAATCTACACTATATTTTAAGTTATTTTATTATTTACACGTGTCAAACACCTAACATACGGTTTCCTTTAATCCGTTTTATTGCGACAAACACTTGCAACCGCATACATCGTAATCCTTTTCATCCGAAGCCCTATGAATACGGTGGCGGTTAAACTCAAGCGGTTACCGTTCATTGAAACTTTCCTTCCTGATCAGAGGCTAATATAAACGAGTTTTCTAGTCTCGTTCGCATTTTATTTTTGTGCGAATTTTTCGCAGCGTATTTTTTCCCCCGTGCATGAATAATTAATACCATCGGAAGTTAGATTGCAGTCAAGGTCTGAAATTACGGCAAAGGGCGAAGCAGTCTTGCGTTTGTTCTTTTTTTTTTTTTTTTTTTTTTTTTTTCAGTTTTAAAGGGTCCATTCGTTGAATACAGAGTGCAAGTTTTTGTCTGTATAATATATGAATAATATATGATAATATATTTAGAATAACATATGGTAAATTGTTATGCATTTTTTAATAGAACTGCTACAGTCGAACTTACTTTTTACGATAGAGATCTGTACCATCCGCAATTTTCGACTTTCACTTGGCCCGGACAAAGAGTACCAAAGACCTAAATTAAGACCTAGCTGAGCAGATTCATTTTAAAATGTGCATTTCTGTCTCAAACCGGACCGAAATCCCTTAAGGTCTCGGGTAGGCCTGGTCCGCAGAGAGACAAAATTCACTCAAATGTATCACAAGCATATATTTATGCAAACGTTTATGCTCATAATTATGTTACAGTAAATTTTCAATATTGTTTTTATACAGCTGAACTAAAAAAAAATTTGATGTGGGCAGCACATGACTTTCCCTGCAGACTCAAAATTATTTTTTCTTTATTTAAATTACGTATAAAACAAGCATTTAATTGATATATTTGAACATGCGTAGCTTTTTTTTTAGATTTTGGCGATTTTTGAGGGCCGTTTCGTAAAAAAAGGCAGGCTGTTATTTTCAGATTAATACCAAAATCTAATCAGCACCAGAGTATCGTACAAGTAACTTATCTACGTGGGTGCGGTAGCTCACTGGTCAGCGCGCGGGAATTGCACTCGGTAGACCCGGGTTCGATTCCCTCCGTTGGAAAAAGAAAAATCTGCCGCCGTGTTCACGCGGAGTACGATCACGCTAAACATATGGGTCCGTAAGTTCTCAGGGGTGCGGAACTAAACCTGTAAACCGATAGGTAGGCCAGGTCCGCATTGTTGTCTCCAAGTAACTTATCTACCAAATTTTGTGAAATTTGGTCAATTAGTATTTTAGCTAGAGTGGATACATGAAATTTTTACAGGTCATTTCGTAAAAAAACCGGGTTCTATTTTTACGAATCATTCCAAAAACTAATCAGCACCAGGGTCATCATACCCAAGTGACTTACCTACCAAATTTTATGAAATTCGGTCTATAAGTTTATAGAGTGGATACATACATTGCACAGACACACATGCACACAGACAGACACACACACACAGACGTCACGCGAAAAATAGTTTTTTCGTATTCTAGAGATGTCGAAACGTGTAGATCCGTCGAAAACTCGAGTTGCGATTTTCTGCATGATTCCAATACTTTCTCTATACATTACCATGTATTGCAGGGAAAGTATACACATCGTGTAACTTTATTACATTTTATTTAGAAAATTAACCGCGACAGATACGCCTAAACCGTCCGAACTTTAAAAAAAATAAATATGACTGTGCAATATTCGGCCTAGAATCGTCGAAGAGAAATTTGGCTTGACGTGTTTTTTTTTTGTCAAAATCACGAAACGTTTTACAAACATTACTCTGGTTTATAAATACCACTTCCCAGTTTTGTAAATTTCGGATGCTACGAATATTTATCATAAGCTATAGAACGCTAAGCGGTTTACCAAATAATTCTTTCCGTAGATTCAGAGAATTTGGGTCTTTTTAAAAAGAAAGAAAATGCTACTAGCTCAAATTCACTAACTTGTAAAACTAGTTTATTAATTATTATGTGCATTTCCTTACGTGCAAGTAGAACACGTTTAACGTTTCTAATTTGGGTCGTTCTGAAACAAAATCACTAAAAGATATTTTTATATTCCTCCGCGGAATTCTTTTAGAATTCTAGCAATATAATTCAAACCGTCCATTATATTAATAAAGGCGGTTTGCATTTTTAAAGAATTATTTACATTTTTGTAGCATTTTTTCTCTTGCATCTGTATTTAAACCGTCATTTCACGTACTGTGATAATTTATAATATTGTGTTGATTAGATAAATTTGTGTGCATTATGTGATCAAAATGTTCTTGATTTTAGTTACATTTCTTCATTTAACAACAAAACTACTGAATTGAAAGTTGAAGACCCAGACCATACGACCAACCCTAGGGTTTACGGTAGCAATATGTGTGGCCGGGCTGAATTGAAAGTGTAATTTGGCAATTTTAGATACTTCCGATTACCGTAAATAGCCTAGCATTAGTCGACCTCGTACGAAGAATTTTTGCTTAATGGGTCAAACTGTTAGGGATGTTCTACAACCATTTGCACACGAGCTCTACTTTTTCTAAAACGAGCGTTACACAAGAGCGCCATTTTTTCTACAGTTTTGGGTGTTCACAGTCATTTCAGACACACCAGGTGTATTTCTACTTGAAAGTACAACTTCGGGTACTTCCCCTCGCAGTACTTCTCTTTTGAGTACTTTACAGAACCTCTTCAGGCACACCATGGATACTTTCAAGGGGAGCCTTCTATTGAGACAGCCATTTCACGAAAACACGAAGACTACTTTTACAGACAACTCTAGTTTTTGGTCTTCTCAGGCTGTTTCATGCACGCAAGGGCTAATTTTACGAGAAACTTCGGTTTTGGGTGTACTATGGCCATTTCAGACACACTTGGGATACTTTTACAGAAAATAAGTTTCATATGTCTCAACAGTCATTTATTAACACGAGTTCTATTTTTACACTGAGCTATAGTTTTGGGGTATTCTACAGTGATACCATGCTCACCAAGGCTATTTTTACAAGAAAAAACAGTTTTGCGTGTTTTATGGCTGTTTCATGCACACGAAGACTACTTTTACAGGGAACAAATGTTTTCGATGTTCTACCACTAATCTTTACTATTCTATAGCCATTTTATCAACACTATGGTGGCTACTTTTACGGAGAAATATAGTGTTCCATGTTCTGCGGCTATCTTATGCGCAAGAGGATTGCTTTCGTAGGGAAAACCAGTTGTGGGGTGTTCTACAGCCATTTCAGATACACAAAGGTTATTTAACTAAGGTTTTGAGTGTTCAACAGCCATTTTTGGAACACGATGGTTATGTTTGCGTGGAACTGTGGTTTTAGGTATTCTTCCGCCATTCCGTTCATATAATGACTACTCTAACAGAGAACTACAGTTTAAAAAATAATTCCAAATCTCTACAAACATTTTCGAATATTGATCCATTGATTCGAAATCCCCAGCGCTATCACCTGTGGCGCTGGAATACCCCACTAAAGAAATACTTCTTAACTGTGTGTCAGCTTCTAATGAATTTCATTCGCAGTTTTAAGCAATATTAGATTAAGAGAACATTTTTATTTGCAGTTATGGCCATTATCTCTTCCAGGCTAGTTATGAAAATAAATTGTGCTATTTTTTTGCATAACCACCAAGTGAAGTTCATTGTGTAAAAATTACAAATGCCAGTCACAGGAAACTGTAATATGTATTTTGACCAAACTTAATGCTGTTACTTACAATGTCTGTAATACAGGTTAACTTAATTTGCTTTTATTATTTTAGGTAGAGTTCGGTATATTTTAAAATGCTTGACTTTATTAAGACAAACCATTTTTTTAATTGAAAGATACAATTTACACCTCATTCTTACCAGTTACCTTACACCTTTCTGGTAGGTTGGATGGTCTAGATCTCAACAACAACAACACTTCCTCATTCTTACGTTTTTGGATATTGAATATTTTTCTTTAAATCGAAAATCTGTTCTTGTACATGTTAAGTATTTATATGCGTACATGTTAAGTATTTATATGCAAGTTAAATATCGCATGTGTTATATATGAACTTTAATACATTCCATCCATTAATTTAGAAAATAAATAAAATGCTCCAACTACAAAATAAGCTCTATGAGCTTAGAGATGCTTTTAGCTTGTATCTGTCAGCTCTATTGGGCCTCGTATATGATCAGTATATGAACTCGTATATGATGAGTATATGAACTCGTATATGATCAGTATATGATCACCATTAGTCACTTGACGTTATCTGTGATATGTAGATTTTTCCTTAATACGCACTTATTATAAAAGCATTTAAAAAAATTCTGATGTGGGTAGCACATGACTTTCTTTGCAGACTTATATTCACGTTATCTTTATTTTAATTAAATTTAATTCACTTTTAATTCAATTTTCGTTCTCATTGGATAACTGGACTTACTTTCAAAGGTGGCGTAGAGAAATTACAAAAAAAGTAAATTATCTCGAGAACGGCTAGTCCTAGTGTAACGGGGTTGATCTTATTATTTTCTTCGTTAAAAATTACGTATTAAACAAGCATTTAATGGATATTTGAGCATATGTAGTTTTTTATTTTAGATTTTGGCGATTGTTGCGGGCCATTTTGCAGAAAAAGGCAGGTTATTTTTTCCCGAATCGTACCAAAATCTAATCAGTGTCTCACAAGTGACTTACCTACCGAATTTTGTGAAATTCGGTCCATTAGTTTTTCAGCTAGAGTGGATGCAAGCTTTTGCGGGTCATTTCGCAAAAAAGGCGGGTTGGTTTATTCCGAATAGTACCAAAAACTAATCAGCACCAGGGTCACATACAAGTGACTTACCTACCAAATTTTATGAAATTCGGTCCATTAATTTTTTAGTTAGTGAATACAAAATCTTCACAAACAGACACACACACACACACAGATACACACCCAGATGTCACGCTAAAATAGTTTTTTCATATTCTAGAGGTCTCGAAACGTGTAAATCCGTCGAAAACTCGAGTTGCGATTTTCGGCATGGTTCCAATACTTTCCCTCTACATTACCATCTATAGCAGGGAATGTAATATTATTAGGAAATTATCCATTAAAACTAATTACTTGGGAAATTATGCACAAGAAATGATATTTGATATAATCCACTACAAAAAATTTTTTTCATAATAATCAGAATATTTGTTCAGGCTTTAGAAATATTTCGTTTATACAAGATAATTGGAATCAGGGGCATATTCCTATGTAACTAATGCTAATTCTAATGAATGCTGAATTCATCCTCGAAATATTGCACAAAATAATTCACGGTAACCGCCATCTACTAACACCAATACTTGACAATGTGATGCATTCCAGATATTACTGCCGATTCAGCGAAATCTTTCTGCTACCTCATATGGCAATGACGTTTGCTGTTGTGGGAATATATGACTATGATGTCGAAATACTTTAAAAAGCACTGCAAAAAATGAATAGCAATTTGTACAATCTCCAAAAATTTTGAAAAAGTCATTTATAAGAAGCAATGCAGATATTTGCTTTTATTTGATTTACTATTATTGAATGATTAAGAATCTTTAAAATAAAAACGAGCAAACGAAAGAATGAATGAATGAGTGCTACCAGGGATTTTTCGAGTTATGATTCTTTTATTTTACGTAGAATATATGGCAATGTATAACAGAAATTTTGGAATGGGATATAAAATAAGAACTACAGTTTCCTGAGAATTTAGATCGTTGGGGCTTTTAAGTATTAGAATAAATTTTTTTAACGTATAGCTTGTGCCTGTGTGTCTCTTGCTGCGATACGTGCATGCACTCTAGATGGAAAATGTTCCAACAAAATTGTATGTTATAGGATTGGTAAGTCATGTCTGATAAGTTTGGTGCAACTCGGAAAATTGGAACTTAAACTTTTTATTTTCAAAATGGTCCTTACAAATTGTTTGAAATCTGAAAAAAAAAAATCTGATATGGGCAGCACGTTCCTTATATAATGCAATGTATTTACTACTTTTACAGTAAAAAAAAGGGGGTTGGTCTTATAGCAGATACTTATATTCTGTCCAAGATATTGAATTTTCGTCAATGAGTCGTCATTTTCATTGATTTAGCGTCATTTTTATCCATTCGGCGAGATTTTCGTTAATTTGGCAACATTTTAAAAAGTCGCTAAGTTGGCGACATTCGGCCAAATTCGTCGTCAAAATCTCGCAAAGTGTTAGGGATGGAGAAATAAGTCATTCTTATAGCAGATAAATGGCTATTGGCGTTCAAATACAAAAGTATTACTCAAAGTAGTACTTTTACAATTAAAAAAATGTTATTCTTATAGTAGATACTTATATTATTTCCAAGATATTGAATTTTCTTCAATTAGTCGTCATTTTCATTGATTTAGCGTAATTTTTATCCATTAGGCGATATTTTCGTTAATTTGGCAACATTTAAAAATGTCGCCAAGTTGGCGATATTCCGCCAAATTCGTCGCCAAAATCTCGTCAAGCGTTATGGACGGAGAAATAAGCCATTCTTGCAGCAGATAAATGACTATTGGCGTTCAAATACAAAAGTATTACTCAAAGTATCTTTTCTCGTGAATGGAACGAGTTAGCTCCACGAGAATGATGTCGCCAAATTTATCGCATGATATTACATATAAAAAGTGAACATGTTTCTGAAAAGTTAATATTTTTTTTAATTTATGGGATTTTTTGATAAATTTATTTAAAAAATGTGCAATATCTCGAGAACGGTTCGTGCTAGCGTTCTAAAGTTTGTCATTCATTTTCTAAGGAAGAATTACATAAGAAATATCTATTTGCGTAATTTTATTAAAGGTTTTGATTTTTTCATGATTATTTCAAAATTTAACTCGAAAATTTAGGAGGTTATGAACATTCGATTGTGTTTAAAAAAAAATAGGCTTCCAATATTCACGGAATGTAATTTTTGTATCAAATTTCATTCGAATTGCTCCATTCGTTCGTGAGATATCGTCTCCACAGACTCACACACACACTTTCACACACACACACACACAGTTGCTCAAGTCCTTTGGATGAGTCGGACGGTCTGGGTCTTCAACACACACACACACACACACATCACCTCAAAAATATTCGATACGTGATCAGGGATGCTTGAAACGTATTCTCCCGTCGAAAACTCTAATTCGAATTTTCGACTCCCGTCACAATACTTTCATTATACATTATACTATGTATATAAGGAAAGTAATAAATATATTTAAATATACAAATATTAAATACATGTCTACGAAAATGTTGCTTAAAAATATAAAACCAACTCCCATTACTCTAAGATAAACTGTTCCAGTTATAATTCAGTTTTCATTTGAGAATTTGAACAAACCAGTGACGTATTAAAATGCGTCATGGTACCAAGTGAAAAGGAAAATGTTTCAAAATTTCATAATTAAAATATATCTCGAAATTAGCATCCATTTCAGGTGTTGTTGCTTCCTATGATAAAATTTAAATCAATTTACTACGAAACATTTGAAGGAAAATATATATGGGAGGTTAGGGAAAGTGATGTGCTGTTGACATCAGATTTTGTAACGTGACAGAATTTCGAAAATTCTAGTTAAAACACTGTCTGTCCTATCCGTATAACGCTGCTACATGCAATCACGAAACGTAATTCACTTACAATGGGAAAGTGCCTTCCTAATTTAAAGAAAACAATGGAAAGTTGACCATCCACACGGCGGTCTACATTAATATAATTGAAGCTTTCTTTAAATGCATGTAATTAAGTTTCCAATCTTTCTCTTAACGACTTCGCGGCAGTTCTGCACGATAAGCTTAAGAGATCGCGTCAAACTTTTTTTTTAATTCATGTGCAAAATATTGTTCTTGTTATACACACAGGACTTCTACACTGTTAAACATGTTACTGAAAGTTTCAGGGAAATCAACTGTCCGTAATGGGGAGTAACGTTCCTAATATATATATATATATATATATATATATATTAGAAAAATGTAATAATAAAAAATTCAAGTAATATTAACATAACCATAGCAAAACCATGGCCATAATGCCGATAAGAGAAAAGAACAGCACCGGTCCAAATTCGATGATTAATCAGAATTTAATTCATCTTCAGGTCTGAGTATTTAATTCTAATTAACCCAAACAAATGCATGTTTCAGATTGAGCAATAGTACATTACTATAAATGCTCAAACTCAGATTACAAGCATCAAAAGATGAAAAAATGAAGATAAGAAAATTTGTATTACCATGTGGCATGAACCCTTCTTCTTTCACCACGTGTATACGCGATCAACCTCAACAACTTAAATTATGTAGAAGCACCGAAATGAGCATGTCTAAATACAACCAGGGAGGCAGTACGAACGTCCACAGTGACACTCCCAGACCTGTTCAGTGAGTCAGCGCAGGAGACAGGACTATTACCCGTATAAGCAAAAAGGAATATGAACATGAAGCAAAGATGAAAATTCTTACTAAACAAGAGATTCATTGACGAAATGGATAAACTAGGATGCCACTATACACCATTATAAGAGCTCTAAAAATCGTAGTTTCAATCTGGCTAAAGTCACAATTTTTTTTAGCAAAAATAAAATTAGTATGTAATATAAATTACAATAGTCCAGGGAAGAGACATTTCACGTTATCAAAATCTACTTTATTATATGACACTGGAACAGATCTAGTTACATAGGTGAACCGAGTTCCAGGAACCAGTCCTCTCGCTCAAGAAATCTCAATGCCGTCTGCGTAGTTTTTCACAAGTACAAATTACATTTACATCGGAGGGGGAGGAATATGAGGCATGGGGCACATGGTGCCTTCGTGTTTTAGGCTTTTGAAATGTGACGGTAAAGCAGTTTCATATGAGAAAGTTTACGTAGAGGTTAAGCTTAGTGACCATATATGGTATGGTCGAGGAAAAGAGGAAGTGCTGGCAGACTTTGTTAATATCAGTGGCGTGGGATAGAATTTAATATATGTAGTTGCAATACGTGCTGGACATGATAACGCGCTTTAATTCTTTACGTGTTAGAGATAAGTGGGCAATGTATATTGCAAAAATATTTAATGTAAGATAGGAAATAAGACTGCGTTAATGAAATAGTCCTCCCATTAATTTCCAAAAAGTTACACTTTTTAAATTTTTATACGACCCCTTTAGGTCAATCACAAAATTTTTATTTTTAATGCGACAAGATCATTAAAAAAACCGCATATCTGTATCTTTAAAATTGAGCGAATTAAATTTTATTGAAAATTGAACATTGTGAATGGGGACCATATATCAAATTAGAAATGTAAATTTGTGACATATCACAAAAAAGATAAAACTGGATGATAATACATAGGACACATTTTTGCGAGTTCCGCGTAGGCTCACGATGCAATCACGGATTCTTAAGTACTTTTCACATTAAGACATGCCATTTTTTATTTGAAACAATTAAAATAAATAAGTAAACAAATGCAAGAATGTATTTGATTTTGAAATCTAACATAATTTTTCGAAACGAACAATAAAACACTCAGACGATTTTTTCTTTCCTTTAACTCTAATTTAGCCGTTTCAAATACTTATAGTAAAATAATTTAAAAAAATCTGATGTAGGCAGCACATGATTTTCCCTGCAGACTTATATTCACGTTCTCTTTATTTAATTAAATTTAATTCATTTCTAATTCAATTTTCGTTCTCATTTGATAACTGGACTTATTTTCAAAGGTGGGGTAGAGAAAATACGAAAAAAATAAAATATCTCGAGAACGGCTAGTCCTAGTGTAATGGGGTTGGTCTTATTGTTTTCTACATTAAAAATTACGTATTAAACAAGCATTTAATGGATATATTTGAGCATACGTAGATTTTATTTTAGATTTTGTCGGTTTTGCGGCCATTTTGCAAGAAAAGGCAGGTTATTTTTTCCCGAATCGTACCAAAATCTAATCAGCATCAGGGTCTCCCACAAATGACGTATCTACTGAATTTTGTGAAGTTCGGTGCGTTAGTTTTTCAGCTAGAGTGGATACAAGTTTTTGCGGGCCATTTCGCAAAATAAAGGCGGATTCTTTTATCCCGAATCCTACCCAAAACTAATCAGCACCAGATTCGCTGAAAAGTGACTTTAACTACAAAATTTTATGAAATTCGGTTCATTAGTGTTTTAATTAGAGTGGATACAAAATCTGTACAGACAGACAAACAGACACACATACACGCCGATATACACAGGCATCACGCTAAAATAGTTTTTTCGTATTCTAGAGGTCTCGAAACGTGTAGATCAGTCGAAAACTCGAGTTGCGATTTTCGGCATGATTCCAATACTTTCCCTATACATTACCATATATTGCAGGGAAAGTAAAAAATTGAAGCATGAAATGCAGACGATTTATTTTTTAATTTACGTATTTATTCCTAGTATTATTTCTATTCAATACAACTAAACTTTTTTTTTAATATTATACCAAAATAAAGAAGATTAGAAATCATTCAGTGAATGGTCAGCATGTTTAGTTCTGAATTGACGAATTAAGAACACGTAACTGGTTGTGCATTATGTTATTTTTAACAAATAACGAGCTTTTCGAATGAACAATGATTTTAGATATGTGTAATAAAAATGCTGTAGGAACTGCTCAGGATTTTTGACGGCGATACCATAACCTGCCTAAAATTACACGTACATTTGTTTATTGGATGATGAGGAGATTAAGAACTACCAGTTCATTTCATCCCAGACCTGGCCCTGGAAGAAATCGTTTGTACACGGAGGACCAAGAAACTGACATCATCGCATATTTTTCTCTAAACCCACGAACAAGCATTCGAAAAGCAAGCGATACTTTGGGGCTACCTAGGATGTCAATTTCTAGAACACTTGGAAAATACCATTGGCATCCATTTTGTACTATGGACTTAAGTACTTCATCCCACTGATTTTGACCGACATGTAGTATTCTGCAACTGGTTGTTAATCCAACAAGAAACGAATCCAACAAGATTCGAACTTTGTTAAGAACATTCTGTGGACTGATGAATGTTTGTTTACGGAAGATGGAGAAATCAATACTCACAACTATCATTATTGGGATAATACGAAACCATGTTTTGCCCGTGAAATACATCAGCAAAGAAAGTTTTCTGTGTCTGTATGGTGCGAAATTTGGAATGGAAAACTGATTGGTCCTGTGTTTTATGAAGGGATTCTTACAGCTGAAAAATGCATGCAGTTTATTTCAGACGGTAGTGTAACGGATTTTATGGAGACGACAACATTATCGCTTCTAAAAAAAAAATCTGATGTGGGCACCACATGACTTTCCTTATATAATGTAATGAATTTACTACTTTTAGTAGGTTAAAGAATAGGTTTTTCTTATAGTAGATACTAATATTCTTTCCAAGATATTGAATTTTCGACAATTAGTCGTCATTTTCATTGATTTAGCGTCATTTTTATCCATTTGGCGAGATTTTCGTTAATTTGGCAACATTTCAAAAAATCGTCAAGTTGGCGACATTCCGCCAAATTCGTCGCCGAAATCTCGCCAAGCGTTATGGACGAAGAAATAAGTTATTCTTACAGCAGATAAATGACTATTGGCGTTCAAATACAAAAGTATTACTCAAAGTATCTTTTTTCATGACTGGAACGATCTAGATCCACGAGAATGATGTCACCCAATTTATCGCATGGTATTACATATATATGAAAAGTGAACATGTTTCTCAATAGGAAATATTTTTATTTTATATGACTTTTATAAAATGTGCAATTATTGAAATGTAATTATTGTAAATATTTTGTAAAATGTGCAATATCTCGAGAACGGTTCACGTTAGCGTTCAAAAATTTATGTCAATCGTTTTCTAATGAAAAATTACATAAGAAATGTCTATTTGCGTAACTTTATTAGCGGTTTTGATTGTTTGACGATTTTTTCAAAATTTCACTCGAAAATTTAGGGGAGTTCTGAACATTTGATTGCGTATAAAACAATAGGCTTCCAGTGTTTACGGATTGTGATTTTTGTACCAAATTTCGTTCGAATCGGTCTATTCGTTCGTAAGTTATCGTCTCCACAGGCTCACTGACACACACACACAAACACATACTTTCACACACACACACACACAAACACTTACTTTCACACAAACACATACTTTCACCCACATACACACACACACACACAGACATCACTTCAAAAATGTTTGATTCGTGATCAGGGATGCTTGAAACGTGCTCTTCCGTCGAAAACTCGAATTCGAATTTTCGACCCCGTCACAATACTTTCCTTATACATTATGTATATAAGGAAAGTAACATCTATTATCAACACAATGGCGCGCCTGCAAATCAGGTTATAATTGTGACAAACTGGCTCAAGGAAAACTTTGATAAACAGTGGATTGGTTTGAAAGCAGCCACAGAATAGTCCCCCCCCCCCCCAGATCCCCTGATTTAACTCCTCTCGATTTTTACTTGTGGGGTTGTCTTCAAACACTAGTTTATAATACTCGTCCACTAAACGCAATTGACCTTAAACAAAATATAATTGATGCTTGCAACAATATTAGTGGGGAAGAACTCCAAATTATTTACAGAAACATTATTAGAAAAGCTGAGTTATGTATTGGAGTTGAAGGAAAACATTTTGAGAATGCTTTGTGAATTCACTGATGAAACAGCCTTTCACATAGTAAGGAAAGTAGCATAAGTTAGATTTTTCCTTTATCATAATTCAGTTGATTTTAAAAATATAGATATGCGGTTTTTTTAATGATCGTGTTGAATTAAAAATAAAAATTTTCTGATTGACCAAATTTGTCTAAGGGGTCGTATAAAAATTTAAGAAGTTTAACTTTTTGAAAATGAATGGGAGGACTATTTCATTAACACAGTCTTATTTCCTACCTTACTTTCAACATTTTTGCAATTTACATTACCCCCTTAACTCCAACAGGTAAAGAAATAAAGCGCGTTTCAATCTTTTTGGGACACCCTGTATATATATTATATTTGTGGGTTTTTTAGAAAGTTGGGTTTTTCGAGTTGCAGCTTCTTACTTTTCTGTCATTGGACTTTCAAACTATTACATTTATATATATATATATATATAACTACAAAAATAACGTTTCGGCAGATGATAATTAGCTGAATATTTTAGAAAGGAAGCCGGAATTTTTATGTGGAAAACCCAGCCTGTCCGACTCATCCAGAGGACTTGAGCAACTATCTAGACGACCGGTGGAATTTTTATGTGTGGCTTTTCTTATCAGTTTGACGAAATTATCAGCAAAGCTGCTAAAAAAGATGAACAAAGGTTTCAAAATGTTTTACATTGTAGCTTATTAGATATGCTGCTGAATTCACTCGAAAATAATAACTCAAAGTTTTAAGTTAATGAATATTGAAATTAATAGAAAGATGCATGATTGTCCTTTCTTTAAATTAATTTAGTTATAGTTATAAAAGTGGTAGTTGAATATATTTCAACTCACGGACTTCCCTTAAACAGATTATTTTAATACCTTTTCCTTATTGATAAATCGATACCTTTGTCAAACCAGCCCGTAAAATAACGGTTACTTTACTTGTCTGATTATTAAACCGTATCGTACACCAGTTTTAAATACCAAAACTTCGAACACTGAAATCTAAATATCTTCGGCAGTGCTATTGTGTCTGTCGTAATCGTTTCCAGAATTTATTCCACCCGCTGCGAGTGTCATGCTGTGACTTAGGGAAATGCAGCAAAAAGGCCGGACAAAACCGCAAGTGGCATTGAAAATAAAAACTGCGAACCAAGATGCGTGTCATGGGCGTTCTTTAACTGATGAGGAAAACTAGTTTTGGGGATTTTTAAAACCCATGTGTGCTAAAACGCGACTGATTGTCGCCGTGAATAAATACTTTGCATGCAAAAAGCTTTTACTTAAGGGTGAGCGTCAGTAAATCTTCTGCCCTATCCGAAGTTTGTGAAATTTCGAGGCACACGTTTTTCGCCGAAATTCTGCTGAAACAGTTGCAAAATATTTTCTGAAAGATAAAATGCAATACTTAGATTATATTAAAACTAAATTTAATACTCAAAAAAACACAGAATATATTTTTTTATTTTAATCCAAAATATTTTTGGTGCTGCCATCTGTTGTCTTAATTTAATTCATACCGCTTATTTTTATTTTTTAATGAACATTTTTAAATATATATTCCCTCTAATACAGTATTAAATACAACAACAGATCATATATAATAATGCCACACTCACGGAAAGGTAATTTTTTATTCTATAAATTTGATAAGGGGGTTCTGAATGTACATCACTGAGGACTGTAGCTTTGTCTTCAAGTTCCTTTGTCGCAAATCCAAGTTCAATTACATTTCCGTGATTGTGGCATTATTATATATGATCTGCTGTTGTATTTAACAGCGTATTAGAAGGAATAGACATTTTAAAATGTTCATTAAGAAATAAAAATAGTCGGTATGAATTACATTACGACAACAGATGGCAGCACTGAAAATATTTTGAATTAAAATAAAAGATATATTCTATGTGTTATTGGGTATTACATTTAGTTTTAATATAATCTAAGTATTGCATTTTATCTTTCAGAAAATATTTTGCAACTGTTTGAGCAGAATTTCGGCGAAAAACTTGTGACGCGAAAATTAACAAAGCGCGGATAGAAGATTTACTGACGCTCACTCTTAATAGAAATACTTGAAACTTTATAAAAACTACAAGTGAAATCGATATAAATTTTTGTGATTTATATTTCGAATCTGTATCCCATGTTCTCACAATAAACGGTTTATAACAATGGAGAAACATAAGTTTTGATCTTCTAATGTTAATTTTTCCGAGTAAATTTATGATTAGAAATTTACTTATATTTCAATACTTACCTAATCGCTTACGGTAAAATTTTTTAATACATTCTGCATTGCTAATTTTTAAAGGGTAACTTTCGAAACAAAGTAAATTGTAATTTGTCGACTTTTGAAGAATCGTATATCATGCATCCACTAAGTGCAAAATTTTTGGTTCAATTAGTCTGGTTGGCTTTTGTAATATGCGTTTTGTTTAAACAAATAAAAACTTATTTAAAATTATATTTTAATTATATTTTTCTTATTTGAACTTATTAGATTATTCTTATTTTAAGAATTATATTCGAATTGTTATAACCTGTCAGGTTAATCCCTTTGAGCGAATTTTAATTCATATCTACCTTTGTTGATCGCATGATTGATTTCATTGTGAAATATATGGATTTGATATTATTTTCCCTCCGATACGTACATTTTTAAGAACAATTACTTAAAATACAGTACATAAATATTACAAGAAATAAATGTTTACTGTAGTCACAATAAAATAATTTATTAAATAGACAAGTAAGGTTTCTAGTAAACGGAATTAAATAAAAATAAATCTATAACTAGTGAATTCTTTTTCGAGATAAAATATGCCACAGAAATAAAACGTTTTTTGAAAAACAAATTGGGACTTTAAATGAAATTCTTCAGATTCAGTGTCTTGCGATTTATTGTTCTGTACCTCCGAAAAAATGTCAATCTCATACTTTTAGAGGGTCTTTGGCCTTCAGGCTCACCACTTTTGAATCCGTTTCTATTTTTTTTATTTGTTTTCTGGAATTTTTACAAATGACTTCCTATTCTTTCCGGTCGATTGAGATTTTTCGTACCAAAAGTTCTTGCACCAATCTGATCTGAAATTAAATTAAAATTTATGAATTCAAATAACTTGCGTTGAGTGCCAAATGTGCGCTCTTTAGATTTATTGATTTGAATTTATTTTCGTAAGGAAAAAAAAATGTTTTGAAACTTCTGCGAAGAAAATCCTCTTTTCATGTTTTTATTTGGGAAGTAATTTAGATGCTTCAAAGACCGGTTTTGAATAACTTTCTTTATTGATAAAAGCTTTGATATATGTTCACTAGATTTCAGTCGAAAAAAATATTTTCGAGTAAAATTCGAATTGCCACTTCGATGTCGTGAATAGTTTTTCTTTTGCGAAATAAATTGTATTTATGCTTTCATATAAAATACATTTATAAATTATCTGACGTCAAAAGACTACTTAAAATAATGTGAAAAGACAATCATGGTTAAAGCAGAAATATAACGATAAAACTGTTGCTGTTATCAATCAGAGGGAAAATACGACTATATTGAACCATTGAAATTTTCAATGACTTCGAAAAAAATATATGTTAAAACATAACTAGATATAGTAATAGCATCCGATGAGGGGAAGCAGCAAAAAAAGAGCCCCACTTCCATTAAATATCAATATATGCATCAATAAAAACATTTTTCATAATTTACACATTGTTTTACTGGCAAATGTACCTGTTTAATCACAACTTACGAAATTGGTACACTTTACCACAGTCCTAAACTGTTTTCCTTAAAATTGTTTTTGCCCTGAGATGACTAGACGAAGAGCTCAAATTTCTGCTTGGGCAGAGCATGCGTAGAGAGCTTTTTTTTTTTTCTGTTGATATTGGCACTGTGCCAAGATTAACGTTTCGGTTAACGTTTAAACGAAGCTAGGTTATATTTCTTCATTTTACCTCACGCCACTGAAATATAATTATTTCAATGAGTTTCAGATGAAAAATCATAATTATTATTCAAGTTACTCAAAAGTACACTGGCTTGTACATGAGAATAATTGACAGTACAAAAGACGGGTCTTTGACGTCGTGTTCCTAATGATTATACTTTTCAACTTTGCTGTTTGTAGAACCACATGATATTTCTCATAAACCGTTTAGGATAAGACAATTTTTTAGCATCCAAAACTTTAATTTTTTAATGATTTTTAACCAGCCGACATGCGCTAGAGAAATCCTGTAAATATTTGAATAATCAGCAATTTTAATAACTAACTTATTACCCGTTGAAAAATTGACTGTGCAAGATATCATATGTGCTTGCACTCGCTAATGTACTCATGCACCCTATTTGTAAACTGACTGACTATCACATTTAAGTTTCCTATGCCTAATGGTAGAGATACTTTTGGTCGGACAGAGGATTCCAATACGGGGGGGGGGGGGGGGGGGGGGGGGGGGGGGGGGGGGGGGGGGGGGGGGGGGGGGGGGGGGGGGGGGGGGGGTGGGATTGCACACCCCTTCGAAAACTTCCATTTGCTAAGGTACTTATGCACCCTTTTGGGGTAAGAACTGAATATAACTTGCAAAACTTCCTTGTAGAAAGCAGGCATATGTCAGTGCCCGCTTTCTTCAAGAAAGTTTTGCAAGTTATTATCTTACAAGCTAGAGTTTGGTTTATTATAAGAACTGACGGTTTTAGATTCCTACGCCTTATAGTCCTATATATTTTTGGTCGGGCAGGGGAACCCAACTCGGGGTGTTGTACTTTCTCGGGATGTCGGTCACCCTTTTGAGATAAGAACTGTTTCCCTACCAAATTTTAACTTACAATGGTTTTTAGATATTTTTTCACTGACAGAGGATCCCAAAGCTGATTATCTATATGGTATATCAGTATTTTTAACTATCTTCTAGAGAAATTTTGTAAATATTTCAAAAATCATGTGAATAGTTTAATAACTTTCAATCCGTAGATTTGTTTTTCAACCCGTCGTAGTGTCGTACAAGACAGAGCACCAGGCGCGAAGCGCCTTTAATCTCCAGTTTCAATATGTGGTTCTTATCGTCAAACTGTGACATTAATTCAGTGACCCTAATTGGAGGTTCGGGGTTTTTATTTACTACTTTTTATTATTTGTCCTACGTTTAATGTCTCACTTGTCAGGAGCTGGATTCGAACTTGGAACCAACCGATTACAGTGCCTGCGTCTTATCCACTGGACCACAAGGCCTTTGTTTTTCAAAGCATCCTATGAAATTTTATCTTCAAAACAGTTTAGTAATTTTAATTGGTAGATAAACTTATAGAGGTGCTTTAAATATTAGACAAACCGATATTACATTATTTTAAAAATTTAAAAAAAAAAAAACATTATCACAAAATTTATATTTTGGGCTTCGTGCAACTACTGATTCCTAAGAGATATTTTAAAACTAAAAACCATTTTAAATTATATAATGATATTATATATTTAAATGTGATTATGTTTTGCAATTTAAACCTTGTTTTTTCTTGCGAATTTATTTTTTCTAAAAAACATTTTTCTTAATCTGCATTCTTCAAGAAAGTAATAAGAAGTTGTATTTCCATAAGCAGCAGTTACATTTCTTCTATTATTGCATAGTGTTTAGTTTTATTTTCATCCCACTCATTGTCAAAATGAAAAACAAATAATTTTCAGGTTTCACACAGCCGTGCTATTATTTTTAAATATTTCATAAAGTCATTAAAAATTATTTTTTTTAGGTTGGAAATAATGCTATAGAAATTTTTAACTACGAATAATTCGAATTCTATTTATGAGAATTACAAAAAAAAACTCTAGCTAGTTCTATTTATTCGCATAATGTATCTATACCTAAAATTTTATAGCTATAGGTGCATTTGTTCTTGTTGTCATGTGTACATCTCACACGAGCATATTTTCAAGAGCGCTTGAAATGTATTCAAGATATATTTACGTGCTTATCCATCAAAATCTCGAATTCGGAAATTTTTGTGAAAATACTATTTCTCTATAAAATAAGTATGAAATATGAATTATAACGATATCGGAAAGACCAAAATACTTTTAGAGGCATTGTAAGGTGTTACTATGTATAGGACTTGCGGTTGGGGCCGATTAGTAACAATGATAGTACTAATTCTAGCAAGCCACTTGTTAATATTGGTACTATTATTGTTACTAATTGCTTGCATAAGCCACTTATGCAACTCGAAATCTTTTGATCTCATCCTTCTTCAACATCAATCTTTTAGTTCCCCAAACTAGAAAACTATGCTTTAAATACATTTCGAAATTTATTTTTTAACAGCAGAGCATGGAATTAGATCGCACTTTCCGTCGTTTCAGGCAGAAACTGTAAAATGAGTTCCGCTCTGTTTTCAAACAGACACAGAAATATGTTCTAATGATGCCTGTCCGCTGGCATCCCGGCACGTGCCTCTGGCTGTTTGGTCACTGATGACCTCATGCGCCGGATATGACCTCAACTTTGGGGATTACGTCACAGACAACGGCTGATGCTGTGCTGAGAGGGGAAATGAATAAAGATCTTAAAGGGAAAAATGGGGGGAAATGTTTTCCCGCGTATGGAGGGGGAAATTCTGTAAGAGGTTTGTCTACTTTAGACAGTTATGGGTGAGAATTAAATAAAAATGGTTTCATTTAACGGTCAGTTGGGGGGAATTGCCTTCGGTACGTTAAACAAGTTGAATTGGCTGCTTTACACGGTAGTTGAACTATCAGGAGGAAATATGTTTGGTTTCAATGACTGGGAGAGAGGCAGTCACGAGCACAAGCAGAGCTAAGATTATTAGTTTGGGAGTACAATAACACTTCAGACATCACGATGAAAATAACAGTAGCTTGCAAGAACACGAATTCTTTGTACATTGATAGATGTAGACATTTGAAAATTCGATGACTACATCTGTTTCAAGGATGTTGTGATGGAAATATTATCGAGACGGATATTGACTACCGTGAGGATTTGCACAATTTGATTGAGGATGATGACTATCCTCTTCATCGGATCAGATATAGTGATTATTAAACGAAAAATCGAATACTTGATTAATCCACATGATTAGATGCCGATCCGGTGGTCGAGCGGTCAGAGGCATGCGTTTCCGGCTGATCGCTGGATTGCCGGGTTGTGGGTTCGAATCCCGCCAGTGGGCATGGATGTTGTATTGTCGAGGCAAAGTTAGACTTCCGCCCTCGGAGAGCCTTAATAAAAAAGTGAAGCTGCATATTCTCTCCCCTTCACCATGGGACCAGGGGTCTAGTGGACGTGGTGCATATGCGCTCCTTCACCACGGGTAATTAGTAACAACTATAACAATTAGATATTAATACACATCATATAAGCAGTTGTATTTGATCTTTATATAGATATATACACTGTTTCTTATCTAATGATCAGGGCTCAAGCATCCTTGAAAACGTTTGTTTCTGTCAAGGAATAACAAATAATTCGTCTACTGGGACGCTAAAACCTCTTTAGTCTAAATAGTTCCATTGGCAACATTGAATCATGGAATATCACTGTACATTTGAAAATTACTATTTTCAAATGTAAAGAAATTTTGTGGTTCTCAACACCCCTATTTAGTTCATAAGCAACTACGAAAAAAATAACTCAGCAGAAAATGACGAAACTAATTGGTTTGGAGGCTATAAGAGATAACTTCGCCAACATACACTACGAAAGAAAATTAAAATTTTGGAAACAAATCCCGGCTAGTTTGAACGACCTGTGTACGGAATTTCCGAAACGGAAATTTTTCATTTTAATTCAAAGTAGGAAAGTGTTCATAGTTTTACTAAACAGATGCTTTGAATCTTTTTACTGGGCATTCACATTCATCCTTGAAATTTGCCGTTCATTCATACAATCTTGCTGTTATAGTTCATTCCTCTGTGGTTTTCACCTTCTGTTTCTAGTTGCGTAGTTGTCCACCTTTTTCATGCGTCAGCCAAGTTTACATTCTTCTCGCAGATTCTAGTCTCTCTCTGATGAGTGTAGACCACGTTTCTTGTAGACTGGAAGAAGGGATTTTTTTCGCCATCGAAAGCATTGTTTTCGTATGTTATACTGTTTATACACGTTTTGAAAAACTTTAATAAACTTATAATAACTTTATAATGAACTTAAAATTATAATGGAATATTAATGAAAAACAAATTGGTTATTTGAGAAATGCCCTTTAATAAAAAAGCAAAAAAAAAATCGTAATATGAACTTGTGCATAATGCAGTAGTTTACCCAGAGATATTTCACGAGGTTGCAAAATATTTAACTATAAATCAATTATTCATTGCAATTAATTATTCCACAATTAATTTTTTATTTTTAATTAAAATGTTTTATGCACAAATTCATTTATAATCATTTATTAATCAATGATAATAATCATTCGTAATTTTATCCCCAATTATCTTTTACAATTACCAATAATTTTCAGATTTCAAATTCAAATTTTAAATTGTTCATATTGCAGAAGTGCATTTATTCTCTAAAATTTTTGGAACAGGAGTAATAAAATGCAATAATGTAATACTTGTGCTCCCATAGATAACATTTTATTTTCCTAATAACTTAACGGATACAGACACAGAAAATGTATTAATAAAAATAAATTAATTAAATCATAAATTCAAGAAGTTGGTGACTGGAGATTATTAGCATCTATTTAAATGTAGAATGATTATATATATTATATATATTTAATAACAATAATTTACAGCAATTGAAAATATATAGGGAATAAATATATCATTTGCATCCCTTCCTGGACATTGCTTGCAAATATTCAAATTAGTTGCAGTGCAGGATACATTATAATACTGGAATCCCGGAAACCAGGTATTCCGGTCAAATTTTGTCAGTGTCTAAATACCGATATTGATACCAAAATGCTGCTATTTCGAGAATAAATGATGCTTCAGATTTACTCAAATCTTAGATTGAAAATTTAACTATTAATCTCTCCTGTATTTTATGCCGTACTAGAACGAATTATCGGCATCGCCTCTCCAAACGCAGACGATTTTGTCAACTCTGAAAAATACCCGGCCGAATAATGCTAATTAAGGTGCAATAAACACTCACTTCAGTTGTATATTACAGCTTAATGTTAGTTTCAAACCGAATCTCCACGCATGCGCTCCGCAAACGTGGAATTGAAAAAACGACCCTTTGTCTGTGAGAGGACATTAATGAAAATGCATTTGTTACTTTTATGCGTTTGCTTAAAAAATCTTTAAAATAAAATAATATGGTAATTAAAAATTTTTTTTTGTTAGAATGCGAGAATATACGCGTGAAATTATCGATGTGTGCTAATCTGAAGTTTTCGGATGCGGTGAGAGAATCGGATAATCTAAGAAATGCAAATTTCGTGTATTTCGAAAAATACATGTAAATGAATTGTTCTACGGGTTGAATTCAAACATAATTGGAAAAAATGTTCTTTGATCTCTTCGATGGTGTCAAGGTGAAACTCTGATAAAAGTATTACTGTTGTTAATGGACCTATTTGTGTAAAAATCGTGATAAAACATCGTGATTTTCCGCTACAGACGAGACACGCACACAAACAGGCACCATTTTTTATTATTATATATAGTATAAGAAATCTACTGTCCTTTGTAATTCTTTAATCTCAGTGTAAAAATTAATGTTACCTACTGATCATTACCTACTGATCATTTTGTTAGCAAAATTCTTCATGATTTAACATTTTTTTGTTAATCTAGAATTATATTCTCAATCTAGTTGTTTTATCACTATTTAATAAATTGTGTTTATTTGGAACTATGTTCTTCATTTATTCTGTAGTTTTTTCACGATTTATTCCATTATTTTTATTTGGAACTATATTCACAATTTATTCTGTTGTTTTTTCACGATTAAATCGCTGTTTATATTTATGAAATTGTAATTTCAATTCATGCTGCTGTTTTTTCAGCATTTAATCAATTTATGCTAATTTGGTATTATAGTTATGAAAAACATATATTTTCGAATGTTTTATCTCTACATTTATTTAGTACATTGTTAGGACGTATCCTCTGAAATCGTGGGTGATAACTTACTAATTTCTAGATAACTAATACATTTATTCACAAGCACAGCGTAAACAGGAACAATATAGAGTAAAATAGTACTTACAGGCTAAACGAATTTCTCAAAATAACTGTTATTACTCTCAAAACATTGACTAAAGTCATTTCACAAAACAGTTGTAACTATTGCCAAACATTCAAACATTCGGGTAAGTCACAGTTCAATGTAGCTCACATCTCGTCAACTGCTCTCCAACTGAGTGATGACTTCTTTTATAAAGTCACTATAGAAACTTCTGGAAATCTCTCATATCTTGTAAAAAATCGGTTATTTCAAGGTGTTTCTCGAACCTTTGAAAAGTCGCCAAATGTCGCAAAACTTGGGCGATAAATTACTGAATCTGGAAACCCCTATCCTAATTTCAGCACATGGAAACCCTAGTTTCATGTCATAGGAAAGTGTGTCTATACGGGTGTTTTTTCCATCTGATCTTTGAAAGAGACTTCGTGAGAGGGGGGGGGGGGGGAGGCTCCAGAGAATTTTACAAGTTCGTAACATTATTAATGTTTATAATAATTTTGTTCCTTACAGTGTTAGCAACTTATTTTTGAAATACTTTTAAAATACAATTCCATCCATGCAAATTATAATTCCATTAAACATTTTTGTGATCCTTTAAATTTACATTTTTTCATTTTGCACATTTTAAAGAACCTATATTATACAAATTTATTTGTTATGATGTATTTTATTTTACTTGTTTTAGTTAAAATTATTTTTACTGAACGTGATGGGTTGCAACGTTGTTATTGTCGTACCACTTTAGCATTTTTTACTTCATTGTTTCTCTTTGTATGTCTATGTCAGTTAATATGATTAATTAGAGAGAAAAATTCATTTTTTTTTTTCAAACGGTTATCGGATGCATTTTCTTTAATCTTTTTCAATTTTTTCCCGACCATTTTAGAATTCGAAAGTCAAAAAACAATAGTATATTCATCAGAATTTCGATTTTAAAAATTAAAAATACCAAAAAGCAGGTTTTAAGTATTTGTAATAGTAATGGATGCCCTAATTAGTTCAGTTGTAAGCTAGTTCAGTTACTGGCCCTTGTTTTGTTTTTTTTTAACTTAACACGCATATATTTTAAAGTAGGTTCATTATGTTACCTGTTTCTTTATAGCAATGGGTAAATCGTTGTATATCAACTCCAACCTTCCATTGTTTTGCAATGATTTCCACAATGTTTTTCATTATTTACTATTCATTTATATGCCATATTTTTCCTCATTACTTCATTTTATATTTTAACTTCACGCAAACTTGCACGATATACTATTCATTTATAATAATTATTTATTGAATATGTTTCCTTGGTATAGAATGCAGAAAATCAATTGAAATAATTTGTACGAAATATAAATTTTTTATGTAGTCATTTAATACGGGGTAGTGTGTATGATTTTTTTCAGTGAAGAAATGCAATGTGAGATGTTTAGTTCAATTCAGAACATAAATGTGCAAATTAACCTAACATTGAATTTTAATTTTTTAATTATACGACCGTTCATTGTTCTCAGTAAAACTAGCATATGGAATATAAATTTAATGGAGAATATAATTTTTTTGAATCTATATTTTATTGTTTCGGGTAAATTACCATTCATTTTATTTCTTTAAAAAGTTTCAATTAATTCATTTAATTCAGAACTAAATGTCATGAAATCAACGTACACTTTGCAATACATTGTCCAATCATTCATTTGAAATATAAATATAACTAATTTATTACAAAATATTTTTAGCCATTCTCTACCACTTTTTTCTTAATATCAGAACATATATTATGAGTACAAAATACAAATCTGCAGCAGTTATTTTTACTTTCCTTATATACATAATGTATAAGGAAAGTATTGTGACGGGGTCGAAAATTCGAATTCGAGTTTTCGACGGGAGAGCACGTTTCAAGCATCCCTGATCACGAATCAAACATTTTTGAAGTGATGTCTGTGTGTGTGTCAGTGAGTCTGTGGAGACGATAACTGACGAACGAATGGACCGATTCGAACCAAATTTGGTACAAAAATCACAATCCGTAAACACTGGAAGCCTATTGCTTTTATATGCAATCGAATGTTAAGAACCCCCCTAAATTTTCGAATGTAATTTTGAAAAAATCGTCAAAAAATCAAAACCACTAATAAAGTTACGCAAATAGACATTTTTTATGTAATTTTTCATTAGAAAACGATTGACATAAATTTTAGAACGCTAACATGAACCGTTCTCGAGATATTGTTCATGTTTTAAGAAAAAATTATCAAAAAGTCATATAAAAAAAATTCCTATTGAGAAACATGTTCACTTTTCATATGTAATACCATGTGATAAATTGGGTTACATCATTCTCGTGGAACTAGCTCATTCCATTCATGAAAAAATATACTTTTAGTAATACTTTTGTGTTTGAACGCCAATAGTCATTTATCTGCTGTAAGAATAACTTATTTCTTAGTGCATATCGCTTGGCGACGAATTTGGCGGAATGTCGCCAACTTGGCGACTTTTTGAAATGCTGCCAAATTAACGAAAATCTCGCCAAATGGATAAAAATGACGACTAATTGTCGAAAATTTAATATCTTGGAAAGAATATTAGTATCTACTATAAGAAAAACCTACTTTTTTTTACTGTAAAAGTAGTAAATTAATTACATTATATAAGGAAAGTCATGTGTTGCCCACATCAGATTTTTTTACTTGCCTTAAAAGAGCAAAGTAAAGTGTTACAATGACGAATTACATGTGTTACATGACAGTGTAGTGTTTACAAACTATTACAGTCTTCGAATCCGGCTATGTTGCAATGCTCGAGCCCGAGCAATCCCTTTTATTTTGTCGGACATGATCACTTTACTACAGATAGATCTACGTATACACTCATGGACATTTCCTTACAAAGTTATTGAGCTGATTAAGGACTGTACTAGGAATCATGTATATTATTAGCATTGCGTCTCTGAATTTATCTGCTATCAAAATCTTAAAATTAGTGCGCTTTGAGTTGTATGAGTCTGTACTGGAAATCATGTGCTGCCCACATCAGTTTTTTCTTTTTTGCTGTTACTGCAATTAACGTGGCTGACGATACAATTTAACTGGAGGGGGAGGGGTGGCGTTTCCGCTGTCGTTTTCTGCCTGCAGTAACTAAAAAACCAGATTGCCATGAAAGAGGGTAGTTTCAATTAGATTTCTCATTTGCTCATTTCTAGTGTTTGACAAGAGTTCGCAGAATCCCCAGCGTATCTCTTTAATCTTATCAACACCGTTGGCGTCGTTTCAACCTTATTAGAGCCTCATTTGCAATGGGTGGCTTATGTCAGTATATCTGATAAAAAACTGTTTAAAGCAAATGAATACCATTATCAGCGCGTACAAGGGGAGAAGATCCCTATCAGTAACGCGGGGTCGATGACATTGAACTTTGAATTAGCAAAAAAAAACCAAAAAATGTTAAATAGATTTGATCTGTGCTTCTATACTGATTATCTCTCCATCTGTTAAAAAGAAATGTGATATTTAAGGGAAATGAAGGCAATTTTTATATAATTGGATTTCATAATTTTTAATATTATTACAAATAAGTTGCGATTTTATTTTCTAATTTTTATTTTTAAAATGAAAATAAAGTATAATGTGGACAGTAAAGATTTTCATCACAGACTTCTGCAGTTTTCTTCATGTATTCCGTAATGTACTATTCATTTGGGTATTATTGAACAAAATAGAACATGCTTATTTATAATTCTATCCATTTTGCAGTTCAATTACTACTTCTTTTTCATTTGGAGACTTATTTTAAAACTTCGCCAAATCGAATAAAAAATAAATAAATAAATGAAATATCTCAAACATCCTGGAGCATTGGGATTGGTTTTGTTTTTTTCCTATAGTAATTCGAATAAAAAAGCACTTAATTACTATATTTATGCATACTTAATCTTTTGTTTGAAATTTTGTCGATTATTGCAGACTACAAAAAGATGAGTTCTAGTTTTTCCAATCGTTCCAAAATATATTTTCATAAACAGGAAAATGAATAAATGATTTAAATACCAGATTACAATAAAGTTGCATGAGTTTGTGAGCTACAGTGGATACATACATTGCACAGAATGGATTATCAATCCATTTTCAATCTATTGCGCAGAATGGATTGAAAATTACACAAACTTTCCTCTCCGTTACTATATACTGTAAGAAAAAAAATATATTTTGTCAAGTATGAAAGCATAGTATAATTGCAATATTATATGGTGTACAGTGTAGTGTATGCTCCTCGTGACAGAATTAATTTGAAAATTTAATAAGACTTTTCACGTAATTTTGCTAAGAATGTTGTGCAATCTACAGTAGTATTGGAGCCGACGCGGTGGCCGAACGGTCAAAGCAAGCGTTTCCTAGCGATCGTTCGGCCGCCGAGTTGTGGGTTGTGGGTTCGAGTCCCACCTTCAGACATGGATGTTGTGTCGTTGGACGCTGTGTGTTCCTACTCCCACTGATGCGCTGGGGCAACGTCATATGATGGCTAAAAGGTTCACGGTTCTGGCCGGTGTATGGGCGAATGATGAAAGATTTAATTGCCTGGCCATTAGAAAAAAAACAGTACTATTGGGATGATTTTATTCTTAACTTTGAAATGTATTATTGAATGGTCAAAATATGTTTTAAAACTATTATTTAATTTTTTCTCATTAATTATGTTTTGATTGTGCCTAATATTTGAACTGATTTAGCCTACAATTGTACAGAATATTTTCGGAAAAATAAAATAGCAATGCATTACCACCGATTAGAATATATTTTTCAAATGTTGAAAGGTTAGGATACAGTACAGAAGAAAATGTTACTGTTTCAGAACTCTAATAAGTAGAGCGATGGCCCGAAAGGTGAACGTCCTTGGTTCGATACCCATCTTGAGCGTAATCTTCTTGTAATGTCGTCGGACCAATTGAATCCTGCAGGAAAAATGCAGTTGTTCATTGAGCACACTGTTGCTTTAATATGAAATTCGAAAGATGATGCAGGGTTCACTCTAACTACAAGTAAAAATACTTCTGTAACTTAGATGATAAAACTTCAAACGACCAAGTAGAAATACTTGGTTTGAATTCTTTTCTTGCTTTAGGTGTTTCTTAATTGTCAAAGTGTTGAAATGTAAACTGACTAATTATTTTTATATTCCTATTAAGTAATTTTATTTAGTGGCGGATGTATTAAGTAATTGTTTTATACGTATATATTTTATTATAATGAGATAGTTAATTATTTTTATCTATTTTCAGGTAAGTTTATCTACACTGTCTATACTTAAGTTGTTACTTTTGACGGAGAAAGTAACGTTCGCCTCTCTCGTATTCTTTTCTAACTACATACAAGTTGAAAGGTACTTGAAATATCCTCTTAAAAGTAGAAGTTATTAAATTGAAATGAAAAGCTTTTTAATAGATATATTAAAACCAGATAGCCTTTCACTTTTTCATCCACCGTACATTTTAACAATTTCCACATAGGATTCTAGTTCTTTTTTATAAATAAATAAGATATTTTATGGAAAGTTTAGAAAAAGAAAGAGCAATATCTTAAAAAGAGAATTTTTTTAAAGAAAGATTATGATTTCTTTAAAAAAATTCTTTTTTCACCAGAATTTTTTTTGCGGTGATAAAGTTTATTAAATTTTAGTGAATTTTTTGAATGTTAGTTTATCCGTTTCAAGTGTTCGTTTTCTTTGACTGTATTTTCTCCAAAATATGGCAGTTATTTTTGACTTGTTATCGTTTATGTCACTATCGTATCGTTGAAATCGCTATTGCCTCGTGTTGATCACAAAATGGATGAAAGCGTTACTGTAAAATATATCAATTTTCTTCAAACGTTTGTAGTTACATCCTATATTGCATTATGTATATTGTTCATTAACAGCAGAATCTATGGTTTATTATAGAATGGGTATAATAGGGCTGGGATATTTATTGAATCATTTTTATGCATATTTTGAAACTTTTAATTGAAAAATAGTATTTTGGGGTCTTGTTATAACTTTTTTATCACATTATCTTGCTGTTTTTCCCCATATCGTTTAATAATTTATTCTTGATGGTTCAAACAAATATTTTACTCCGCTATTAACCAATCAAGTCATTTATGTTACATCCTGGACTCACATTTTCAAACTCCTCGTTAGAAAGCTTTATTCACCATCAAAATAATTATTAATATAACGATAATATAATTAATTATATTTATTGTATTATTTTTCATTATATAATCACTATATAATTATTTAATTAATAATATAATTATTAATAATTATATAATGAGAAATAATATATAATAAAGATAATTATCTAATAATAATATAATAACTCCAACTCTTTTATCCTCCAATATTATATAATAATTATATAATATAGGATAAAAAAAGTTAAAGATTGTTTAAAACAGTTATTTGTAATGAAAACCAATTAAGTTGGATGACATTACGCATATTCTGTTTCCCGAACATAAAATGTAGTTTTCAAAATTATAAATAATGAAGCTTATCCGCAATAATCAGAACAAAGAATCACTGTTCACAAGCAACTGAAAATCCCAAATTAGTAACAGTTAAAAGAATAATCTGTTTTCCTGTTTTTTTTTAATAAAATAACCATTTAGCACAGTAACAGTCAATAAGTTAAAAATATTGTTTTGTTCTTCAATTTTTTTTAACATGCTGTGTGAAAAAATGACTTTTTAATAAATTTTTTTCAGTGTTGCTGTTGGGATTTAGTGGATATTTTTTTTCATAACGATTAAATTTGTTTATTCTAATGGCTATAAATGCTTTATTTGAATTAAGGAATTCAGGTTGAGATACTTATTCTGTAAGTTAAGCCCTTTTATTTACTGAAAAGTGCACAATGCGTTTTGTGTGCATGAATTAATGATTCATTCTTCAAATTCCCCAAATAACTGTTGAATTTGTTTTTGAAATTTTTTATGTGGTGCGGCTGTTGATACTGTTTGTCTTTTAACAAAGTCACTTACTACGAGCTGCAGTTCAGGTTCAGCAGTCTCCAGGTCCTGATTTACGTACGGGGTCGCGGTCCTGGACCCTCCAAATTTTAAAGGGTCCCTAAATTTTGTATGTGATAAAATGTTTTAAACATAAATACATCTTAATTAATTTAAAACTGATAATATTAGTTTCTATTTAAAAAAATTCTAATAGTTTTAAATATTGCACATCCTTTAAAGTCTTTATATATTATTTATTTATAAAGTAAAAAGTTTGGAAGTTCTATGCTTGTACCAAAATGCCTCCAGAGCTGTGATCCCGAGCCCCCAAATTTGTTATATGTTAATGTGTTGCACCTATTTGTCATGCGTTGAGTGCATGAGGGCCCAATTTAACACTAGGCCCTGGGCTCCATTTTGGTTTGATCAGGCGATGGCAGTCGCATCTTATGGGACGAACAAGCAAAAGTGATTTAGGGATTTTTGGAATGAAGCTTTTCAAACATATCGCTTAACCAATATAAATAAAACCACGGATAATTATTCGAAATGACTCTGAATATGCTGATTTTATTCAAGTTTCGTTTTCATTTGGGAACTGGACGTATTTTTTAAAGTGACATGGCAAAAAACTGAAAAATATCTCGAGAACGGTTAGTCCTAGAATTGTGGATTTGTTATTATTCTTTTCATTGTCAAAAATTGCGTAATAAACAAAAGTTTTATTGATAGATTTGTGACAGCAGACGACTCTGCTCCTGTCAAAGACATCGATCGAAATATGCTAGGAACCCGTACTTAATGTATAAGTTCGGAGTCGAAGCTAGCTCTTGCTCTAACCTTATAATGTCGACCTTGTAAGCATGGGGTCCCGAGTTCGGGCCTGGCAACATCAACCACTACAATGATGACACTGGACGTCCGAGCACGCAAACTTCTCTCTCCAACGATCTCAACACGAGATGGCAGCACCACGCTGAAACAGAGGCGCTAACTAGAGGCTGAGATACGACACGCCTCCCGGCTATTCAGCCCCTCGACTGAGTTTCTGATGGGGACACGTGGTGGTTTCCTGGGTGACCCTCATCCTCGCCGAAATTTGACCGGGGCTTCTCGTTAGGGGGGTGGAGTGTGTGGCAGCAGATGACACTGCTCCTGCCAAAGACATCGATAGGAAGATGCTAGAAACCTGTACCCGAATTAAAAGTTCGGAGTCGAAGCTAGCTTTTGCTCTAACCTTAAAAAGTCGGTCTTGTAAGCACGGGGTCCCGAGTTCGGGTCTACCTCGGGAGTAGCAACATCAACCACTACACATTTAAGTATATGCAATCTTTTATTTTTGTGAGTCATTGCGCAAAAGAAGCAGGTTTATTTTTTCCAAATCGTACCAAAATCTAATTGTTACAGGAATAACCCACGAGTGAATTATTTACCAAATTTTGTGAAATTTGTCAATTAGTTTTCAGGTAGAATGGATATATACGCTTTTTGAGGGCCATTTCGGAAAAAAGGTATGTTTTTTTTTTCCGAATTTTTATCAAAATCTAATCAGCGAACCACAATTGCCTTACCTACTAAATTTTGTGGAATTTGAGCCCTTATTTTTTCAGTTAGTGTGGACACATACATTGCACAGACAGAGATATACAGAGACAGACAAACAGATACACATATGGACGTCACACTGAAAATAGTGTTCTAATTCAAGAGCGGTCGAAACGTGTAGATTTGTCGAAAACTCGAGTTCAGATTTTCTACACGAACTCAATACTTTCCCTATGTATAGTAGGTAAAGCAAAAGTTAGGATAACGTACAGAGTGATATAAAAAAAAGATGTCTATAAAGTCACAGAGAATCATCTAATTAGTAGGATTTGGCACCAGAAGCGCAAGAAACGCATATATGGAAGGCTGTAAATACCTGTTAAAGAGTAGTATCATGAGAGCCTATAACGCTGTGACACCTGCAAGGATTGTCAAATTACTCAATAATATTCTGTCTCAAATTCATGTGTTAGAATGTTCGGCATTATCAGAGGAAGACTATTGAATGACTACAGAGCTCATAAAGCAAATGGACTCTTCTTGATCATTGTACTTCTTTCTATTCTTTCCTCATGTGTCACGCAGTGACATATGGGGGTTAATACATGTATTTTTCTAAAAACACAAAAAAAAATTCAAATGTGCATTGTAGCTAACAAAGAGCATTTTGAATGGTCTGTACATTAAATTTTTCTGCATGTAAGTATTGGTTATATTAGCATTTCTGAATAGGACAGCATTCGCTAATAATCCTGTTGTGTGAAATAAATGTTCTATTCTATAATTTTGTTATTGGTATATATCTCACTTTGTTGCCAAGTTCGAAATACTAATTTTTTAATTTCCGCTAGGGGCGCTGCAATCAATTTTATTTGATCGGACTTTACTATGAACTTCATTATAGATAAACCTAACGTATACACTCGTGAGCCTCTCCCTACAAAGTTATCGGGGGCTTAATGACTTTCATATAAACTGTGCATAAGAATAAACATTTCTGTCAGCTGACTGCAACTTGAAACACAAACTAAAATTAAACTTTCCATCACTGTGAAAAAAGTATTATACACCTAGTGCTTGAAAGCAAAATACTCCTTCAAATCAAGTCAGAGAGTATTTTTACTCTTCTGGAAAAATTCTAGTTCGGTCTCTGGTGATAGGTACTCCTACAAAGTGGAAACCGTACTTGATTTTTAAGAGTAAAATACAAGAGGAACGCTTATTATAATTACAAAATAAATATAAAAAATTTTTTTTTGAATTTTTGGTTGATAAGTACATATTTAAAAATTTTAATTAATTTTAAGATATTAATACTTTCATGGAGTAATTAATTTCGAGGTTTTCTTTTTGTCCCCAAATTTAAAATCAATTAACACTCAAATCAATTAGAGCAGTTCAAAATCAAATAATCCATTCAAGCACTAGGTGTTGAAGACCCAGACCGTCCGACTCGTCAGCAGGGATATGAGCAACCAAGCACTAGGTGTATAATACTTTTTCGCAGTATTATACACCTAGTGCTTGGTTGCTCATGTCCTTGTTGACGAGTCGGACAGTCTGGGTCTTCAACACCTAGTGCTTGAATGGATTATTTGATTTTGAACTGCTCTAATTGATTTGAGTGTTAATTGATTTTAAATTTGGGGACGAAAAGAAAACCTTGAAATTAATTACTCCATGAAAGTATTAATATCTTAAAATCAATTAAAAATTTTTAAAATGTATTTATCAACCAAAAATTTTAACACATTTTTTTTATATTTATATTGTAATTATAATAAGCGTTTGTCTTGTATTTTACATTTAAAAATCAAGTAAGGTTTTCACTTTGTAGGAGTACCTATCACCAGGGACCGATCTAGAATTTTTCCAGAAGAGTAAAAATACTCTCTGACTTGATTTGAAGGAGTATTTTGCTTTCCAGAGGTGTAATTTTTAACAAATGTACTATTACCCTCAAAAAAAATTTTTTTGTTTACAAAATCGGTGAGTAAAAATACGCATGACTTAATATATAAAGCGTATTTACTTATTTTAAAGCGTGAAATACGCATGTAGAGGCGTTATCTCGATCTCTGCCTATCACAATTAAAGGCATTACATAGCTATGTGTAAACGCGACTCAAATCGCGACCGTGACTGCGATATTTATTTTTCACATGATCTCAGATATTCTAAATTATAGTTTAATTTTCTGCTTGCTCAAAGATAAAAATATAGAATAAATCTTCATACAGTGAAATTTAATTCCATCTTCCCAAGAATTATTCGTAATGCGTCCCTGCTATTGACATTTTAAAGCATTATTTATCTTTCATTTTTTAACAAAAAATATATGAAACTAAAAAAATGTGTACATTGAATGACTTAATACATATAGTAATATTATATTTAAAACTTGTGGGAAAGAAATAACATAAATGGGTGTTTCCTTTAATTACTTGACCTATAAACATGCAAGCTTATATTATACTTATCGATTAAATTAATTTTGTAGAAATGACCTAATTCTATCGAAAGTTACTGCTCTTCTTATAAGGAAAGAAACAATTTAATATCTTGAGAACAAACAGCTCATTATAACAAAAAAAAAAGAATTTGAATTAATTTCTAGTTTAATGTAATTCATTAAACGTGTCAACATATTTGATAGTATTGAGCATATTTAAATTTTAAAAAAAAATCGGATGAGGACAAGACATTTACTATCTCCATAACGGCGCAGGTAACGTCATTTAATTGCCATCATTTATTTTTTTTCAATTTTCAAGTAAGATTGCTCGAAATATTAACGATTTTTCCTTATTCCAATTTTGCTCAAATCAAAATTGATGAGCTGAATAAAAAATCTTCGAAATTTCATAATGTTACAACGTTCTAAAATATCTTAACAACATAGTCTGTACACAAGGAAAAACATTTACAGGCAACCATTGTTCAGTTGACCTTGGCGACACATTTTCCGAATTCTGAAAATTTCTCGAATTTTGTAGATTGGTTGTGAAGTTCACGGGTTGCGTGGTTTTCTTTCCGGAACTTTCCATAGAGAGTATATCAGATGGTTTTCGTTCCTTTATAAGTTGGAGTGATATGAGTAGAAAGTTACTTGTGAATACGTGTTCTTAAGAATCTAATCTACTATTTTGTGAATCAGTTGAGCATTAAATTGATGTTTTGTAAATGAGTTGAGCATTTAATTGATGTTTTGTGAATGCATTGAGCATTTAATTGATGTTTTGTGAATGTATTGAGCATTTAATTGATGTTTTGTAAATGCATTGAGTATTTAATTGATGTTTTGTAAATTCATTGAGCATTTAATTGATGTGTTGTAAATGAGTTGAGCATTTAATTGATGTTTTGTAAATGAGTTGAGCATTTAATTGCTGTTTTGTGAATGAGTTGAGCATTTAATTGCTGTTTTGTAAATGGGTTGAGCATTTAATTGATGTTGTGTAAATGAGTTGAGCATTTAATTGATGTTTTGTAAATGAGTTGAGCATTTAATTGCATCGGCAACTCTACTGGGTTTGTGTAACTGGAGTACTGTGACTTTACTTGCAAGGAAAATCTAGAACTCTACTTGACTTGAGTAACTGAAGTACTGCAACTTTACTTGCAAGTAAAATTAGCAACTCTACTTAACTTGAGTAAGTGAAGCACTGTAACTTTAATTGCAAGGGAAATCGAGAACCCTACTTAACTTGAGTAACTGTAATACTGCAACTTTACTTGAATACGTGAGGTCCCGCTTATTGCCAGACCTGAAGAAGCTGTTATTTACCTTTGAAACTAGTACAACAGATTTTCTTGTATGTACTCTATAATTACGGTTTCATATATTGTGTTTTATTGAAGAAGCTTCTGAGAGATTATTTGATTATCTACTAGTAGTTAATCAGTGAGAGTTCCAGTACTATTTTTTAGCAATACACCAACCACTAGTAGAGAAAGAGAGAGATAATTAATATACAAATATGAATAGTAAGTGCATTCGCACATCTGGGAAATGAAATAATAGGATAAAAACATATTTAAGCTAAAATTCTTCTGGCCATTGATATAGTCACGTATATTCCCCAAAGATTAAAGATGCTTTTAAAAGTGAGATATCAAAGTAATAAAATTCACCCCGAATGAGCCGAAACCGGAACGCTGCAGAACTTCCCCAAGACGTGCTGATAGTACGTAAGAAGGAGGAAGATTTATTTTTGCTCCTGCTTGCTCTCCTTAATTGTATCAGTGTCGCTGCAGATTATTTTCAATGTGACATCTGTTGTACGGTTTGTGCTATATGTTTGGCTATTGTCTTCAGAGTTTCTGTGGAAGAAAAAGAAAACTGCTTAAGGAAATGAGGAACGTGGTGTTTTAAGCAAGATCTTTCAAGAAAATTTAAGAGAATTTGTTCGAAAAACTTAAATTAATCAAACATTTTTGACCTGTTTCTAAATATAATAAATATATAGTTTAAACAATAATTGTGTTTACAATGTTGAAATGTCGCAACGTACAGGATCTTTTACGTGAAATTTTGTTTTAAGAGATTTTTTATCTAACATGAAACAAGAAAGATCAGTCATCCATAAAGCATTGATTATGAAACACTTTCCAACTGAAATGCAATTTTATTTACATTTTAAACTGCGTCAAAAATTGCCATCGACAAAATTAATCTTCAAAGTTCATCAAAAAAGACAATGCCAGTTACAAAAATGAACAAAAATTGAATATAAGAATGACGGATTGTTAAATCAAAATTATAAAAAAAAAATTAAATAAATTGAATGTAATCATTCTTATATATATCATTTCTATGTTATTACTTCTATTGCTGCTTAAAATTATATTAATGTCTAAAGACAATTTTTTTACGGGCATCCTACGATTTTTTTCTTAGTCGCATATAACAAATAATGTAGTGATGGCTAAAAATTATTTTTTATTTTTTAGTGCATTTTACTAAAAGTTTTCTTTTAATATTTTCTTCATTTGAGTATAATCCAGGTACAAAATGTACATATATGCTCATGCATTAATGCTAAGTGTATCACAGTAAAAATTGGAAATCTTTTTCCCACGCTGTATTTTTTTTTTTTTTTTAATATAAATTACGAACTTGAGTTCTCGTAGTCTTGGAGTCCGAGATTGTGTCTGAACGTACCCCAAAATTGTATGTATGAATATATCTGATATTTTTGCATCCATATCAATTTAAATTTATACACTTTAGAATCACGCTCTCATTACACTTGCATCATTCGTATACCAGTTTCTCTCTTATAACTCGACAAAATGAAATTGGCGATATCTGCAACGATAGAGAGAAAACTTACTATGCTCCACAATTTTACGAAGAGTTATGTTACGTAGTTGGCTTCAAATTTCTTGGAAAGTTATTTCTGTATACAGGAGGATGCCATTTATACTTATAAAACCCGTCTGTATGGGACTTTCTTAAATTTAGAATCCTTCTCCCTCGCTTGCTCCAGATAATATATCCAATATGTCTTGCAGATGTATACAATATGTCCCTAATAAACGAATAGTTATTACAAATTGCGGATGTATGCACTACGAAATCAGAATTTTTTTAACAATATTACTTTAAACTGCTGAATTTTTTAACAATATTACTATGAAATCAGAATATTTTTAACAATATTACTTCAAACTACTAATACTTTGAGCCGTATTACTTCAAACTACTAATATTTTGAACAATATTACTTCAAACTACTAATATTTTGAACAATATTACTTCAAACTACCAATATTTTGAACAATATTACTGTGATATCAAAATTTTTGGTAACAATATTACTTCAAACTACTTAATTTTTCAACAATATTACTATGAAATTAGAATTATTTTACTAATATTACTTTACACTACTAATATTTTGAACAATATTATTAGCAAATCGGAATTTTTTTTTAACAACATTACTTCAAATTAATAATTTTTTGAACAATATTATTGTGAAATCAAATTTTTTTTAACATTACTTCAAATTAATAATTTTTTGAACAGTATTACAAACTATTGCTTTAAACTTATGCTTTTTAACTTCGAATACTTTGTTCCTTTCAAAAATTAAAGTAAAACAAAAGATAGCTGTCTTTTCCTAGACCAACAACTACCACTTGTCATATAGATATTCATTACGCAATATATTTCCTGAAGTCATTTGGTATCTTGCTATCACCTCGCTGTCAACTAAAAATCAATACTTGACTGATGCGCCCTACTGTTTACTTGGGTTGTGTATTCTGGCACGAACAGTGTCTAGACATTAAATAGACACCGTCTCATCTCCCCGTTACGGTCAACATACGTATAACAGCAGTTTACAACGAAATTTGACCAGGGATAATTTTATTTTCTTGACGCTCACGTTCTATAAACTAGTTTTATTTAAACTACTCTCAAACTATTTATTCTTATGTGCAAAATTTTTTCTCGTTGTGTGAATAATGTTTTTGAAAACATGGACGGTTCGTACGTGTCGTCACGGGATGATTCTGAAAGGCTAAAAATATTTCAGAATGGTTAAAATATTCTTCATATTAGATGTATAACATTTAAAACTTACTCAAAACTATCCACTCATAATCCACGTTAAACTAATCTGTAATGAATCAATGTTTGTAAATTTAAACTAGACTCCTCGATAATATGTAATAGAGTTAAAAACTTCTAAAATTATTTAAATAATCCAGTTGGTAACCCAACACGTCTATTTAAATTTGAAGAAAACTCAAGGACGCAACACTCAAGGCCAACATAAAATATGAAGGCCATTTATTAAACTCCCTAAAAGACGTACAAAATAATTATAAATGCCAGAGCGTTTTCAAGCGGTAAAATTTGCAGAAAAAAAATATATATTTATGCAAATTTTGCTCTGTTTCTGATCGTTATATATGGACGATTGAATGTTTTACATCTTATGTTGCCACTGATGAAGGGCGTTTATATGCTTGAAAGCGCTCTGGCTTTTATAACTATTTTCTACGTATTTTAGGGAGTTTAATAAATGGCCTTCATATTTTATGTTAACCTTGAGTGTTGTGTCCTTGAGTTTTAAACTCAAGAACACAATACAAATTAAAATATGAAGGCCATTTATTGAACTTCCTAAAAGACGTATAAAATAGTTATAAATGCCAGAGCGCTTTCAAGCGTATAAACGCCCTTCATCAATGGCAACATACGATGTAAAGCATGCAATTGTTCATATATAGCGACCAGAAACACGGTAAAATTTGCAGAAAAAAATATTTATGCAAATTTTGCCGTGTTTCTGATCTTTATATATGGACGATTGAATGTTTTACACCATATATTGCCACTGATGAAGGGCGCTTATATGCTTTGAAAGCGCTCTGACTTTTAAAACTATTTTGTACGTCTTTCAGGAAGTTCAATAAATGACCTTCATATTTTAATTTGGGTTGTGTTCTTGAGTTTTATTCTTTATTTAAATAAGTTGTAATTAAGTATGAGTTCAGTATACATTTATAATAATACTATGAAACATTCCCAAACAATCACTCTAAAAACCGTAAACTTCCGAACAATGGTCATGTATAAATGAAAACTAGCAAGATCCATAGAATTAATATTGTTACGAATATGTAAAATGCCTTCCTTCACTGGAGACTTCTTATTACGCCAATGCACCATTCTTATTACGCCAATGCACCATTCTTATTACGCCAATTTAAAGTTGCCGTATTTGAACCCTTGAGACATACATGTATGCCAGATTTGGCGATTTATCGATAACTTGGCGACTTTTAGTACTCGACTTTTAGTACTTTATGTGCTCGAAGCTTCTCGAAATAACGAATATTCTGGAAGGTACAAGTCCCTTCTGGAAGTTTCTACAAATAGTATATAAAAGGAGACATCGCTCAGTTGGAGATCCGTAGACGGGAAACAAGATGCATTGAATTGTGAGACACGTCAATGTTTTGAGAAAAGTGTCGGCTATTTTGTGAAATGAGTGGAACATTTAATTGCTGTTTTACTGAATTCGACAGTTTAATTACCTTGTGAGATAGTTCTCGAGCTATTTGCTATATATATATATATTGTTCCTGTTTACGCTCTGCTTGTAAATTATCGTGCTGGTTATCCAGAAATTTGGGCTCAATCTTAAATCCTGACAGTACACCCACTATTTCAGAATACCGAGAATACGTCATAACAATATTCAGTTCAATATCTGACGATTACTAGCAACGATTACTGTAACGTCACTACCAATAATTTTTTAAAGCTACGTACTTTAAATATATTTGCAAACTGTATGTGCATAAGTAGCACCACTAAGTCGCGTTCCGTGGCGCTTTATCATTCGAACTTTTTTTTTATTTAAAAAATGCAAGCCACAGGACAAGGTCACATTAACAACGTGTAAATAAAATAAAATACAAAAAATACAGATTAAAATACAATAAAACGCATTAAAATGCAAACTATTAACAACAAATGAGTTATTGTCAATTTTATCTGTAACAGTCCTGAGTTCACGAGGAGCGAAACAGCTACAAATAATTTTCATCGATACACTTAAAGTACAGGGTGTTTGGAAAAGAATCATTTGCTTTCCAAATATTGTATTTTTGAAATTTAAACACACAGAGTGACAATTAATACATGAATTTAAAGGGGAAAATGTCCAATTTTTATTAATAAGTGTCAAATATGCTTTCCTTTAGTTACACGTACAATGTGAAGGTGACATGCAAGTTCTTGCCAAACACGCTTCCTCATATCCATGGTAACTGTCTCAAAGAATGTAGAATGGCGTTGTCTGAATTCATGAAGGCTACGTAGACCTAGGTGAAGATACGTAGTACCCATGAAGAAACGTAGACCTAGGTGACTAGCTGTGTAACACAAAGTCATCAGATTCATTACGGCCAGTCCAACGCTGATATTACACAGCTGGACCTGATGACTTTGTGTTACACAGCTGACCTCCTAGGTCTCACCATCTTACACCATGCGATTTCTTCCTTTGCAGATATGTTGTTGTTGTGACCCAGATCGTCCGACCTACCAGAAAGGTGTAAGGTAACTGTTTAGAAGTACCACCAAATTTAGACCGGAACCCAATGGGGAACGGCATCCCCAGGGACCGTACTCTCCTCCCCCTACCACCAACCTTTCGGAAGGACTTACGGACCCACATTTTTAACGTGATCGTACTCCGTGTGAACACGGGGGCAGTTTTGGCAGTGGCGGGAATCAAACTCGGGGTTACTGAGTGCAATTCCCGCGCGCTAACCACTGGACTACCGTGGCCCTACCTTTGCAGATATGTAAAAGATCATGTCTTTGTCCCACCTTTACCCACAAGCCTTCATGAACTCAGACAGCGCATTTCTTTCGCTTTGGAGACAGTTATCATTGATATGAGGAAGTGTGTTTGGCAAGAACTTATATCCATGCGATTTCTTCCTTTCGAGATATGTAAAAGATCATGTCTTTGTGCCACTTCCACCCACAAGCCTTCATGAACTCAGACAACGCATTTCCTTCGCTTTGGAGACAGTTACCATGGATATAAGGAAGTGTGTTTGGCAAGCACTTACATATCACATTGACATTGTGCGTGCAACTAAAGGAAATAACGTTGAACACGTGTAAATAAAGCTTTGACATTTACCCGTTAAATTTATGTATTAACTGTCACTCTTTGCGTTTAAGTTTTAAAAATACAATATTTTGAAATAGGGTTATTCTTTTTTAAACACTCTGCATTTGAAGACAAGAGAACGGTGTTAGTGCATGCAAATTAGCAGTAACTCTACACAATTGCGAGAAACCAGATTAATGAAATTTCAAGAAGTGATTAATGTATAGAGCAGAATCTCGATAAACGATTAATGAGATTGTTACAGTGAGTGGCTAGCAAATTGTCGATTCAAAAACTTTCGAATACCTGGCTCGATTCTGCAAGAAATCGTCTTGCAAATTGCTGAACAACTGGGAATTTCTGTTTTAGAGCTCCAAATGTCTGGTTGAAAAATTTAAGAGTGAGGCATATTTATTGCCTTTCACAAACTTAATGGAGAAGAAACCAATGGAGGAAGTTAATGCCTAATAAAACTGTGTTTCATGATTAAGGAATATGGCGTTAAAATATTTTTTATTAAGACACTTGAAGACAGCCGGCGGTAAATGGACCCTAATAAGAGCTCGCTACTTAAATAACACATTTAAGAAATCCCTTGTTCAAGGGCAGACGATTTTCGACAATCCTCCTCCCCCATCCGATGCACTCACTGTGACAATATTTTCACATATTTTGATACATAACCCTGGGAAAAAAGGGAATGGTGTAAATATATTGAAATGTATACTATGTTTTGGTGATTTATGTTTATAGCTAGGCCTTTGCACAGACGGAATTGGGATTTTTTGGCGCCGTTGGGTTGTGTGCGCACTGACATGGATTGTAAATATTCAGAGATTTAATTGCAGCAAAATGTCAAAGTTGAGCTACAAATCTTTGAAAATTTATAGCCCTGTCAGGTGTGGCGCGCGTCGGTGTCCGGTATTTTGGACCACCCTGGTTTTGTATGCCCTCTGGTTCTTGTATTTTAGTGGAACGCATAAAAAAATGAGCGTCGCTTCTAGACCAATGGTGAAGCATTTTTGGACCTCCTCCTTTTTTATAGCGTTTGGGAACAGCGAATGAGAGTTGGGGGGATTTCCTCCCTGTTTTTGTCGTTCCCCTTGTTTGTAAAATTCTGGAAGTTTTAGAAATGTAAAAAATAGTTAGTTTCTTTTCTGAGCTCGAGTAGAGAGCACTCCAAGTGCGGGGCACTTGTATTTCGGTGTAGCCCGATCCGGCATGTGTTTTTGATGCATCTCTGACCCGGCATCCGCGGTTCCTATCTCGGGCGGCAAATGTCTTTGCCGAGGAGCCGACGTAGTGAGTCCGGTATAGATGCCGACTCGTAGCCAAGACGAGCCGAGCCTAACTCAGCGCGAGGGCGCATTTTCTTCGGGCAGTTCGACCAGTAAATGAAAGAAGGTCGTCATGTTTCAATTGGTTGCAGTACACACAGCTCTACCACCAAAACGGCGCGGTGTAGGACCTTTGCTCCTTTAGCTGCATTTAAGCCGTGGTTACGTAAATACTGTGGTACGGAATATTTGCGGAGCATCAATCCGGGGCTCCTAAGCAGCAGCCAATCTCTACAAATAAAGTATCTGATCTCCACTCTTTAGGTAAAGCCTGTACGCATGCTCACTCAAGAGCCGCTGGGTCTAAGCCGCATTAAGAGGAGGAGAAGGAAAGTGAACAGTATGCCCATCGTCATTTGTTGTTGTTAGTTGCAGTGCAACACAGCTCTACCACTAAAACGGCGCGGTGTAGGACCTTGCTCCTTTAGCTGCATTAAGCCGTGGTAACTGTAACACTGCGTGTATGGAGTGTTTGAGGAGCATCAATCCCGGGATCCTAAGCAGCAGACGAACCTCTACGAAAACGTATATATTTGGCAAAACCTGTACGCATGCTCACCCAAGAGCCGCTGGGACTTAAGCCATCGTTTAAGAGGAGGAGAAGGAAAGTGGACGGTGTGCCCATCTCAAAGAAAATACTTGGCAATAACTTATGACCGATGATATGCAACCTAGTGTTTCCCGGACTGGTAGTGTTTTCCACGAACCATCGGAATAAATGAACTAATAAACATTCAATTAATTGTGCCACCCTTTCCTACGTGCAGAGGTTAGCTACAGCACTCAGTGAGAGTCCTATGTATGAAGGTATGGAAATTATATATTGATTTTAAAATGTATACATGAATGTTCAAGTAACTGATGTAATCCAATAGTGTGAGGGCAAGGTTATGCTAAATGGGTGTTTTTTTTTGCAAAATTGAATATATATATATTGTGTTCTTAACAAAAGTAATTTAATTACAAATTTGGATTTTATAAATATGCAAATTAATGCAAAATAAACCGTGCACCCCGAGGTCAAGTTAGGTAATTTGGGGAACTTTTTTTGTAATTGTGTATTGTATATTAATGTTTAAAATTGAGATTTCATGTGTTCTATAAATAAATTGTAGTTGGCCACAAAAATGGGAGTGATTATTTTGTTGTAGTAAACGCAATGTACTTTGGTCCAATCGGACCCCACTATACTTTAACGCGCTTGAGCCTGGTGGGACTATTTGGTGAGTATCTTTAATGTATTTATGTGTTTAAGTATTTATTGTATTTATGTGTAAAATTCACCTCACCACACTCACTTTCTCCACGCGTGCGCTCCGCAATCGTGGAAAGCATGAAAAAGAGAGAGAAGAAACGAAATGAGTCTTTTTCTAGGAGAGAGCTGGAGAATGTGCAATATATCAAGGAGAAACCAGTCCTTCTCAGGAACTACTCTTGTTCCTTTTATTTGTTTACTTAAAAAATCACAGAAAATAAAATATAGTAGTAATTATTATTATTTTGTTGTTGTTGTTAAACTGCGAAGATAGTCACAGGACTTTGTTCCAAACTATAGAATGGTGTTAATCTTACTTTTTTAGTTGCAGCGAAATAGGTATCATATAACCTAAAAGATGCGGGATTTGATGTATTTAAAAAAAAATTAAATAGGAAAGCATGAACCTACAGATTTGGATCAAGCATCATTAAATAGAACGTTCACCGGTCTTTTCAATGAAGTCCAGATAAACACTATGTGATAATATTTTCTGTCGCTCAGAAACCGATGTGCGTGAAAATCGCTTAAAATAGTACTAAACATAAAAAAAACTAAAAAACTAATTTGAATTAAAAAGAACTTGCCGAGTCGTATCATTCCGTGTCCTAAAGTATCTCTGTACAAATTTCATCTCTATCCGATGCTTTGATTTCCCGCTATAGACGACATACACAGATAAACAAACATATTTTAATATATAAAAAATCTTTGCGTTTCTTTAATGCTGTTAGGAGTAAAACTTCATCTTTAAAAGCATATCTCTGGAAGGAAAGAAAATGTATAGAAGTAGTAATAATGCTGTTATTTTGCAACATAGAAGGGGGGTGTTAGAAAAATTTAGATAATTGGGAAAAATGCAAAATCACTTCCTTTCAGAAGCTTATCTATATTAAAACAACAGTAACAAGCGTCACGAAAGAACTCGCAAAACGAACTAACCCATCTATCACCAGCAAGTTACGTGCGATGCCTTGGACTCACAAAGTGAGTTTCGAGGTTAGAGAGTGTAGCTAGAAGTTGACGAAATTCCCTAGTAATGTAAAAAATAATAATAATAAAAATCCTAACCTTATAACGCGGAGACATAAACATAATAATAAAGCTATGATTGATTATATCTGAATGACTAATATAATTAAAAAATATAATTCTTTTTACGATCAATACTACCTGTTGCCGAAAATATAAGACTTTTAGTAATGTGAAAATAACATTTCTCTAACAAAACAGCTAATTTCTGCTAGCCATTTAATCAAGGAATCGGCAAATTCCTGCTTCGAAGGAATCGAGGAATTGAAGCTTTCAGTTTGCATGAAAAGCAGACCTTACAGCAAAACGCAGAAAAGACAAATTGCGTCAAATATGTAGGACGCATAATCACTAAGCGGTGAATTCAAATCGTCTAATTCACTAAATTAAAACACAATACATTAATATATAAGTATTTTTCGGTTTTTATAGCTAAAAGCTACAATTCTGTTCTATTCCATTTTTTCATCAATAACAAAAGCCAATTTTAGCGATTGTTAAACAAAACAAATATTTATATTATTTAATAATTTAACATACATATTTTACTCTCTCTCTCTCTTACTCTCTCTAAAAATCTAAACTTTCTCTCTCTCTGTCTGTCTCTAAAAACATGAACTTTCTGTCTCTGTAAAACCTAAACTATCTCGCTCTGTCTCTTTGTAAAACATAAACTGTCTCTCCCTGACTCTCTATAAATATCTCTGTCTCTCTATAATGTATAAACTATGTTTCTCTGTCTATGTCTCTGTCTCTCTCTCTCTCTCTTACTCTCTCTAAAAATCTAAACATTCTCTCTCTCTTACTCTCTCTAAAAATCTAAACATTCTCTCTCTCTGTCTGTCTCTAAAAACATAAACTTTCTGTCTCTGTAAAACCTAAACTATGTAAAACCTAAACTATGTAAAACCTAAACTATCTCGCTGTGTCTCTTTGTAAAATATAAACTGTCTCTCCCTGTCACTCTATAAATATCTCTGTCTCTCTATAAATCTCTCTCTATATATATAATGTATAAACTATGTTTCTCTGTCTCTGTCTCTCTCTCTCTTTCTGTGTGTGCGTCACTAAAAAACTAAAACTCTTTATATCCATATCTCTCTCTCTATTTGCCTCTAAAAATATAATCTCTCTATAGCGCTCTCTCTGTGTATCTCTAAAACATAAACTTTGGCCATCTCTCTGTGTGTCTCTAGAAGCATAAACTCTGTCTCTCTCTCTGTTTCTAAAACACAAACTCTCTCTCGCTCTCTCTCGCTGTGTGTGTGTCACTAAAAACTAAAACTCTTTATATCCATATATCTCTCTCTATTTGCCTCTAAAAATATAATCTCTCTATAGCGCTCTCTCTGTGTATCTCTAAAACATAAACTTTGGCCATCTCGCTGTGTATCTCTAGAAACATAAACTCTCTGTCTCTCTCTCTCTGTTTCTAAAACACAAACTCTCTCTCTCTCTCTGTATCTAAAAACATAAACTCTCGCTGTGTCTCTAAAAACATAAACTCTCTGTCTCTATATATGTCTCAAAACAAATTCTCTCTCTGTGTCTCTAAAACATAAACTCTCTTTCTCTCTCTCTGTGTGTCTCTAAGCGCATAAACTCTCTCTCTCTCTGTGTGTGTCTCTAAAATCATAAACTCTCGTCTCCGTCCCTCTCTCTAAGAACATAAACTCTATTTCACACAAATGCTTAAAAACTAAATATATGAAACGTAGAACTGCGATAGGCTAATTGGGCATAAGTATATTTTGCATTTGGATATTTGTCGGCGTGTGATGCATGATAATTTTTGCAAGACACTTGTCTCGATATCTTTAGAGAAGCTTTATAATGCAAATGGGAAACGCGTTAAGGCTCTTGAGGTATTTTTCAATTAGCGCCGAGAGAAGCGGCTGGTGGTCCCTTCTCTAACATTTTAAAAATGCTTTTCTAGCGATGTTAATTTCATATAAAAAAAGCATCTAAATATCATATGAAAAGGCATTTCATACTTGAGGCATTAAAATATATGGGTTACATTTACCTCTCAATTATTCAATTATTTTGTGTATTTTCAGACATTCCTCGAAAGAGAAAATGATTAAAAAATAAGAAAATATGTTTTTTAACTAATTCATGTATTTGCTGCATACGATGCGACATGACATTTGAGCTATAATTGATATTATAATTTAAAGATCATATTATAACATTATTAATAATATTGGAAAAATACATTTCACTATTTACCTCAGTGGAGGTATTCTGGAACGCACAATGCCTAGACATTTACTGGCCATTGCGTCTTTAACGATAGTCATATAGTTGTAGCAAGGTGATAGCTATATGGAAATGTATGTAAGTAATCGACCCACGAAATGAAAATACAGATTGTGGTGAGTTTGGGAAAACAACCGACTTTACCTTTCCGTTTTCATATTGAATCGAAAAGGGCAACATTTTTGATAATTGTTTATAATTCTATGTTGTATAGAATGATTTTGATATTTTGACGGAAACTCTTCTAGTACAAAACGCATTTACTCTGCAAGACGCAGTTTGAACACCATCGGAAGAATAATATGTTCGTACATGTGTGACAAGTACGAACACACTAATTTGGGAACGAATACATGAACCGCTATAAGACCTTTATGTGGATACATTATACAAAAACTGGAATTAAAACTGCCAAAAAGTAGAGCTTTATAGATGGGTATAAGATTTTTATGTCGACACACTGTACAAAAACTAGAATTAAAACTACAAAAAATGGAGCTAAAAATATAAATTTCTATAGTTTGCGAAATAGAATATGAAAAAAACTTATATATATATACACATATGCACATATTCATACAAGGTAGAATCAAAAAGTCCGGAGAATGGGCTGATATCTCCAACCCTGACTGGAGGAGACCATGGCGTAGGACACTTGTGACGCGAGATGTGAGAAGGAAGAAGCAGGTATTTTTCCAGATAATGCGTGTCAGTGAACTGTAGTCGTTCGCGTTCGTCGAAAACAGAATGGCGTTTGAAGAACAACGTGCGAATATCTGATTCTGCCAGCAAATGGGAAAATCGCTGAAAGAAACATTTCACGCCATTTCCGTTTTCGACGAACACTAACTACTGCAGTTCACTGACACGTATTGTATGGAAAAACCCTGCACTGCGGACCTGCTTCTTCTTTTTCACATCTCGCGTGACATGTGCCTCTACGCCACGGTAAAATAGTTCCTCTCCCCTCCAATCAGGGTTGGAGATATCAGCACAGTATCAGAACATTTTGGCCCTATCTTGTGCATATATATATATATATATATATATATATATATATATATATATATATATATATATATATATATATATATATATATATATATATATATATATATATATATATATATATAGTAGATAGATAGCAGTATAGACTAGGGCTTAATTTGGTATGACACCGGTATACCAAATTCGCGTCAAAAACCTGTCCTAGTTACATTATATAACACAATAGCAGTAACATTATTAATTATCATTACTATTATTGCCATTAAATCTATTGAGTATTGTATCTGGCACAACTGATAGCGAGGAGTGTGGGATTTAAGTTGCATCTCCCTATGCTCTGCTTTCTAAACCAGGATTGGCCACTGATTATATATCGTATATATTATAGAAAATCCTTTAATTTCTCATTTTCAGATATTTTGTCAAACCTCAATAAACAACAAAATTATACAAGCATATTTATTTACACCCATTACATCTATGCATTTAAGCTCATTAAGAACGTAAATCCAAGATGATATGAGGAAATGGATGGTAAACAATTCACGAATTAAAAAGTGTCAAATATTTGGAACAAGTTATAACTGATCAAAAAGTAACTCTCTGCTCGTTTATATATAGTTGCAGTTATTGCTGTATTTGTTAGTTATTGCTGTAAATTGGCATGTGTGTACATACGTTACAATAGAATAACTGTTAAGGTAATGTCTGTATTTTCTCAGTTAATATCCAGCGCTATTCCGGATCTAACTTTGTCAATACCATCTTCGTATGCTAGATGAACACCTATCTGTGAAAATTGGATAGTCTATGCCCATTGTAGGTACATTTCAAATTCCGGTGCACCCCTTATTACCTGAGACGTTAACATATGACGTAAGAAGTACTACATCAAATCTTTATTCTTGCAACCTTTTATCACTAAAATTTTATCAGTTTTGAATGAAAATTGAAAAACTTTGCGTTTATTTTTATATGTTTAATCAAAATATAAGAATATAAAATACTCAGCCTCGAGGTTTCATGAAAAGAAGCATCCTCTACCGAAAATTACTCATACATATTTTAAACGTAATTTTTTTCATTCATCTACTAAAAATTGGCTTACTTTAAACTTGTTTTGTTTAAATTATATCGTATCTTATTAAAAGCAATAACTACCGGAAAAATATATAAATATTTTAATACTTTAATATTTATGAGGAATTGAAACTGCAGATAAACGTGCTTTGCCTTTGAATATTCGAAATATATTTTCGTACAATATTAAAATAATTCCTAATAAACTTCTAACTCAACCAACAAAAAATATATTCATAAAAGCAAGAACTTGCATTCAAATACAATAATTAGCAAATAAATGCAATTCTTGGTACATTTGATAAATAATATTTTAAAACTTTATCTCTTACTTAATTACAACTGAAATTACTTCAGCGAAAAATATTTGGTAAAGTATCGAAATATGTGACTGAAGTAAGCGGAACTCAAACTTGGGACATACGCATGTTTCGAATTTGAATAATTCGATGCTGAAATTTTGTCGGTCTGAGTGTGAGAACATGCAAATTTTTAAGAAAATCTTTTGGGTCTCTTCAGAGTAGCGAGGCTTTATGATGCAAATTTGAGAGTTGAACATTTATGGGATTTCACAATCGGCACGAAAAGAACTGCGATCTGTTTCTAACGTCTTTGTACTTGTTTCGGCGTGGATGCTAATTGCTAATCAAAAGCGTCTAACTTTATGTCGAGAATATACAATACTTTGAGTATTAACGAATTTCGCACAACATAAAAAGGTTTTAATATAAATCTGGATTTCTCAAGAGATGAAACATTGAAAATATAGGATTTAATTTATTCGCATGGAATTACTTAAAACAAATACGATATTTGTTTTCTTTAATCATACAAAATTATTGCATGACCCACAGATTCCCAAACTTTTTTTTTGCTGAGTTTCTACCTTACTATAAATCTATAGAACATACATCCTGCTTTTGATTTGTTTTCAGAGATTAATGTCATCGATTAGAGTAGAGTTCATCGGATTCCCAAACGTTGTGTTCAATTTTTGTCTCATTACTATTCCTCGGAATAGATAGATACCTTCTACTTTCGATTTGTTTTTATACATTATTACATGAATCACGTGGTATCAAACTTTTTGCTGCTTTTGACTTTTACTACATAACTTGGAATATGGATCCTCAGCGATTGATTTGTTTTCAAATATTATAGCATAAACAGCGATTCCTAAACGTTTGGCCCACTTTTTGCCTCACCATAATACAATAGAATAGAACATTCACCTCCCGTTTTCCATTTCTTTATCAAAGTGTTTACTGACGTATTGCACCAGCGGTTCCCAAACTTTTTGACCACATTTTAAATTGCTGTAATTCCATCAAACGTTTTGGTACTTTTGACTTTTGCTACATAACATGGAACTTGCATCCTTAACCATTGATGAGTTTTCACATATTATAGCATAGACACATGACTTTCCCTACATAACGCAACTACTTTTCTTCCTTTCTAGTCTAATATAACTTGGCAATTAGAAATACAGCTAGTATTCTCACAACTAAGCAATATGGTTCATATATGAAACTATTATAATAATTAGAAACTGATATTTTATTATATAAAACTGATGGTTTGCGTTGCAGACAATATATTCTTTAAATTCAAAATTGCAATTCTTATATTTTTTTTCATGACAATATTACATTATACATTTCGTTGTTTAATTTGGAAAATACGAATTTCGTTACTCTTAACAACCATCTAATCATCACTAAGTTCGCCATACTGATTAATACTTATACGATTCCCTATCGAAAAACAAATTACTATATCACCTCTTAAAAAAACTCCATTGTGGACACTCTAGACCCCCTGAAATTGTGCTACAAACCGTGAAAACCACATTATTTGGAATTTCGAATATTAATTACCAGAAAGTCATAAGAAATATCGGATAACTTATATTTTCCAAGATTTTGAATATCCATCAATTTGGTGTCAATTTAGTTAATTTGGTGTCATGTTTTTTAATTTGGCAACTTTTAATATTTTAATCAATTGGCGATATTTTCTAAAAAAAATCCCCATGTTACATTGTTGCCAAATTTATCGTCAAGCATAACAAGCAGACAGACAAATGAATGACTTTTAGTTAATTCCCGGGTGTCAAAATACAAAACTATCTGTCAAAATACAAAAGTATCTTTTCTCGTGAAAGGGACGAGATAGATATACCAGAAGCATGGTAATAAATTAGTCGCATAATACTGCATATGGAAAGGATACATATTTTACTATAGTTAACCTTTTTCTTCGATTCAGACCATCCGGCCTACCCGAAAATGTAAGGTCTCTGTTTGGACAGCCGGGAAGTGCCACCCAATTTAGGCAGAAACCCAGTGGAGGTATTATCTACGACAGTATCCGTCTTCCCCTACCACCAATCTCTCGGCAGGGCTTACGGTCTCACGTATTTAACGTGGAGAGGAGAACACCTTAGATCCATGGTTCTCCCTGGTTTAATTGCTTAAACTAAATGGTTAAACTCGTTATCAATCTATAATATATCTTCTTTGGTAAAGTAGAGATGGCAATTCATATGGTTATTTTTATCTTTCAATGAAATAACTTAAACTCATAAAACTTTGATCGCGGAGCAGGTGCCAATTTATATGTAACTCTCTAACCAGGGTTGAATTTTGACGAGCGTTCATGAGCTACGATTTTTACTTTCCCTGCAATACATTGTAATGTATAGGGAAAGTATTGGAATCATGTCGAAAATCGCAACTCGAGTTTTCGACGGATCTACACGTTTCGAGACCTCTAGAATACGAAAAGACTATTTTTAACGTGACGTCGGTGTGTCTGTCTGCCTGTGCATATTTTTATCCACTCTAACTGAAAAAGCAATTGACCGAATTTCATAAAATTTGGTAGGTAAGTCACTTGTGGGCGAATCTGATGCTGATTAGTTTTGGGTATGATTCGGGATAAAAGAACCCACATTTTTTTGCGAAATGGCCCGGAAAAGTTTGTATCCACTCTAGCTGAAAAACTAATGGGCCAAATTCCTCAAAATTTGGTAGATAAGTCGCGTGTGGGACACCCTGGTGCTGATTAGATTTTGGTATGATTCGGAAAAAATAACCTGCCTTTTCTTGCAAAATGGCCCGCAAAAATCGCCAAAATCTAAAATAAAAAACTACGTATGCTCAAATATATCCATAAAATGCTTGTTTAATACGTAATTTTTAACTAAGAAAAGAATAAGACCAACCCCATTACACTAGGCCTAGCCGTTCTCGAGATATTTTTGTTTTTTCGTATTTTCTCTACGCCACATTTGAAAATAAGTCCAGTTATCAAATGAGAACGAAAATTGAACTAAAAGTGAATTCAATTTAATTAAAATGAAGAGAACGTGAATATAAGTCTGCAGAGAAAGTCATGTGCTGCCCACATCAGATTTTTTGTTTGGCACTTGTTCAAATTAATCAGTAGATAAAAGATAAAGAAATCGATGTGGGCAGCACGTGACTTTCCCTGCAGACTTATATCAACGTTCTCTTTATTTCTTCAATAATTAATTAAATTGAATTTAATTGTACAAAATAACAGCCATAATTACTTTAGCTTACTTCATTTATTTATTTTTTATTTATTTAAAAATATACTGCAAGCTGCAGAACGTAGTCCCAGTTATAGCGCGCAGGAATAAAAATACATTAAAAAAAATACTGATTAAAATACCATAAAATACATTAAAAATAAAAGCAAACCCTCAACAACAAATGATCTTCATAAACAGATGCACATGAATAAATACAATAAAATACAAGATGTTTACAACAAATGCTTTTTAAAATCCATCTCCGATGTATAAAAAATATCCAGATTATCAGGGAAATTGTTGTATAATTTATAAAAACTAGTAATTGCACAATTGCATCCAATATATGAATTAAAATTCTTTACAGCAAATAAATCAATGCTTCTGGTTGTATACTGAGGAACACTAAACCCAATCCCATCCAAGACAGGGGAACAGTCAACTCAGCCACATAACAGATTCCTGAAGACTGAAAACAGAATGTAATCCTTTCTGCTCTGTAAGCTTTTTGAACCAAACTAATCACTTAGAAAAGTAGCGGATAAGGCATAACAAAAAATGCGAGTTTTCCTATGATAAAGATACCTAAAGAAATTATTTTGAATGATCCCGATCCTGTTTGAGTGCACGGCGTGAAAAGGCCTCCTAACCATAGACGCATATTCAAGCCCAGATTTGAACCTTACGCTGGATTTGCATTTTTACTTTCCCTGCAATACATGGTAATGTATAGGGAAAGTATTGGAATCAGGTCGAAAATCGCAACTCGAGTTTTCGACGGATCTACACGTTTCGAGACCTCTAGAATACGAAAAAACTATTTTTAGCGTGACGTCTGTGTCTGTCTGTCTGTGTGTCTGTATATACGTCTGTCTGTCTGCCTGTGCCTGTGTATCCACTCTAACTCAAAAACTAATGGACCAAATTTCATAAAATTTGGTATGTAAGACCCTTGGGTGTGACCCTGGTGCTGATTAGTTTTTGGTATAATTCGGAAAAAAAGAACCGCCTTTTTTTGCGAAATGGCCCGCAAAAATCTCATGTATTCACTTCAGCTGAATGAAAGATATGAGCTGTTAGCTACAGCTAGCAATCTATCTTAAACTCGATGTTACAAAAATGAGTCGAACTCAAGTAACTTATAATCATCAAACTCATAACTCTTTAAATATATTAAACAAATGAAATCGCTTAAATTCCCTTTAAAATATAAATTATAAAAGTATTTTGATTTGGTGGCTTTAAGAATTTCAACAGACCTGCGTTACATAAAGGATATGAGCTGTTAGCTACAGCTAGCAATCTATCTTAAACTCGGATGCTACAAAAATGTGTCGAACTCAAGTAATTTATAATCATCAAACTCATAACATTTTAAATATATTAGATAAATGAAATTAATTAAATCCCCCTTTAAAAATATAAATTATAAAAGTAATTTGATTTGGTGGCTTTAAGAATTTCAACAGACCTGCGTTACATAAAGGATATGAGCTGTTAGCTACAGCTAGCAATCTATCTTAAACTCGATGCTACAAAAATGAGTCGAACGCAAGTAATTTATAATCATCAAACTCATAACATTTTATATATATTAGATAAATGAAATTAATTAAATCCCCCTTTAAAAATATAAATTATAAAAGTAATTTGATTTGGTGGCTTTAAGAGTTTCAACAGACCTGCGTTACATAAAAGATATGAGCTGTTAGCTACGACTAGCAATCTGTCTTAAACTCAATGTTAAAAAAATAAGTCGAACTCAAGTAACTTATAATCATCAAACTCATAACACTTTAAATATATTAGACAAATGAAATTAATCAAATTCCCTTTAAAAATATAAATTATAAATGTGATTGGATTTGGTGGCTTTAAGAATTTCAACAGATCTGCGTTACATAAAGGATATGATCTGTTAGCTACAGCTAGCAATCTGTCTTAAACTTGATGTTATAAAAAGAAGTTGAAAATTGTACAGGGAAGTTTGAACACCAGTGCCTTATAACGACATTCAGTTTTTGTCTTCAGAAGGTACTCTTTATTTCAAATAGATTTTTGGTATATTTCACCTCAATATATTGCAAAAGTAGTCTATTCCTAATATACGCAATGAATAATAATATGATGTTTGCTGTAGAAAATAGAGGATTTTCTACCACGTCGCAATCATTTTTATTTGAAGAACCAAAGTGAGTAAACATGAATTATACACATTCAATAACTCTATCTTACAATAATTAAATAACTGTCATAAAACAACTAAAAGGTACACAAAATGGCAATTAAATTTTCAACTGATTCACAAAAGAGAAGATTAAATTATCAGTATACTGCCCAAACACAATTGACTGACTCTTATCATGTCCACAGCACAACTAAACGATGAGCAGCTCATATATTCTCCGTGGAAAGTTGTGTAAAAAGCATGCAACTCGTAAATTTCTTTCCTAATCTACAAAATTCAAAAAGTTAAAAAAAACCGATTTGGAGGTATTCCGTTAATTTTGGCGTCAAGGCCACGGAGTTCGCCGCCAAGACCACGCGATCGTAGTGTGACGAATATATGCATTAACATCACTGTGCTTTGCATGTCTACAATGTACAACAACCATTACAGCCGTTCAAAAATAGTATGGGTTGTCTATAAATGTAGTTATTCTTCGGGTAGAGGGAATGTTTTGTAAAGATATTTTAAGAATTCGTTACAATATGGCAGGCAACATGATCACAAAATGTGCTTTTGTAGATACATTTCTAGTCTTTAGTAGAGTGATTATGTCACACGAAAACTTGTCGAAATGTGTGTTGTTTTTTACCTTAAATTAGGGGTCTGCTGTTTGTATCTGATAACATTACAAAACACGAACCTCATTTTACCTTTTCGCGTATTTTATGAATGCGGAATTCCTTCTGCTCCTCTGGATAAAGCTCATAAGAAATATTTCGTTTATTTTTCCATGATTTAGCTTGGGAATGGAAGCAATCTCTTTCTAACGGAAGAAACGGAAAAAAAATGTTTGAAAAAAAGAAAAAGTTTATTTTTGACACGTCGGAATCCAAGAAAAACCTCTGCTTCCTTTTATTTTGCGGATTTACTACCTCTGCATTTTATAGCTGCATTGTAATATCCCTATGATTTCTTATTTTTGTATTAAAGTATCAGCGCCATCCATTGTTTATGGCTGGCAATTTTCAAAAAATACTGTCCTGTTTTGCCGGAGAAGGTTATTGACAAGATTATTATAGCAGGGTATATCTTAAACTATTTTTTCTTGAATCCATATTTTTCAGAGTATTTATTTCTCCCCCTCCCCCACACGTGGTTTTGATTTATACGAAAGATCTATTGGAAAAACATTTGCCACAAATTGTAATTTCGATAGAGTTTATGTTATATGTTTGTCCAGGATCAAGGTCATATTTAAATAATCGAATCAATTATGAAGAAACTTAGTGTGACGAATATATGAATTACACATATATTCGTCACTGTGCTTTGCATGCCTACAATATAAAACAACCATTACAGCTAGCCATTCTAACTACGTAAAAGTACGGTTACCCTATTTTAACTTTTCGGAGTACGTTTACCCAATTTGGTGAAATATCACCAACGTGGCGACTTTTTGAGTATGATAGAACTTTCTCGAAATATCGAACATTCTTGAAGATACAAAGTCTTTTCTAGAAATATCTATGGATAATATATAAGAGAGTCATCGCACAGTCGAACAGAGTTGACATGATGCGAACTAAATTGAATTGTGAAATACGTCAGTGTTTTGAGAACAGTATCTGCTATACTGTGAATCCGCTGTGCATTTAATTGCCTATTTATTGTATCGGATAGTTTTTTTAATGATATTGTAAAATAATTATCGAGTTATTCATTTTATTGTTCATGTTTGCCCTTGTTAGTACTTTTAAATAAAAGTGCAAGTCATCCAAAAATGTGTACTCATTCTTGTATCCTAAGAATACATCCAGGGTTTCAGAAGATACGTCGAAAACAATATTCATCTAAACAGGATTCCTAGGATCCTTAAGTTTCCCAATAACTATACAAGAAAAGGTCTATGAAAGTACACATTAAATCTATTTATAGTAAAGTGACAATGCCCGATTACATAAAAGGCATTGCAGCGCCCCTTGCTGAGAATTTGAATAGTTAATCTAACGAACTCGGCAATACACCGAAATAATCAGTGGTTAGCGCATGGGGATTTCTCTTGGACGACAAGAGTTCGATTCCCGGCCCTGCCCAAACTATTCCCATGTTCCCGCTGAGTACGTGCCCGTTAAATATATAGATCATTAAGTCCTTCCGAGAGGTTGGTGGTAGAGGAAGAAGGGTACGGCCCTATAGATGCCGCCTCCAATGAATTCCGGTGTAAATTTGGTGGCACTGTCCCGGCTATACAAACAGATGCCTTACACCCTCGGGTACTGCTGCTCCTACCCTAGGTTGAGTCGGGTGGCCTGGGTCTTCCACACCCTGGGGTAGGGCCAACGTCCGTACCGTGCTGAAAACACCGGTTCTCGTTAGATCACCGAAGTCAGGCAGCATCGGGCGCGGTTAGTACTTCAGTGGGTGACCACCTGGGAACACCGCGTGCTGTTGGCACATTTCGGGCGCGATTGCCCGGTGGTTTGCGCACTGGATTTGCACGCTGCCACAACTGCCGCCGTGTTCATGCGGAGTACGATCACGTTAAACATGTGGGACCGTAAGTCCTTCTGAGAGGTTGGTGGTAGGGGAAGGAGGGTACGATCCCTGTGGATGCCTCCCCCACTGGGTTCCGATTTAAATTGGGTGGCTAATCCCGGCCGTCCAAACAGTTCCCTTACACCTTTCTGGTAGGTCGGACGGTCTGGGTCTCAACAACAACAACACCCTCGGGTAGGTCGGACAGTCTGGGTCGATAAGGTAGAATGAGTAAAAGTTGACATTAAAACTGTTACAGTAAACATGGATGAATATTCAGGGACAGCACAGTAAATAACACTTACGTTAACATAAATTTAACGTAGAGCCTGTTATGTCCTCCGTTATAGGCAATGTACATTTGCATTCCAGGAGGATTATTAGGGCGTACTTTGACAAGAAAGGTAGGTGTCGTCGTATTAGAGACCCGGATGTTGGACTTTTTAGCGACATTTCCTGCCTTCCGCAAATGCGTTTTGTTCATTCCAGTATTGATTCCCACTAATTAGACAGTGCTCTACAACTTTGTACTTTTTTTATCCATATCGCAATTTTGGTGTTCACTAACCTAACTTTTAACCTTGTTCCTCATATTTGCTTCCAAAGGAAGTGAACTACTCAGACTTGCACTTGGGGCAAACTGGAATAAGTCAAGAATTTCACTTATTGATATCTCAGCGAATATTTCATATGAATGTAAATTTTGTCCTTCTAATTAAGCGCAAATTAAATTATACTAGTTGGTATTTTTTATTAAGGGGTGCCGTATAAAGAATGGAATTTCTCATTTTTATCATATAATTAGTTAAGGTGGTGGTTGTAATTATCGTAGCAAAATTATTCTCTATTTGCGGATTAACTTTCATGTTCTACAACCAACGGTTGATTTTAAATTTCTTTCGGGCACTTTTTGCTAGCGTCCGGTGTAGCTGAAAGGTGTAGCTAATATTCATACATATTTTAAACGTATTTTTTTTTTCATTCATCTACTTGAAATTGACTTACCTTAAACTGGCATTATATAAATTATATCGTGTCCTGTTAAAATCTATAACTACCGGGAAAATATAAAAATATTTTAATATTTTAATATTTCTAAGGAGTTGAATCTGCTAATGTTGAATCTGCTAATTTGCTTGAATCTGCCAATGTATATATACAGGGTGTCTACTGCTATCAGTGCCCAATGGCTATTGTCTCAACCGTTAATCACAGAGATATACTTCCAATTGCAAAAATATTTTAAATTTTAAAATCTATTATCTTAGAAACAGTTTAAATCAATAAATGCATTTTTGAAAGAAATACGAAATATAAATTTTTATACGGTCCCCCGATTCTACCAGTTATATTTAGGAAAATCATCCTCATACAATTTCATGCAAAATAAAAAAATCATCCTTTTACGACCAAAATTCTCAGAGTTATGAAGTATTAAACTTTATGACTTAAGTCACTTTTCCACGCATAAAAATGCCTCGTTTCAGGCAACCTTTAAGGGCCCGTAAAAATATTGAAATTCCGTATTCAAAGTATTATGTTTCAATTGCATTTGCTGACATAATGTCGAGAATGAAGCAAAGCTTTTTATCGAATAGTAATTCGTTTAGAAGAGTATTATAGTCAGGGCTCGACTAAGATCTTCTAGGGGTCTTTCTAAGATCTTTATTGTAAATGAGGTAACACATTATTGCTTAAGTCAATAAATGCATTTCTGTAAAAATTACGAAATTTAAATTTTTGTACGGTAATAAACCAGTAATGAGACCAGTTGCAGCGTACCTGCAGACGAAAATAAAAAATTACGCACATTAAATCTAAAATAATAAAGACATGCATATGACACCTAAAAAATTTGTGTACACAATTATTTTGTGTATAACCCCCATTTCTAAGCACAAAAAGTGCTCTAAATTTAAACAGCTATAAGTCGGTCAATTTTGGTCGTAAAAGGATGATATTTATATTATTTTGCCTGAAATTGTATGAGGATGATTTTTCTACATATAACTGGTAGGATCGTGGTACCGTATAAAAATTTATGTTTCGTATTTCTATCAGAAATGCATTTATTGATTTGAACTGTTCTAAGATAATAGATTTTAAAATTTAAAACATTTTTGCAATTGGATGTATATCTCTGTGACTAACCGTTGAGGAAATAGCCATTGGGCACCGATAGCACTGGACACTATGTATATACAAGCTAATGTGTATATATATATACGAGGCATGTTTTTTAAGTAAGTACCGTTTTGGAATTAAAAAAAGACGTGCAAAGATATCGCAATAATTTCATTTCTACATGAAAGCCTGTACCTTAATCTACTTTTCTACATAATTTCCGTGAATATTGAGGCACTTGTCATAACGTGGCACCAGTTTTTGAATACCCTCCTCATAAAATTCTGCCGCCTGACTTGTTAACCACTGTATCACAACTGTTTTGACTTCGTTATCGTCTTGAAGAAGCTGACCACCCAGGTGTTTCTTCAAGTGCAGGAACAAATGGTAGTCGCTGGGCGCCAGATCAGGGCTGTATGGAGGATGATCTAGAGTTTCCCATTTAAAAGATTTGATGAGATCTTTGGTCCGATTAGCCACATGTGGACGGGCATTGTCATGCAGCAAAATGATACCCTTACTCAACTTGCCACGTCTTTTGTTCTGGATTGCACGACGCAGATTGTTCAATGTCTCACAATAAGACGCTGCATTGATTGTCTCATTACGAGGCAGAAACTCCACTAGCAATACTCCTTTTTTGTCCCAAAAAACTGTGCACATGATTTTCCGGGCAGAAATTGTTTGCTTAAACTTCACTCTTTTGGGTGATGATGAATGTCGCCATTCCATGGATTGTTGTTTTGATTCTGGTGTGACGTAGGCCACCCATGTTTCGTCACCAGTAACAATTTGGTCTAAAAAATCTTCACCTTCATTGTGGTACCGCTCAAGGAAAGTCAATGCACTGCCTAAACGTTGGGTTTTGTGCAAATCCGTCAACATTTTTGGAACCCAACGTGAACACAATTTCCGGTAATTCAAGTTCTCGGTCACAATGCGATACAAAACACTACGAGAATATTGAGGAAACCAGTCGCACATTGATGAAATTGTAAAGCGTCTGTTTTCTCTCACCTTTTCTTCCACTTTCTGCACCAAATCTTCATTAAAGACCGAAGGACGCCCACTCCGTTCTTCATCATGCACATTTGTGCGGCCATCTTTAAATGCTCTCACCCATTTCCTTACCATTCCATCACTCATAATGTTTTGTCCGTAAACTTCACAGATCTCACGATGAATATCGATCGGTTTTACGCCTTTAGCACTAAGAAATCGTATAACAGCCCGTACTTCACAATCGGCGGGACTCACGATTGTCGGAGGCATCTTAAACACTCAGTAAACAACGTATACAATGAAGAATCAGACTGTAATGGCGTCAGTGCGTAGACAAGAGATGTAGGTAACCAGCGCGCATGCGCGGAACGCCGACCGTAGCGCTGCGGCGGCGGAATCGCAAAACGGTACTTACATAAAAAACATGCCTCGTATATATATATATATATATATATATTGAAATTTTGAAATTGACTTACCTTAAACTGGAATTATATAAATTATATCGTGTCCTATTAAAAGTTGTAACTACCGGAAAAATGTAAAATTATTTTAATATTTCTAAGGGGTTGAAATTGGGTATAAATGCTAATTTATGCGGATAAATGCTAATGCGGATAATTTTTTTTTTAATATATAAAATGTATTAAAAAATGTTTAAAAATTTTGGTAACCATAAATTTGCTTATTTTTGTGATACATTTTAAAAGCAGAATGTATTACTTGAGTTTCTGAAGTCGTATGTGAAATATTCTTAATTTAGTGAATCCTCCCGGCATAAATCTTCTAAAATACAGCAGAAATAACTACAAAATATCGCGCTGACGAAGCTTTCACATGTGTATTGATCATATATATAGTCAAACATATACCTAATAACTTTCCAAAATTTTTACAGCGGATTATCCGTTTTCTCAAAAAGTGTTATTTGTCTGCTCTTTTTAACTTTAAAGTATTCCATTTTCTTTATATTTTAGTTTAACTTCATGTAGTTTCCCATTTGTCTGCGCTTGTTATATGAACCTTATAATAATACGTACTCTATTGAATTGTTTAGTTAGAATAGAATTACACGTTCTGTTTACAGAGATAAAAATTATCAGTCTCTGATACTATCTCAGTGTGTCCCTAACTGAGAGTACATGTCCCCCTGAGGGTACATGAAAAATTTTAAGAGATACTTGACGATTGGCACATTATTCAAATTATGATGATGAATTATTTATAATTATGCAAATTTATTAACTTTTTTCATTAAATGAATATAAATCAAGCAGTATGGATATCAAGCGTTGCCAGAAATTTGAGATGCATACCTTTGTATAAGCACGGGCTGCATAAATATCACTTGTAACACTACTGAATAAAATAAAAAAAAATCGCATCTGTAACCATATTTTGACCACGTTTGCAACCGTCTTTTGTCCATATTTACAAATCTGCATAAAAAAAATCTACTAATTTTTTTTTTCTTAATTTATAAATGCAGCTTGTAACTTTTCATGCATTTAGCTTTCGTTAAAAGATAAGGCGAGATTATAGGTTAAACACTATTAGGGGAGACAATGTTCTTAGGATGTTGTTGTCGAGACCCAGACCGTCCGACCTACCAGAAAGGTGTAAGGGAACTGTTTGGCTGGCCGGAAAGTGCCACCCAATTTAGACCGGAACCCAGTGGGGGAGGCATCCACAGGGACCGTACCTCTTTCCCCTAACACCAACCTCTCGGAAGAACTTACAGACCCACATGTTTAACGTGATCGTACTCCGTACGAACACGACGGCAGTTGTGGTAGCGTGCAAATCCAGCGCGCAAACCACGGGGCTACAGCGCCCGAAATGTGTCAACAGCAAATGTTCTTAGGATGTGTAGTTTTTGTCGATTTAGAAGCCGTCTCGGAATGTTTTACAAATATTCATTTAATTTATCAAATTTTCGAAGCAATTATGCAATTTCTTTAATTATTAACTAAATTAAAAAGAACCGTGAAGTTTTAGGCCAAATATTAGCTTTAAAATAAGTAGGATAAACATAATAAGCACATAAAATATAGTTTGATAGAAATTAATATATATAATTAATATAAAAATTACATATATTAGAAAACAATGTTCTAGTTTACAATCAACAGATAATAAAGAATTGTATTATTAAAACTTTACTCGAACTATACTAACGTTTGAGAAATACTTCTATAAGGTATAAATACTGCACCTACTACTTCAATGCTAATATATAATTACTATACGAATACAGTTCAGTATAAAGAAACTGTTTAGACGTTTTCTTAATCCTCCATTATAAAATTTTAATAAAATACAATATATACAGTGTGTTTCAAAACTAATGTAACAAACTTAAGGGATGGTATAAGACGTCGAAACAAACAGTTTTCGACAAAGAATACATACATGGTCGCAAGTTAAGCGGCTAAGCGCTAGAGACTCTTTCCATTCCCCCAGATATACTGTCTTTCGCAATGCAAAGGCATGAAAAAGCGGTGTTTTTAGCATGCAACGTCATTAGCGATTTGAAAACGTCTATGTGGCATAAATACATAAACCACACCATGGAATGGGGTACACTTGTGGTGTCAGGATGATCTTCTACGTGACATAGAATCTCTTCTGACGTGTCCGGCTTTCTGACGCTTCTACGGTTTATATCATGCATGGCAGCAATGAAGGTTCCCCTTTCGGCCAGCAGCTGGCGGTACAAGCGATAAAACATTCAGTTATCTGGCACACGTCTGTTAGGGAAGCGCTACGGTAAAGCAGTTTTTTTTTTTTACTTCCCTTTCATTACCATTGACGAGACGGTAGAAGAAATTAATTCCTCATTCGTATACTGATCCACATCGCTAATAACTGTGCATGCGATAATGACCACTTTTATATGTCTTTGCGTTACGAAAGACGGTGTATCTGGGGAAATGGAAAGCGCCCTCTAGCGTCTAACCGCTTAACTTGCGACCATGCATTTATTCTTTGACGAAAAGTGTTTGTTTAGATGTGTTCTACCATCTCTTAAAAATTGTTGCATTAGTTTTGAAACACCCTGTGTATCAAACTATATTGCAGTATAAGTTCGAAAATTCGGATCCCAGAAATCAAGACAGCCAAACAATCCAGGCATTTTAAAATCGCACGCAATTATAATTTCGCCATTTTTTATTTACATACTTGGTTTCATTTTAAAAGAATGGCTTATATTTTGTAAATAATTAAGAATTTGTTAAATAATTTCTCATTTTCTTTTTCTAAAAATTACATGCTTCGTTTCGTCTATAGATATTCAACTTTTAAAACATTATTGCAAAAAATTGCTCAGAATATTTACCAGAAAAAAATATTTATACCTTTTATTGTCAAGTAGTGTATTTTTAAATTAAAATGTTAATTTTTTTGAATTAATTTGTAATGTTAATTTTTATAAATGTTGATTTAAAACATTATCAACTTATATTTCGCAAGAAATAAAGAAATTAATAAAACAATGTAATTGCCCACAATCAGCAGATAATAACGAATTGTATTATGTAAACAATTCTTTATTATCTCTGATTGTAGATGCACACGCTATAGTTTATATGATTTTTTTAATCCCTCTTAAATTTAGAGATTACAAGAAAGATCAATCATACATAAAGCATTGATTAGGAAACACGTTGCAGCTGCAATGCAATTTTATTTAAACATCTCTAAAATGCAATACATTCAGTGGTGATATTTTTTTAATTATCAAAGAACTACTATAATTTATTTTACTTGACAACTTAAGACCATGGAGGTAAAAATACTTTCTAATTCCATGCTTAAAACTTCATCGAGAAAGCCAATGCTATAAAAGCTTCTTCTCTATGTAAAATCAATAGACATGCGATTCATATCACCTATATTCCAGACTCCAGAGCTAAATAATTTTGCGTTAAAAAATTCAGCAATTCTTATACAACTCATCCTGCATATTGATTTGTTTACATTTTACATGCGTTAAAATTGGACTCCGTTGTAGAAATAATCAAAGTAAAATTTAAACTCCAAAATATTATAATTGGCTTTAAAAATCACGATTTTGACACTGGGAAAAAAGAAGGATGTCATATTTTATTTTCAAGTGGTTCACGCGATCTCTTCATATAATATGGATGTAATTATTATTTTAATTTTTATTTAAAAATCTTCCGAACATATTTTGCTCAATTTTTTTTATATATATATTTTATGGGATAATTTGATTATTTCTTAAAAATGTCAAGGCAATTTGCGATTTTTAACTTCGCTTAAAAAATATTTGAAAAATTAGTTCCCAGTGTATTTCACTTTTTCAACCCGGGTTCAATCCAAAACTAATCGGGTGATATTTTACATTTACATATATCTCACAGACCGTCTCAACAACATACTAAAATTTCATTATGTTAAAGTCATTTTTATTGGAATTATCGTGCGAACGGACAGACAGAATGACCAAAATCATAAACACTTTTCAATTATGTTGGAAATTGTTAAAAATTACCACCTAAGAATTCGAAAACAACAAATGTAGTCCTCCTGATTCCCGAACAGTGTTGATTTTCGAACTTTTATATTACTTGCCTAAAAGTATTTCCCATGTATTATGTATTTCGTTCTTATAAATTTCCAAATAAGCAAAATACTTTTAATAAGAGGAATTATTTCTGTACTTCACTGTTTAGCATTATTATTCATCTGTATCCTGAATGCCATCAAATTTCTCCAATTCAAAAGATATACTTGATAAATAGTTTGAATTTCTTATTAGCTATGCTATCTCAAATACCTCAGAGATTTCATAAAATACAACTGTTATTTTCTGGCAAAATAACTTTATATGCAAAAGACAAAGCAAATCAAGGATTACAATTTGGATATAAATTTACTTACTACTGCTGAATAACGTAATATTAAGTTGCTTGTCTATTCAAAAGTTAAACGTTGCTATATTCATATAGGTAATTTGCAAACACGAATACAACAGTAATTCATAGTATAATGGAGAAACATGCATAATTTAGATACAATTGTTCCCATAAGGTACATGCACAGTATGACCCTTAGTCATGTCTGGGCTGATTGGATTGTGGTACATTATACAATAGTCGCTTCGCCTATTGATACAAATCGGTGTTGTATAATATGTTAAGTAAACTGTTCCACTCCCAAATAAATTCCTCTGTTTATTTCCAGCTTTATGTTAGTATGATACATGTCATATATATTCTCACATCATATTTGGTTATCATAATTACATTATATTTGGTTATCATAATCGCATTATATTTGGTTATCATAATCGCATTATATTTGGTTGACTCATGCATCACTAATATCAATTGTCCTTTATTTTTCACTTTCCTTATATACATAATGTATAAGGAAAGTATTGTGACGGGGTCGAAAATTCGAATTCGAGTTTTCGACGGGAGAGCACGTTTCAAGCATCCCTGATCACGAATCAAACATTTTTGAAGTGATGTCTGTGTGTGTGTGTGTATGTCAGTGAGTCTGTGGAGACGATACCTGACGAACGAATGGACCGATTCGAACGAAATATGGTACAAAAATCACAATCCGTAAATACTGGAAGCCTATTGTTTTTATACGCAATCGAATGTTCAGAAAAAAATCGAATGTTCGAATGTTCCCTAAATTTTCGAGTGAAATTTTGAAAACATCGTCAAAAAATCAAAACCGCCAATAAAGTTACGCAAATAGACATTTTTTATGTAATTTTTCATTAGAAAACGATTGACATACATTTTAGAACACTAACATGAACCGTTCTCGAGATATTGCACATTTTTCAAAAAAATTATCAAAAAGTTATATAAAATAAAAGAATATATATTTCCTATTGAGAAACATGTTCACTTCTCGTATGTAATACCATGCGATAAATTTGATGACATTATTCTTGTGGATCTAGCTCGTTCCATCCATGAAAAAAGATACTTTGAGTAATACTTTTGTATTTGAACGCCAATAGCTATTTATCTGCTGTAAGAATAACTTATTTCTCCGTCCATAACGCTTGTCGAGATTTTGGGCTACGAATTTGGCGGAATGTCGCCAACTTGGCGACATTTTTAGTTGTTGCCAAATTAACAAAAAACTCTTGCCAAATTGATAAAAATAACGCTAAATCAATGAAAATGACGACTATCTGAAGAAAATTCAATTTCTTGGATAGAATATAAGTATGTACTATAAGAATAACATTTTTTTTTAACTGTAAAAGTAGTAAATTCATTGCATTATATAAGGAAAGTCATGTGTTGCTCACATCAGATTTTTTAATTTCTCATACTATTGAATATAAAGTATTGTTTTCATAAAAATTTTCGATTTTGAGATTTTGATGCCAATATATGTTTTAGGACTTCCTCAACAAGTTTTCACTATTTTTAGAGTGATGCCCGTCTGGCTAACTGTCTGTAGTTGATTTTTTGTGTACATAATACATGCCATAAATACTAGTTAATTTTCAGGAAATTTTATATCCTACTTTGTTATCGAAAAATGTGGAAGTAGATATAGTTATTTGAAATTCGAGCGAAAACTTCAAAATGTATTCAAAATTTTATATTCACTTAACATGACAGCATAAGACAAATTTGACATAATTACGCTTAAAAATAGTTATCTCAATAATCACGAAGTTGAACAGTTTCAATCATTGTAGTGAAAAATAGCCGCAATATAATTTTTGTGTCCGTCCCCCCTCAGGGGGGGAGAGCAAGTATACATTCCCGAGGGGTTACACTATCAAACTTGGTATCAGTCGAAAAATTATTTTAAGCCCTTTAAAATAAAAGGTAACATGTCATAACTGTATTCATTTGGACTGAAGATATAACTCCTTATAATAATAACTCCTTATTTGTCAGTTTTTATTCTTGCAATAAATAAATAAATAAATAAATAAAATTAAAAAAAATAAATAGTTACTTTAAAATGAATTCTGGTATAAGAAGGCTGTAATATGGATTCAAGCAAGCATAGATTGCAAACATAGATTCAAGCAAACATAGATTCGAATAGCAGTATGTTCCGGGAGTTATTATATCGGGTTAAAATTATAGTAAGTTTTATCATAAATGGGGAGTTGCGTAAAATATCCATTGAGAAAGATAAAAATGCAGAAAGTGTTTTATTTTAAACGTCCCAGTGAATACTTGATAATCTAATACTATTAATCCTTGTTACTATAACCCATATGAAATAAAATACAAACTAAAATATAAAATAAATTTTATGTCTGTTGTAATATGAAATATATTTTGGTAGTAATACAAAATAAGATATAAAACAAAATCTTCCTTCCTTTGGCATTTTCTTTTAATTTTCTTGAATTTTTTTTTCTCCTTGGGTCACGTGATGCAACTATTTAGTGACGTATGTCCTCTTGTCTGTGATGGTGTTCTTTCTCGTGTTTTGTTCTGGATGAGTTTTCTTTTGTCCCTAAATTGATGGGCACTTTTAATTAACTCCTTATGCTGTTACTAACGAATAATTTTTATTTCACGATAAAACAAAATTTGAATTTTTATAAATGTAGTATATAACTATACATAGTTATAAGAATGTTCATAATTCATAATTCAATAAAGATTGTGTTACAATCAAACTGCTACTTGTCAGATAAAAGATGAAGTTTTTCAAGCTTTTATCAAATAATGCTTCACGAAGAAATGCAATACTTTGTTTAACAATTATATTTTTTATACAAGTTAACATTCCGTACAACCCATGATATCGTATAAAAAAGTATTGATATAGTCTGAAATAGTCTCTAAAATTTCATTGTTAGATTAACACATTTCGGGCATGCCAGAATACGAAGTAGCTGTTAAACATCTAATTTAAGACGTCTGTCTGTCTGGGCACTGCATTTATCCACTCTAGCTCAAACTATCTGACGAATTTTTAGGAAATTTGGCACTTCTTAGTGCTGATTAGATTTTAAAACGACTGGGAAAATTTGAAATAGCTTTTACCTTTGGTGGCCTTAAATTTTAAATGTGGCCTGTGAAAATTTAAATAAAAATCTGAAATGAAATTCAATATGCCTGAGAGTATTAATTAATGACTGGTTTTGTACGTAATATTTTTTATAACATAACGAATAAAACTGACTATATTACTACAGGAAAAACTGTTTTCCAGAAATTTAAGATTCTTTAGTTTTCCCTCTTGGCCAAATAAAAGTCGGTAAATAAAAAGTAATTCTTTTTAAACTTAAAATTTTATGTAATTGCAAAGACGTATACATCAAGCAAATACTGCCTCGATTTTAAGAACACTCATATATATTATTTTTCGTCCGCTGCTAATATCTTATTTTAAGTAGCATTTCTATTTCTAAAGAGGGGTGGAAGCATGCTCTGAACAGTGTGATGCCATACTTTTAGCATTCAAATTCAGGGCATCTATCTTTATATGTATAACGGGGTGAAAAGTTACGCACATATATAACATTAGAATATTAAGCCATATTTAAATTACTCCAGAATATATATTTAAACTTACTTTCCCTTAAATGATGGATTCAATGAGTTTTCTTCAACAAACTTTGGGGAAACTCGAAAACATAATAATATTAAAACTTCTAAAAACGATAATAAAAAAAAATATGAAACTTGTACCGAGTTCCTGAATTTAATTCTCTCACAATATTTTGGGGAAAAATATTCCCCAGATCATCAAATTTCTTAGAAGCTATAAACCTCAGATGCATCTCTAAATGACATTTAAATAAAATATAAATGAGATTCGGTATTGGAGCACTACATTTGCTGAATGTTTTTTCCCCTTGCGTCGTTACCCGCTGTCGAAAATTATAGGTTCTTCACCGAAGGGGAAAAACAGCAGTAAAGGGAAAAATTCTGAAGGAGGAATAAGATTTATTTATAGCACGGTCATCACGACGATGTAAATTCCATGCCAAGTACAGGGTTTTGAAAGTTTATTACAACCAAATAACGCGGAACATTTATTTCTCTCTTTTAAAGCAACGGCGTGTTTGAAAATTTTCTTCAAAATATTATATTGAAAAACTAATATATATATGTCTGTCCATCTCGCTTGGCGGCGAATTTGGCGACTAATTTGGCAGCGCCAAATGGATTGGGAATTTACCGATTTTTCGGTAATCTAATTTATCGCAAAATTATATTTAATTCCTTTGATAACCATTGTCGCTATGTGAGAATTATAAATGCTGACGGCCATGTTAAGTATTCGAATTTCTCTCAACCATTTTTGTTCTTTTACACGCACTTTCTCGCCAATCAACAGAAAACTTCGCAGATCGAATTATTGATACAGAACCTTGTTTAATAGTAATTTTTGATATAAGAAGGTTTAACGTTCGTAAGCATAACATGCTAAAGCAGAAAAAAAATTAAACTTATTATCTTAAAACATATATTGGCATCAAAATCTCGAAATCGAAAATTTTCGTGAAAATAATATTTTCTCAATACTACGCATAAGAAAGTAAATAAATGTCTCAGAGAAAGTTCAATGGTCGCAGGGAATGAAGTATGATGCAGTTGTTTGCGGCTTTGGATGACCAGTTTATAATTTTGACGACTAAATATAACGTTAAATGTAAATGAAAATAACAAATTTCACAAAAAAGTGTACATTTGTTAAAATTGTGTGTGTTTTTTGAGAAAACTGTAGAATAATAAATTCCTGTAACACCGTGATACTTGTAATACTTGTCAAAGTAAATGGAAATACTTTTCCTTTAATTCCAACGTGCATTGTTGATCACGAAGAACATTTATAACAGGTTTTACATTAGATCCTTGTTACTGTAAGCATTGTTTATTTTAGTATTCCGGATATGGACAACAATCGACCAATAACCTTATTATGTAAAAAATATGTCTTCTGTAACTGTTTTATTGTTGACAAGAACGAATCACCCGCCATATCCTGTGTCGTAATAAGTGTCCGGTACTTCAATAATACAGACATCAGTAACATCATACTCAATCCTGTGTTGTAATAAGTTCACGGTACTTCAATAATACCGACATCAGTAACATCATATTCAATCCTGTGTTGTAATAAGTCCATGGTATTTCAATAATACCGACATCAGTAACATCATACTCAATCCTGTGTTGTAATAAGTCCCCGGTACTTCAATAATACAGACATCAGTAACATCATACTCAATCCTGTGTTGTAATAAGTCCCCGGTACTTCAATAATACAGACATCAGTAACATCATACTCAATCCTGTGTTGTAATATGTCCCCGGTACTTAAATAATACAGACATCAGTAACATCATGCCCAATCCTGTGTTGTAATAAGTCCCCGGTATTTCAATAATACAGACACCAGTAATATCATACTCAATTTCCATATCGCATGTTTTAAGCTAAAATAATTCTCCCAATATAAATAAAATCTCCAAATCACAAATGAGAATCGTAATTGCCTATAACTTCCGCAAACAGCAAAATTTTTATACTTCCAATACTCCATTTTGAGCGCTTATAAAAACGCAAAATGAACTAAATAGCTTCAGAACGTTTCCTACCTGCACAAAACTGAAAGGACAAAAAAAAAAAAGAAGAAATAAAAAAGAAGAAAAACTTCTCCGGAAGTTTTCCCCGGATGCCAAAAGAACCCATCCATCGCAACTGTTAACCCCTCTTTAAAATGGATCTGATCCAGAGAAAGGGATCTGTTGAAATGTAGACAGTTAGTTGCAATGAGTGAATAAAGTCAGTTAAAAAATTACAAAAACTAAAATTACTTATGCAATCGATTTTTTTTTTGTTGGAACGCTCATATATATATGGAGATTCCTTAACCGAATTATAGAATTGTGCTTATCTTAGTTTCTTGAATGCGACAATATATGTATCAGATCACGTAAAAATGCAAATTTCGATGTGTTAAAATAATAAATATGACGAAGTTGTTCCACGCATTAGATTCAAACATTGCTGGAAAGAACATTCTAAGATCTTTTCAATGATGCCAAGATGGAAACTATGTGATGTTATTTTAGGTCTCTAAGAAATCGATGTGTGTGGATATCGGCCTAAATTGGTGTAACACATAAAATAACTAAAACAACTAATTTGAAATTAAACAAATAACGCCGAAGTACACCTATCTGGTTTTAAAATACCTATGTAATTAAGTAACTACTAAGGTCGTACTAAGTAACTTCTAAGATCGTACTACTACCCTAGTAGCAATCCAATATTGGCATAATATTAACATTTTTATTGGCTCAATTATTGGACCAATATGAATTGTAGACATTTTTATGGAATTAGCCCAATATTGGCTTAAGATATTGGGAAAATATTACGCCAATATTTTCAATATAATGCCAATATTGGCTTAATATTGTAATGGAAATATTAACTAATATTGGAGGCCAATGTAACCCCAATATTGAGATTACATTGGAAATATTTCCAATGTAATGCCAAGCTATATAATGTCGGTCCAATATTTGACCGATATTAAATGCTACTAGGGTTATTAATCGGTTTATATAAATATCGTCCTAAATCGGGTAAAACAAAAAATAGCTAAAAATTAATTCGAAATTAAAAGAATAACTGCGAGGTACACCTATTCGTGTTCTGAAGTACCTGTGTATCAAATTTCAAGGTCACACTTCTCTTGGATATCCCGTTAAGGACTACACATACACATAGACAGATAGGGAAAAAGAAAGAAAGGAAGACACACATATATCTTCCATTATTATGTCAGATTTCTACTCATTTGACAATGCTCTAATTTTTTAATTGTCTTTTTTTTCCCGTTTTTCTCGAGTTGTTGCCAAGTTCGAAATCCCAACTTTTTAAATTCTTCACTAAGCACAAACACTATAATCACTTTATTCAATCGGGCAAAGTCACTTTAATACAAGCAGATCTACCATGTGCACACCTACTATGCGAGGGCGCGGTAGCCCAGTGGTCAGCGCGCGGGAATTGCACTCGGTAGGCCCGGGTTCGATTCCCGCCACTGCCAAAACTTCCGCCGTGTTTACGCGGAGTACGGTCACGTTAAACATGTGAGTCCGTAAGTCCTTCCGAGAGGTTGGTGGTAGAGGAAGGAGGGTACGGTTCCTGTGGATGCCTCCCCCACTGGGTTCCGGTCTAAATTGGGTGGCACTTCCCGGCAGTCCAAACAGTTACCTTACACCTTTCTGGTAGGTCAAACGGTCTGAGTCTCAACAACAACACCTACTATTCGCACTTTAATACAAGCAGACCTCATGGACCTTTCTTTACAAAATTATTGGGGTGCTCAATGATTTTTCTAAGAACCCTATGTAACAGAAAAACTGGTAACATGTGATTTCCCATCTCTACTGGTTGGTCTCAGTATGTTTTCTTCGTTGAATTACAGAAACATTTAACGTTCTTCTTATATTTAGAGTGCACTTTACAAGATACAAAAAAAAAAGTTTTTCTATAAAGTTAACTGAATAATGGAACTTCTGTGATTTCCAGAAACATTAAGGAACAATAACAATTACTAATTTCTTTAACCTCATTCTAAAATCAATCTTTTCAGTGGAAGAGATACAAAGTCGTAAAAAAAAGTTTTCAAAACGAATTTATTTTTTAATATCTGATGTCGCTGGGGAATGTGCAAATAGGAACCGGCGGCAGTTAAAATCCAATCAAGATTGCCTTTGATTTCAGTTTTCGTGCAGTTTCGAATTTTCAACACATTGTTGAAACACGGAGGGAAAAAAAAATATCTATCACTGAAATGCTTTATCAGTTTTTTTCATCAAATCGGGTAATGGGGAGAATTGGAATTTTTATTTTTTTAATGGCAGAATTTATTTTGTATTAACTGTTCAGTATGATGCAGCATAATATAAGTATAGTTTAATTTACTTCTACCATTTTTATTTAGTAAGATTTGATATGAATATTTTCCTCTTTGATTTCTATTTATATGTTTTTAAATAACTTTAATTTCAATTCCGAGACTGAGACTATTCAATTCAAGTATAATGCACATGATATACCAATTGCCTCACTAGTGATGTGGAGGAAATGCTCCGAGCTTCTTCATAAATTGAAAATTGCGGTGGTATATTTATTTGTATCATAAATAGTTTTTCTTTTCATATTGGACGGTTTTGAAGGTAAAATGCAGTCTCATTAATAATATAAAAACAGATAAATCTCATCAATGAAGAAAAGCAGCCATAAGTCAATGAATAATTGTATTATATGATGTAGGATAGAAATATTTGTCAGACGATAAGTAGAAATAATCTGATGTGAGCAACATATGACCTTCCCTATAAACTTAAATTCATCTTCTCTTTATTTCTTTAATACTGCTTCAATTAATTGACTGAATATAAAAACACTGAATTTGCACTTTTAATTCAATTTTCGTTTGTTACCAGGACATATTTTCAAAGGTGGCGCAACAAAATTTACGTATAAAACAAACATTTAATTGATACATTTGAGCACATACGCAATATTTTATTTTAGATATTTTAGTAAGCTATTTCGTAAAAAAAGGCATGGTTTTTCTTTTGTTTATTTTTCGAATCGCACAAGAGTCTAATCAGCACCAAGACAACGCACAACTGACTTATCTACTAAATTTTGGGAAATTTGGTTCTTCCAAATTTTGTGAAATTTTGTATTATTATTTTTTAAGTAAAGTTGATACGTGAGATTTTTGCTGGCTATTTCGCAAAAAAAGTAGGTTCTTTTATCTCGAATCGTGCTAAAATCTAATCAGCACCATATGGTCACTCCCAAATAACTTACACATAAAATTTTATGAAATTTGGTCAATTAGTTTTTGAGTTTGAGTGGATAAATATATTGCGCACACACACACATACACACGTCATGCTAAAAATAGTTTTTTTCGTGTTCTAGAGGTTCCAAAACTTGTAGATCCGTCGAAACTCCAAATGTGATTTTCGACACGATTCCAATACTTTGTCTATGCATTACAATGCATTGCGGAGAAAGTAAAAAATTGGAAAAGAAAATAGGAGGAAGAAGTAGTATATAACTCATTGAAGTCATTTGAATTTAGTTGATAAAGTAGCTCTAGTTTTAAAATCGGTTTTTCTTATATTCTTCTTAATTGTGCAATAATTTATTTGTATATTTTACATAATGTTTTAAATTTAGTTAATGAACCACATAATTAATGACTCACATAATTTCCAAAATCGGTTTTTTTTTTGTTGTTATTTACTCCACAGTCTTTTAGTAGCTGGTATATTAAATATAAGTACAGATCATACTGCTGATTTTATAGATCTAGGTGTCACTTTTGATAAATCTTCCAATTTTCAAATGTATATTGATAGTGCATTAGAATCTAAACTAATTTATTTACAATCATATTTACACTCATAAAGCCCGATAGAGGGCGCAGTTATATACAAAATACATCATAAATTCGTAATGACGGCACTGCCATTAAGAGCTAGCTGATCAAAGACTTGGCTTCATATTTAGACGGTCTCATATTTTTAGCCAATGACGATACTCTAATTTTCTTATACCCGTATATTTCTCTTGTTAAATATATCTTAGAAAATTGTTCTATTTTCGGGGATTCTATTCATCTGTATTCTCCATAGATTGAAATGGTCCAAAATAATTTTTACTCGTTATTAATTTAAGAATTTCAGATTATTATCCATATGGAATGTCTGCTTTTTAACTCAGAATTTAATTTATTGCCTCTCAAAAAAGGAGAAAATGGTCTTGTCCTTTGTTCAAATATAAATTATTAAATAATGGCATAGATTGTCCTTTTCTACGTGAAGTTTCATATACCTATTACTAATAATAGGCAAAAGAAAACTTTTCATCAAACATTTTTATAAAAAGGTCTGTTTAAATGTGCTTGACATGTGGACTGTTGTTGTAATATGTTGGTACTGTTGTTATAGTATGTTGGCTAGTCTGTTGATATTCTATGTTCTATACTTTTCACATTTAGTAGTTACTGTAATCGGCTTATATCTATTGTATTCGCCTTAAAATAAATGAAATGAAATAAGAATAAAATCAATAAAGATATCCGCTTCAGTATGACCATCTTCGGTCATTGCGTAAATAATATGATCACCTCACAATATTTATCCCTTTTAATTACTTTTAAAACACATAAAAAAAAGCATTGAATACGGATATTTTTCTGCTTTTTTACATACATTTACTCTATTCTATTTCAAATCTATATTCAAATCATTGGCAAATGCATCAAGTATTGAAATATAGCCATGAATTTCTACTTCATAAAAAGCAAAAATTCATAGGATATCCATAGGATATCCATTGGATGTCGGTTAATTCTCGTACACTGCATTTCAACAATTATTGGAAACTATACCAATTTATCGATTTTTCGAACTCTAACTACTTGATTAATATCGATTGTTTTAGTAGAACGGGTATAGGTATCGATTCCTTGCGGGTACATTTTCCCGTGTCCTAAAAATTTTTCATTACGGAAACAAGCACCATGAAACTAAGGAAAACGAAAAAAAATATATCTGGCAGTTGAAAGGAAGTCACGTGATTTAAGGTATCGGTAAGAATTTTGTTTTTTAAACTGTTTCAAAGCTAGATTAAGTTTAACTCAAGAAAATAAGGTATTTCAAATTATTTTTTTTTTTTTTGCCATTGTAATTTGCTCCCTTTTTTGCGTTACTAATTATAATTGATTTACTTTTTATCATTTTATATGATACTAGAGGTGGCGGAAAAAAGCCCATAAGTCAAAAATTCCAATTTTTTTTATAACATATTTGGAAAAGCACACAAGTCAGTTAGGCTACTAAGATGTTATAAGAAGAAAAAACTTTAACGACTTATTAAATTGCGTACGGCTAGCAGTGGGGTAAAAATAAAAATTAAGAAAAGTTCTTATTTATTTAGCTCTCAAATTTATAACAAACTCCATAAAAATTAAATTTGTATTTTGAAAACAAAACCACAAAAATAAAAGTAAAAACAAGTTCTTCTCAAAACATCAAAATTTTCTTTCCTCGATATTTCAAAATCCTTGTTTTTAACTGATGTGCTTTTTTTCCGCCCGCTTTAGGAATGACTATTGCATTGTAGATTATGAATAAAATTAGGCTATAGAAAAATTATCCTTTTACTAGATTACGTAACGGGGCTAAATTGTGAAAGCACTATCAAAATTCTAAATACATAAACAACTAGCACGTAAAGTGTGATTTATTTTTTCATGATATAAGACATTTCCTATATTTTAATACTCCTTTATTCTTCTCGATAGTGTCGGCAAATTTTTTTCAAAATTAACTAAATGGGTGTTTCTTGAATCTTTGGATTGACAGCAGAAACGAGAGGCATTGGCCACCAACCACATTTACCGTTTCTGGATTTCTTTACATGGGACTTCATCAAAGTCCACGTCTGTTAGGCAAAAATTGGTAATTATGTATATTTATGTACATGTATATTTGTTGAGTTGCTCCCTCCAAGCGCATTCTAAATGTAAACTCTATCAAATTATGAAACGCACGTTCTTTATTCCTTTTCCTTTTCGCTTGAAGTTTAAAGGGAGGTTTCACCCCTCCTAGGCACTTCGCTAAACCCCGTCCGTGAGTCCTTGTTGAATTGAGGGTATACAATCAGGTAGAAACATAATTATAACTTTCATTCCTTTGTATTTAGGTGTAGGAGAATAAAACTTATATGGTAATATTATCTGGTTTTACCTTTGTAAAGGGATTCACTGTTCTTGCCCCGAATTGAACAGCGGATGTTCTAATTGGGCAGCCGATGCTCTATCAGCTGGGACAAAATACTAACTTCTTTTGTCGTAGTATAATATCTTCCCTCGTGTCAGACCGGCGTGTAACCAGCAATTTGAACGATCGCCATAGTTTTTTTTTACTTTTTTTTCATCCAGGCTAGCATCCTGTATGGTTGTTATGTTGAACCTGGAACCATAATTCACAGGGTCTACAAAAAGTTCGTAACTTTGTCATATCTGAATGCTATCCTTATTGCATTTAACCTGCAGGGCAAATTCGTTCAGGCTGCATTGTAAACATTTTATTACTTTCCTTATATACATAATGTATAAGGAAAGTATTGTGACGGGGTCGAAAATTCGAATTCGAGTTTTCGACGGGAGAGCGCGTTTCAAGCATCCCTGATCACGAATCAAATATTTTTGAAGTGATGTCTGTGTGTGTGTGTGTGTGTCAGTGAGTCTGTGGAGACGATAACTGACGAACGAATGGACCGATTCGAACGAAATTTGGTACAAAAATCACAATCCGTGAACACTGGAAGCCAATTGTTTTTATACGCAATCGAATGTTCAGAACCCCCCTAAATTTTCGAATGAAATTTTGAAAAAATCGTCAAAAAATTAAAAACCGCTAATAAAGTTACGAAAATAGACATTTCTTATATAATTTTTCATTAGAAAACGATTGACATAAATTTTAGAACGCTAACATGAACCGTTCTCGAGATATTGTACATTTTTCAAAATAATTATCAAGAAGTCATATAAAATAAAAAAAAACATATTTCCTATTGAGAAACATGTTCACTTTTAATATGTAATACCATGCGATAGATTGAGTGACATCATTCTCGTGGATCTAGCTCTTTCCATTCATGAAAAAAGATACTTTCAGTAATACTTTTATATTTGAATGCCAATAGTCATTTATCTGCTGTAAGAATAACTTATTTCTTCATCCATAACGCTTGGCAAGATTGTGGCGACGAATCTGGCGGAATGTCGCCAACTTGCCGACTTTTTGAAATGTTGCCAAATTAACGAAAATCTCGCCAAATGGATAAAAATGACGACAAATTGTCGAAAATTCAATATTTTGGAAAGAATATTAGTATCTCTTATAAAAAAAAACCTATTTTTTTATTGTAAAAGTAGTAAATTCATTACATTATATAAGGAAAGTCATGTGTTGCCCACATCAGATTTTTTTACTTTAAAGTAGTAAATTCATTTCATTATATAAGGAAAGCCATGTGTTGCCTACATCAGATTTTATTGTATAAGCAGAAGATTCAGCGCCGGATCTCCGAACTGGGCAGCGGATGCTCCATCAACTGGGATAAAATACTAACTTGTTATGCCGCAGTATAATATCACCCCTCGGGTCAGACCGGCGTGGAATGACCAATTTGAATGATCGCCATATTCTTCTTTGCTTTTTTTTTTCAATCTGGCTAGCATCCTGTATGGGTGTTACGTTGAAAGTGGAACTATAATTCACAGGGTCTACTAAAAATTCGTAATTGGGTCATTTCTGAATGATATCTTCATTGCATCTAACTTGCAAGGCAAATACGTTCAGGCTCCATTGTAAATATTTCATTGTATCAGTAGGAGAGTCGACGCCGGATCTCCGAACTAGACAGCCGATGCTCTAACCATTGATGTACTGAGATAAGATTTCAACTTCTTCTCATACAAATGAACCCTGTATACTCTACCTGAAAGAGTGCCATCAAAATCGGCAGCATAGTTTAGGAGATATTTCACTTATAATTTGCTTGAAATCTCCCTTTCATATGCTGGGTTAGGAATTCAACTGAATCTCAATGAAAAGTTAGCTGCAAATTTTTGAATATTTCGAAGTTTCGAATTTGTAACTGCTTAAGATTCATTCAAATTTCGTCTCGTCTTATGAATAAATTTTAATTTATACAAAATTATGCGGATTTTGATATCCTAATAATAAAAATGATCCTGAAATTAAAGAAAACAAATTGTGTAAAGACATCAAATAACGAGTTATGTAAATATTCAGTTTTAAACACATTTAATTACGGATTCGGAGACTGACTATTATTGAAATACAATTATTTCCATTTTCTCTTGCATTTAGGTACATTTACAGTTTATGACTGACAGAAACTGAATTTATTAAATATTACTAATTATGCAGTGGAATCCGATGGTATATTGACAATCATAATCCCATTCAGTTACATGAAACTGATTAATTTCATTAGGGATTCAGGTACGAAATTCAATTGCATCAAATCAAGTACGAGAAAATAGCGGAAATGAGAAATAATTAACTCCAAAATAGAAAATTAGGTGAGGCTGCATTTTGCATGTGACGCAGACTGAGAGTATTGGCATGTCGGAATTTAAGTATGATCCATATCTGATAGCACACTGACAATCATCGCATTGATGTATAGGAAGTCGCGCGTGTCATATTCAATTACTGATACTAATTGAATGTGTGAGTAACTAAAAATATCCTGCTAATATAATCAGTATGTTTGACACGTTATCAATGTGCAAAATCGATTTGGCGAATCTTGAAGTAAAATATAGTATTAGAACTTAAAAATAAAGATATTACTGATACATATCTGATATTTGGTATTCATCTTGCGAATTGCAAATTCATTTGTTGAATATTATTACGACGTATCCTATGAAATAGTGAATGTATTTTTAGGATACCAGAACAAAATTGTCACCGATTATCTTTTAAGCAACCGCCTTTTTTAAAGTACTGGCAAACATAAACAGGAACAAAGTAGACCAATATATATTAACTCCCTAGTTATCTAGCAATATCAGAAAACAACCGCCAGTTTCAATAAGATATCAGTAAAATATTTTATAATAATTTTAATATTAAAATACAATTCATTCACAAAACAGAAAATTATATTCTCAAACCACAAGCGTAATTACAATTCACTTTTACTTGAGCCACCCCAATTTATTCTAACCAAACGAGGACCAGCTTAAATACCCACTACGAAAATTCCCACTAAAAAGTCAATTGAACTTTGAAAATTCTGAATTTAACTACAAAATTTGAGAAGTTTCCAGAACTCTCCATAAGTCTCCAAGTTGGCGGTATTTCGCCAAATTTGTCGTCAAGGTCAAGCGATCTGACCTTCAAATAACAACAATGCCTGTAAATGTCGTGTTTTGTTAGTGAAAGGCAAAATACCGTGACAGTATTTTAGCTATTCGTAATGATATTAAAATAAAAACTAATGCAGAGAATGTATTCTCTTGAAATTAATCGAAGCATTTCCTTTTTCTCCCTTGCTGACTATCATTGGTAATAAAATTTTATCAATATTTAAAGTCTTATTATTCTATGAACTTCCGTGTTCATAAAATTACGTAAGTAATTCGTATTGTCATTCGCATTGTCAAAAAGTGAGAGCTATTTATCAAAAGGCTCTTGAAGTTCGATATCTTAAAATTAGATTATCTAACTTATAACGGTTTTCTGGAGTATGTTCTCAGAATAGTGCTACGAACGCGTAATATTCCCTCACTGACGCCTTTCCTTTCGTCCGCTTCGAAAGCATCACGACGTGGGATGTCCATGACGTAAGCATGATATGAACCTAGGGTTGCCAGGATATCGAGTCAGAATAAAAGTAGCCAGATTTGGCGATTCATCGCCAATTTGGCAACTCCCCGAATCTTCAAGAATCATCTCCAAATAACTGTTATTTTACTTAATAGGAGGAGATTTTCAGAAGTTTCTATAGAGAGAACGTAAAAGCATTATTCCCTTGGAGTGGAGTTGACGAGTTAATAAGGTACGAGCTACAGTGAACTGTGACTTTTGTCAATGTTTTGAGAACAGTAGCCGCTGTTTTGTGAAATTATTTTTGTCAGTAATTTGTTAATAATGTCGCTTATTTTGTGAAATTAGAGGAGCATTTAAGTGCTGTTTTATTGTACATTGTTTTTGCTTACTTTGTGCTAGTGCATAAACGTGCTTAGTTATCCCGGAATTAGGACTCATTCTTGTATCCTACGTACACACTCACGATTCCAATGGATACGATCGTAACAGTATATTATCAATCTTTTCTAAATCGTTAAAGTGACATCTGCAAGACTATATAATTACTCTGTGAAAAAGAACATTAAGGATCTACTGTCATTTTACTTTCCTTATATACATAATGTATAAGGAAAGTATTGTGACGGGGTCGAAAATTCGAATTCGAGTTTTCGACGGGAGAGCACGTTCCAAGCATCCCTGATCACGAATCGAAAATTTTTGAGGTAATGTCTGTGTGTGTGCGTGTCAGTGAGTCTATGAAGACGATATTTCGCGAACGAATGAAGTGATTCGAATGAAATTGGGTACAAAAATCACAATCCATGAATACTGGAAGCCTATTATTTTAAAACACAATCGAATGTTCAGAATCCCTTAAATTTTCAAGTAAAATTTTGAAAAAATCATCAAAAAACCAAAACATTTAATAAAGTTACGCAAATGAACATTTCTTATGTAATTTTTCCTTAGAAAGCGATTGACATAAACTTTAGAACGCTAGCATGAATCTTTCTCGAGATATTGCACATTTTTCAAACAAATTTATCAAGAAAATCCCATAATTTGAAAAAAAATATTAACTGTTGAAAAACATGTTTACTTTTCATATGTAATATCGTGCAATAAATTTAGTGGCATCATTCTCATGGATCTAAATCGTTCCATTCACGAGAAAACATACTTTGAGTAATACTTCTGTATTTGAACGCCAATAGTCATTTATCAGCTGTAAGAATAACTTATATCTCCTTCCATAACGCTTGGCGAGATTTTGGCGGCAATTTAGCGGAATATCGCCAACTTAGCGACATTTTTAAATGTTGCCAAATTAACAAAAATCTCACCAAATGGATAAAAATGGCGCTAAATCAATGAAAATGACGACTAATTGAAGAAAATTCAATATCTTGGAAAGAATATAAGTATCTGCTATAAGAATAACAATTTTTTAACTGTAAAATTAGTAAATTCATTGCATTATATAAGGAAAATCATGTGTTGCCCAGATCAGATTTTTTCTCTCTGTATTCCATGATAAATGTCAAAAATTCGATTTCAAGATTTGACCCAAATAAACAGAGAAACCTCTGTAAATAAAATAGTGTACAAACCCATTATGTCCTGTATTTTAGATGATGTAATGGAAATAAAAGAAACATTTTTCATAGTAGAATAGTGCTAAGGTGAATTCATAAATTGACTTTTCACTCAGGGCAGCGTACTTTGAAATTCCAAGGCATTTACATACGTGTTTTTGCATTTGCTTTGCATTTGAACAAAGATCAGTTCATGGTCTTTCAAAACTAGAATCTCATGGAGTATGTCCTTTGTGTTAACTGCGACTGAAGTCAACTATCTTCGAGACAAAGAACACGTGTTATAAACGTTTAAGATAAATCTTCTAAAAGAAACATTTGTATAATGGTTTTCTTTTGATCCGAGAAGATGTGCTACTTCAACTTCCATAGAGTAGCTGCACAGTTCTTAAGCAAAATATTTTCCGCATAAACTTCCAGTTGTCCAAATAGATTTTTTTTTCGTCTGTAAAATACTCGGCAAATTTCCAAGAGAAATTTTATTTTCTAAAAAAAATGTTTTATCGCTTAATTTGTTTTCTAGTTTTCTGTTTATAACATGTACGAACACAAAAGCACGAATAAAAATACACTGCAATGTTATTATTATTGTAATATGTTATAATATATATTTATGTAAACATGTTATTGTTATTGTAAAATTCGTTTTTGAATATTATTGCAGCAAAATTTCTCGTTGTAAAAATTAACTTTAACTCCTGTATAAAATAATCTATAACTTAAATACGTCGCTAGTAACAGCAGTTGATTAACTAAATTCGTTAGATGATTGACTGTTTATGTTGTTATTCTATTTATGCATGGGCTTCTTGCAAAGTATTAAATACATTTATTCTATAAATAAATAAACATGCTATTCCAAATACTTATTGTTAGCTTACGACATCCAAACAACTGTTTCGATTCAAACTGTTTCCTAAAATATTCTAAAAATTAAATACGTTTTCAGTAACAGCATCTGATCAACTAAGATAGAATATTTATGTCGTTATGCAATTTACGCATGGACGCCTTGAAATTATAAAATACGTTTATGTTATCAACAAATAAACATGCTGTTCCAAATACTTGCTGTTACCTTACTGCATCCAAACAACTGTTACGATTCAAACTGTTTCTTAAAATATTCTGAAAATTAAACACGGTTTTAGTAACAGCAGTTTATTAACTGAGATAAAATATTTATGTTATTATGCTATTTATGCATGGACGCATTGCAAAATATAAAATAAATTTCTTTTATCAGCAAATAAACATGCTATTATAAATACTTGCTGTTACCTTACGGCATCCAAACAACTGTTACAATTCAAACTGTTTTCTAAAAATTAAATCCGTTTTCAGTAATAGCATCTGATTAACGAAGATAAAATATTTATGTTGTTATGCTATTTATGCATGGACGCCTTGCAAAGTATAAAATACATTTATTGTATCAACAAATAAACATGCTGCTCCAAATACTTGCTGTTACATTACGGCATCCAAACAACTGTTACAATTCAAACTGTTTTCTAAAATATTCTGAAAATTAAATACGTTTTTAGTAACAGTAGTTGATTAAATAAGATCAACTATTTATGCTATTCGGTTATTTATGCGTGGACGCCTTTTAAAGCATAAAATCCAAATATACTATTTTAAATAATTGCGCTTATCTTACGACATTCGTTTGATAAATTAAACAAAAATGTATGTTAATAAATTAAAATTTTATAAATACTATATACTTTACATGTAACATTACAAAAACAATATACTTCACATGTAGCATTACAAAATATGTATACTTTACATGCAGCATTACAGAAACTATATACTTTGCATGTAGCATTATAAAAATTCTATACTTCAAATGTTTACACTGCAGTTTGTATATTTCCGTCTGGTAATCATATTTCCTCTTCTACAAAATTATTTAAAGATAGCACTAAATTCAAAAAGCTTCTTTCAAATTTTTTCATTTTTTTTTTCTTATGATAAAATCCATTCTGACAGGAAACTGAATTCGGGTTTGCTTGTCATTACACAAAGATGCTATTTTCTTTTAAAATAATTTTCTCTTGAGAAGACATTCTTGGTGTAAGAAGTAATTAAATGTATCAGTTTTTCTTTCATTGCGAAGCAAATGTATGAGCTTTGGTGCAAGAGTGACAACATGCAAATTTCCTTTAACTTGGAATACAAGTTAAATCACCGAAAACAACGAGCTTTGAATCGATTATGTAATTCGGTTTGAAAAAAGAGATTGAATGAACATCGAAAATCGGTTTTCAAGGCAAGTTGGAATACTTATTGGAAGTTTAATAGAATGGCGGAATTCATTCTAGTAGGCAATAAGAAATGGTAAAAATACCGCACTGCATTTTGTACATTATAGCGTTTGTAATACCAAATTCAGAGACATTATTTTATATTTCTGTGGAAAGGAAAAATAGATGTACTAATGAAATTAATATGATAATTGCACAAATCTCTCTGTCTGGAATGATTGGCAAAATATGTGTAACCTTGGCGACGAATTTGACGATGTTTATTAAATTTTGTTAATTTGATGAAAATGTTATCAAATTTGTAAAAACGACGATAAATTAACAGAAAAAAAACCACATTGATGAAAATTCAATATCTAGGAATCAATATTTTTTCTTCGACCCCAGGCGGTAAATCAAAAATCTGGCTTAGTTTGGTTTTGAACAGAACTCGATACTATATGTGTACAATGATTCAGCCTTCTAAGTCAACGGAATGGTGTTTGGAAAGAGGTTCTGAAATTTTTTTCGACCACTCCCCCATGTTCCCCCCCCCCGGGGATGATAAATCGAAAATCTGGCTCCATTAGATTCGTCACCTTAGTGGATAGTGTTGTTGTTGAGACCCAGACCGTCCGACCTACCAGTAAGGTGTAAGGCAACCGTATGGACGGTCGGGAAGTGCCACCCAATTTAGACCGAAACCCAGAGGGAGAGACATCCACGGGAACCGTACCCTCCTTAGTGGATAGTGTTGAAGACCCAGACCGTCCGACTCGTCCAGAGGACTAAGAGCAGCTATTTGGACGGCCGGGAAGGTTAGTGGATAGTGTGTGAAGATTCAGCCTTCTAGGTCACAAGGGGTTTCTGGAGATATCCCACGCTAGATAGTATCCCGCGATACAACCCAATACACCCGAAGGCGCGCAAGCGCCCTAGGGCGTTACCGGAACGTCGCCCCAAGGAAACGTTCTTCCGCTCTAAATGGAGTCGTCTTATCTAGCATTGTTTTATGTCTGCTCTACCCCCTTTTTATTTTGAACTCTAGCTAACTCCGTGCTCCTCCCTGTCATTTGGGAATTCGCGACTGCGACGAACCTTTTAATTTAGTTAGTGTACTTTACCCCCCCCCCCCCCTGTTCTCAAGCTCAAGGCCCTGTGCCCATAGGGGCACTCTTCTCCCCCTCGTTCCTTTATATTCTCACTAGGTGCCTTCTTGGGTCCTAGTTCTTTCTCTCTGTAAGACTTGGAGAAGGGCCCGACTTCGGTCGTTGCCTCCCCCCCCCCCAACCAAACCTTAGATGCAAATTCTTTAATATATGTAATTCTCTTTTCGTATTTCCTTTTTTCCTTTTTGCTCGAAGTTTAAAGGGGGGAATTCTTACCCTCTTGGGCACTTCGTATATACCCATCCTTGAGACCTTGAGAGGGTTTCTGGAGGGTTTGGAAAGACACAACATGTTAGATATGTTAGACAAGCTAGACAGTTTTATATTAGTAATATTTTTTTATATCTCATGCTATATTTCCACATACACTTTCTGCTTTGTGAAAAGTATGTTCTGAATATCGCTATTTAATCTGTAAATAAAGATTGAAAATATTATATCAGTCACTTTAATTGCATTTATCATGCCCACAGCTAAAAGAATTTTCAGAAATATTGCTGCCAATCAATTACTGTGATATGAAAAACATTCTTATATCCATTGCTTCTATTGCATTTATAACCGCCATTGTGTTTTAATATTATGCATGTTATGTTTAGTTAACATAGAGAGAGGTAAGAAATACAAGTAGTTAAACAGTTTTTCAATTTAATATGATTTATTCTGAAGTAATCAACTTGATTGCATACGAGATTCGCCTCGGCTAATCACCTCGTCCAGGCGGATCTTATCCGCTGTTAAAGCAGCTTGATTCACATTAAAATGTGACGCAGAGAGTTTGTTCGAGGATACATCATTTTTAAGGGTATTATATGAGTTGTATTCTCGCCGGTTCATGGTAATACATGCTACCATTGCGGTTTTTATACAATAGAAAAATGACAGAGTGGTTTTTTAATGGTGGGAAGATTATGTTATAGGCATATTTTAGCCATATAGTTTATGATTATAGTCCTTCAAGGCTGATAATCTACATCAAGGGAAGAAATTGGGATGATAAATTCCTACTTTGTAGTCAGGATTGATTGCACAAATTGCGTATATTAATGAAAAAATGAGTAAGTTTATTCTGTGGTAGTATGAATGGTGTTGGATAGCATTTACTAAGATCACAATAAGCGTGTAACATGAAGAGTTTGGAATAAGAATTTGGAAGTAATGTATATCTTAACTTAGGACGATTAAAATTTCGGTATCATATCTCGCCTCCGAAAGCAAAATACTTGGGCGAAAAAAATGTACTAAGATCCCGATAAGCACACGATATGAAACTAAAATTTGCAATAAACTAGGAATATAAGAACTAGGAAAAATTATTCTTTGAGTGGTGAAGATTAAAACGCCACCACTCAAAGATATATATATATATATATATAATTGAAGAATTTATATTTTATTTGTGTTATATATACCTGAGATTGACTATTAATAGAAAATGTTCTGTATATCGAAAGTAAATAGAAGATGGACTAAAATGTAAATGTGATATTAAAAAGACTGTATGACAAGCAGTGGAATATTTTAAAAAGAACATAAGTAAACATTATAAATAAAACCGTACTAAATTGGTATAAAATACCCCTCTTTCCCTGTTCCATATATAAGTTAAGGAATGGAATACGAATTACGTGTGGTAAAGATGGGCGAACATTTTTTTTATTACACATGTAGATGAAAGTATTTTTATAAATCATATATGTAATGCATGTACTTAAGGTACTAATCCTCTTGTTCCCTGATATATATATATATATATATATATATATATATATAAGTTTAAATAAGATATAATAAGATGAAAGGAAAGCCTCAATAAAGAACTTGATGACAGCGCACCCTGGTGTTCGAATGATTTTAATGTTATATATGGTCGGCACTCACCTTTATCGACGTCACTTTGGCCTTTTTCATTCGGCTTTTTCCTTCTGTTCTTACTTTTTGTGATCTCTTTTACTTTATAACTCTGCTACTCTTCCGCGTTTAGTGTCTTGAACTCGACACCTTTTCGGAAGTTAAGCTATGGCAATGTATTGGTACCGGGAGTGTTACCTAGGTGTAATAGCATGCTATAACCGGGAGCGAGGGGTCACAATCCCCCTCGGCCATTTATACTTTCCCGTTGGCGCTTGATTCCTTTTCTCTTATGAATTTGTGGGTATATATATATATATATATATATATATATATATATATATATATATATATATATATATATATATATATATATATATATATATATATATATATATATATATATGTATATATATATATATACATAAATAATATTGGAACAGTTAAACAATAATTTTATTCGTAGAAAATAACAGTCACTATTCAAACAAATATATTTCCTTGTAGTAATTATCGGAAGAATCAAATTCTTTTTGATTAGAATGCAAATACTTATGAGTAAAAAAAAGAAAGTTATAATGATACACATTTTGCAAACAGTAAACTTGGAAGAAGGGAGAAATAAAATGAAAGAGGACCAGAAACAAAGTCGATTCCGTATTTAACTTCGAAAATAGAGTGATCGCATAAACATCGAAAATCAGTTACGCGGCGTCATTTATCAAGGGTTGTGTTACGGTGTTTATCGGAAGTTAAATTGAATGGAGCCATCGATTTCAGTTGCCAACGATAAATTATAAAATCTCAAAATGTGCGTAATGCTATTTGTGGAACCGAAGTTCGAACGCTTGATATCAAGGGCTTGTTAATGTGATTGCCATATGATGCAGGAGAATAAAAATAGAAATGAAAAGTTGTTAGTGTCATGGATTTTATTTTTTTTTGTTTGAGCTGGAATTATTTTGCCTTTTGAAATATTCGATGAATAAATTGTAAAGAGTAAACTGCGTTGCATAGTGTGGATTTGTAGTGCAAAGCACACTGAGCGCAATTGATATCAATATTAATAATTTCAATTATTAATTTCTATTCATATAAACATTACTTGCCCCCAAAAGTTGAAAGTTTTACTATCACCGAAAGTTGAAAGTTTTATTATTATCGAAAGTTGAAAGTTTTACTATCACCGAAAGTTGAAAGTTTTACTATCACCGAAAGTTGAAAGTTTTACTATCACCGAAAGTTGAAAGTTTTGGTATCACCGAAAGTTGAAAGTTTTACTATCACCGAAAGTTGAAAGTTTTACTATCACCAAAAGTTCATAGATTTACTATCACCAAAAGTGTAAGTTTTACCAACCATCATCATAAGCATCACCAAACATTGAAAGTTATATTATCGACAAAAATTGAAAATATTACTGTCACCAAAAGTTGAAAGCTTTACTATCATCAAAAGTTAAAAGCTGGTCTTGCTTTGGTGAGTACAACTGCGCTGTCTCTGAATTCATGGATGCTGTCTTCGAAACCGGTTGGCACAATTGTTTTGTTATATGCTGTTTTATATGATGAATTCTGCATCATAATAAATTGTAATGTTCTCCCCAGGGATGCTGGATAATCCAGTCAGTATTGCAGAGTTCACTTCAATTAGAGCTTGCAATTTCGTCCCAGTTCGGAGATCCAGGGTTCGATTCCCGGTTGCTGAAGTAAGGCTCTTTACAATGACGTCCGAACAAATCAACCCTATAGGTTAGTGCAAAAATGTTGAAGGTCTGAAAGTGACTCTATTGCGGAGTTGGTGGACTCTGAAAGATTGAGCGCCGATTTCAAATTGAAAGGAAGGATAACGCCCACGCAGGATACTAAACTTTCATAGTAGTAGCAGGAGGCTAACCTGAAGCAAAAATAGCAGAAGGTGGGCAATCAGACTGTCAGTTGCCTTCCAATCTGCCAGAGGTTGGAGAATGCAGAGTCCACTTTGATAAGACCTTGCAATTTCGTCCCAGTTCGGAGACCCAAGTTTCGATTCCCGGTTGGGGCAGCAAGGTTCTTTATAGTATATCTTGACACACAAAGCCTTCAGGAGCAATCACAGCAGGATATTTATGATGTTGTTAACACTAGAGAAATAAAAAATGTGTTAAATTCATTTTTGAACATTATATACACTCGCTGACAATGAAAGTTGCGCACCAAGAAGGAAGCATGGGATGGACCTGAAATTTCATTGATGGAAAGATACAGAGGAATGATATACATGATCATAAAAACAGAACACGTATAGATCTGTGGTACACAGTCTGGTCATCCTTAATAGCGCGTCGCACCGCCTCATACTGGGATACAAGCAGTAATACGGTCCGGCATGGTGTCGAACAAACGCCTGATGTTGTCCTTCGGCAGACGAGTCCACACCTGTTGGACGTTACGTTCCAAATCCCGAAGATTGCGGCAACGAGGCAGCTGGGTTTTCAACTGGTCCCACACATGCTCGATAGGGGATAGGTCTGGAGAGCGGGCAGGGCATGGAAATGTCTGGACGTGACTCAGGCAAGTCGGGGCGACCCGAACCGTGTGCGGGCGGACCCTGCTGGAATAACGCATCTGAAATCCCATGCACGAATGGGAGCACATGGGGCCGTAGAATTTCATCCACGTACCGTTAGCTCGTCAATGTTCTAGGTACCACTAGTATAGCGGATAGGCTGTCGTAGGCTATGGCTCCCCAGCCCATGATGCCTGCAGAAGGCTGGTGTGGCGTTCGATAACGAGGTTGAGATTGTGGCGTTGTGCAAGGAATCTCCACAGCCGGACACGCTGAACATCGGTCCTTAAAATGAAGCGACACTCAGCGCTAAACACCACACATCGCTAATCTGTGACGTTCCATGTTGCTCTGGCTCGCCACCACTGCAACTGGAGCCGCCGATGTTCCCGTGTTAACGGCAGCACACGTAAAAGACGCTGGGATCGCAGATTCTCTTTCTTCAGGCGTCTAGATATGGTTCGTGGACACACAGGAGCCGCTACGTGTGCCTGTATCGCGGATCGGCTCGCCATGGTCTCTATATATACCTGCCACACGATCATTCGATCCTCTCTACTCGTGGTATGACTGGTACGACCAGAACCGGTCCTACGTGTCTGGGTGGCGTCCCGTGACCAGTGCTCTCAACACCGTCGGACGGTATAGTTTGAACGATACACGTGACGGGCTATCCGGCGCGCTGACCACCCTGCGGTTTTCAGACCGATGATCAGGCCTCTCTCGCAGTCCGCCAGTTGCGTATATCGACGTTTCTGGCATCTCCTCACCATTTTTGTCGCTCCGTACTCGTGCCTATGTCGGCCGAAGCTTCTTGCATTGATGGGGCTTCGACTACACTACTTCGTCGTCTATAAGGCCGCTGACTCATGCTTGCAGCGTCGCTTATGGGTGTGCGGTCATGCGAAATCACACCAGACTGGGATCATTTGCACACCAGCTCGCCCTCTAGCTATTTACATCATTTCGCGGTTGTACCATGTTTCATTCTTGGTGCGCAACTTTCATTGTCCGTGAGTGTAGTATAAAATGAAAGTATTGTGTGAAGATACATTTTTAACTCTCTGATTACAATGTCGATCATCTCTAAATACGAATAGACCATTTTCACAATAATATATGTATCTGTCTGTAAGCAGGATATCTCGCGACCAAATTCAGTAAATTGAAAGAAATTAGGTATGATAATTTAAATCAACAAACATCAGTGATCTATTGATGTTTGAATAGATTTAATTAGGAAGATGTGTCAATGTTTCAAAAAATTGTATTTGAAAATTGAAAGAAACAATCTCATGTGGGCAGTACATGACTTTCCTTTTAAAAAATGCAATGGATTTGCTTCTTTCACAGAGAAAAACTGATGAATAGATCCACGGCGTGTTTATAACGTTGAATTGTATATTTGCGGCTTATCAGAATGATAACATGTAAAACTATTTCGTACCTAATTAAATATCTTTTGTGCCACTCTAAATTAACAATTATCAACATTGATAGCATCCGCGATAAGCAATATAATCGATATATTAAAATATTTTAATAATGAATTCACCCTTAAGCGTCATTTTCATTGACTTAACGTCATTTTTGCAATTTTGACGATATTTTTGTCAATTTGGGCTTAATATTGCAAAGACGGCAAATATTTTGCTAGATTACTTGCCACGTTCGCAAAATGTTTCGGCAAGTATTACAAACAGACGGAAAGAAAGAAGATCGTTTCTTATATAGTAGAGTGTATGCCCGTGATATAACGAAATTAAAAATTTGCAAAGCATTGTATTCCATTTAGTGTCATTTTTGGGGACATTTTTATCAATTTGGCTGCATTTTCGTCAAACTGGCAACATTTAAAAAAGTCGCCAAGTTAACGGCATCCCGTCAAATTTTTCTCCAAACATTACGGGTGGACGGAAAAATGGGTTATTCGTATACTCGATTCTTATATTCTTTCCAAGATAGTAAATTTTCATCAATTAGTCGTCATTTTAATTGATTTAGAGTCATTTTTATCAATTTGTTGACATTTTTATCGATTTGGCGATATTTTCATCAATTTGACTACATTTTAAAAAGTTGCCAAGTTGGCTATATGCTCTCAAAATTTGTCGCCAGAATTTTGCCAAGTGTTACAGGTGGAAACATAGGTTATTCTTAAATTCTTTCAAAAATACTGAATATTCATCTATTAGTCGTCATTTTTTTTTTAAATTAACATTTTTATCAATTTGGCGACATTTTTGTCAATTTTGCAACATTAAAAACAGTCAAAATGGCGATGTTCCCCCGAATTCGTCGCCAAAATTCCGCCAGTTGTTATGGATGGAGAAATGGGTTATTCTTATAGTAGATTCTTATGTTGTTTTCAAGATATTGAATTTAATATAAATAATCAACGCTATAAAAAACCAATGTGCAGTATATATATATATATATATATATATATATATATATATATATATATAATGCAGTTAAACCTGTCTAAGTTGGACACTCATGGTTCCCCCTAAAAGCGTCCAACTTAGACAGGTGTCCAACATAGACAGTGTGATGAAATTTCATTTTCCCCCTTCAATAAAGCACAAGAAAAGACTTCATTTTTAACATATAGAAAATACTAATAAGCCAATATTTTTAATTAAATATTGTAAGTACTGTTACAAAATACTTATGATACAGATTCTGTTTCTTGTTCCAGTGCAGTTCAGTTCCTATGCATGTATGATATCAGATCTGTTTGTCTATTGTTTATATTGGAAACAGTAGATTTTAATATGCCAAATACCTCTGCCAACTTTCTGCAGCTGTCACCTATGTCTAGGCGATCAAGAATTATTTTTTTCTTTTCAATAGTTAGCTCAATTAGTTTACGTTTGCTCATTATTGAAAACTAATGTGCACGTCACTGAAATAACAGTCACCTTTCCAGAATGCACTGAGAAACAAATGTGACTTTTGAGGGTAGAGAAACCTTTTTATTCAGAAGATGCAGAAATCTAATTGGACAATGCAAAAATGGGATAGGCAAGCTATAAATGTCCATTATTCAAGTGTGTTCTTGTGTGTGTGTGTAAACAAACTGATAACAAAAAGGTTGTGATACATAATTGAGGGCTGTGGATTGGTGGAGAGGGACGGCCCCTTAGCAACAGTAAGAAAGAAATGTGGGCAGATAAGAGCTTCCTGGAAGTGATAACAACAACAAAGGAATACTTCTGGGGATCAACAACAAAAGATAATCCCTGGGGAAGGAAGATCAAAAGTGGTAGGTTACTTCCTTTATGCAAATGCCAATTTTAAGGAGCTTGTCCAACTTAGTAATGTAAACTGCGTCCAACTTCCAAGATAGACAGGTGTCCAAGTTAGACAGTATTATATACATGTTAAAATATAAGAATTCGTTCCGTTCTACCAAATTGTGTCCAAGATAGACAGGTGTCCAACATATAGAGGTGTCCAACTTTACATGTTTTACTGTATATGTCAGTTTAGCTCTTGTTTGATACGTGATTTTTTAAGACAACACCAATGAAACCATTTCTACGCTAGTATAAATGTTTCTCGATATTTTAGTTTTATCGCATTTTCGCGATTTGGTGACATTTTAAAATGCTGGAAGTCATCAAATGGAAGTGACATTAAATAAAGACTATAAATGTGACACAATTTGACCTAATCAGGTCATTCATTTCATGTAATATGAGATTAAGTCCAAAATGCTCCATTATAGAAGAAAACGGCGAAATGAATTTGTGTCTGTTGTGAAAGTCATGTGCTGCCCACATCGAATTTTCAAAACCTATTTCAATATGAATACAACCTGTTGCACCTGGAATTATAGAATCAAAATGCATTCGAAAGAAATGCACTTACACGAATTTTAATATTAAAATATTTTAATTTCAAAATTGCAAATACGCTTTTTATCTCGATACAGATTTAAAATAAAACATAGCTTATTAATTTCAGGGCAGAATATGTATTAATTATTAACGAAATTGAGTAATTAAAAGCCTTTCTGTTAGAATATGATACAATGTGTGGTGCTTCTTTTAAATATTTTCAAACAATTGCATTTCTATTAAAATTTATTCTCTGGTGTAAAACAGAGTATGTTTTAAAATAAAAATTCAATGTTTCAAAAATATTTCTATCTAGAGTTTGCATTTTCAGTAATTGCTTCTGCGACTTATGAGAATTAAGATATATGTTGTAAGATAACATGTTGTATTAAATTTTGTTTTAAATTTGAATTAAAAGAATTTGATTGGATAGATGCAGTTCGTATTAATCTCTAGATGTGAGTCCTCTTTCATTATATTGAAAAATATATTTTTTAAAAGAAACTCTAATTTTTTAGAGTATAAACATTTTTTAATTCCCCAAACATGTTTAAATGCATAGCTCTACATATATGTCAAATGTTGAAGTAGTATTCTTAGTTATGCACTTTAAAATGACTTGGCATGCTTTCATGTTCTTTTGTTAAATCTGTTGTGAAAAATAGTGTATTAAGTGTTCATGTATCAAACCTCACTTCGAATATTTTTACAGTTCTTCACATTTCAAATACTTTCATCAGTCTCAAAATTTCGAATACTTTTATCAGTCTTCACATTTCAAATATTTTCACATGTTTGCCAGTCCGTTGTTTCGAAGTAGGTAAACATACATTTTACCAGGCTACAAAAAAAACTTCCTTCTGCTTCTCCCGTGCCCCAAATACACGAGGGGGGGGGGTGCTCGCCTCAGAGGCTTAGAGCAAAGGTTTCTGCGGCCGAAAAAAAAAATAAGCTCCCGAACAAAAGAAGATCCAACGGGCCACCCACACCCGCCGATTCCCATATGTAACTGGAACCCACCAAGGGACACCAAGAGGGCCTTCCGTACTTCGATTGGCCTTGCTTTGCCCTATGTTAATTTAGGACCGATTTTGATTGACCTTCCTCTTGTTGACGTCGATACATCGTGTCAGGTCCACAGCATCCGTACCTCCTAAGGCTCCTCTATATACGAGCTGACTCATCAAGCATATTGAAGCCCACCGTAGCTGGAAGCGCAATCCATTAGCATTAACTCTATTCTTATTTTCACTTTAAGAAGTATAATTAAAATAATTATGGGTAGTTGTTCTGCGCCGAATTGCTGTAATCATTCTAGAAATGGTTTTAGGCTATTTCGCTTTCCTAGAAACGAAGAAAGAAGAAAACAATGGCTAATAAATAATTGGATACCCGATACCGGAACATACTTGTGCGAACTAAATTCTATAATATTCTAATTGAAACTTCTTTTATATAAAGTATTTATTTTAAGCACTCATTTTACAATTTCTGCAACTGTAGTATGGAACCTAATGGGCTTCAATATGCTTGATAAGTCAGCCTGTAGTAGAGGAGCTCTAGTACCTCCCATCCGAACACTGGGACTCTCCTACTTGTTGATTTCATCATAAATTGGTCAATTTATGGGTCATAAGCTTTGTTCAAGTATAATATCAAATCAGTTGCCTATTAGTCTGAACCTTTGTTCCACTTGTGCTAATGGAATATTAATTTTAAAACATTGCTTTTCCTGGTCTCACACAGTCTTTTGTGAATACTTTTAAATTTAGAATGCTTGACAGTAGTAATAATTTTTGTAATATTTGTCGATGTTTGCGATTAATTTTTCATACGAGTCATTTTTTCTTCATTAATTTGCATAACACACCTGAAAACCATTGTCGGATATAGATCTTAGTCAAACTATAGATCTTAGACTTTAAAATTTGAAAAAAAGTAGATTAAGATACGAACTTTTCTTCGGAGATCAATTCTTACTTCTTTTTATCTAGTTAAAAATCTGTACTTCGAGAATTTTTTCCAGCTGCTACAGGAGCTATTGTACCATGTGCATGTGTCATATGAAAAGTGGTGATAATGAAGTAAACTGAAAAACATGTTTTAAGGTTGCTTTACAAGCCTCAAAAAACTTTGTCACCAGTCCGACTATCACGTTGCCGATTATCTCAAACGTCCAAACTGCGTATTTTAGCTCAAGAAGTCAGTTAGTAGTCGAAATCTTTTAATACTAAGAATCATGATAAATTAGCATTACATGAAAAAGTATAACTTGGGTTCCGGTCTAAATTGGGTGGCACTTCCCGACCGTCCAAACAGTTACCTTACACCTTTCTGGTAGGTCGGACGGTCTGGGTTTCAACAACAACAACATAGTTATAGTAACAAAACCCGCCGATTAGGGAGCGTGCAGGTAATTTTCTACTGTATTTAAGATGGTCGATCTTTGTAATTGTAATGTTATCACAGAACGGGTAGGATGGATTGTGCACATTTCCAGTTTTATGTTACCAATCTAAAATTAGCTGTATCTGTTACCAATATTACCAGGCCTTTAACCATTATGAAATTAGCTGTATCTGTTATCAATGTTGTCAGGCCTTTAACCGATATGAAATTAGCTATATATGTTACCAAACCTTTAACCAATATAAAATTAGTTATAAAGTATTTGGGGGGGGGGGGGTATCTCGGGTGGGCTTTCGACTACTCAATAGTTGCTCCCAAGATTTTGCAACAGCTTTTTCTTTTATGTTTGTCCCATACAAATTGATTAATTCTATTGCATATCTCAGCTATAGTTTGCAAGTCTGTTATTATACTAGAACATATAACAATTCTACTTCGGGACTCATATCGTTATTATCACAGATTAACATATACAGATATTTCACTCGACCTCAGCGCCCTCATCCGCCAACCAAAATATCAAGTTTGGCAGGCTTGGCGATGGTCTGTGACGGTTTTCGCCAAGACGTTCTGCTAATATAACCCTATTTGGCACTGAACGAAACACTTGGAACTTAGAACTTTGTTGCTTTGTTCTATCATCGCATGCACATCGCATGTTACTTTCACTGCTATTTTATGGATTACTAAAAGAAAATGAATTACGTTTAAAAGGTATGTAATTTATTTTTATTTAAATAAAAAATTATGTGTTATCTATCCCATATGTCATCCTATGCACGTGTTCATCATAAGAAATTGGTGCAGTATTATCACTGCCGCCTAGATTATAAATTCTAAGAAGCAATGGCATTATTAGTTAAAAAACCTTTTCCGCATTTATATAAAATGTATAAAAATTGATATTTGGATAGCTTTTTCTAGAGAAAGTTGAATATAATATTGGATGTGTATATATTTTACATGCTTTTTACTAATTGACGTAATGTGAAAAATAATCCCCCCCCCCCCTTCTAATTGACGATTGAGTTCGACACCTTTGATAATGCATTTATGTAAATTTGTTATTTAGTATAAGAATATAGTTTAGTATAGTGTATTTAAAAAAAATACATATATATATAATAACACCATCCCAGAATAAATTAAGAACTAAGCAATTTAACTATCTACACGCTAGTATACTTTTTAGGCTGAAAATATTATATAATATTTTAGTCTTTTGGGTATGTTAGCTTGTAATTTTTGGTGTATAATGATTTACAGTGATGCAATGCTTCAATTTTTTTATTTTGTTTATGATTGCATGAATTAAATATATATCTGTGTTTATTTATTTAAAGTTAAACATATTACAGATAAAAGTATTTTTAAATGCTGATCATGTTTATAGTTTAAAAAATTATAGAAGTACAGTTTATTTTATTTTATTATTTTTTTAGCCGCATTAACATAAAATCGCCAATTGAGCGATAGTCGCCAACTCTAGCAGTCGAGGATGGTTGGCTCATCGAACGCTAGTGTCTATGCGAAATTCTATGTTAACGATGTTGCCATAGGTTCCTATGGGAGTGAACCTTCTGAATATAGTATTCTGTGGTTATTATTGAAATTCTTTTCAATAATTAAATTTATTTTCGAAAGTGGTAGATATGTCAAAATTGTAAATATAATGTGCTATCAATTACTATCTTTATAAATGAATATAATATGTATTTGAAGAAGTTCGGAAGAACCGAATTTAATACAAAAATACTAAATTAAAATCTCTCGGAACAGGCAATTCAATAAAAAGTTATTCGCAAATATGCATCCCACTGGGTTTCTGCCCTATGTCAACATGGGAAAAAAGAAACTGGAAAGTAAACAACTTTTTCTGGAAGTATGAGACGTGAACTGTGTTATTTCATCTTACCACGCTCGGCCGGCACAATCAGATCAAAGAGATCAATGGTTTGTAAACGTGACTTCAATTCTTTCTTCTCGGAAAACTGCTAGATTTTCTGTTAAATTTAATATAGTTTTAAACTTGGTAACGAGTACGATAAGAACTTTTGTATTTTGCTATCCAATATTTTATAAAGTTTTGTTATTTCATTAAAATAATTGTCGCATTTTTCAATGGTCTTATTGGATAACAAACAAAAATAAAATCAGATAAAAAAGTAACCTTTAAAACACGGACTTGATACACAGGGTGTATCAAAATGGCGTGAGAGATTAGAGACATGTATTAAGCAAAAACTTTTGAATGCAACTGCGGTAATGAAATATAGCTAAATTTTGTATTAAATTGAAGCTACAATGGTGTAGATTTGAAGGTTTTTTTATTTCTTTATTATGATGTTTTTTTATAAATCATTTAAGTCAATATAAAATTAAATAAATGGATATACTACATATTGGATAATATTTATGACGAACCGTAGGTATCACAATGCTATTAGAAACTTAACTTTTACACAGGAGTTGCGGTATTTCGCGCTCATTGTTAGTGTTTGTTATTGTTTATCCATAACTCTTTGTTATTGTTTAACATATTGTTTGTTATTGTTTATTCATAACTATTTGTTATTGTTTAGCATATTGTTTATCCATAACTCTTTTTAACTCTTTGATATTTTTTAACTCTTTGTTATTGTTTAACATATTGTTTGTTATTGTTTATCTATAACTCTTTTTAACTCTGATATTTTTTAATTCTTTGTTATTGTTTATCCATAAAATCGGAATTTCTTCATCTGCAAAGAAAGTCATCAGATTTTCTCATTTGTTTTTGTGACTTTTCTATGATGTTTGAACTATTGTGTTTGTCTGGTTAGGACTTATTTCTTGTTAGACCTTGTCTCGTTGGGACATTTCTGCTGTATTTTAATACACTTTGGCTTGTATTTTAGTTGCATGTTTTTAGATTTGATGAGCCGTTTGTTGCATTGCATTCTAGTAGACTGAATCCTTTCTTATTTTGCTGATTTCCAATTCGTAAGCTTCGAAACCATTGTCTTGAGTATATACACCATCCAATGCTTCTGTCTCTGACTCTGTCTTGAATTGAACTATTTTGACATTAAAATGTTTTTAATCCAAATATTTCAAAGTGGAATTTAAACCATTATGAGCATTATTTATATAAATGAAGTGGTACAGGCAGGTTGGTTAGGCGGTTTATGAGAGATATTTATTTCAAAAATTCCATTAATCCTTCGTAGGGTTCTTATTAAAAAACGAAATTTAGCACTAACCTTCCTCATTCATTTGTAGTTTTCTCCCTTTTACGAGATATAACCCTACGTCCATATCCACTGGACTTGCCGTCCGTACCACGTATTCAAGCCTGAGTTTTATGAATCTGGACGGTAGAGAGTGAATAATTTGGATGCAGCTGATTCTTGCAACTACATATCTGAAATATCGAATGAATAAAATACAAATGTTTGCAGCACCAAGAAAAAAATGCAAGATATTCCTTAGCTATCAAAACAGTGTTTCCTAAAAGAATACATACTAAAGATCTGATGAAAGAAAAGTTCTAAGACTGCCGATTTCCTATAACAACTTAAGAACAATTACTAAGAAGACTGAAGAACGTATAAAAAGTACTAATCTATAACAATTAAACCATTTAAGAATAAACTAAGAATACCGACCTATTTAAGGAATGCTGACTAAAGACCTGAATAATTAAAATAAAACTAAAGCTTTTGCTAAAAGAAAACTGACGTTTTTGCAGTAAAAAATTTCAAGAAGGTTGTTTACAATGTTGTTTAACTTCCGTATCCAAGTAAGTAATTAGAATTTTAACGTTATTGTCAATGTAAAACTTTTCGCAAAGTTAAATTATTTTTGTCAATTACCCAATATTTAAATTTGCATCATATTTAACTTAACTTACAATTTAATCCACCTATTCTCAGAACGAGTACTGTTATTTGTTATAGCCACAATGATACAGTGAAAAGCTCAATGAAATAAAATTGGTATTTGTAAATTATCAAGACTACATTTCTATTCATTTGTTGAAGTTCGATAAACGAAGAATGACGTTGGACACGAGTTTAAACGCAACTTTGAATCTAACTTTAAATTCAATGTTTAGCAATGCATTTGAGTAAACTGCAAGACCAAATTAAATTAATTCGTTAGAAAATGCTTTGTAAGTTTGGTTCTAGAATTCATCTTTTGTCTCCTTTGACAGACGTTCCAAACATTTAACAATTTCAAAATCGATACTTTTATTCGGTTTCAACCAAGAAATACCCCAAGTTATTGTTTGATAAAAGACTTCCAAATAATTTACTGAATAAACACTTTAAGTTATTTTTCTTCAATCGATTTCTGATCAGTATTCAAAGCTTTCATTTGTCATTACCACCGTATATTTATTTAAATCAAACGGGCAGAATTCGATTATATAACTTTAAATAATCGATATAAACTTACATCGATGTACGCTGGTGGAATGATGAAAAGGTAAACTGAGAAGATATTATCTAGGAAAAGTTTTCTTTTTACTTCAAAATAAAACTATCAAATACATATAAAACGATTCAAATTTAAAATTTTATCTTATCGTTGAAATTAATGTATAGGGGTGATGGGTGATTATCGTTTTAAAGAGGTATGGGACCCAAAAAATCCCGAAAAATCTCAATTTTTTTTATGGTTTAAAAAAAATTCATAATATTCTGATTCCAATGACATCAAATTCATCTTGCTAAGTTAAATAGAACTTCTGCTTCGTTAAATAGAATATCTTCATAAACAGCTATTTTACATAATTTTTAAATTTTAATACCTTTTTTCTCAAAGAAGTGATTTTCGACATTTTTATAAATTTAAACTGATATAAGTTAAATTCTACTGCACCGATATGAATGAAATTTGGAACATTTGTTATATATATATTTTTCTTTAATTTGTATTCAGCAATTACTGAAATATGTGTTTGTTTTTTTATTATGATTTTCGAAAACAATATTTGTTGTGCAAAATCACGTTTTATACATTATATTTTATTAAATTTTTTCTGATTCATATTTACAAAAACTGCGAAGACAATTTATTTCTTATATATTTTATGTTAAAAAATGTTCAAATTCAAATTTTAGAAAAATTATTTTTCCACTTATATCAAAAATAAAACTTGTCAAATTTTTGAAATTTTAATTTAAAAAACATATTTTTTCTTAATTTTTAAAATTTTGAATATCACATTTTGTTTACTATTATACTTAAAATCTACCTGAATACAAAAAATTACAACTATAACTTCAAAATTGCAGATTTTAGCAATTTGGGTGCCATATCTCCTTAGATGTTATGCAAATGACCAAACTGTTACAGCCAAATACGTCACAGAGTTCCTCATGTAACTCACATAAGAACGACCTGTGTGCAGAATTGAATTACGAATTATTTATATTTAATTATAACATTTCATTGAACTGAATTTATTGAACATGAATCTATATACATAAAACTGAAAATTTGTCTGTTTGTTTGTGTGTGTGTGTCTGTCTCATCATCACGGGAGAACGGCTGTACTGAATTTAATGAAATTTTGTGGGTTGTTGTGAAATAGACCCACTTAAAATTGAGTCCATGTTTCGAGTTTCTAGAAAAAATAATTGTCGAGATATTAATAAAAGCACACAATAAAACCTTTCACAGAGATATTATGTAAATGATGTTTTTTCTGCTGATTTTTTTGATGAAAATTATACCATGTCACTTAGCAACGGATGTAAATCCGATGTGCTTATGCGGCGTACTATTTTTATTAAATACGCGTATTTTCTGATTTAAATAATAAAGAAATGTATATAAAATAAATTTTACGGAAATTCCATTTTTGACTGAATTATATCCATTACGGCCTTAAGGTTTAAAGATTACACGGATTATTGATATTTTCAATTTATTATGTCATCTGTTTCATTTTGATAATTTTTTTTTGAAATTCTTAAACTGTAGTACGGGTATATCTTCTACGAGAATATAAGTAGCCCAGGTATATATTCCAATACAATTTTAGCGGTTTTGTTTTGGCATGTATTGATTCAATTTTATATTTTTTGCAAGTTTGTTTACATACGGGACCGGGATGTTTTATTCTTCAGATCGGCCTGTGAAGATAATTTTGTGTAGCGAGAACATAGATTTTTAAACTTCTTTTTAGGAGCATTAATTTAAATATTTTAATAGAATGTTTTGAATAACAATGTTATTTAGAATACTATAGGAATTTGCACATGATTGTGAATTTAAAGTTTCTTTATAATGTATTTTCCGTACGAAGAATGGGTCTACTTCCCGTTTCTAATAAAAACTGTAGAGAAAAATTAAACGTTGAGAACTCAGATTTTTGACATGTCTGCAGCCTCTAATATGAGAAAATCTGAACCGTTTTCAAGATATACAATCGAAACATTATGATCCATTTTTGATGACCATTTTCCCCCCATTTCCATATCAACAATTTCACCCAGAAAAAAATTTAATACGACTAATTCTTTATTCAAGTATTCCATGAAAATAATTTTTTTCCCTTTTTCAAATTTGTATAAATCCCCAGTTATGTGGGATCGATTTTCTAATTTGGAACAGACAAATGTCTGCGAGTGGGAGGAAGGGGTGGGGGGGTATTTTATTTTACTCAGGCATCTGAATTCAACATTGGGTTTTCTTCCACAATATTTCCGTAGCGAGGAATAGTGATATGAGAACAGTAAACATGGTTTAAAGTATTATTCATTTTGATAAATGTGACGAGTCTGAATATAAATTGGGAATGAGGAAATTTTGAAGCAATTTAAAACAATAAATGCGTCGCGATGGACACGGAGAAATTACTATAAATTCCATATGCTTTGATTGTTTGGGTAGTTATGTACGAATATGCAATTCAAATTTTTACAGACGACTTCGATGAGAAGAAAAACCAAATGTAGTCGATTTCATGCATTTTTTATGCAGTGCATTTGCTGTACATTTTATACAGCACATTTAATATAAATCGGAAAAACGCTGTATTTAACTCGAAAATTCAGATCAAAGCCACATTTTACGTCATTCTGTATCATGCTGTTTAACTATTTAATTGTCATAACTTGCTCGTGTAGTTAAATTTCTTACAACAAGGTCACATTTTCATTTCCGTACCCGAATAAAATTAAAAAAAATGTTTGATGTGGTCAACGCAGGATTGTCTCCACATAAGAGAATTACTTTAATTATACCACAGTGGCGTAATAATAATGTACATAATTCGCAACACAATGTTTTTAACGCCGGATTGTATACAAGTGTTATCATTTGAAACATTCTTCGAAATAGTTTTATATGACAACATTTAAAACTATTTTGAAGCATGATATTAATAATATTTTTATCATGTCTTCTTCAAGAAAGAATAAACATGTGCATTATATTGGCGCTCTTCCGAATGACAACACGTAAAACTACCTCGTACCCAATTAAATTATATTTCTCGCAAATCTATCTTGAAAATTATAAATATTGGCAGTATCCGCTAAAATCAGTATAATCCATATATTAAAATATTTAATAGTAAATTTATGAATATGGCATCAGTTTTGTCAATTTGGCGACATTTTGTCCATTTGGCACGATTTTCAAAAAGTTGCAACCTTGGTGATATCTCGCCAAAGATGTCGCAACGCTTTACATACAGACAAACAGAGTGAAGGATTTGTCTGATATACCTGAAAATGTACACTGCCTTGCCCGAGAGTTAAGATGCAAACCTCGTATTTAAATTACACCAGAATATACAGCGAATTCTCGAAACCCAAACAACACTCTTATATGTCCGCATAGAACAAAAAACGAATAACTTGCTGAGCGGACTTAATATGCCCTAAATAACCATGCAAGCACGTTATGAATTATATGTATCTGCAGTAGCAGTGCAATCCTATTTCTGAGTGTGAACTTGGCTATTACAGCTTCGGGCAACTTCAACTCAATGTTTGAAATTTGATGTTTACTGAATTATTAATTATTCTTGAGTTTTGTTGAAATTGTATGTATTGGCTATTCCAGTGCTTAAAAGAGTAAAATTCGTGAAACATGTCCATAAATGATGTTAACTGTAATGGTAGTACGGGACCCTAACTTCGGGAACGTCCTCTCTAGGTGGGTTCTATATGCACATTATATATTTCTAGCGTGGCCACTGTTGACCACCGGTGGTACACATTTTAATCCACATTCATTTTGCGGAAAATCTCGTGCTTATCTAGATTCTGTATGACTATATCTTTTGCTATATCCAGAATCGAAATAGGAAATATAAAGAAAAAATTGATGTGGGCAGCACATGACTTTCCCGGAAGACTTATATCCACGTTCTCTTTATTAACACTTTACAACAAAGTTGAAAAGTGTTTATGACTTTGTTCATTCTGTCTGTCTGTCTGTCTGTCTGTCTGTCTGTCTGTCTGTCCGTTAGCACGATAACTGCCGTAAAAATGAGTTTATCAAAATGAAATTTTAGTATGTTGTTCAGACGGTCTGTAGGACCTATGGGAATATAAATAAATAATATCACCCAATTAGTTTTTTATTGAACCCGGGTTGAAAAAATGAAATACATTGAACCCTATGGGACCTAATTTTTCAAACATTTTTTAAGTAAATTTAAAATTTACGAATTGCTTCGAAATTTTTAGGAAATATTCACATCATCCCATAGAATATATAAAAAAAAATTCAGTAAAATATGTTAAGTAGTTTTTTAATTAAAAAAATTATTTAATATAGGGAAAAAAACAAATTCAATTAAATTCTGACTTTGGGATATCTTCCAGAAAGAAAAGAGAGAGATATTATATAATAAATATCTCTCCATTTGTTTAAACGTTTTGCATATGGGAGTGACTTCATATTTTAAAATAAATTTGGTAGATAACAATTTTTTATTTTTTTTAAATTTTATATAACTCTTCTTGATAAATTTAATTGATGGCATTTTAAATGCACTTTCCTACGTCCTAGAGAGTTAAAATTTGGTACACAGCTTAAATTTGTTGAACATTTTATTCGACAAAAATTTGATGTATCTTTAAATATAGATCATACATTTTTTTCGAAATGGCCTGAAAATAATCCCCGTTCACTTCTATAAATCATTGGTGTAATATTGTTAAAAATTCTGATGTGGACAGCACATGTCTTTCTCTGCAGACTCATATTCGTTCTCTTTATTTATTCAATGATAATTTGAGTTTATCTGCACAACATAAGTATTCTAAATGACATTGAATTTACACGTTAAACTTAAATTTGGTTCTCATTTGATAGCTGGACTTATTGTCAAAGGTGGCGTAGCGAAAACGCGAAAAAACTAGAATATCTCAAGAACGGCTAGTCCTAGAGTAATGGGGTTAGTCTTATTCTTTTTGTTGTCAAAAATCACATATAAAATAGGAATTTAATTGATATAATTGAGCACACGTAGTCTTTTATTTTTATATATAACGATTTTTGCTGGCCATTTCGCAAAAATAGCCCGTTCCTTTTTCCCGAATCGTAGTAGAATAACCTACAAATGATTTATATACAAAATTTTGTTAAATTTGGTATATAAATCACTTGTAGGTTATTGAAATATTATACTCCAAATTTTGTTAAATTTGGTTCATTAGTTTTTAGCTAGAGTGGATAAAGGCAATTTCTGCGGCCATTTCGCAAAGAAGGCAGATTCTTTTATTGCGAATCGTACTATAATCTAATGAACATCAGGATTTCCCACAAAAAACATACCTACCAAATTGTATGAAATTCGGTCCATTAGTTTTTCAATTAGAGCGGATGTAATATCCACACAGACACACAGAAACATACACAGATACACCCTTACACACACAGACGTCTTCCTAAAAGTAGTTTTTTCGTGTTCTAGAAGTCCCAAAACGTGTAGATCCTTTGAAAATTCGAGTTCCGATCTTCGGCACGATTCCAATACTTTGAGTACATACACATACACATATATATTATCTGTGTATCTACATTCCGTGCCTATGCAATTACAATAGTTGTGATTTTAAATGATCCCTAAACTTTTATTATTTCTTCAAGGAAGCCTAATTTTAACATATGCAGAATGCAAATATCTCAAGCGATTGTAAGATGAATTACATAAGAATTGCTGAATTTTTTTCACACAAAATTATTTAGCTCTGGAGTCTGAAATACAAGTTATATGAATGAAATATTCATTGATTTTGCATAAAGAATCAGATGATTTATATTTCGATACAGTTTTAAATATTTAAGTATAATAAATTACTGTAGTACTGTGATAATGTAAAAGATATTACCACTGAATGAATCACATTTTAGAAATTTTTAAATGAAATTACATTTCAGTTGGAAAGTGTTTCATAATCAATGCTTATGCATGATTGATCTTTCTGGTTTTAATTAAATTTAATTCACTTTTAATTCAATTTTCGTTCTCATTTGATAACTGAACTTATTTTCAAAGATGGCGTGGAGAAAATACGAAAAAAATTAATATATCTCGAGAACGGCTAGTCCTAGTGTAAAGGGGTTGGAATTATTCTTTTCTTCGTTAAAATTACGTATTAAACAAGCATTTAATGGATATATTTGAGCATACGTAGTTTTTTAGTTTAGATTTTGGCAATTTTTGCGGGCGATTTTGCAAAAATAGGCAGGTTCTTTTATCCCGAATCGTACCCAAAACTAATCAGCGCCAGACTCGTTCACAAATGACTTACCTACCAAATTTTGTGAAATTCGGTCGATTACTTGTTTAGTTAGAGGGGATACAAAATCTGCACAGACACACACACACAGACGTCACGCTAAAAATGGTTTTTTCATATTCTAGAGGTCTCGAAACGTGTAGATCCGTCGAAAACTCGAGTTGCGAATTTCGGCATGATTCCAATACTCTCCCTATACATTACCATGTATTTCAGGGAAAGTAAAAATGAAACGATATAAAAATGGATCAGGATATAAAGAATTAAAACATATATTTTTGATATAGACAGCTTCACACATCATTCAAAGTAGTGAAGAGAATAAAAATTCTAGCAGATTGATTTAAATTAATAGTCAAAATTAAGAAAATAAATAATTCTTCTTGTTCTCGAGTTAATTTTAACTTCTTTTTAATTAGATATCTGAAAAGGAAGAACATATTATATAGCAAACTGTTGACTTGTATCCAAAATCCACCGTTAATACAATATTTAATTATTTGCTAATGGCCAGTCGCATGACGCCATCAATTACTCGCCTGTGCATCGACCAAAATCGTGAGCCATTTATCAGTCACAAGACGTTGCCCCGGCGCACCAGTGGGGATAGACTACACCACACTCAGCAACAAAGAATCCATGCCTGCAGATGGAACTTAAATCTACACCCTGCAGCCGAAAGAACACAAGGAAACGCTTGCCTTGACCGCTCAGCCACCGCTTCGGAGTGACGATGCAATAAAAATAGATAAAAAATGAACAAAAATAATCAATCATGCATAAAGCATTGATTATGAAACACTTTCCAACTGAAATGCAATTTTATTTAAACATCTCTAAAATGCAATACATTCAACGGTGATATATTTTAAATAATCACAGTACTACAATAATTTATTTTACTTGAAAACTTAAAACTTCATCGAAAAAAATTACTTTATTCAAATGACGTCATCGAAATATAAATCATCTGGCTTTCTACGTAAAAGCAATGGATATTTCATTCATATCACGTTCATTCCAGACTCCAGAGCTAAATTATTTTGCGTGACAAAAAATCAGCAATTCTTATACAACTCATCTTACAATCACTTGTTTACACTCTGCATCCATTAAAATTAGGCTTCGTTGTAGAAATAATCAAAGTTTGACGATCATTTAAACTCAATATAGTAATTGCGATGGCACAGACTATAGATACACAGAAAATACGCAAAAGCAAAGAGGTTTTAGGAAGGATGAAAATATGCTACATATAAATTTAACAGAACTTTAAAAATCACGATTTTTGCACTGGGAAAAAAGATGGATGCCGTATTTTGCCATATTTTATTTTGAAGTGGGGCAGGTGATATCTTCATGTAATATGGGCGTAATTATAATTTTAATATTTATTTAAAAACTACTGAACATTTTTGCTGCATTTTCGTTTTATATATTTCATGAGATAATTTGAATATTTCCTAAACTTTTCGAATTTTAGCTTCGCTTAAAAAACGTTTGAAAAATTAAGTTAAGTAGGGTTCAATGTGTTTCACATTTTCAACCCGGGTTCAATCCAAAACTAATTGGGTGATATTATTCATTTCCATTTCCATATGCCCCTACAGACGTCTCAACAACATACTGCAAGGCCATTTTGATAAAGTCATTTTTACGGCAGTTATCGTGCGAACGGACAGACAGACAGACGGATAGAATGAACAAAGTTATAAACATTTTTTAACTATGTTGGAAAGTGTTAAAAAATTTATGAACCTTCATAATTCATTAAACTTCCACCATATGAAAAATCTGATGTGGGCAGCACATGGCTTTCCTTATATAATGCAATGAATTTAGTACTTTTAAAGTAAAAAAAAGTAGGTTATTCTCATAGTAGATAATTATATTCTTTCCAAGATACTGAATTTTCGTCAATGAGTTGTCATTTTCATTGATTTAGAGTCATTTTTATCCATTTGACGAGATTTTCGTTAATTTGGTAAGATTTTAAAAATTCGCCAAGTTAACGCCATTCCGCCAAATTCGTCGCCAAAATCTCGCCAAGCGTTATGGATGGAGAAAAAAGTTATTCGTATAGCAGATAAATGACTATTGGCGTTCAAATACAAAAGTATTACTCAAAGTATCTTTTCTCATGAATGAAACGAGCTAGATCCACGAGAATAATGTTACTAAATTTATCGCATGATATTACATATGAAAATGAACATGTTTATCAACAGTTAATATTATATTTTAATTTATATGATTTTTTGATAAATTTATTTAAAAAATGTGTAATATCTCGAGAACGGTTCACGCTAGCGTTCTAAAGTTTATGAATATCTATTTGTTTAACTTTATTAAAGGTTTTAATTCTTTAATGATTTTTTCAAAATTTCACTCGAAACATTGGGGGGTTCTGAACGTCAGATTATGTTAAAAAACAATAGTCTTCCAGTATTCACGGATTGTAATTTCTGTACCAAATTTCATTCGAATCGCTCCATTCGTTCGTGAGATATCGTCTCCACAGACTCACGCACACACAGACATCACCTCAAAAACGTTCGATTCGTGATCAGGGCTGCTTGAAACGTGCTCTCCCGTCGAAAACTCGAATTCGAATTTTTACCCCGTCTCAATACTTTCTTTTATAAGGAAAATAAAAACATTTCACATTAAACATTATGTTTTGTTTGCGTCCTCTTTACCAAAATGTGTTTAATATCTGTATGGCTTTGGTAATTGCTTTCTCATTAAACGATGATGTCTCCCTCTTAAATTCATTGTATGCACATATGAATTATGGACAGGTCTTTAAATAGCTAGAATTCAGTACTCAATATCATTATAAAACTGCTGCACAGTGCAGCCCGATATTCAAGTCATTTTTCTGCTGAAATTCTATTAACCCTACAATGCATGATTTTTTATTTTTTCACCAAACATTTTTTTTCTTAATGATATTGGCTTAAGTATATGTGGAAAAATATTAAAAAAAATATTTAGCTTTTTCTATTGGTTAATTTTTGAATTTTTAGGTTTGATTCATATATGAATCAGTATGCATTTAGCTACCACTTTCAATTGGTATTGAAGAGATAAAAAAAATGATTTACCACCATATAAATAATAAATTTGGTATAAAAATGCTAAATTATACTTTGTTTATAAAGAGAAAATATATTTTAATTAAATTTAAATTTTTAATTAAATTTAATTTTTTTATTAAATTTAAATTTCAGATATTTTAATGTATTTTATTATTATTATATTTATGTAAAATGGAAAACATCCCCTTTTTTTACAGCCGATAAATGGCTGTGTATTGCACATGGACAAATTTGTATCTAGTGCGATTTTCATTGCAATTAGCTTCGATTTCATTGCAAATTAGCGTCAATTTCATTGCAAATTAGCGTCGATTTCATTACAAATTGTTGGATATTGCCCTGTCTAACACATGTGGGAGAATGTATGCTGCAGGGTTTTTCCTTCTTTTTACATTATAATATTTCGGTAAGCTACTGTTTTGTCTTCCCCATTTAAAAGCAACACAGTCACCAATTTCTCTTATATTTGAATAAATAATTCCAATACTATTCAATTGATATGTTCCTTGTTATATGTTATCTTACAAATTTATCAGTATTGCTAATTATAATATTTTAAGAATTAAAAATTCATTAATAATCTAAATATTCGATAAAATTACATTTGTAAGTTAAATCTTTAGTAATTGCATTACAGTTGCTCGCAAAATATAAAAATCCAAAAAATAAAAAATAAGAAATCATGGTCTTCTGATAAGAAATATGAAATATATGAATAATTTATGTCTCTAATTAACAATATCCTAAGTAGTTATTGAATAAGGATTGCAGGGTATATGAATCAGTACAAGATACAGGGTGTTACTTGGTATTATAACACAAATTTTTGTTTAAAAAAAATGAAATTGATTCATATGCATCACTATGTGTTGTGAGTCTAAACTTACCCGTTAATGCATGGTGATGCATATATGAATCAAACACAAAAAACGAAAATTTTAATACTAAAATTTATTTTAAATTAAATCAATTTACAGAAATGAAAACTGTATACCTTGAACTTCGTAGAATAAATTCTTTGAAGCTCTTGGAAAATAATTACTGCCAAAACACACTATATGTAAACATGGGAATCAGAAATAAATTCTTAAAAATGAATCAATTACTAAAACTATACATAACGTATATCGGTGGTGCAATTTACAGAGGCCAGCAGCAATGAATTACTAAGAGGGTATTCTGGTTATGGAATAAGTACAGAAAGCAGACTATTTCTAGATTTTTTAAGGCGAAATTAGCTAAAAATTGGATTGATTCATATATGAATCAGTATGCATTGTAGGGCAATACTTTCTTTTATAAGGAAAATAAAAACATTTCACATTAAACATTATGTTTTGTTTGCGTCCTCTTTACCAAAATGTGTTTAATATCTGTATGGCTTTGGTAATTGCTTTCTCATTAAACGATGATGTCTCCCTCTTAAATTCATTGTATGCACATATGAATTATGGACAGGTCTTTAAATAGCTAGAATTCAGTACTCAATATCATTATAAAACTGCTGCACAGTGCAGCCCGATATTCAAGTCATTTTTCTGCTGAAATTCTATTAAAACACGTTTCTGGTACAGAACAAACACATCGATCGTTGTTGGATGTTAGAGAGCGAGGTAAAGAAGATTGTTCTTTAGTCGAAGATTGCATAAAGAAGAACATTTGGCTCAAATCGAAGGTTCTAATGCGGATAAAGGCCCATGAAAGTTCTAATAGAAAACTTTTTTCTATTCGGAAGAAACTGAAAATGTGGAGTCGCGGAACGCGTTAGAAATGATCTTTTTTGGGTAGAATATAAGGGGGCGTGATAAATGAAAGAAAGTAGAACAAGCAGATGACATTTTGAAAAGGTATTTATCAGACGTCTTGTATGCACTGAAATGCGTTAGACATTAATTTTGAAAAATTTCTATTCCCGAATTGTATTTAAAAGGTCTAAAATGTCTGGAATTCTGGTGTTTATTTTAAACTTTTTTCAGAAAATTAAATATAGGTAGTTACGTGAGTAATATTGATGTTAGTTACATCAGCGCGTTTGGAAATTTTAAGTAGGGGTGCAGGCTGTGGTAGGACGACAAATAATTAGTTTTGATTTATATTTTTATCGAGTTTATATATTACTTTTTTAACAGTTTACAACAGAGTTGAAAAGTGTTTGTGACTTTGTTCATTCATTCTGTCTGTCTGTCCGTTAGCACGATAACTGCCGTAAAAATGATTTAATCAAAATGAAATTTTAGTATGTTGTTCAGACGGTCTGTAGAACTTATGGTAATATAAATGAATAATATCACCCAATTAGTTTTGGATTGAACCCGGGTTGAAAAAATGAAATACATTGAGCCCTAAGGGACCTAATTCTTCAAACACTTTTTAAGCGGATTTAAAATTCACAAATTGGTTCGAAAATTTTAGGTAATATTCAAATTGTTCCATAAAATGTATAAAAAAAAATTCAATGAAATATATTCAGTAGTTTTTTAAATAAAAATTAAAATAATAATTACACCGCTTATATGAAGCGATCACGTGACCATGATATGAAAAGATCACATGATCCACTTCAAAATGATATATGGCATCCATGTTATCTCAAAATCGTGATTTCTTAAGATCTTTTTAATTCATATTGAGTGCTGTATCCGTCCTAAAACCACTTTATTTTTGCTTAAATTCTGTGCATCTACATACTGAAACAACGCAATTACAATATATTTGAGTTTAAATGCTCATCCAAATTTGATTATTTCTACAACGAAGCCTATTTTTCACTTATGTAAAATGTAAACAGCAAAATATGTAGAATGAGTTGTATTAGAATTGCTGTATTTCTTTAACACAAAATTATTTAGCCCATGGAATCTGCATAGCTGATATGAATAAAATATTCATTGATTTTACAAAAAGAAGGACGATTTTTTTCGATGAAGTTTTAAGCATAGAGTTTAATTACTTGTAGCTCCATGGTCTTAATTTTTTAAATAAAATAAATTATTATAGTATTGTGATGAATGAAATGAATGGAAAAATGCGATGAATAAAATGCTGTTTTTATAGAGATATCCTGGCGTGTTTTTCTATGACGTCACTTGAGTGAATTTCAGTTGTTTTCGATGAAGTTTTCAAATATAATAAATTATCGTAGTATTATGAAAATTCTAAAACTATTACCGAGGAATGTATAACATTTTAGAGATGTTTAAACCAGGCAATTTATATTTCAATGCCGTCATTTGAATGAAGTTCATTTTCTTCGATGAAGGTTTAAGTTTTCAAATATAATAAATTAATGTAGTATTGTGATAAGTTTTAAAATATTACCGAGGAATGTATTGCGTTTTAGACTTTGTTTAAATAAAATTGTATTGAAGTTGGAAAGTGTTTCATAATCTTCTTATTGTTATTGTTAAACTTATTGTTAAAAGATGTTTCGATCAACAAAATGTTTGAAAATTTTAATTTGAATGTGCAAAGTGTGTTTGTGAGTTCTGTGTTTTGCATATAAATTATACTAATAATGATTTCTTATTGGATTTAAATTGAGGCAGGATTATTGCTTAAAATAATTTTTAAGCAATAGTAAAATGAAGAACAGCAGCTACATTATAAGATTTTGAGTTTACAGATTTCGAGATTACATTATTTACAAGATTATTTACATATTTGTTCTTATTGAGGACCCCCTTAGTTCAAATTACCAATAAATATTTAATACGTTTTGTTACTGGTCATAGACCATCAATATCTTATTTGTACAGATTTAAACGAAAAAGTACCCCATACTCATTGTCTTTGTTCCTTTATAGGCGATGTCGAACAATTTAATTTTGACGGCACGTTTTCCTAGAAATTATATTTATCAAAATCATTTGACAGTAATAAGGCACTTTGGTTCTAGAAAGTTCTGAATATATTTTTTTGAATTTCTAATATTAAAAATGTTATTATCATCGCAAATAAAATAGCAGAAAAAATTGCTTAAGAAACATTTTTCTTTTGATTTGGTTTTATTTTAGGGGTGTTCAGCTTTTATTTTTTGTTTTTCTTTCTCTCTCTATTTTGCCTACTTTTGACATTATTTATAATCTCTGTAAATTTGGTACTATCCGCCTAATCTTCATAATGTGTTATCTATATTTTCGAAAACTTTCTTAACGCTTAATGCGTTTTTTGGACTTATTGAAAGTCTTCTTATATGACTACAAATTTACCTGCATATGTTTATTTTTATATTGCAGTTCTTTTTATAATGGAGCTTTTTTTTTGTACATTTTAGAAATTCAATAAATACTTTTGCCGGCTTTCCATTAGTCTAAATTCTCTGGTGAGCCGAGAGATCGAATTGCATTATGTTTAAAGCAAAGCATATATTTTTAATACTTTGTTAAATTTATTAAAGTTTCTGGGACGTTTTATTCCGGGTAGCTATGTTATTTACAAAGCCTAGAGAATTCTCAAATAATTGAAATATATAATATAAAGACACGTTTGGGAATTAATATTGTTAACGCGTTATCTATATTAAAAGTCAATGGTGTATGTTCACTAGTAACATTAGTCAAGATATACGTTATTGGTCCTTATTAGTCAAGATATACAGTATTGATATCAAGATATACAAGATATACAGGACCAATACTGTATATCTTGACATTATATTGGACATATTTCCAATGTAATCCCAATATTGGGCAAATAATGGTGTTACATTGGCCTCCAATATTGACTAATAGTGGCCCAATATTTAAAGCCAATATTAGGGTAATTCCGTCAAAATGTCCACTTTTTTATATTGGTCCAGCCAATAAAAAGCCAATATTGTGACAATATTATATTGTTACTAGGGTTTGCAGTTAGTATCCTGAATCCCCTTCTGGTCTTTAAAGCTCGCCTTATTACTTTCCAGTAGTGGTGTTTGATCACTTCTGGAATAATTTCTTATACTTTATACCCGTTAACTTCAGATGAGTGTTATATGACCGTATGAGAGTTAACGGGTATAAAGTATAAGAATTTATACCAGAAGTGATCAAACACCACTAATGAATTTATAACCCCTAACCTAATAGGAGATGAAGTACTTAAACCTACTATAAGTATTAATAAATTTTATACTTACTCAGACTGAAGATCTTCTGACGATGTTATTATCAAACAACCGATATCTTCATCCTCTTATACTTGCGATAAAGATACGTCACATCCTCAATGTGGAGAAATGTTTTTCTAATCTATTTTTGAAAAGCGGGAGGCAGACTGGCGATATCCGATCTCTTTTTAAAACTGATTAAATACTATTACTAGCGAATATATATTTTAAAAAGATACTAGATCTCGAGATGTGAGGGTGCTCCTCTCATTTTATTATTATTATTAATATTTGAACAATGTTTAAACTAAAACATCCGAGTTCGTGTTTGATCGTAGGACCTTCTCAATCGGGAAAAACCTCTCTCGTTCTAAAAATGATTAAAAACAAAATTTACGAGTCTGAAATTCAGAGAATCAAATGGTGTTATTTATATACAGCTCCATGGTTTTTGGATGAACCAAACATTGAATTCATTCGAGGTGTACCAGAAACATTTGAAAATGGAGATTTGATAATCATTGATGATCTGATGCATGATTTGAATGAAAGAATTGCTATCATGTTCACAGCCGCATCACATCATTGTAATATGAGCATTATTTTAATATTACAAAATTTATTTCCGCGAATAAAAGTTATGAGAGATATTAGCTTAAATGCTCATTACATAATATTATTTAAAAATGCTAGAGACACCGGTCAGATTAATTGTTTGGGTCGACAACTATATCCGCAAAAGACCAAATATTTTCTGGATGCTTATATAAAAGCCACAAGAGAGTTGTACAAATATTTAGTTATCGATTTGCATCCTCAGACAACAGAGGAATATCGTTTACGTGAAAATCTTTTTCCCAGTTCTGAGGGGATCTATTGGATATATCAACCACAATGAAAAATTTGAAAAAGAACTATCATTTTCTGCATGTGTTGGCAAAATCTACACCTTTACAGAAACGTGCATTATTGAAAACGGCGAATCATTCACAAGTGTCAGCAGTGTGTGAAATTTGTTTAAATATTTTAGCTGGAAATCTTCCTATAAATATAACAAGATTGGAAAAGTATAAACATATTATGCGAAAACTTGCAAAGCGGTCACTTGGTGTTCAGAGTAAAAAAAAAATTCTGTTAACGAACCAGGTTGGTGGATTTTTACCGGCGATAGCTCCAATCATATTGTCAGCATTAGCAGGGGTTGTCGGTCGTGTTATAGGGAACAAAATTGTTAAAGAATAAAAACACAGATGATAAGAAATACCAACGATAACATTATAATTGTATATAAATTATATTAAAATTACTGTGATATATTTTGATTAAGTGATAAAAATATTGAAAAAATTGTGGGGGGTTAATTTTTGTTGATATCATGGCTAGGAAAATGGCTCTCATTCCAGAAGAATTAATGTCTTCCCATCATTCTCAGAGACCTGAATTACGGGTAGAAGATGAAATAACTGCTTTGTTAGAACGTGAAAAGCTGCCTAATGATATGAAAGTAAAACTCTTGGGTCAGCTTGTTATGAGATATCAAAAAATGATGCATATCCCTCCAGACCCTATATCCGTCCGCATCGCAAATGATCAGTTTTCTCAGGTTAACCATCCGATTGAAATACAGGACCATGAAATAAAACCCAAAGAGGAAAAAGAAGATATGGTTTTGAAAGATATCTTGATATCTGCACCAAAGAAATATGTCAAATTTGTCCCCCTGATTATGGAGAAACTGAAAACTAGACAATATACTTGGAACAATCTTGGTGAAATAACACGTGACAATGTTCCTATAAAAGGATCGAGAATGGTAGATTTTTTTGGATATATCTTTCGAAATACAAAATCACAAATAGAACCAACACATTTTAACGTGTTTTTAAAAGCATTGCGAGAAATCAATATCCCAAATTCAGGGATTGAAAATAAGACTGTATTAGAACAAATAAAAAAGAAGGCGTCAAGTGATCGAGACGATGACAACGTATTTTTAAGCGAAGATCGGTATATATCACCTGCAAATGAGAGAATAGTAACTAGGAAAAAGGATCAACGGATCGCTAGAGAACGACAATTATCCAAGAAACGAGGATTGAGGAGTCAAGCCGTTTTTCCGACTGCTTCCAGAGAAACTCCATGGAGATCGAGAAGCCAATCACCACGAAAAAAGTGGCTAGAATATTAGAAAAATATTATTACAACATTGAAAATCCTGCATCATTTGGAGGAATATTAAAATTGTCTAAAGCAACTGGAATACCACCCAAAAAAATAAGAAATTGGTTAATAACGCAAGATGTGTATACTCTGCATAAACCAGTGAGATATAAATTTAAACGTCGAAAGGTTTTATCATATGGTATTGGAGAACTCATCCAATGCGACTTGGTGGAAATGATGAAGTTTTCCAAATACAACAAAGGAATCAAATATCTACTTGTTGCAATAGATGTGTTCTCTAAGTATGGGTATGTAATTCCAATTAAAAGAAAAAATGCTGAGTGTTTGGTTGATGGTTTTAAAAAACTATTTAAACAGATGAAAACCCATCCTCATCTTATTCAAACAGACAGGGGTAAAGAGTTCTATAATAAACAGGTACAGCAGTTGTTTCAGAAAAATAATATCCATCATTATTCTTCTCACAGCGAGTATAAAGCTAGTGTGGTCGAACGCTTCAACCGAACGTTAAAATCGAAGTTATATAGAATATTCACATATCGGAATTCCTATAAATATCTAGATGTTTTAAAGGATGTCTTAAAAAGCTACAACACCACCAAACACAATAGTATCGGATTAGCACCCGTTGAAGTTAGACCAGAATTAGAACCGTTAATTTTTCAAAAGCTATATGGTTATAGAATAGAGTCAAAATATAAATTTAATATTGGTGAGCAAGTGAGAATATCGAAAACGAGAAAAGTATTTCAAAGAGGGTATTTACCTAATTGGACTGATGAGATCTTCATTGTGCATAAACAGTATCCCACAACTCCTCCTACCTATGTCTTAAAAGATTTGAAAGATATGATTTTAAAAGGAAGGTTCTATGAAGAGGAAATTCAAACAGTTGTGAAAACCACACATGATTTTTGGAGAGTGGAAAAAATTTTGAAAACGAAAGGAACAGGTGAAAATAGAGAGTTTTACATAAAGTGGAAAGGATTTGACAATCGCTTCAACTCTTGGGTCAAAGCATCATGGATGAAATCCTAACAGACTTCTATGTGACATTACCCAGCAATTCTAGCATGGGTTACTTTCCTCAAAACACGCAGGCATCATATAGAACAAAATTATCATCGGCGTTAGTGTTATCAGGTCGATGGGAGGTAGGATTATCAGAAATTTTCATACCAAGAAACTGGTTTAATATAGCAGGCCATAACAATAGTTATAAAATTGAAATGATAAAAGAAGAAAATTTACCGTCTAACATAATGCAATATGACATAGAATTACCTCATGAGATAGGAGTAAATATCAATGATTTTTGGGTGAACATCAATCGCGAAATTGAAAAAATCGTGAATATTCAACCAAGTATACGATTCGCAACGGATGAAATCAATACAAATATTATCGTTGAAATATCTAAGGGGTTTGAAATATTGATAGGAAAAATTAACGGATCGAAATTATTGTATATGTTGCATTTACCGGAGGAAGATATTGTTATAACAAAATCAAGTGTGTTTAAGTTTAGACGGTCGACACAATCTCTTAATGGTCAATCATTTGCAATTATTAACAGAAATCCCAAACATATATCGACACACATTATCCCATTAACTCGTATAAAAAAAAATAATAATAATAATAACGATAAATTTGATGAGAGGGTTTTTAATATAATAAATGACAATATAGCAATATTAGAACTACAAAATTATTTAAAATTTATTTATGAACCTATAAGAAATGAACTGGAAATTGTGGTATCTGATTATGCTGAATTATGTATGACAAAAGAGTTTGCTAGATCGTTTTTACAAAAAATAAATTTAAGAGAGGATACCGTAGTAAAAGGAACAGCAAAATATGTTGTAAACCCTCTAATTGATACAATAGCAGGAGAGTTAATCAAATTAGAAATTAAAGAATATTATAAAACAAAAACACATACCACACATTCAGAATATTTAACTTTAAACGAAGGGATGTACAAGAATGCTGATCATTTGTTTCAAGAATTTAAATATGTGAAACTCAGACAATTACCAAATTTAAAAGTACATTTGCACATACCGCCAAAATGTGAAATGATGTTTGACAAAGGATTAGCAGATCTATTGGGTTTTACTAGAAATATCAGTTTTAAAACCGGGGATTATGTCAGTGATTATCCTATAGAATTAGATGCTGGAATAACCGAAATATTTGTGTATACTGATCTAATAGCTCCACACCATGTAGGTGATTCATTTTCACCAGTCCTTCGTGCTATTCCTTGTGTAAACGAGAAAGGAGATCAGATTGTGAATCACTATGATGTACCTGTTTATTTTCCCGTGCGCAAAAATTTTGTTGAAACTATTGAAATAGAACTTAAAACAAGTTCGGGCAACAACATTGTATTTATGGGAGGGAAAACTTTTGTGATGCTTTCCTTCAGACGCAAAAAGCTATAAATTCATCGTCATAAATTTTGGTTCATCATTCTGTATGTAACCATGCACTTAAACATCAAAGATTGTGAAGCGTATTATTGTAATCAAGTGGGAGGTGGAGGACCTTATTTTCAGGGTATCCCACACCAACGAGGTTATGGATTTTTCGGTGATTTGGGTCGATACCTCACACCGTTGGCTATTAAAGCCTCACGATATTTAGGAGGACGATTATTAGATACTGGAAAAAATGTCTTAGCAGATGTGGCATCTGGAAGCTCGTTTAGAGATGCAACCCGCAATAGATTTGGTGAAACTTCTACAAAAATTAAAAAGGATATTTTTAATAAATTGCAACAACATGGTCGAGGAAAAAAAAGGGGTATAAAAAGAAAATACAGCGGAAAATCATCACACTCAACAACAAAACGTTGTAAAACACAACGCGATATTTTTTCATGATGGATACCAACAACGTTATATGTCTCAAAAGCGAACTAGATTTGTTCAATAATGTTGCAATTCAACTAGGGATTGATTCGTCTACGTTTTTAGAAATCCATCCAGTGGCTTCCCTAACAGATACAACACCTCTAGAGTTTTATATTAGCGGAAATGGAGAACACTATTTGGATTTATCTCACACAATTTTACATCTCCAAGTAAAAGTTATAAAGAAAAACGGATCGAATCTGGTTGATGCAGATGATGTTGCTCCTATTAATTATTTTTTAAATACTATGTTTTCAGAATGTGCTGTGTTTTTAAATGATAAACAAATAGCTTCACAAGCAAATTATGGTTATCGTGCTTTGTTAGAAAGTTTGCTGTTTTCATCAAAATCATCACAAGAGACTATGTATAGAGCTGGTTTGTTTCATAAGGATACCTCTTCGAAACATGATGATGTGAAGAAAAGCGGAGCAAACGAAGGATATAAGAACAGACAATTAGCATGCGAAAAAAGCAATGTTATGGATCTTATAGGAACGTTGCATTTCGATTTAGCAACACAACCGAAATTATTAATAAACGGTGTTAATGTCCGCATAAAATTGCAACGAAACAAAGACATATTTTCTTTAATGTCTGAAAATGATTCATTTAAAGTTGTAATTCAGTCAGCGAGTCTGTATGTAAGAAAAGTCTGTGTTGCTTCATCTATCATGCTAGCTCATGAAAAAGCGTTGGAAAAAGGGGTAGTGAAATTAGCTATCCGACGAATTGAAGTAAAAGCTTTTGCATTATCAAGTGGTTTACAATCATCCACAATAGCTAATGCTTTCATTGGCCAGTTACCCACACGGTTAATTCTAGGATTTGTATCCAATGATGGTTATAACGGAAACATAAAAAAAAACCCCTTCAATTTCTTGCATTATAACTTAAATTATTTGACAGTCTTAAATGGTGGTTTGATGATACCAGCAAAACCATTTCAACCTAATTTTAATAATAATACCTATGCAAGGTGTTATCTAAGTTTGTTTACGGATTTAAATCGATATCATAATTCTCAAAACATAAATATTAATTATTTGGAATATAAAGACGGTTATACGCTATATTGTGTGGATTTGACTCCTGATCTCGCTGCAAATGACACACATACCAGTGTCAATAAAACCGGAAATATTGCTCTAGATATGAAATTTGCAACACCCCTTCCTGAAACTGTTACGTTGATTGTTTTTGCAGAATATCGCAATACTATCGAACTAGATAAATCAAGAAGCGTGTTCACCGATTATTAAACAGCTGTTATTATATATAAAAAAAAAACATTTTTCGCACGTAACTCAATACAAAAATGAACACAATTTCACTGTGTAGATTGGCATGTAGTGATTACAGGTTAAAGAATGGATTTGCAGGGGTTTATGCATCTGATAGTTTACCACATGGAAAAACTCATTTTAAATCATTTATTGTAAACTTAGATCCAAGAACATTATCAGGTAGTCATTGGATTGCTATATATTTTCATAATAATATAGCATACTACTTTGATAGTTATGGAATACCACCACGAAATAAACACATGGTTTCTTTTATGAAAAAAAATTCTAACGTTATTAAATACAACCATATATGTTTTCAAGATGTTCGGACAACAACTTGCGGGTTGTTTTGTTTATACTTCCTTTTTCAAAGTTCACGTCAATTACAAATGTATCATCTGCATATTAGACACAGAGACAAAAACGAAAAGTTTATCAAGATGTTTGTGAAAAATAATTTTTTCCTATCAACATGTTGTCACACCTTCCATGCAAAGGAACAGACCTGTGTACCACTTTTAAACATGATATCTAGATAATCACATCAATTACTTCACTAGATCTACAATGGAGCGGTATGGATTCTTGCTCTCTGATTCAGAACTAGGAAATTTTATATATGTGCACCCATCACTTTTCAAAAATTTATATAACTGTATGCAATCAGCAATAGAATGGAAATCTAGCGAACAACGATTTTATTTCAAAATCTTAAATAACTGTGATATAATAAATTGTATTCATAAAAGACAGCATGATAAGAAATTTGGATATGTATTTCTATGTGAAGATTGTTTAACTAACCAGTATTTAATATGTTCATGGTCACAAAACTTTTATAATGATCTGTTGGAGTGTGTTGCTGGTGAAAAGAATCGACATATCGATGGAATTGATGTAACTGATTTCAGAAATAATAAGAAAAAAATTGGATATTTTTTTATATTGAATAATGATGAACTTGTTGCTGAATTACATGCATACACCAATATACCATAATATTTTGTCTTCTATCAATAGTTTGGAAACATGTTTAGAAACAATATTGATGTAATTTCACACATCCTATGCGATGTGATATGTTTTTCGCTGTAATATTGTGTTTATTAAAATAATAAATATATTTTAACATATGTATGTTTCATTTTTTAAAATCTATATAATTTCACATACTAATAACACACAAAATATATATATATATATATATATATATATATATATATATATATTCATTTTAAAGAAACAACTTTAATCAACTATTAATTATTTTGTTTAAAAATAAACCAGAACAGACAACGATGTTAAGAAATGGTAAAAACGATATTATTAGTAATTATATATATATATATATATATATATATTTTGTGGAAATATAGAGCCTTCTTAAAGAAACACTTCCAAGAAAGGAGAATATTATTGAAAAAGGATGTTTTCACTGCAAGTTCTTCAGAAGTTTATTATTAGTATGAGAGAAAGTATATAACCTCAGTGCTAGAGATCAGTTCTAACATACAACATGGTTGTATTAGAAAAAGTGGTGTTCATCTCATCAGGAATATCCCTAATTTTCGGAGGGATTTTCATCATTTACTCGGTTGCTATAGAGTAAAATATCGGTAAGTTAATTTTTTATTTTTACAATCAGTTCAAAAGTTTAATAGAGAGAGAGAAGAAGATCTTGATCAGATAAAGGTAAGATGAAAGTTGTAGGGTCATAAGGCAGAATAGGAGATGAAGTTCTCGCACCGGTACCTCAAGTGGTTAGACTCTCGTCTGGTTAGTCAAAGATCTATGGTTCAATTCCGGTTGGATGTATGAAGGTTAAAACTTTAAATTATCTGTTATTGGATTATGCTGTGAATTTTTTTATTTTTACAATCACTTCAAAAGTTTGAGAGAGAGAGAGAGAGAGGAAGATCTCGATCAGATAAAGGTAAGATGATAGTTGTGACTATAAAGCAGAATAGGAGATGAAGTTCTCACACCACTACCTCAAGTGGTTAGAGCGTTGTCTGGCTAGTCGGAGATCCCTGGTTCGATTCCCGGTTGGGAAAGTGAGTCCTTTACATAGCAGTCTAATTGTTCTTTTTATCAAATTGTATGTTTAACAAAGATGTATCAAATCCTATAATATAGATATATGAAGATTAAAATTTTAAATTATCTTTTATTGTGAATAGAAAAATTTATAATGAAAGATTATTTATATTTATATTTGCAGGAATAGGAATAGGACAATATTAAAAAACTAAAGAAAATCGGTAAGTGGAAATCAGATTGTTAAGATTTGAAATACAATCTCTTCTTTAACTTTAGAAAAAAACCGCTAAATGGTTTTTTTTTTCATTATGCCTTGTTTTTTTTTCTTGTGTTTCTATTGTGAGAAATATGTTGGTTTTCATTGTAAACAAACTTACATCTGATTTTCACTTACAGGTAGTTATTTGTTAATATTGAATGATAAAGAACACGAAAAAAAAATGAATTCATTTACAAGTAAGTATCCTAAAACTAGTAATCATAATGTTTACATGTGAACGTAAAAATAATTTTCTGATAGTTTCCAGCTTCTTTTTTAGATTTTGATCATATTATTGGCGAAGAACATGAAAAAACATTGAAGAGAAAAAGAAACGATGGTATCTTCAAGAAAGAAAAGAACCCGAGAAAGAATTTACCTGAACCATCTGACTGTTATAATGAGACAGATTCTGTTTTATCAAACGGTATAATAACGTATTTTTATTTTTTTTTCCGAGATTTAAAAGACAATTCATGTAGAATTAAAAAAATTATTTCATTATTTTTCAAATTATCTACTATTTTTTAGATGTAACTGGAACACAACAACCACCAATAAAGGAAATGAAAATAAAGAAAAGGAAACACTCCGTAAAAGAATTCGAAATTACACCTTCAATTTCAAGTCATCCATCTCATGATCCAGAACCTCAACCTGCATCCAAATATGATGTGGTGTTGAGTCACGATAGCGAAGGTAAAAAATTGATTCCTGATTATTCCGTTTACTTAGGTAACGGTCTCAGTATTCAAATAAAAGAATTTAGGAAATCGAATTACATATGTCTAACCCGCGAATATGAAAATGTAGTGAAAAATCGGTTTAATATTCCTATAACTGCATTAGACAATCTTATAAAAGGAATGCAATTTATTATTTCATTTATAAAATCTTGTGATAAATAACCTTATTATTACTGTTATTTCTCATCTTTTGATTTATATGTTTTATTTGAAGGAATACTCATTTCAGAATTATGTTCAAACATTTCGTACCGATTTGGAAAATTATTCTGATCCATTAACTGCGTTAATAGATAATAAAAATGAAATTTTTAACTTATTAAATAATAGCGTATCTTTAAGAATACGTTTTATTATATGTGAATGTGTTGAATTCATTAAATATGAAAATATAGAAAAAAATGAATATATAAAACAAGAATTTTATTTTTCATCATTTTGCGAAAGATTATTATCACAATATCAAATAGATGAAAAAATAGATAACGCTATCAAAAAAATAATATCTTCAATTGAAAACTTTTTACGATTAGGTAGTGGGTGGATCATTAATGATATTAAATATATTGAGCTGCATTTAGGGTTATATAGTGAACCAAACGGAGGGTGTGGGTTTGTAATACTACCAAAAATATTGAAAGCTAAAAAATGTGTCATCCATGTTAAAAATTCTGATCTAAAGTGTTTTTTATATTCTGTTTTAGCTGGAATATTTCCTATGATAAATAATAAATCCAACCCTACTTCATTTAAAAAATATTTAAAATATTTAGATTTCAATTTTCTTAATTACCCTGTTAAAATAACTCAAATACCCGAATTTGAAAGAAAGAATAATCTTAAAATTAACGTCTATGGGTATGAAAATAATCTATTCCCGATATATATTAGTAAAATTAAAAATAAGAAAGAAATAGATTTGATGTTATATAAAAATCATTATTTTTTTATTTCTAATTTCAACAGATTGTTATGTGTGAAAAATGGATTACATTTTCATTGTAAAAATTGCCTTTCATCATTTCAAAGAAAAGATACTTTAAACACCCATCAATTATTTTGTTTAGAGAACAAACCCGAACGCATAAGAATGCCAAAAGACGGTGAAAACTTTATGAGATTTAAATCATTTCAAAAATTATTGAAAACAAATTTTGTGATTTATGCAGATTTTGAAAGTTTGATCATACCTCTCGAAACAGTATTCCCTTCACAAAAACAAAGTTATACAGTTAAAACTCAAGTCCATGAACCTATCTGCTATGCATTGTTTATTATAACTGATGATAAAAAAATTGTTTATCATAAATATTATAGAGGTGGTGATTGTGTGGAAAATTTTCTTACAACTTTGCAAAAAATAGAGAATACTTTATCTAACTATCTGCAAAGAAATGTTCCAATGATCGATTCTGATTTTTCAAAAAGTTCGAAATGTTATATTTGCGGTAAACAGTTTAAAACAGGAGATATAATTTCTAGAGACCATAACCATATAACGGGACGATTTAACGGATTATGTCACTCCTCCCCATGCAATTTAAATTTACAAATATCGCCTTTTATACCTGTTGTTATTCATAATTTAACTGGATATGATTCTCATTTGATTTTTAAAAAAATTTCAAACAGATTTGCCAAAAATATTCGTGTTATACCAATAAACAATGAAAAATTTACTACCTTCACAATTGACCGATTAAAATTTTTAGATAGTTATAATTTTTTAAGTTCACCTCTATCAAAGCTGGTTGATACTTTAAATATATCAGATTATAATTTCCCTATTTTTAATGAATTCTTCCCCTCAAAAAAGAAATATCAGTTATTAAGAAGAAAAGGTGTTTTTCCTTATTCATATTTAAATAGTGAAATAAAATTAAATGGTGTTGAACTCCCCTCTAAAAACTGTTTTTTCAATGATCTCACAAACGAGCACATAACTGAAGAAGAATATATGTTTGCGAAAAAAATTTGGAAAAAATTTAAATGTAAAACTTTTGAAGATTATCTTAAATTATATTTATTTTGTGATTGTATACTATTAGCAGAAGTGTTTGAAAGTTTTAGAGATATCACTATGAAAATCTATAATTTAGAAGCATTGGAATTCATATCAGCAGCCGATTTAACTTGGAGTGCAGGACTTAAAATGACAGATTGCACCCTTGAACTCATTAAAGATGTAGATATGTATCTGTTACTTGAACATGGAATACGAGGAGGGGTGTGTATGGTTGGTAAAAGATTCAGCGAAGCAAATAATATTTATATTCCAAAAACATATAACCCTGATTTAGAAGAAAAATACATAATATCTTTAGATGTGACTAACCTTTACGGATATGTTATGTCGAGTTATTTACCAATAGGGGATTTTAAATGGTTGAGTTCTAAGGAAATAGAACAATTTAATATATTTAAAGTTACACCCGATTCAGATATCGGATATATATTAGAAGTAGACTTATCCTATCCAGAATCCTTACACGATGAACATGAATCTTTTCCTTTGGCAGCGGAACACGTTGAAGTTACTTATGATGATTTATCACCATATCAAAAACATTTATTACATCAGTTTAATTTAAAGTTTAATAAAACAAAAAAGCTTATTCCAAATTTAAACGATAAAAAAAGTTATGTAGTTCATTATTTAAACTTACAATTTTATTTAAAACAGGGAATGATTTTAAAACAAATTCATAGAATAGTTTCCTTTCGCCAAACACCATGGTTGAAACCCTATATCGAATTGAATAATAACGAACGCAAGAAGGCGAAAGGAAACTTTTTTAAAAATTTTTTCAAATTAATGAATAACGCATTTTTTGGTCGTACGTTATTAAATGTTAGAAAACTAAGAAACGTTTCAATCGGTATTACCGAAAAAGAATGCAAAAAACACTTACAAAGTTCGTGTTTAGATTATTTTCAACCGGTTAACGAACATTGTGTTTTATTTAAAAAAAAACGTAGTACTTTATGTTTAAATAAACCGATTTATATTGGATTTACTGTATTGGAATTAAGCAAACTTCACATGCATCGAATTTACTATGAAGTTTTTAAAAAATATTACAATGATAAAGTCACATTATTATATACAGACACTGATAGTCTGTGTTTAGAAATAAAAACTCATGATATTTATGAAGATATGGCAACAGAACTCCCTAATATCTTCGATTTTTCGAATTATGAACAAGATCATTTCTTGTATAATACTGGGAACTATATGCGGTTAGGGTTTTTAAAAGATGAAACAAGAGGTTTACCTATTAAAGAGTTTTGTGGTTTGAAACCAAAAATGTATTCATATATTTTTGGAACGGAATGTAAAAAAACAGCAAAAGGAATAAAAGCTAGTGTTTTGAAAACTCTTCAACATGATAATTTTATCAAAACATTACGAAATGATGATTTATTACGAAATAAACAATCTCAAATTATTAGTAAAAATCATGAGTTGTGTACTGTTAACCTAAATAAAATTTCGTTAAGTAGTTTCTATGATAAGAAATATATATTAGATGATAAAATTACATGTTTGTCTTACGGACATTATATGATAAAAAGTATAAAACAGGAAGAATAATTTTCAATTAAACTACACGGAATTAAAATACTTGATCTCACACTACATGAGAGAAATACACAAATCATGATTTTTAATTTTAGTGATAATTTTTATAAATAATTTTTTTTTATCTTTTTAAAGTATATGTTTTTAACTATATATCTTTTTAAAGTATATCTTTTTAACTATATATCTTATAAACATTTTAATAAGATAGAATATGTGACTGTTTCTACTCAGATGAAAGAAGTCAGAATGTGATGAACTCTTCTAGTCAAATGGAATGACTATATTTTGTATGTTATAAATAATGTGTTAACAAAAAATAAATGGTGTTTTTATTTTATATGGTGTGTAGTGTATATTATTCAAATAATTAAAAGGTTAAAAACTTTCCAATTTGAAATGATGTGGTGGTAACTTAGACGTCAAAATAGAAACACGAATTCATAATCATGGCTGGTGTGCCTCCTAACAGTGGGGCTTGGTCGACGAGTTCTTTCGTTCTAAAATAATCATTTTTTTTTCAGATAACTCGCAGGAAGTTTATGCATACTAACAGGAAATTCCTAATCGTATTTCTTCTGGGATAAGAATATATCTAAAATTGTATCAAGGTTGTTGAATAGAGCTGGACTGAAACACGAGATTATTTCTGTATTATCAAAAAACACAACTATTTATAAAATGGAAATACATTTCTCTAGAAAACGAGTTATCAAAATACATTATCGATCTGTATATAAGAATTCACTCTTAGTTACCATTTAATCATCATGAGTCGACATGGTCCTACTTGTAGGGGGTGTCGATATAATGGTGTTAATTGTAGAACGTCTGCTTCAAACTTACATCAGCCAACATTCTGGAACGATAGTATCTGTGCTATTTGTTTGGAAGGCCAGGCAGATTGGACGATATTCTGCGGGCATACATTTCACCAAAGTTGTATTAGTGAATGGTTCAGAATAAAATTCAGCTGTCCTGTCTGCAGACGCACACTAATTAATATGAGGAGAGGGAGGAGATAGATATATGATTTAAGATGTATGACGATGTATTCAACGAATACATCTAAAAACACAATCATGAGATGTACATTCAGAACATTAAAGGTTAGGGGTTATAAATTCTTATACTTTATACCCGTTAACTCTCATACGGTCATATAACACTCATCTGAAGTTAACGGGTATAAAGTATAAGAAATTATTCCAGAAGTGATCAAACACCACTACTCTTTCCTTATATATAATAATGTATAACGAAAGTATTGTGACGGGGTCGAAAATTCGAATTCGAGTTTTCGACGGGGGAGCACGTTTCAAGCATCCCTGATCACGAATCGAACATTTTTGAAGTGATGTCTGTGTGTGTGAGAGTATGTGTGTGTGTCAGTGAGTCTGTGGAGACGATAACTGCCGAACTAATGAACCGATTCGAACGAAATTTGGTACAAAAATTACAATCCATAAACACATGAAAGCCTATTGTTTTTATACGCAAACGAATGTTCAGAACCCCGCTAAATTTTTGAGTGAAATTTTGAAAAAATCGTTAAAAAATCTAAACCTCTAATAAAGTTATACAAATAGACATTTCTTATGTAATTTTTCATTAGAAAACGATTGACATAAATTTTAAAACGCTAACATGAACCGTTTTCGACGTATTGCACATTTTTCAAAAAAATTATCAAAAAGTCATATAAAAAAAATATTTCCTATTGAGAAACATGTTCACTTTTCATATGTAATACCATGCGATAAATTGGGTGACATCATTCTCGTGGATCTAGCTTGTTCCATTCATGAAAAAATATACTTTGAGTAATACTTTTGTATTTGAATGCCAATAGTCATTTATCTGCTGTAAGAATAACTTATGTCTCCGTTCAGAACGCTTGGCGAGATTTTGGCGACGAATTTGGTGGAATGTCGTCAACTTGACGATTTTTTTAAATGTTGCTAAATTAACGAACATCTCGCCAAATGGATAAAAATGACGCTAAATCAATGAAAATGACTACTAATTGACGAAAATTCAATATCTTGGAAAGGATATAAATATCTACTAAAAATAATCTATTTTTTTTACTGTAAAAGTAGTAAATTCATTGCATTATATATGGAAAGTCATGTGCTGCCCACATCAGATTTTTTTAAAAGTAGTATCGAACCGAGTACACAGTGCTACATTGTCTTTGCTTACTATTAAAAAACCAGCACATTTACTAGATTTTGAGGTATAAATATTAAAATCATTAAAAATGGAAAAAAATTAATCTTCTTAACTTTAACGTGATGATTGCTTGAAAAATAAAAAAATAATGTAGCAAATAAAATAACCATTTGGAAAGAAAATTACTGATTCTTATGATTTATATCTATATTCCATAGTTTAGAACATATTTCAAGCGAAAATAAGCAAAGTGATGTCATCTCTTCTATTTTGGCAAAGATTTTTGAGACTCATATTGTAATACGGGTAATCTTCTACTAACACACTGGCATATTTTTTAATCTGCGACAATATAAGCAGTACAGGGTTGCATATATTGATTCAATTTCTTTTTTTTTTTTTTTTTGTTTACATTTTGCTTACAAAATTAAATTTGCTTACAAAAGGGGCCTGTACGTTTTATTAGATCTGCCCGTGAAGATAATTTTGCATAGTGAGAACAGATATTCTTAAACTTCTCTTTAGAAGCAATAAATTTAATATTTTAACAGAATTTGCACATGATTGCAAATTATAAGTTTCTTTATATTATACACTCCGTACTCCGGGTATGCTGCTAGTGTATTAGATATTTAAAAACACTTATAAAGTATATGGAAAAATTGTGTGCATGCTTGCGTAAAATGTAGAATTCTCCACTTTTATCTTTGAAAGTTATGTTAGCAGTATCCATATCCGCTTTGAGGCGTAATACTACTGAGGCATGTTTACATCTATTTTATTTTAATATATTGTATGCGTACCGTCAAATATAAAGCAATGTAATATTTACAATAATAAAATATTTGACTTTATATATATATATATATATTGTTTATAAAATGACATTTTAAAATAAAATACCAAATTATGTCTAAATTCATAAATAGGGACTCTATTGAAATATCCATGATTCTTAAATTGTCAAAACATGTTCGTAAGGTTTTTGCGTATTTAATCGATATAGAATTTGGAAATTTTTTAAAAATGTTTTCCTATAAAGTATGGGAAATAAGTAAGATTATAAAATATTATGGCACAAAATATAAAAATTGCATTTCATTATAATAGTTTCAGAGATTTGGTTGCTAATAATTCGTTTGAAAAATGCTTTAAATACATATTGTGAAATGTGTATCCAGAATTCAATAGATCGTAAGCACAATTACAGCGGGCTAACTCAATGTGGCATAAAAATATCAAATGTTGTACATATAAAATATTAAAAACTTATAGCAAAAATTGCAGATAAATCTATCTAAAATTATTTCTAAAAATTTTAAAAACAACTAAAGCATTAGGACCAAAATTATAATTAAAGCTATGTGCAGAATTAAGTTTTAATGACCTTTAAATAGAGTTAGTTTTTTATTAATGCTTCTGCATTTGTAATGTAAAGTATGCAAATAAAAATGTATGATGTAAGTAAAAATATTTATATTGGTAGAGCTGTTTCTAGATCAAGAAGCATATTACTTAAATTATGATGAGGAGAATTTGGGGTTCTTTTAGAGTTAAGATTGCTCATTTAATAGATTGCTAACGCATGATCAAGAAGTCGGTGATTCAAATACTTCTGCGGACACGGCATATTTCTTTCTCGAGAATTAAACAGGAGTGTAATACCAAAATACTTCTTGAAAACACTGGGAGTTTGATGATACATCCATTGATTTTAATTTGTGAACGAGGGAAAATATATCTTTTTAATCGAGATGTTTATATGAAATTAATTCTAACCAGCATCGGCACCTATATAATTTATCCGTAGGCGAGAGGTGGGGTGGGGGGGAACTCAACGATAAGATTAACAACATCGACTAGTTGTTTGCTGTCCGCCTTTGTGATTTTGCGATTTTGAAGTGCCCCCTTGTCTTCCTGTATGGGCGTCCATGCTAACTAGTAATACTTAATAAGTACGATTTACTCTGAACTAGAAATGAGATCATGCTCATATTTCAGATCATATATCTTTATATAAAATGCACTGAAAAGTTATGATGTAAAATCTAGCTGACATTTTCAATGAATGTAAACTATTATTATATTTTATTTCGAAAGTAAAATTTTATCATACGACACGTCTTTACGCTCATTATTTAAACTCATATTTTTCTTCCCTAGCCACCAAATCTTGCGAGTCGCCAAGTTCTACCTCGAAGGGAAAACATACGAGGATACCGAAAATAACTCTATAACTATCAGCAAAGTATTCCAAATGTTTTTTTAAAGTGTTAGAATTACATTATAAGTCTTTTGCGATATCACAAACACCAAAAATAAAGCAAAACTTCTAATTATACAGCATTAAAAGCAATTATATTAATAGCCAAATGAAATGCACCATGAACAATGCATATAGCAAAATTACATTTTAACTATATTTGCAAGATATATAATGAAAACAAATCTTATCCATGAAAAGAGCAAAGTCCTCCTTTTACATGCAGCCGTAAGTACAACAGTACATAACCATTATTTTACCATTTAAATTACTCAAGTACACTCACTCTCTGTCAGAAATCGCCATTGAAACGTATAGGGTTACAGTCGGGAGAAAACGCGTTCTGGGAAAATTCGTCCTTACCACCTGCCTTTATCTTTGACGCCGATTGCAGATCATGACAACCAGACCGTCTTGTCTAGACTTGAAACGAGACTGGAATTCGTTTATCCACTTGATTATTCCTTATCAGAACTCAATGGAGAACGATGTATGCCTTTTATCAGTTTCTGAGAAGATATGCAGAATAATTGAATTTTATCCAGAAAGGTAAATAGACGTTTTTAAAGTTTTCTCACCAAATAGTGGATATGATTTAATTGACTCCTCAATTCCTGGAATTACGCATAGAGATTCCATGCGGAAAATCGGAAAAGTCTAGAGTTGGGTAAATATGTTGGATGTTTGCTTCTTTTGTTCGAAACCAACGCTGATTAAAGTTCTTAAATTAATAAAATTTCTAATATGCAAGTATTCTTAAAGTAATTTTATCAACTTTCAAAAAATGCTAGGATAGATAAAAAAAAATGCTTTATGTCTTAAGCAAAGAATAAAAAAGCTGGTTAAAAATCACAAACACACGTTTTCATGGTTAGAAATCAAACGTTCTGTTCAGCGTACCGTAGAAGGCAAATATACACACACCAAGCAGTGAATTAGAAACCTGGGAATATGTATGCAAATTTGGTAAATAATTTGGATTTATGTAAATAAATTACATTGGTACACGTGATAGCAATATCGCTGTAAGACTGCTGTCTGGGCGTGTTCCCAGAGAGGAGGAGCAAAATTTGAAAAAGAAAAGAAAACAGATGTGTCTCTGTTTGAAAAATGTCTTATTGTGGGGGGCTGTTTGACAGAAACCATAGTTGACGGAACAGAACAACTAACTCACTAGCTTCTCTAAAGGTGAGATATTTAAAATTGTAAGGAACATTGCTGCCCCTACCGAGAGTCGAATTTTAGATCTCCTAACTGGGCAGCCGACACTCTACTGTTCAGCTATTGGGACGAAAGTGCAAGCTCTTAATGAAGTGTACTCTTTATTATCCACCCTCTAATGTCAGATTGGCGGACAACTGATAATCTTGCTGACCACCTCCTGCTATTTTTACCTCAGATTTGCTTCCTGCCACTACTATTTTTACTCATGTTAGTATCGTGCGTGGTCGTTATCCTCTCAATTTGAAATCGGCGTTCCATCTTCCAGAGTCCACTGAATCCGTACTAGTCGTACTAGGGCCACTTTCAGACCTACCTCTTTGCACTAACATACAGGGTTTATTTGTTCGGGCGCCATTGTAGAGAATCTTTCTACCCCAACCGGAAATCGAACCCTGGATCTCCGAACTGGCCAGCCGAAGCTCTACCATTGCGCTATTAGGACGAATTTGCAAGCTCTTATTGTCGAAGTGAACTCTGCAAAGTGTATAATAGACTTCGATAAAAGCTTGCACCAACTGATTTAGACCCGAACACTGTAGCGAATCGGTGTACCTTTCAGCGAAGAACCTGAGATGCGTTTAGAAGAGGCGCCATGAACTGCGTCACTAGACATTCAATGATTGGAAGAAGGTTATGTAGTTGAACGAATCACGTTAGTTTGTACCGAAGGCGAGCGAAGCATATGACCAGAGCACCATGGAGTTATTAACCCATCTTGCATTTTTTGCGCAGTCCAAGGTTGTGGTTGGGTATCATGCTGTTGAGGAATATTCTACTGGTTTGGTACGGGTGTCATCCATGTAGTAGTTGAACATTCTTGCCGATCACGTCTGCAATGTTTCATTTTTACCCCACATGCGACGGGCCTTTCAAGGACTATAATGATATGCTATCCACCGCTCAGAAATCGTGCAACAATGGTTCCTGGAGCATAACGCTGACTTCCACTATATGTCGAAAAAACAAGATTTAAATCCTATCAGGAACGTTTTAGACATTTTGGAAATACACATCCGACAGCAAATTTGCACGCTGCCACAACTGCCGCCATGTTCATGCGGAGTACGATCACGTTAAACATGTGGGCCGAAAGTCCTTCCGAGAGGTTGGTGGTAGGGGAAGGAGGGAAAGGTCCCTGTGGATGCCTCCCCCACTGGGTTCCGGTCTAAATTGGGTGGCACTTCCCGGACGTCCAAATGGTTACCTTAAACCTTTCTGGTAGGTCGAACGGTCTGGGTCTCAAACAAACAAACAAACATCCGACAGCAATCTCCTCTGCTATCAACTGCACATGAGCTTACGATCTGCTTGTCCAACATTTAGTATTCTCTTGACTTAAATGCATTTAAGCACCTTGTAGAGTCCACGCCTAACCACACACGTGCTGTGATTTAGGCTAAATGTGGTTCAATAAAATATTGAACCTGGGTTTCTTATTCACTGGCCGGTGTATGTAAAAAATTTAGTCGCATACAAAAATTTATTTTAAAAAATACACATTTTTATATGATACAATCTGCGTAGAAAATACTGCGTTGAAAACTAATTTGACAAATAAGTATAGAGAGCAATTTCATCCTCCGCTAGACATTATCCTACATGTATAAAACATCGCTAATTTAAACCAAACTTTTGTCGTATAAAACAAACAATTGCTGTATAAAATGAATGTTGAGTTATATAATAAAACCGGTATCTTGAGTTAGAATAAATCGATTTCTAAACCAAAAAGTCGGTGAAGGCTGCAGTCCGATGGGACCGAAAGAGTTTTGCGTAAATAACATTTTGTAAAATGAAACTCAACTTTTGTAATATCGGAAAAGAAAATAACTGGATCCAAAATATAATTATATACACTTATAGGACTTTCAAAGAGCTACAAATTATTGCTTATTGTATACAACTATCATTCTTAATTTTTAAGATATAGACAATGTTATATTGTTATTTATAGCAATACGTAACATCGTAGTTTTTGGAAAAATTGCTGCTTATGAAGTTGGTCCTTGGATTTTCAAGCAGTGAGTATATGGTTCCCCTAGAACGGAAATAGGCAAGCGCCTCTGACACTTTGTCAACGGATGTACTTGAGTTACAGAGGGCGTCACGACGGGCGGTCCAGTGGGGAAAGTGATCTTTGGCTCGCCACTGGCCGCAAGTGCGATCGAGACCGTTGGATGTTAGACCAGATGGTATAATAATTTCAGGACCTTTAGCCAAGCCCCGTGTCAACATTTCACCAATAGTACATATGTAACCTTATTCCCGCCAATTGCACAGCAGGGGTTACGACGTCAGGGCGACTCACGGCGCAGGGGCGTCGAAGAATAGGTGAGAATGATTTTGGAGATTTCGAGAGATAGCCACAATTTTGAGATGAAAATCGGGAGTTGACTTTGAGATTCTGAAGTGTGCTGGTCTAAAAATACAGAGATGGAGCTGCCGAGAAGCGGAGTCTGACTGGGACGTGGTGCTACGGGAAGAGCCTGTTATTGTGTGGTGCCGAAACATGGAAATTAACAAAGGGCCAATGCAACAAGTTGAATGCCTGGTAGACTAAAATATCTGAGAAAAATTCTGTGGGTATTTTGGCCTTATATTATTAGTAATACCGAACTTTACAAGAGTACCGGTCAGAAAGCAATCGAAATTGAAATCAAAAGCCGGAGATGGACTGGACATGTTTTTAGAATGTCACAGCATAATATCCCTGCTGTGTCACTTACTTGGACACCCGAAGGAAAAACATCTCGAGGTCGAACTAACTTGGTGGAGGCTAATGAAACAAGAAAGAAATCAGATTGGATGGCCGAGCTGGTCAGAAGCAGGGATTGCTGCACAGGATCGACCAGAGTGGCGAGGCAAACTGAAGACTTTATGTGCCACTAGCCACGATGAGTGATGACGATACTACCAAGGGGTGCATGATGCACTAAGTGATCATACCTTCCTGATTATTTATATCATCCTGTTTGTAGGACAGAGATCTCTTGACTGTTATACTGAGCGTCTAGAGTTTTGTGGATGAAGAATTTGCCTAAAATTGCACCGTGCAGTAACTTTAGATGGACATGAAAATTTGGTGTGGACAACACACAAATTTCCCTACATAATACAAGCACTTTACTCCTTTCAATGCGAAATGATGATGGACAAAATCCCCGGCACGATATTTTTAACGCTAACTATGCACTGACATTTATCGCTTTTCTGGATAACAATATGCTAAAGTATTTTAAAGTACCAAATGTATTTCGGAGAAATATAACTTAAAAATTGAAAATATTGCTAACATCTGCTATGCAATATACCCCATTATATAAAAATATCTTAATTATGATTTCATCAATTGAGGTCATTTTAGCGTCACTTTTGTCAATTTGGCGACATTTTCGTCGATTTGGTCTCATTTTAAAAAGTCGTCAAGTTTGCGCTATTTTGCTAAATTAGTCGCTCATGTGGCCTAATTTTTCGCTAAGTGTTACATATTTGATGATACAGGGCACGAAGACGTAAGAACTGCTGATTTAACATAAGTACAATTATTAGAGTTAAAGTAAATAATATCTTCCAAAAAATCTGGTTTAGATGTAGTGCGGGCATGAGCGATGATTTTTGCTTTAGAAAGTTGAAATGAATGATTGTTAGACCAACAATGTCTGGAAACTGATGACTTAGCTGTTTCTTGCTTAACAGCCACCCTAGATTGTTTTTACGATATGTTCGCTCTTAGAACTAGCTCTCTTTGTCTGGCTGTTGTAGGCAAAAGCTTATGATAAATTAACGGAATAAATACCACTTTTTCGTATTGTATAAGTAGTGTGATAACAAACAATAATTAAATCTACATAGTATTTAATTTGTATACTTAAAAGGCTAGATTTTCACAGATTAGCATATTTATTTAAACATCTGAAGGAAAATGGTCTTACTAGTGAATTAACAATACTATATCCAAATCAGCCGACGCAGTGGTCGAGTGGTCAAGGCGAGCGTTTCCACAGCAATTGATCGTTGTGGGTTCGAATCCCACATAAGGCATGGATGTGTGTGTTGTGGGCGTAGTGTGTTCCGCCCCCCTCTGGTGCGCCTGGAGCAACGTCTTAGGACGCTAAATGGTTCACGTTCTGGTCGCTGGCGAATGACGAAAGTCAAGTGCCTGGGCATTAAAGAAAAAAAAAATTCAAATCAGACATGTATAAAATTTTTACAGATATTTTTTAGAATATACTACTAAAATACAATCTAAATTAATATTTAACTAACGTATCCATAGCTTTATAAAATAAAGCATTATGAATATTTTTGTCCTGCACAAACTCTATTTCAAATCCCTCTAAAAATGACTTTCTTAGACCTTAACATCCTCCACCACTTCTTCCCCAAAACAATAAATGTAAGCGATAATAATGATAAATTGCCATAAATTGCCATAAATATGAGTACCACAGACATCTTCCGATTTTCGGTTATTTACAGATGTGGTACTTTGGTTGATTGCATTTTATCGGCAGCACCAGACCAGACGAGACTGACCTGTCTAGACTTGAATCTAGACTTAAGTCGGAGTTCATTTATTTGTTAGCAGAGCTAAATAAGAACTCTGTTTCCCTTTCCAGTTTCCATACGGACCACGTGGGTTCTTTGCTTTCATTCGGACTTATAAATGGGAGTTTAAAAGTATTTTCGCCGAATATAGAGGATATGCATTAATTCATTTAACAGTTCCTCGAAGCAACTATTTCGATTTCATTTGTAGAATTGATCGTCTCTTTAATGCGATATATGGATTACTATTGTGTCTTTTGCAAGCCAAAAACCTCTTTATTTTTACAATGAAAAATCTGATGGGGGCAGCACATGGCTATTTATACATAGCATAATATAGACATTTCTGATAAATCTTACATAATAAAAAATATGTCTTTATATATCTGTCTCATGTGTAGCATACAATTGTAGCTATCGACAGTCTTGTACAGAAGTAGCTGAACTCCCGAGATAATGCACCTCGCTGAGATTTTTCAAAATGTAAAATTAATTTTATTAGTTATTTTAAGTTGAAACTCAATTTTGAGGTATTTTCACACAAATATCCGATTCTTCTTCGCAATCAAAATTGTTATCGCAAAATTATCCGATTGACGCCATCAGAAATATCGGAGAGCTTTCTTTCCAACGAGCTTAAAACGAAAGCGTAGTATAATTTCGCAATATTTATGTAATTGAAAATACATCGAAATATGCTCGTTTAAAACAGATTAATTTTTATTTTGCCACGTCGAAAAGTTGAAGATTTGTTCAAATATAATTTTTGATACGGATGGGGAGTGCTTTCCAATGAAAAGAAAATGCAATTACACATTATTTAATTTGACTATGAAATTTTAGTTAGGTCTACTAAAGTTGACTAATTTTGACGGTAAAATACACTTCTTTCCCAGTAAGACTAACCGCATGAGTGGCATGGTTTCTATGTTAACACAGTAATACATTCATCAAGGCATTTTGTTCTTTTATCCACAAGGCAGGATTATGCGTAGCGGTTGCTATGTCGTAAGAATTTCATCCAATTTTTTAAAATTTAATTTTAATAAAATATACTATTCTTTATTCGATGTTCATTAACTACTGAGAATGTACTGTCGGTTTTAAGAATGTTTGCATACCCAATTTCCACAACCAATGAGATGCATGTGACATGAAGTTTAAAAAATATGTATAATTAAAACTACGATTAAATTTATATCTTACACACACCGGCCAGTGAATTAGAAATCTAGGAATATGCATGCAAATGTAGATCACTGGTAGATTTATGCAAATTACGTTGGTCATGGGAGGTACACGTGATAGTAATACCGCTATAAGACTACTATTGGTGTGTGTTCCGAGAAAAGAGGGGCATAATGGGGAAAACGGCAGATTTGTCTTCATATGTAAGAGGTCTTATTGTGGGGGTCCGTTTAGCAAGACGATTTTCAGAACAGAACAACTCACTGGCTTCTTGAAAGGGGAGATATCTAAAGTGTATAACAGTTGTAAACGGAACCTCCAGCCATTGTTTAAAAGACTGGAATATGGATCGAAATCCATCAATCAAGCCCGTGATTGACGGCGTCCCAGACGTCTTATACGGCGAAAAGGGGATCTACTGTGCTCCAACTACCGGAACACTTCAATAGGGAGTCCTCCCAACCGATCTCGACCAGAACAATGTGCAGGGAATTGCAGCGTATCATTGTAGCCAGTCGCATGCCAGTGCGGAAACTTCTCATGTCAGCGAAGAACCTAAAAATGCGTTTACAGTGACGCCGGGAACAGCGTCACTGGACATCCCATTATTGGAAGAAGGTTATGTGGTCAGACGAATCACACTACACCTTGTTTTGTACCGACGGCAGGCCGAGAGTATAGCTGGAGTCCCATGAAGCCATAAACCTCTTTTCTCCTTGTTTGCATAGTTCAAAATTGTGGTGGAGGTATCATTGTATAGGGCATGTTCTGCTGGTTTTGGTCTTGGTCCACTGGTGCTTCCGGAAAGTCGGGCGCTATCCATGGAATACTTGAACATTTTTGCCAATCACGCCCACCCTACAACGTTGCAGTTTTACCCCACATGCGGCAGGCCTTTCATGTACTTTAATATTACCATCTACTGCTCAAGAACCTTGTAATAATAGTCCATGGAGCAGAACTCTGACTTCCACTATATACCCTGGCTACCGCAAAGACCAGATTTAAACCCTATGGTCAACGTTTGAGACATGTTGGAAAGACACATCCGACAACAATCTCCTCTGCCATCAGCTTTACAGGATCTGCTTGTCCAACGCCGGGTATTCTCTTGGGCTTAATGCACTCCAGCACCTTATATAATCGTATGTGTATCAATGAAAATGAGTTTACTGAAGTGTACATATATTATGAGGTGCGTTATTCCAAACGACACCCCTCCCTCCCCCATGTTCCTATATACGCCATATCGTTCTAGGGTATAGCATTTTTCGATAAAGCTAATCTCAGTCAATATTTTGGTCTAAAATCGCTTTTACAGATCTATTGAGTGTCATAGTAAATTTGTTTAAATTTGAAACAACGAATAAATTTGCTCTTTTCTTTAAGCTTAAACATACTTTATCACATCATAATAAATATGAACACTTTTCAAAATTTCAGTTTTAGGGCTAATGATTTTTACAACGCTTTTGAATTAGAAACAGTTTTATAGGAAAACCTTGCATGTTTCTTACACAACAGCAAACAATGCATGGGGCGTTTTTAGTATGGCTTTATAGCTGCAATTATTTTTTTTTACAATGCAACGTTTCATAGAAATTTTGAAAAATGTAAATTCTTGCTGTTATATTTTACTTTCAAAGTAACGAGGAAGAAATAAAGACTTTTACAAGTATTTTCCTTTTATTGAATAAACTAGTTGTTGAAATCCTTTGTTGTTTGATGATACAAAGAACATGTTTTATGTGAAGAAAATTAATAAAAACAAACAAAAATCAGACAATGGAAGCCAACAAAACATTGTTAATAATGGCAAGTTCAAAATAGCTCAATTCAAAAATAGAACTTGGAGTTTTCGATACAAGTCTAAAAATATTACAAATAGGACTGCGAATATATTGATTTATTAGTTTATAGACAGAAAATAATAGTTTACAGACAAACTAAAAGTTCATTTAATAAGTATGAAACAAGGATCATAATATTAAGGATATTTTATTTATCTTCAGGACGGAAAAAGAATCAGTTACGATAAAAATCTAAAGTACTTAGGGGTGCAATTTGATCCCAAGTTCTTTTGGACCTCACATTTGAATGAAATAAAAAACAAGGTTCTGAATTTTCACGGAAAACTAAACAGAATAGTAAGAGCAACATGGGGACTTAAACCCGAAATTAGAAAAGAAATATATTTGAAGGCAGTTGAAAAATTTATTACATACGGAGCAGAAATCTGGTACAGAGATATCAGAAGGATTAATGATAAATTAATACAAATCCAAAGAATAGCGTTATTGTCAATAACAAAGTCCTATAAAACTACATCCAATATGGATCTCCAAGTTTTGGCGGGGTGCTTGCCACTTGATTTGAAAGTGAAAAGAGAAACAACTCTCTATAGAGGAATACATTGGGAGGAAAACTTCTTGATAGGTGAGGAAGTTATAGAATATAAAGACATAGAACAAGAAAGGCATTCGAAGAAACCTCCTTGGAAAGAGGAAATATGGAAATGGGATGAGGTAATCCCAAATAAGGATCATAGGATCATATATACAGATGGTTCCAAGATTAATGGAAGGGTAGGATGTGCCTTTGTGGAATATAAAGAAGATATAAACCTATATGAAGAACAATATAGGTTAAATGACAATACCACTGTGTATAATGCAGAACTTTATGCTATAATAAAAGCAGTTGAATATATTTTAAACCAGAAATATGAAAAAGTACATATTTGTACAGATTCGAAATCTGTGTTACAATCCATAAGTTCTTATGGAAATAATAATGAAGAAGTTATAAAATTAAAAGAAGAATTGACAAAAAATATGGAAAGAATCAAATTACACTGGGTAAAAGCCCATGTGGGACTAATTGGAAACGAAAAAGCAGATGCATTAGCAAAAGAGGCTACCGAAAAAATAGAAATAAATTACATTTTTAAATGGAGCAAGCAACAAATCAAGAAAAAGTTGGAACTGGATTCTATTACGACATGGCAGCAAAGATGGGAAGAAAATCGAGTGGGAAAACAACTATACAACGAAATTGGAAAAGTTTCTACAAGAAGACTATGTGGAGATTTTTATATAAATCAAGTTTTGACGGGACACGGAGCGTTTAAGGAATACCAGCATAGATTCTTCGGCAAAGATAGAAGCTGCCAATGTGGGAGATCAGAAGGAAATGTAAAGCATACAATCTATGAATGTGAATTATGGGATCAAATCAGGAAAAATTATTTTCCTGCTAACTATATAAATGTTAATATTTTTAAATTATGTATGCTACCTAAATGTAGAAAAGGAGTAATAGAAATTATGAAAAATGTGTTGGCAATTGAGATGAATTTGGTGTAAATAGAATGAGACTTGCTGTATTTTCTTGTATGATATTTTATGGAAGGATTTTATTGTAAATGTGATTATGAAATATGTGATAATTGTAAATAAAGTATAGAGTTTCCTATCTCTTGTTAAGTTTTCAATCTAGTAGATTGAGTATTATTTTAGTAACTAGTTGTTACTTTGTTGTATATATTATTTCATTATTTTATTATGAAAGTACTATTGGTCCTTTTATGGATTATAAGATTGTATTTTGATGGAAACTTGTAATTTTGTGACCCTTAATGAAGGGAATTGTAATATGTATTTGTTTTGGTTTAATAAAGTTGAGGGACCCATCAGAGGATGACTCTCTTCAGATGGCAGGACGCGTTTGCCCTGGGCATTGCTGTCTTTTTCTTGTTTGGCGCCCACCTTCCTCTTGGCCTTTGGTGTGAGTGGCTGTGGTGGTTGGTTGGTGCCGCGTGGCCTCTCGGCCTCGCCCTCTTGTGCTGGGTGGGCTGTCGCAGCGATGGAGTATCTTTCCCGTGTACCTTCGGGTGGGTCGGTGTTTCCTTTTGTGAGTTATCTTCAGGACGTTATTCCGCAAGGAGAAAAATCGTCAAATATTTTGGCAGGTGGTTCTAATTTCGATATTTTAATATTTTGAACTATTTTGCAAAGGTGGTTTTAATTTCGATATTTTATTCTTTTGAGAAGGTGGTTCTAATTTCGACATTTTAATATTTTGAACTATTTTGAAAACGTGTTTTTTATCTCTATATTTTAATATTTTGAACTATTTAGAACATGTGGTTCTAGTTTCGATATTTTAATATTTTGAACTATTTTGTAAATGTGGCTTTTAATCTCGATATTTTAATATTTTGAACTATTTTGTAAATGTGGTTTTTAATCTCGATATTTTAATATTTTGAGCTATTTTATAAAGGTGGTTCTAATTTCGACATTTTAATATTTTGAACTATTTTGAAAACGTATTTTTTATCTCTATATTTTAATATTTTGAACTATTTTGTAGATGTGGTTTTTAATCACGATATTTTAATATTTTGAGCTATTTTGAAAATTTCGAACAAGCCACCCACAAAAAGAAAGATATTATTCATGCAAAATCATTTCGGTGCCATAGGACTGGAACTAGCGGTTATTTTTAATCACTATGTTATAAAAAATACATAATGGTTGAACAAAGCATTATTATTCATAATTGTCACTATGATAATTCAAAAATTACTATAAAGTGTTGTCTCGAGCATCTCTTAAACATCAAATATACTTACATATTAATTTATTACTGAGTTATTACTTTCCTTATATACAATAATGTATAAGGAAAGTATTGTGACGAGGTCGTAAATTCGTATTCAAGTTTTCGACGGGAGAGCATGTTTCAAGCATCCCTGACCACGAATCGAACATCTTTGAAGTGACGTCTGTGTGCGTGTGTGAAAGTATGTGTGTGTGTGTCAGTGAGTATGCAGAGACAATAACTGACGAACGAATGGGCCGATTTGAATGAAATTCGGTACAAAAATTACAATCTGTGAATACTGGAAGCCAATTGTTTTTATACGTAATCGAATGTTCAGAACTCTCCTAAATTTTCGAGTGAAATTTTGAAAAAATCGTCAAAAAATCAAAACTTCTAGTAAAGTTGCGCAAATAGGCATTTCTTATGTAATTTTTCATTAGAAAACGATTGATATAAATTTTAGAATGCTAGCATGAACCGTTCTCGAGTTATTGCAAATTTACAAAAACATTATCAAAAAATCATAAAAAATAAAAAAATGTGTTTCCTATTGAGAAACATGTTCACTTTTCATATGTAATACCATGCGATAAATTTGGTGATATCATTCTCGTGGATCTAGGTCGTTCCATTCATGAAAAAAGATACTTTGAGTAATACTTTTGTATTTGAACGCCAATAGTCATTTATCTGCTGTAAGAATAACTTATTTCTTCGTCCATAACGCTTGGCGAGATTTTGGCGACGAATTTGGTGGGATGTCGCCAACTTGGCGACTTTCTTCAATGTTGCTAAATTAACGAAAAACGCGCCAAATGGATAAACATGACTCTAAATCATTGAAAATGACGACTCATTGACGAAAATTCAATATCTTGTAAAGAATATAAGTATCTACTATAAGAATAAAATTTTTTAACTGTAAAAGTAGTAAATTCATTGCATAATATAAAAAAAGTCATATGCTGCCCAAATCAGATTTTTTTTTTTAATTTAATCGATGCTTGTTTTTTGTTTTTGAAGAAAAAATTAATCGTGTTATTGTAGAATAAATTAGATTTTAGATTCTTAATCGATATTGTTTTAGTTAATATTATAGTCTTATATAAAATTATTAGCTTTATTTTGGGTATCCCCCCTCCCCCCACACACGCATAGCATGCGTCATTCGCCACTGTCAAAACAATTTAATTCCATTATTTTTATTTACAGCGATTTGCTTTCTAAGTCTAGACCAACGTGTCTAGACATGGAATGAAAATAGTACTGTGCTGTAAGAAACAGATTTTGATTTATTCCTATTTTATTTACGTGACGGATTTGTTTCGAAATGAAAATGAAATTCGAATTAAATGGAATACGGGTTATTATAATATAGGCTTTTGTTTACGAATTTAGTTTCGACAAATAATCTTGGAAAATCTATTTCTATATTTGGTTATGTTCCGTTGAAGTAAGTGCACATGAAAAGGAAAAAAAATCTGATGTGGGCAACACATGACTTTCCTTATATAATGTAATGAATTTACTACTTTTACAGTAAAAAAATAGGTTTTTCTTATAGTAAATACGAATATTCTTTCCAAGACATTGAATTTTCGACAATTAGTCGTCATTTTCATTGATTTAGCGTCATTTTTATCCATTTGGCGAGATTTTCGTTAATTTGGCAACATTTAAAAAAGTCGCCAAGTTGGCGACATTCCGCCAAATTCGTCGCCAAAATCTCGCCAAGTGTTATGCACTAAGAAATAAGTTATTCTTACAGCAGATAAATGACTATTGGCGTTCAAACACAAAAGTATTACTAAAAGTATATTTTTTCATGAATGGAATGAGCGAGTTAAACGAGAATGATGTCACCCAATTTATCGCATGGTATTACATATGAAAAGTGAACATGTTTCTCAATAGGAATTTTTTTTTTATATGACTTTTTGATAATTTTTTTTAAAAAATGAACAATATCTCGAGAACGGTTCATGTTAGCGTTCTAAAATTTATGTCAATCGTTTTCTAATGAAAAATTACATAAGAAATGTCTATTTGCGTAACTTTATTAGTGGTTTTGATTTTTTGACGATTTTTTCAAAATTTCATTCGAAAATTTAGGGGGGTTCTTAACATTCGATTGCATATAAAAGCAATAGGCTTCCAGTGTTTACGGATTGTGATTTTTGTACCAAATTTGGTTCGAATCGGTCCATTCGTTCGTCAGTTATCGTCTCCACAGACTCACTGACACACACACACACACACACATACTTTCACACACACACACACACACATACACACACACAGACATCACTTCAAAAATGTTTGATTCGTGATCAGGGATGCTTGAAACGTGCTCTCCTGTCGAAAATTCGAATTCGAATTTTCGACCCCGTCACAATACTTTCCTTATACATTATGTATATAAGGAAAGTAAAAATGTGAAACTTTTGTTTTGAGTTTTGAAACAGTTTTTTCCCTTCATTCCTGGTGCGTTTGTTATTAATTCCAAGTAGACGGATTTCTTTTATTGATATTAAAAATATTTGTTTTGAAATTGCGTGTTTTATTTCAGTAAATTAAATAAGAAAAATTCAATAATCATTTCAAATACGCAGGATTTTTAGTTTCTTTATCTAGTAATGAGCTAATCAGATTGGCATTTGTTCAAATTCTGTTACGAGTCAAATATGACTAAGCAAGTTATTTATTGAGTATGCCTTTTTTTTCTTTTCGACTATACTGTGCCTTTGATGTTGTCACGTAAAATAATTAATACTCTCTGATTTTAAGACTATTCAAGAATATATTTAAGATCATTAGAAAAGTTTTAGGATATAAAGTTACATTGATGTACTTAACTTAATGTACTTAATTTTTTTTTATTTATTACCCAGGCTTTCCAGCTAACCCACAGGGTATGGAACAGTTACAGGGGACGGTCAGGAAAAACACAGAAATAACAATACACAAACAATGACAATATACATAGAAATACAATACAGACAGAAAACAACACACAAAAAGAAAACATACAAAAATTGATATAAAAATTTGATGTGGGCAGCACATATATAATGCAATGATGCCTTATATAATGCCTTATATAATGCAATGAATTTACTACATTTACAGTTGAAAAAAAGGGTATTCTTATAATAGATACTTATATTCTTTCCAAGATACTGAATTTTCTTCAATTAGTCGTCATTTTCATTGATTTAGCGTCATTTTTATCCATTTGGCGAGATTTTCGTTAATTTGGTACCATTTAAAAAGTCGCCAAGTTGGCGATATTCCGCTAAATTCGTCGCCAAAATCTCGCCAAGCGTTGTGGGGGGTGAAATAAATTATTCTTACAGCAAATAAATTGCTATTGGCGTTCAAATACAAAATAATTACTCAAAGTATCTTTTCTCATGAAAAGAACGAGCTAGATCCACGAGAATGATATCATCAAATTTATCGCATGATATTACATATGAAAAGTGAACATGTTTCTCAACAGTTAATATTTTCTTTTAATTTATATGATTTTTTGATAAATTAATTTGAAAAATATGCAATATCTCGAGAACGGTTACTGCTAGCGTTCTAAAGTTTGTGTCAATCGTTTTCTAAGGAAAATTACATAAGAAATGTCTATTTGCGTAACCTTATTAAAGGTTATGATTTTTTGATGATTTTTTCAAAGTTTCACTCGAAAATCTAGGGGGGGGGGGGGTTCTGAATATTTGTTTGTATGCAAAAACAATAGGCGTCCAGTATTCACGGATTGTGATTTCTGTTTCCAATTTCATTCGAATCGCTTCATTGGTTCGTGAGATATCGTCTCCACAGACTCACTGACACACACACATACACACACGCTGACATCACCTCAAAAATGTTCGATTCGGGATCAGAAATGCTTGAAACGTGCTCTCCTGTCGAAAATTCGAATTCGAATTTTCGACCGCGTCACAATACTTTCCTTATACGTTATATATATAAGGAAAGTAAAAATGAGGTAAATTCAAATAATTTAAAATCCCCCTTGCAAGGAAAATTCGAAAAACAAAATAAATAAACAGAAAATAAAAAAACAGAAGTTTTAAAAACTTCTTTGAAATAATAAATTCCGATCAAATTAGAGACACCAAAATATTATTAAACGCATTAATAAAAAATCAAATATAACAATAGAAATATGTACAGAAACAGCCTAAAACCAGAAAAAAAAAATACATTCTTTAAGTAGTTGTCAATTTGATCATGATCAATCCTGCAGCAAAGAGATCAAATAATTTCAGACATATGTATTGGGTTAAGGGGAAAAGTTACTTAAAATTTGGTACAGTGTAAAATGCACTTAAAGTACTTAACTTGTTCCATTTAAGGAAGTTATAGATAATCACATATTCAGCAGCAGGTATATATGATAGCTGTACAGCTGCGGCCGAACAAAAAATAAAATAAAAGGCTAAAGAAAAGCACTTTTCTTTATGCGTTAATAGTTGAGCAAATTCAAGGATATCATTTGATAGGAAATGACATCTTCTATAAATCCATATGCAAAAAAAAAAAAAAATTCTGATGTGGGCAGCACTTGACTTTCCCAGCAGACTCAAATTCATTTTTTCTTTATTTCTTTAAGAAGTCATTAAATTGAGTTTCATTGCACAAAATGACACTAAATTTGCATTTTTTAATTCAATTTCTGCTTTTATTTGGTAATTGGACATTTTTCCAAAGGCGGTATAAAAAAATGCGAAATTTCTCAAATATCTCGAGAACGGTTAGTCCTAGAGTAATAGAATTCTTCTTATTCTTTTCCTCGTCAAAAATTACGTATAAAACAAGCATTTAATTGATACATTTGAACATACGTAGTCTTTTCTTAGATATTGGTGATTTATGCGGGCCATTTCGTAAAAAAAAGCAGCTTTTCCGAATCGTACCAAAATCTAATCAGCACCAGAGTATTCCACATGTGATTTATCTACCAAATTTTGTGAAATTTGCTCAATTTGTATATCAGTTAAAGTGAATACATGAGATTTTTGTGGGCCATTTTGCAAAAAAGGCGGGTTCTTTTTTCCGAATTGTACCAAAAACTAATCAGCACCAGGGTCACACCCAAGGGTCTTATCTACCAAATTTTATGAAATTCTGTCCATTAGTTTTTTAGTTAGAGTGGATGAATGACATTGCACAGACAGACAAACAGACACACAGACAGACACACACACAGAGACGTCAGGCTAAAAATAGTTTTTTCGTATTCTAGAGGTCTCGAAACGTGTAGATCCGTCGAAAACTCGAGTTGCGATTTTCGACATGGTTTCAATACTTTCCCTATACATTACCTGTACTGCAGGGAAAGTAAAAACGTTCATAAGGGGCCGTCTTCATTTCAAGCACAGACCAATGGCAACACCCAGTTTTAAAGTCGTAAACAAATTCTACATCCCCAAATTTGTCTAAGTATAAACTTGTATACCGTTCCTGTTGTGATATATAAATATATTGCTGTTAAATAGGAAAAGAATTCGGGGATTATCTTCATATTTAAAACCGTTACTTAATTGACGAGGTTATTGATGTTTGATCAAGTCCTCTAAATAAAGTGGGTTACTAAATGTGTAAATAAGTGGATATAAGAACCATATTTTGATTTATTGGTATTTTATCAAAATGGCAAAATTGTTCGAAATGGAATTGAAGTTGATTTGATGACATTCAAATGAATCTGCAAAATGATTGACTCCAATCAATCAATGAATGAAATTCAACGAGGTAGTGAAATGAATGAAATTCAACGAGGTAGTGAAATGAATGAAATTCATCGGGATAGTGAAATGAATGAAATTCATCGGGATAGTGAAATAAATAAAATTCATCGGGTCAGTGAAATGAATGAAATTCACTGGTTAGTTTTAGTCTCTAAAAATTCACACATCTAGCCAAATTATGGTTAAATTGCAACCCTGATGTGAATGCCAGAGCCACGCCAAAATGCACCTCAATCAACTTTGTTTTGGTTTGCTTTTGGTACAGTTGTTTATTAATTATGAGTATATAAAATGCTGTGTCCCTAATGCTACATTAGTTTCTCATACTTTTATTCATATCAAACAAAATTATTTATTATTATCACGCTGAATATTACTTTTGAATCCGTTAGTATTAACAGATAGGGAGCCGCCTGCAAATATCCTTTCGTTTGTTAGACAGAACATGAGACAAATGGCATGGTAATCCCGCGCTATAACGATTAGACCAAAATATATCTTCCGGTCCGAGCGCATAACTCGGAAAGTGATTCATAGCAGAGATTGACGCAAAAGACGCCCCCACAAGGATTAACAACAGATCAAAGAATTTTTTTTTTCAATTCAATTCTTGTATGCAAATTGAATTAAGAAATTAATATTTGAAAACAATATGAATAGGAATATTGATCTATTTTTTTTTAGGCAACAGCTTCAGAAGAATTTTCTTTATGGCTATGTGACATTTCAACTATTTCTTCTCTATAGTTTCTTCGATCCAAGATAATATTTTAACTAGACATATCAATCATGCATAAAGCATTGATTATGAAACACTTTCCAACGGAAATATAATTTTATTTATACGTCTCTAAAATGCGATATATTCAGCTCTGATATATTTTAAATTATCACAGTACTACACTAATAATATTTGAAAATTTAACACTTCATCGAAAAAAATTAACATTATTCAAATGACGTCACCGAAATGTAAATCGTCTGGCGCTCTATGTAGCAACGAATATTTCATTCATACTACTTTTATTCCAGATTCCAGAGTTCAATAATTTTGCGTGCAAGAAATTCAGAAATTCTTAACTCATCTTATAATCACGTGTTTACATTCTGCATCCATTAAAATTGGTTTTCGTGGTAAAATTAATCAAAGTTTGATGATGATTTAAACTCAAAAATGTTGTAATTGCGTTGGTGCAGAATATAGATGCACTGAAAATTAAGCGGTTTTAAGACGAATGCAACACTAAATATAAATTAAAAAAAATTTAAAAATCCCGATTTTGACACTGAGAAAAATAGATGAATGCCACATTTTATTTTGATGTGTGTCATGTGATTGATCTCTTCATATAATATGTGTGTTATTATTATTTTAATTTTTATTTAAAAAACTACTAAACATATTTTGCTGAATTTTTTTTATCTATTTCTATGGGATAATTTGAATATTTCCGAAAATTTTCGAAACAATTTTTGAATTTTAACTTTGCTTAAAAAATGTTTGAAAAATTAGGTCCCATAGTGTTCAATTTATTTCAGTTTTATAATCCGATTCAGTGCAAAACTAATTTGCTGATATTAATCATTTACATTCCCATATGTAGCACAGACCGTTTCAACAACATACTAAAACTTTATTTTGATACATTTTTTACGGCAGCTCTCGTGCGAACGGACAGACAGACAGAATGAACAAAGTCATAAACACTTTTCAACTAGGTTGGAAAGTCGCCTAATAGCATTGATGTCCCAGGTGTACTGTACTTGTTACACAACTTTTCGAAATGGTGCGAGTAAAACGCAATGTCTGTTTTATTAAATGGAAATAATTTTCTAAAATTCTCTTAAAAATGTAATTTTTTAAATTGGTAATTTTTAACTTAGTCATTTTTAAATTAGTCATTTGCAACTAATAATGGATGCCCCCTAAAACCATCGCAATAATGACAATTTAAAAAATCTGATGTGGGCAACACATGACTTTCCTTATATAATGCAAATGAATTTACTACTTTTACAGTTAAAAAATGTTATTCTAATAGTAGATACTTATATTCTTTACAAGATATTGAATTACTTCAATTAGTCGTCATTTTCATGGATTTAGCGTCATTTCTATCAATTTGGCGAGATTTTTGTTAATTTGGCAACAATTAAAAATGTCGCCAAGTTGGCGACATTCCGCCAAATTCGTCGCCAAAATCTCGCCAAGCATTATGGACGGAGAGATAAGTTATTCTTACAGCAGATAAATGACTATTGTCGTTCAAATACAAAAGTATTACTCAAAATATCTTTTTTCATGAATGGAACGAGCTAGATCAACGAGACTGATGTCACCAAATTTATCGCATGGTATTACATAAGAAAAGTGAACATGTTTCTTAATAGGAAATATTTTTTTTTAAATTATATAACTTTTTGATAATTTTTTTGAAAAATGTGCAATATCTCGAGAACGGTTCATGTTAGCGTTCTAAAATTTATGTCAATCTTTTTCTAATGAAACATTACATAAGAAATGTCAATTTATGTAACTTTATTAGTGGTTTTGATTTTCTGACGATTTTTTCAAAATTTCACTTGAAAATTTAGGGGGTTCTGAACATTGGATTGCGTATAAAAACAATAGGCTTCCAGTTTTCACGGATTGTGATTTTTGTACGAAATTTCGTTCGAATCGGTCAATTCGTTCGTCAGTTATCGTCTCCACAGGCTCACTGACACGCGCTCACGCATACACACACATACTTTCACACACACACACACAAACACACAGACATCACTTCAAAAATGTTTGATTCGTGATCAGGGATGCTTGAAATGTACTCTCCCGTCGAAAACTCGAATTCGAATTTTCGACCCCGTCACAATACTTTCCTTATACATTATGTTTATAAGGAAAGTAATATAACAAACAACCCTATTGAGAGGAAAGACCTGAAATTTTGCATGGTCATATAGAAAGTAATTCTGAATCAATTTCCATCAAAATATATCGAGGTTGTTATCCGAATTTTTTTATAATTTCATAATTCACATTACATACAAAATATTAAAACAAAAATTGCATTGATTTTTTGGGGTAGTTTAATAGTTACGGAATTTAAAAGTCATTGTGATAACTGTCGGAAGTGAATAAAAATCTAAGAAACTTATAAACACAAAACTTTACATAGTCATAATCCAAAAACTGCTGAAACAAATTAATTGAAACTTGATGTCCGTGGTTTAATTTTTATTTAGATTCAGAATTTTGCGCCAAAATTTAATGTTGCGGCTGGTAATTTGCACGTATTTAGATATGAATACTACATTTCATGTAAATTTTAAGCATATAGAGTTATAGAGGATATTATTCCCTATCAAACGCTGCATTTGAATGTACTTGATTATAAATGGTGCGCAAATAACTATAAATGCAAAAAGTACAATAAGGAAAACTTGAGCAACAATAAAAGCACAATAATGACGCGTACAGCTGTTTCGAAGATGCTCTGGACCTCCTTCGTAAGTGCAAGAGAACCAACATACCCGAAGTCCAAAAGTGGAATGAACCAAGAGCCCAGCTGTCCCAAGGCAAATTGGGACATTGCGAATTATGGAGGGAGTGCAACCTACAAAGATGGTCCCTGCACTTCTCCTTCAATTCATATACAGTTCCTTAAGAGAACACCTGCAAAAGGATGAGCAAGCCATGTTTCTGGGAAATATGGACAGCGATGGCTCTGTTACAGAGGGGCGCACAGCAGGGCGCTCGTGGGGAGAGCTGACCCTTGTCCGGTTCGGCTGCACGTGCACGCAAGTTCGTGAGAACCCGCGGTCCACCTGCCAGATATTAATTCTGGGATGATCGCCATCCTCCTGTCATCACAGCACCCAATAACTGGACATTTTTGGAAATATCCAATGAAAATACCAGGGGCTTCAATTGGGGGAACCAGTAACAAACCTGGGGCTTAATTGTATAGGAGGAGACATTTTTCGGATGTTCGAGAGAGTGTTAGATTTTTCGAAAAGAACGAAGAATTGGTTTTTGTGCTTCGGAGAGAAAAGTTCTCCCAAAATAGGTCTGCAGCAATGACCGGCGTATCCGCGGTCGCAGGGCTCCGCATCCAACGACGATCCAACGAAGGATTTGAAGGTACGAAATGCATGTATATTATACTCAGTCTGATGACGATTTGTTAGTCAATTTCCACACTCTCTCGACATCTTATGCCATTCCCACTTGAGTAAAATAATTAGAATGAATTTACTAGGAAACTTAAATGAAGGGGATTTAAATATATATATTTTAAATATTCATGATTTAGGAAATGTCTAACACGTATGTCAGTGGAGAATATTTATGTTGTAGTAAGATTGTTAATTGAATTAATTAAATGTGTTCTTTTATTATTATTTTAATTTCCTTTTGTCAATAAATATATTTTTAATGTTTTATATCATGTCCGTTGTCCTCATTTTCCAATAATTTGATTTTTATGTATTTTGATTCGACACGGCCAATGTCGGAGATTGTTTTAATGAACAATACCACTGAATTATGCGTTCTAACCGGACGTGTGGTTAAAACCCACATAACACCAGCCAAGACGCTTCATTACGGGATTCCTGTGTCTGGCGACACTTACCCCTACATCTAATATATAGCAAGTCCTTTAGATTTAGCGATGTTAAAGTTGAACTATGCACTCAGCTCTTGAAGGGTACTGTGATGAGGTTGCTTGTTCATATATGAGAGGTGCAGAATCTGTCTTGGATGGCTGATCTGACGAGTAGGTTGAAAAGGGAAGGGGGTGGGGACCGAGAATACCAGAAATACCGAGCCAATCAGAACGATTGGACTGAAAAGTGGAATGAGGCGTGATAGGGAGTAGCATAAGGGATTATATACCCAACACCTGGATTATAGAGAGAGCCAATCAGAATGCAGCATTAAGAATAGTCCATCCAATCAGAAAGGAGCATGAAGAATAGTCCAGCCAATCCAAAATAAGAAGTAACAATTCAAGGGAACATCCCGGCAAGACGAGTCAATATCAGAACAAAAATAAATTAGACCTAACAAGGCAAAATGTAGGTTAAAATGGCACATAAGACCCCTAAAGGAATAGAACGAAGACGGGGGGAGGGCGCTCTGCCAAATCGCGGTCAAAAATGGAGTACTGGACACGTCATTAACTAAATTATTGGAATTTTTCTGGATATGTAAAGCTTCAAAGAAGTTAAGATCATAGATTGAAGTGCATTTTTGTATAAGCCTTAATGAAGGAAACTCAAAACGGTGGTCAAATTGATAGCGATATTGAGGAATTGAAGATAGTAGTTGAAGAAGTTTTCATGTTCCTTAATACGGAATTTTAGGACACGAGAGATTGTTCATTTTCTCCGCACCTGTACATTATGTTGGACTGCTTCCAATTTACCTGGATGATTACTTCACAAGTTGCATTCTGCTTCACAGGTTGCATTTCTTTTACAACTATAGTGAAAATACATATTTCGTTAAGTAAAATAGTGTACAATGAAAACAAACATCTCTTGTTGTCCGATCTGTATACTACTGTGGAGACTTCGGGTATGGTATGATTCCGATTCATTTTTTTCGGGAGTTATAGTAATTAAGACCGAAACTTGCCTTTATTATGAGGTCTTTCAATACTAAAATTTTAGGGTGCATTTAGTTATTAAGTAGTAGTAGTTATCATGTAGTCATTAAGATCAAAACTTTTGTCAGGTAATCCTATAATAATCAAATTTTGTTAGGGGGTCATGTAGTAGTTACAGCCGAATATCGTCTTCCTTGGGCGATCATGTAGTCAATGCGTTTTCTAGGGGAAGTAAAATAATTAATAATATTTATCCAGAAGGGGGGGTTGTTGTTGAGACCCAGACCGTCCGACCTACCAGAAAAGTGTAAGGTAACTTACCAGAAAGGTGTAATGTAACTGTTTTGATGGCCGGGAAGTCCCACCCAATTTAGACCAGAACCCAGTGGGGGAGGCATCCACAGGGACCGTACCCTCCTTCCCCTACCACCAACCTATCGGAAGGACTTACGGATCCACATGTTTAACGTGATCGTACTCCGCATGAACATGGCGGCAGTTGTTTCAGAGTGCAAGTCTAGCGCACAAACCACCGAGCTACCGCACCCGAAATGTTCCCCCGTAACCCACGCGGTGTTCCCAAGTGGTCACCCACCCAAGTACTAACCGCGCCCGATGCTGCCTGATTTCGGTGATCTAACGAGAACCGGTGTTTTCAGCATGGTACGGCCGTTGGTTTCTCCAGAAGGGGGGTGCCTTTTTTTATGTAATGACGTAAATAAATCTATCAATTTGGTAACTCAGATAACCATCATATAGGTAAAAACAAAAATACAAAATTTTAAAAGGTAAGAACTATAGCCATTTCACCCGAGCTGAAATTTCTACCTAAACCATGAAGACTTAAACGGTTAGTTTTTTTGTACGGTTATAACTGGTTGAGAGCCTTTAACTAAGAGTTTGACGGAATTTTTAAGAATGAATTTTTACTTTAGATACCATTGTTATAATTTGACATTGCTATTTCATTTTTTTTAATTTAGTGTATATTGGAAGTTTATAAATTTTGTTTATTCCAAATTTAGCGAGTACCACAGTTCATTTGACGTCAATTTTTTCATCTAAACATCTAACCGTTTAAGTCTTGATAGTATAGGTAGACATTTCATTGCGCGTCCAATGGCTAATTTGTACCTTTTAAAACTCTATATTTTCAATTCCTATGTGATAGCTAGCCTATGTGATAGCTAGCTCAGATACCAAAATTGATAGATTTATTTAAGTCATTACATGAAACCAACGAATAAATGTAATGTTTTAAATTGATCCTTCGTGTATTTGCCACGGGTAATTTCATTTCATTTCATCTCATTCCAAATTCCTTTACTACGTAGATTCCCACATTGAGCAGATCGGAAAAGGAATTGGATCCCAACTTCATTATACTGATAAATAACCCCATAAATTGAACACGACGCCAATTTTCTCTTTTGCAAATGAGTGCGGTTTGATAGGGCTGTGAATATGTGGTTTGATGGACCGTCGCACCATTCCAATTTCGCTTCGTTATCGTTTGCAGTTGTGTTGTTTCCTATTTACGGACGAGTAAGCGCATAAGGAGGTGCTTGAGGTTTACATTTTATTGCCTTGTAGAGTCGTCATGGATTGCAATTTGGGTCTGTGAGGGTAATGAGACAATAAATCAGACTGAACAATATAAAGTGAAATCTGTCTATGACGATATTCCAGTGACTAGGAAAAATATCTCTATAAACTATTTATCGCCAAGGACATGTTCGGTATATATATATATATATATATATATACATTATATAGCCGGGGCCGCAGAAAATGTTTTTATATGCAATATAGCAAGAGCCAAGTTTTACTGTATTGCTAATTACTTTCCTTATATACATAATGTATAAGGAAAGTATTGTGATAGGGTCGAAAATTCGAATTCGAGTTTTCGACGGGAGAGCACGTTTCAAGCACCCCTGATCACGAATCAAACATTTTTGAGGTGATGTCTGTCTGTGTGTGTGTGTGAAAGTATGTGTGTGTGTGTCACTGAGTCTGTGGAGACGATATCTCGCGAACGAATGGAGCGATTCGAATGAAATTTGGTGCAAAAATCACAATCCATAAATCCTGGAAGTCTGTTGCTTTTAAACGCAATCAAATTCTCAGAACCCCCCTAAATTTTCGAGTGAAATTTTGAAAAAATCATCAAAAAATCAAAACCGCTAATAAAGTTATGCAAATAGACATTTCTTATGTAATTTTTCATTAGAAAACGATTAACATAAATTTTAGAACTCTAGGATGAACCGTTCTCGAGATATTGCACATTTAAAAAAAAATTATCAAAAAATTATATAAAAGAAAAAAAAATTCCTATTGAAAAACATGTTCATTTTTCATATGTATTATCATACGATAAATTTGGTGATATCATTCTCGTGGATCCTAGCTCGTTCCATTCATGAAAAAAGATACTTTAAGTAATACTTTTGTATTTGAACACCACTAGTCATTTAACTGTTATAAGAATAAATTATTTCTCCGTCCATAACGCTTGGCGAGATTTTGGCGACGAATTTGGCGGAATGTCGACAACTTGGCGAAATTTTTAAATGTTGCCAAATTAACGAAAATTTCGCCAAATAGATAAAAATGGCGCTAAATCAATGAAAATGACGACAAATTGACGAAAATTCAGTATCTTGGAAAGAATATAAGTATCTACTATAAGAATAACCTATTTTGTTTTTACTGTAAGTGTAGTAAATACATTGCTTTATATAAGGAAAGTCATGTGCTGCCCATATCAGATTTTTTTGTTTTTACTTTCCCTACAATGCGTTGCATATGTAAAGGGGAAGTACTGAGTGAGAAATTCGACTCTTCGATTTGGGCGACTGTACAAATTTTAAGCATTTCTGAATACGAATTAACCATTTTATCAGTAATCTCTACATTTATTCCGTCTGTGAGTGCATCGGATGTATATCTCGTGAATCCACATAAAATTTATTACCATTATTATAGTCGTAAAATGCAATAAACTCATTATTTTGCAGATATCAATCAGATCAGGTAATGGCTATCAATTTTTCGAATTTTTTTAATCAAAAATAGAAAAAAATATGATTTTTTTTATATTTTAAAAATGCACAATTATGGGCGCCACTTATAAGTAGTATGTTTATTAAAAGTTGAAGAAAAAGAAAAAAAATCTGCTATATGTAACTTTACATTTAAAACCGAATAATGTACAATCGAATAGGTATGATAACAGTTAGCGTTCAAAAATATTGCATGTTTTTAATTGTAAATGAAAGAAAAGCCCGCCACCCCCCCGAAAAAAAAATACATATGTTTGTTATACTTAATCTTTGCCATTCGCACTTGCTGTTTGTTAGGGGACTGACTTTAAATTGTCAGTATTAGAACATTCTAATATTTGCAGTTATTTTATAACTTCTTTATACCAAATATACAAACCAGATCATGGCCTTCATAAGGGGGTGGCTAGCACGGCTACACCCAGGAGGGCCCGCCTTTCAGGTTTTTTTTCTAATTCACTAATTGACAGCCGCTAAACAACAACAAAAAAATGAGGCACTGGTTTTTGTGACTTTCAGAAATTTGAAAAATAACAACTGTAACATGATTTTTTTTTATCAAAGAGGGCAGTAGTTATAAAACACCGGCGGATCGGTGAGGCGGTGCCGGAGGAGTTTCCCTCTTTGGGGAGGGAATTTCCCTCTTTGGGGAGGGAATTTCCCTCTTTCGGGAGGGGATTTCCCTCTTTTGAGACGATCCTCTTTTGGGAGGATCCCTCTGACAGGGTCTTTAGACCCCCCAGGAGGGAGGCTGCCTCTCGGAGGCCCCCCTCTTTTGGGAGGAAGTTTGGTGAGGCGCAGCACCGGAGGCATCTCGAAAGAGGGCAATTGCGAAATATGCCTGATGACTCATACCCTCGGAGTGAATTGTCTTGAGAGGGGATGACCCTTGACCTAAGGAAGGGGTTTCAATGGATGTCGCAATCAGGGATTGTACAAGCTGGAAATGACGCATCGCTGACTAACCGGAGTACATACAAAGGTACATATGTTGCAATCGTCGATTGCACAATCCCGGGAGCACACGTCCTTCCTCTCTGCTGGCTGGGAACAAAGTGAACTCACTTATCAGTGTGACGTAGTTAAAGCGCTCTCTGGCGAATTTTGATGAAGTGCTGCCATCTATCGGCATTTTTTCCCAAAAGAATTTAATTTCTCACTTGTCAGGAGCGGGACTCGAACTCGGAACCATTCCATTACAACGATAACGGCCTACCCGTTATGCCAGCTGGCTCACGCTCCATATAAAGTTATCATCGAAGAGTACGTTATCAGAGGAAGCAGGAGATAGAATATTTTTCGCTCGGCGCGTTATGAATAGATTGAATAGTGATGTATTTTATAAAGGGATTTCGGCGCGTTTTAAAACAGAACGTTAAGTTACGAATTGAATATAAAATTGTGTTGTGAAAACTATGATTTTTAAAACAAATTGAATACGGATTTCCAGTGAACACACAAATTGTGTTAAGTGAACAAGATTCAACCCTTTTAAGTGTGTACTTAAAAACAAATTTATACACGTACACAATATTTTAGGCAAGCTTTAAAATAGCGCATTATACTTAGCTAAAATTAAGTGAACAAGATTCGACCATTCTAGGATATATACCAATGTGATTTTTTTAAAATAAATCTAACAGCATATATGTCGATACGACTATTATAATAGCGAAATGATTTTTTTTCTTTTTATAAAAATAATAATGAAAATTGGAACTCACATCCGACGTCTTCACTAGCTGCTGTCCAATCTACAAATGAGACATATGCACTCATTACGCTATTAAAAATTAGATCTTATCTATAATGACGTCAGCATTTTAAGCTGTTGCCACCTATTTTTTTATTATAGTATATTTTAATAACTGGATACTTCAAGGGTCTGATACCAAATAAACAAGTTTGAATGAGATTGATATATAATTTCAAATGTATATTCGATTTTTTTTTTTTTTTATGAATTGAATACACAATTACGCATTTTCAAAATTGTGTTAAGTGAATAGGATTCAACCCTTTTGTGCACTTAAAATTTAAACGTATTATACTTAGAAGGGTTGTTCACTTCATTTTAACTAAGTGTGTACTTAGAAACAAATTTATACACGTACACAATATATTTGGAAAGCTTTAAAATAGCGCATTATACTTAGCTAAAATTAAGTGAACAAGATTCGACCATTCCAGGATATATACCAATGTGATTTTTAAAAAATAAATCTAACAGCATATATGTCGATACGACTATTAGAAAAAAAAAATCATTTCGTTATTATTTTTATAAAAATAATAATGGAAATTGGAACTTACATCCGACGTCTTCACTAGTTGCAGTCCAATCTACAAATGAGACATACGCACTCATTACGCTATTAAAAATTAGATCTTATCTATAATGACGTCAGCATTATGAGGTGTTGCCACCTATTTTTTCTAATAATATATTTCTAGTAACTGGATACTTCAACGGACTGATTTGCTACACATAATCTGAAATACATCATTTTAATGATATTGTGCATTGAATATAATTTAACCATTTTTAAAGTGGTGGATATAATTGAAATATCCAAATTTAGAATTTAACAAGCTAACGAATTTTCACAGATACACCCCAAAATTTTAGCATTTAGTTTAAATAAAATAAAAACCAACGAATATGATATGACTATTTTCATAGTGCACATCCTAATTTTAGTATCATTATAGAATTTTAGAAGTGTGTGTTTTTATAATGTGAATAGGATTGATTTGACCATTTTTAAAGTGGTGGGTGTAATTGGAAATATTGAGGTTTAGAATTTAACAAACTAACAAATCGAGCATTTTCACCCCCAAAAGTTTACCATTAAGTTTAAATAAAATAAAAGCCAACGAATATGATATAACCATTTTAACAGTGAAGGGTATAATTTTTACTACCGTTATAGAATTTAAAAGTGAGTGTATAGTTTCGACTAATTTTACAGGACACCAACACATTTTAAAATCTATAGAACTGGAATGGACCATATTTCATATACATGTACCTAGATTTCAACACCCACTATTAAAACCTATTAAACATGAAACGAGTAAGTATAGTGTGTAATTTTATCGCACTAACTTTTAAATTTTTTAAATTTTTTTAAAAATGTCCGAAATAGTTGTATTTCTTCGGTAGACATAAATTGCATGGAGTACAATTTTTTTTTTCGACAGCTTTTAAAATAGATTTCTACAGTTGTACACTACGGTTCTAGAATTTTCTAAATACGAATCGACTATTTGAACTACCAATGGTGTTTTTACCGATGCAAATATTTACAGGACAAATATTTCGATGAAACCGAGCTTAGTTGAAGCTTCTAAGTTTGAATATTTAGAAATATTTTATATAATTTTTATATTCACACTGAAAATAGTTATCAAAATTAGAACTCACAGAACGATGAGAGAGATACTTCGCTCTCGCGTTTCGCGGTGGTGGAGTCAAAGGTCGGAGGTCATTGGTCAGCTCTCTTCTCTGACCACTGTTACTAACCGTGGAAGCTTCGCTAACGTTCTGGAATTTTCTGGAAAGGGGCTCTTGAAGTGGGCAAGTCCTTCCCGCTTCTGCCGCGATATTGAACTGGGAGTTTGAATGTAAGGATGTATGTCTAATAAATCTTTATCACGACAGGAGTTTATTGAAACATTCTGAGCAAAGATATGGTTTGGTTTTACACATATTACAAAAAAGTCATGACCTGTTTGGTTAACTTTCTAGCTGTAATGCGCCCAAATGGTTTTTCGTCATATAGCCGAAACGGACAGTGAAATACAATCATCATAGCGACGTGTGTGTTATATTCTGCTTATATTCTATAACGGAACAAACACCTCGGCGAGCGATCGCCGCTGTGTGCGGCCTGAACTGTGGGCAGAGCAAGAATAGCTCAGCACTCAATGTGTTAATGTTCACTATAGAAAACCTTATTTTTCTATCAACTAATCACCTTTTAGTCTACTTCCCTTATTTAATTTAACTCTTTAATAATGAGAACCTCGATAAATTATTCCGTACAGCGAGAAAGTTAAATATAAAATAAATGACTTTGGAACACATTTGACCCCGCCCCCTCATTTTTCGTCCCAAACGAGAGAACATTTTGGACGTTCTACGTTCGAAAAATCTCAGACGTGTCGCCGCCCTACGACTCCGAACTTTTATCTCACCGACGAAGTTTTTCTTGTTTCCACGTCTTGAATAAAATATAAAATTTCGAACATCCACGCCCTTTTCGCTAAGTTAATCAATCTCGTGAAAAAACTAAAAGTATACATTGATCTCAAGTGATGTACGTCACTGCGTAGTTTTGCTGAAAAGGTAAAAATTCTATTGTTGTAGATTTATATGTAAAAGTGTGTTAGCGTGAATGCAGTTTTCCTTCGTTATTTTTAGAGAAGCATTGTCATCATGTCGGAAAACATTTTTCGCCGGGTTGAATATTTGAAAATTTATTGACTATAAAATTGATAATAGTGCAGAATCCACTTCGGTAATTTCGTCCCAGTAGCTTAAAGGTAGAGCGTCGGCTGATTACTTCCAACATCCAAGGTTCGATTCCTGGTAGTGGCAGCAAGGCTCTTTACAATGACGACCGAACAAATCAACCCTGTAGGTTAGTGCACGGAGGTCTGAAGACCCCAGACCTTGCTACTCACATAGTGGGTTTAGAGTAGCTAGCTGCACGGCCGGGAAAGGATACCTCCTGCACGCAGGAGGCACCCAAGGTCTACCATCCCGCCAAACGAACATTTATTCAGGCCTAAAAGTATAACAAATGATGAAAAATATGGTGGTTAAACGGACAGGTTTACATTATATTTGAACTTGACAAGTACGTCCATTTTTCAAAAATGGGAAAAGGGTTATTGCGAATATAGATAAAAAGATCATTGAAAAATAAAATTTAGAGTGAGGTATATTTAGATGTCGGAGATCTGAAGACCCCAGACCGTGCGACTCACATAATGGGTTTAGAGTAGCTAGCTGCACGGCCGGGAAAGGATACCTCCTGCACGCAGGAAGCACCCAAGGTCTACCATCCAGCCAAACGACCATTTATTTAGCTTTAAAAAAGATAACAATTGATGAAAAATATTAACGTAGCCTTTTTTTTAAACAGAAAATTTGAAGAGAACACAATAAGTTCATAGAAGTTAATAAAGATGAAATAAAGGGATTCATTGATCAAAATTAATTGAGAGCAGAATCTACTCCTAAACTTAGGTCACTTTATTAGAAATTCCCATGGCAACAAGGATATAGTTTTTAATTTTATCTACTGAAGAGGGATTTGAACGAACTTTGGAGAACTAAATTGGTTTATTAGCTATTAATCCCACCACATGACGGAATACATAAAGTTATGCAAGAATTTCACTCCTATCGGGACACTTACAGCACTTTCGCTGCTAAAATATCCGTTGCACACACAACGCTTAGGTCTTCCCATACAAATTACGGGGCAACTCAAAACATTTATCATGCTTTCCTGCATATTTAATTTTCCCTTCCTTGTGAATCCTCTGAAGCATTAACCCTTCCTATCCGAGTGGTATCTGCCCCCCTATAGCGCTCCCGGTGAATACGAACGTACGTACGTACTATACAAACTCCTAAAAGCGCAATTTATTGTATGTCCTCCTAATCATTACGCAATTACGTTAGGACTTCTAGATTCCCCCAACACAAAACTCAAATTACACCCGATTCCCTTATAAAACATATCTGTCGTGCGAATGGTGATATTTGCAATAGTTTAAATCAAGGGTATTAAATTAATAATTCTCACAAAGTGACACATAAAATAAAATTTTTACGTCTGGTTACATTACATAGAAACTAGATAAAATAGAAATGTTTTATGATTGGCGTAATTGAACCTGAATGGTTTCAAATTTTAAATTTTCATATGACTGTTTCCTATTGCATAATTCCCTAAGTACTATATGTGGGGGAAATTATATGGTAAACTACGTTATGGATGAAAAAGTTAATAAAATCGTGCACATCAACATAAATCGGAGAAATGAATCCAATTAAGACGATAGCCACCGTTTTTCACATTGAAAAAAAAATTAAAATGAAAATGAAAATACTTAAATAAAATTAAAAAATTTTAAATAGATAAAAAAAATTAAAATGAAAAATTTCCGGAACGCTTTTAAAACAATATTTTCAAAACGAAAAATTCTCAAAAGAGACTGGTTGTGAAAGACACTGCTTGTGATTGATATAGTCATAAACTACATGAATATATTTACAGGAAAAATATCCGATTGTCGCAAATAAAAAAAAATTAGTGCATTTAATACAACTTGTCAGGCTGATTTAAAATATAAAAATCTGATGTGGGCAACACATGACTTTCCTTATATAATGCAATGAATTTATAACTTTTACAATAAAAAAATAGGTTCTTCTTATAGTAGATATTTGTATTATTTCCAAGATATTGAATTTTCGACTATTAGTGGTCATTTTCATTGATTTAGCGTCATTTTTGTCCATTTGGCGAGATTTTCGTTAATTTGGCAACATTTAAAAAGTCGCCAAGTTGGCGACATTCCGCCAAATTCGACGCCAAAATCTCGCCAAGCGTTATGGACGGAGAAATAAGTTTTTCTTGTAGCAGATAAGTAACTATTGGCTTTCAAATACAAAAGTATTACTCAAAGTATCTTTTATCATGAATGGAACGAGCTAGATCCACGAGAATGATGTCATCCAATTTATCGCATGATATTATATATGAAAAGTGAACATGTTTCTCAACAGTTAATACATTTTTTTTAATTTATAGGATTTTTTGATAAATTTATTTTAAAAATGTGAAACATAATAAATGGCTATTTGCGTAATTTTATTAAAGGTTTTGATTTTTTGATGATTTTTTCAGAATTTCACTCGAAAATTTTGGCCGATTCTGAAGATTCGATTACGTTTAAAAACAATAGGCTTCCAGTATTCATGGATTGTGATGTTCGTACCAAATTTCATTCGAATCGCTTTATTTGTTCGTGAGATATCGTCTCTACAGATTTACTGACACACACATACACACTGACAGACATCACGTTAAAAGTATTTGATTCGTTATCAGGGATGCTTGAAACGTGCTCTCCCGTGGAAAACTCGAATTCGAATTTTCGATCCCGTCACAATACTTTCCTTATACATTATGTATATAAGGAAAGTAACAATGACAACAAAAACGAAAAACAAAACTCGCTTGCTTTTACGATAATTGCAATTCATCTTACAAGTTTTACATTATTAATCAAATGAGATCAGTAAAACAGAGAAAAGCAGCATGGAAATTTTGGGGTTGATAGAAAAAAAAAATTATTTCTCGAAATTGGCAACACACAGAACATAATGAAAACACCTACCCAAACTAAACTGTTACAGTTATCAGCATAATGGTTGTATACTTGGTTATTTCAGAAGTAATTATACCGACAACTGGACCATTTTTTTGTAAACCATCGCATGTTTTTAACATGGGCGCCCATAAAACTTTTCCCGGGGAGGATGGCAAACTCAAGAATAAGACATACAACATCGAATTGCTTCATACCCACAGCTGTGACCCTTAATATCCAAGGGGAAGTGTCTTCCGCTATGGGCGCCCATGATCTTGAATATGAATATATGAAAAAGTCAAGTGGAAACTCCCTTATTATGTTTTACAGCACATCCAACGATTAAGGTCTTATCCCAATGACAATAGCTAACAATGGATTTCAATTGCAAATGCTTTTATTGCTCTTATCCTGTAACTTACTGTGTTGGAAGTGTGTAACAATTAAGACTGGGAAAATGGCAACTTAAACGGGTTATGTCTGCGGCGGGTATTTTTGCGGGGAAAAGGGAGGAGGTTTTAAGATAACGGAGGTTGGTTGTATGAGTAATTTAGTTTGCCTTGTCAGTTGGTCATACCTTCTAAATAAATGCAACGCTAGGAGATTAAAATATTTTAAACTCTCATATGTAACGTTTGCAGTGTTTGACGTGTGTTTTAATTTAAATAAGATATCAGACGAACATATGTACTAAAGCAGTCCTACTTTTCTTCAAAAGCCGTGTTTTAAATTAAAATATTGCTTTAGCTGTGTATAGTTACTACAATAATATACAAGGTAGGATCAAAAAATTTAGAGACTGTGATAATATCTCCAACCCTGATTGGAGGAGAGGGGAACTGCTTTACCGCGGCATAGAGACACATTTGACGCGAGATGTGAAAAGGAAAAAGCAGGTCCGCAGTGCATGGTTTTTTCAGACAATGCATGTCAGTGAATTGTAGTCGTTCGCGTTCGTTGAAAACGGAAATGGCGTTTGAAGAACAACGTACGAATATCAAATTCTGGCAGGGTTTGGGGAAATCCCCGACAGAAGATATTCGCACGTTGTTCTTCAAACGCCATTTCCGTTATTCGACGAACGCGAACGACTACAGTTCACGAACACGTATTGTCGAGGAAAACCCTGCGTGCGGACCTGCTTCTTCCTTTTCACATCTCGCGTCATGTGTGCCTCTATGCCAAGGTAAAATAGTTCTCCTCTTCTCCAATCAGGGTTAGCGATATCAGGATAATCTCTAACAATCTAACTTTTTGATGCTACCTTATATGTTAGCCTTTAAAACTTTATTATTGGCATCTGACAAGGAAGGGGTGAAATATATATATAGACAGTTAATTGAAAAATAGAAAATATATTTTTTCATGAAGTGAATGTAGTATAAAATCATTTAAATAGTGTTTTAAAAAATATCTTAAAACCTCTAACATGGCTGAATTTTTACTTTCCCTATATGCATAGTATTAAGGTAACATAGTATTTCCCTATATACTTAGGATAAGGATTGTGACGAACGTCATTGTGACGAACGATTGTGTGAAGTCAACATTTCGACGGAAGAAAACGTTTCAAGCAGCCATAAACTCGAATCGAATGTTTTTGCAGTGATGTCTGCTTGTGTGTGTGTCCGTGGAGGCGATATTTCAGGAACGAATTAAGCGTTTCGAACAAAATTTGGTAAACAAATTAGAACCAGCGAATACTGGAAGCGTATTGATTTTAAACGCAATTGAATGTTCCGGACATCCCCAAATTTTTGAATAAAATTTCGAAAATATAACACTTTTTCAAAATAATTCACATAAAATTAAAAAAAATATTAACTACTGTGAAATATGTACACATTTCATATGTAATATTATGCGATAAATTTGTTAACAGCATTCTCACGGAGCTAGTTTGTTCCATTCACAAGAAAGCACACTTTGTGTAATAGTTTTGTATTTTGACGACTAACAGTTCGACAACAGTCATTTATATATAAGAAATGCCCGTCTCCCCGTCTGTCTGTAACGCTTGGTGGTAAATTTCGCGAACTTGGCGACTCATTTAGCGAAATATCGCCTATATAGCGATATTGACGAAAGATTGACAAAAAATATCATTAAAATAGTAAAAATGACTCTAAGAAAAAGAAACTGATGCTAAATTAATTATTGATATATATATATATATAAGGACTACATTGCTTATTGCGAAAGTTATCACAATTGATAATTGCCAATTTAGATTTCCGTGAAATATAAGTTAATTTGGTACTTCGAAATAGTTTGACATGCTGTCATGTAACATTTATATGTATCATTGTGCCGTAGGTCTTAAACATCATTCTTTTGCCGTGAAAGAGATACATTTATTGCATTATATAAGGAAAATTATGTGCTGCCCAACATAGCATTTTTAATCATATTATAATAAAGATAGAATAAATCGCACGTATAGCAACGTACGTTAGGTGGACAACGAAATTGCTTACATTTGTCATTTTAGAAGCTAATTGATTTTTATGTCAAACCCTTTTCAAATACCACAAAATTTAATAATTGAAATTACTTTCTACTCGATAACGAAAGTGAAAATCTGATATGAGCTGCACATGTCTTTCCCTGCAGACTCAAATCCATTGCCTCTTTATTTCATTAATAATTCATTAAATTTAGGTTAATTGCACTAAATAACACGCAGAAGTTTGGAGTCATCAACTGTCTACTTCCTGAGTACATTCTTTTATTCCTCCATCTTACATCCTTTAGTTCATTGAGTCGCTTCGAGAATTACATTATGCAGTAAAGAACGTGATTTTGCACACAATGAATGATGAACTGGTTTACTACGTAAAATGAAGCACAAATAATGTTAAATAAACATACGTAAGTTTCGGAAATCAAGTAGATTTTTTTCATCAGTGTAAAAAAAAAAATCCGGCTTTATACACCTAAATAAGCTCAAAGCAATGTCGAACCAAAGATGCTTAAAAGCACCGCTTAAAAGAACATCAAAATTGTATTAAAACACAAAGACTTATATACAAAGAGTCTGCGATAAAATATATCTCTATCGCAAATAAATCGCTTATTCTTACTATCAACTGCATAACTTTCAAGCTGTTTTTCTCTGTCTTAATGTTCTAGTTTGATTAATAATGTAAAGTTTGTAAGATTAGTTTGTATGGTAAAAACATGAAACGATATACCTAACCATTGATAAGCTATACTTAACTAATGGTAAGCTACACTTAAACCTGATAAGCTGTACTTAACGAAACCCTTAACTCAATTTTGAAATTTTCGACCCATTTCTTGCAAACCATCACATGTGTTTTAATTAAATGAAACTGATATTTCCACCCGAAAACTGCACGTTGGAAAAGGTTCTCAAAATATTTCACGGAACTGAGTAAATTCTTGGCATACCTGCCTTGAACATCCCTCTATACGTCTATTGTCCCTTTATTCTGGAGAGGAAAATGCTTATTCCCTTCCATCTGACGACTTTTGACTTAAAGTCATTAATTTCTCAGCTGGGAATTTTTCTGACTTATCTTGAGACCAACCATTACGGATCTAGGCTCTGGGGATTCTCCAACTTGGGAGAAAGACATTTTTCACATTCCATCTGTTATTTCGTGGAGTTTTTTTATTTCATTATAAAAGATATGGTTAGCTAAATTAAAATATTTATTCTTTTTAATGGCCAGACAGTTAATTGTCCAATCATTCTCCTATTTTTAGCCGTCAGATCGTTAATTATTTTGCCTGCACGTGACGTTGCCCCGCGCACCAGAGGGGGCGGAACATACTACGCCCCTTAAAGGACACGATAATAGCCATATCAATAAATTTCTGGGGGATGCATCGCCATTCTTGGTGGCGCGTCTTGCCTGTTTGGTTTCGTTGCGGGTGGGTCTCTGGCTTGCTGGATGGGGGTTTCCTCCGTTTCGCCAACGCTCTTCTCCGGGACTGGTGGCGCTCGGCTCCGCTCGGCGGAACGTGGGCCTGCTGTCCCCTTGGTGTCCCGGGCTGTGCGCGCGCTGTGTGTGTGGAGTCGGCGGCTTTCTTTGTCTGGTGGGTTCGGGGGGCTCAGTGTCCTTTCTCTGTGTTGGTGGTGTTTTTCTTCCCGACCGAGATTTATGCCTTATAAACTCTAGGGTTAGGGCTTGCAATAGCCATACCAGACAGGACTCGAACCCACACCCCATCAGCCGAATGAGTATGAAAGAGAGGCGCTCACTTTTGGCCCGTTTATAAAGTTAGTCCCGATTATCCGAGGTTCCGTGTTTTTCGAGTTAGCTTTTTTTTATCACTTACTCATCATTTTTCTGATGAAGGCAAAGCACTCATTCTTATGAACCCATGGATAATTTTTTTATTAAATCCGAAGAAGAAAGAGACGACGATGATATATATATATAGAGAGAGAGCAATATATAATAACCTACACGGAACTTGCTGATAGCGCACCCTAGTGGTAGTATAATGCTATATATGGATTGCACTCTCCTTTGTTAACGACTCTTGGCCTTTTTCATTATGTGTTTTACTTCGGTTTTGTACTTCGGACTTTTCTTCGATTCTTGAGTTTTGTACTCACTTCCACGGTCAGTGTCTTGTGCTCGACACCATTTCGGAGGTCAAGTTTCGGCAAAGTATTTGGTTCCGGGAGTGTTACCTAGGTGTAATAGCATTCTATAACCGGGAACGAGGGGTCACAATCCCCCTCGGCCATTTATGCTTTCCCGTTGGCTTGATTCCCATTTTTTCCTTCATACTTTTATTTGCTCTATAACTGCTTTACGTACTTGTGCAGCATTGCGCCATCTACGTTAAGCCTTTTTCATACTTATGTATGCTTACGTTTTCTTCATCTGATTACTTTTGTATTATATATATATATATATATATATATATATATATATATATATATATATATATATATATATATATATATATGAAGATATTCTTCCGTTCATTCTTCTTAAACTGACAAAAAATCTTCCACAGCTTCATAGTCTAATGCAGTAGACACATTCAGGATTAGATGATTCAGGATTAAATAAGGATGAGTAACAGGAGATGACCGATAATATGATGATAAATTTAGTGAGTCGGCCCGTTTACAAAATTAATCCAGATTATCCGAGGTTCCGTGTTTTCCGAACTAGCTCTTTTATCACTAACTCATTATTTCTCTGAAGAAGGCAAAGCACAAATTCTCACGAACCCTGGGATAAAAAAATTTTAATGAATCCGAAGAAGAGATAGATAATGAAGATATTCTTCTGTTCATTCTTCGTCTTAAACTGGCAAAAAATCTTCCACAGCTTCATAGTCTAATGCGGAATACACATTCAGGATTAGATCAGGATAAGTAACAGGTGATGACCTATGATATTATAATAAATTTAGCTCTAACTATGCACCTTCTTTGCCACTAAAATATATACCTTTGTGCCTCTTCAATTGTAATCTAGCTTACTCATTTTTCAATAACACTGCATCAACTCTTTACCTCGTTAACTTCGTTCCAAGTCCTGAGTTTTACGGTATTGGTACCGTATACTCCTGTCCTTTACCAATTAAACGAACTCACAAACAATCACTACCAACCTCTTACTCTCCTTTTTCTTTTATACTTATTGTTCAACCATTCATATATTTGGCATTGCTTGCGGTTACGGACAAACCAAAAAATCCCGAGATAATTTTAATCAAAAATCCTTTAGGGTAACCCTATTTTATGGCTTCCATTAAATATACTTGATCGCTTTTAACTTAATCTTTCTTTCTAGTATTCAAACGTTTGCTTCTTAACAACTGATTAATAATGATATTTCTGAAAACGTTTTTATGTAAACTAGTAATCCAGGACGTAATGTAATTAATTTTAAAATAAAATTTTTTCTTTTGTCAAATAAAGTAAGAAAAGTCGAATTGTCTTCAGATTTCTCAATGCACAAATCTAAGCAGTTTAAACTGTTGCTGTTATTGCATGGAGTTTCTATTAAATTCAATGATTGCGGATAAAAACTGAAATCCATCACATATTCCGAACTATGGCAACCCAATATCACGTTATCAATATATCGCATGTAAACCAACTTGTTTAATATGTACGTGCCGATCTCATATTTGTCCAAATATATTTCTGCTAATACTGATGAGCAGCCGCCTCCCATGGGAATGCCCTTTATTTGCTTATAAAAACCCATACCGTTATATAGAACTGGTTAAAAAAAAACCAACCCTACCAGTGCTTTATACCTCTCCAAGCCTATTAAAGATTGCAAATCATATTTATGGTAAATCTCCATAATTATCAGATACAAATCGTTAATGTCAATATTATTATACAGATCTCTAAATTCAAAACTTTTATATACTATGTTATTTGGAATGTCTTTTATTACTTTCCTTATATACACAACGTATAAGGAAAATATTGTGACGGGGTCGAAAATTCGAATTCGAGTTTTCGACGGGAGAGCATGTTTCAAGCATTCCTGATCACAAATCAAATATTTTGGAGGTGATATCTGTGTGTGTGTGTGTCAGTGAGTCTGTAGAGACGATATCTCACGAATGTCTGATGCGATTCAAATGGAATTTGGTACACAATCCGTGAATACTGGAAACCTATTGTTTTTAAACGCAATGGAATAATCAGAACCCCCCCCCCTAAATTTTCGAGTGACATTTTGAAAAAATCATCACAAAATCAAAACCTTTAATAAAGTTACACATATAGACATTTCTTATGTAATTTTTCCTTAAACGATTGACATAAACTTTAGAACGCTAACATGAAACGTTCTCGAGATATTGCACATTTTTCAAATAAATTTATCAGAAAATTCCATAAATAGAAAAAAATATATTAACCGTTGAGAAACATTTTCACTTTTCATATGTAATATCATGCGAAAAATTGGGTGACGTCATTCTCGTGGATCTAGCTCGTTCCATTCATGAGAAAAGATACTTTGTGTAATACTTTTGTATTTGAACGCCAATAGTCATTAATCTTTTATAAGAATAACTTATTTCTCCATCCATAACGCTTGGCGAGATTTTGGCGACGAATTTGGAGGAATGGCGTTAACTTGGCGAATTTTTAAAATCTTACCAAATTAACGAAAATCTCGTCAAATGGATAAAAAATGACGCTAAATCAATGAAAATGACAACTCATTGACGAAAATTCAGTATCTTGGAAAGAATATAATTATCTACTATGAGAATAACCTATTTTTTTACTGTAAAAGTAGTGAATTCATTGCATTATATAAGGAAAGTCATGTGCTGCCCACATCATATTTTTTTATTAATAACTTCGTAGCTGTTAGTAATGAGTAAGCTCCTTGTTTCTTAAGTTTTTCTATAACTTGTTTTAATATAACTAGTAACCTTTTATTTGCAATTGTTAAATAAGATGGAAATCATATAGTTACCGGACAAAATTTAATGGGTTTCTTATGTAATTTAGGGATCATAATGAGGTACGGGAATCTTATTCCTTCTATATTAATACTTGATTTTTTATGCATAGATTTTATTCTGTTTTCGATCTCTGTTCTTCAACTGTTTGTAAGCTGATACATTGCCGAGTCATTATAATAATATTTTCTACAAGTCAATACGTAGTTGGCTGTGACCTTAACCACGTATGTAATTACGTATAATTTGTGTAAGGCACCAAGGTCGCTACAATCGTATCCCTTTGTGGCAGCAGACGACTCTGCTCCTGCCAAAGATATCGATCGAAGAAGTTAGGATACCCGAATTATAAGTTTGGAGTAGAAGCTAGCTTTTGCTCTAATCTTATAATGTCGGTGTTGTAAGCATCGGGTCCCTGGTTCCTTCCTGGTAACATCCGTTCCTACAATGATGACTGGACGTTTGAAACAGAGCAACCTTCTCCAACGATCTCACATCTCAATACGAGATGGCAGCACCACACGGAGCCAGAGGCCCTATCACTCCCTTCCTGGTTGACCACGACTGACGTCACGCCCGAGGCGCAACACGCCTCCCGGCCAGAGCCAACGGCCCGTGCAGAAAACACCGGTTCTAGTTAGAGCACCGAAGTCAAGCAGCATCTGGCGCGATTAGTACTTGGGTGGGTGACCACCTGGGAACACCGTGTGTTGTTGGCACACTTCGGGCGCGGTAACCCGGTGGTTTGCGTACTGGATTTGCACGTTCCCACAACTGCCGCCGTGTTCATGCGGAGTACAATCACGTTAAACATGTGGGTTCGTAAGTCCCTTCGAGAGGTTGGTGGTAGGGGAAGGAGGGTGCGGTCCCCGTGGATGCCTCCCCCACTGGGTTCCGGTCTAATTGGGTGGCACTTCCTGGCCATCCAAACGGTTACCTTACACCTTTCTAGTACCGGCCATCCAAATTGCTACTCTAAGTCCACGGACGAGTCGGATGGTCTGGGCTTTCGACACCTTTCTAGTAGGTCGGACGGTCTGGGTCTCAACAACAACGCCTCCCGTCCATTCAGCTCCTCGACTGAGTTTCGGATGAGGACGCGCGGGGGGTCCTGGGTGGCCCCCCTTCCTCGCCGAAATTCGACCGAGGCTTCTCATCAGGTGGGGGAGTGTGTGGCAGCAGACGACTCTGCTCCTGCTAAAGACATCTATCGAAGATGCTTGGATACCCGAATTATAAATTCGGAGTCGAACCTAGCTTTTGCTCTAATCTTATAATGTTGGTCTTGTAAGCCCGAGGTCCCGAGTTCAGTCCTGGATCGGGCCTGGCAACTCAAGTACTTACATCTTTGTTTTTCCCTGCGGTTTCTCTCGACATACCAATACCGTATTTCCTTCATCAAGTTATGCTTCCACTCTCTGAATATTTCTGTTGGTAAGCTATATTTAACTGCTGTTTTATAGACAGAATTGTTGATGTCTTGATCGATTGATTCCATTACCCTGCCAAACTCCTGTAACTTGAACTTGGCGCCCATTTCAAATAATTTCTTTATATCAGTACCAATGAGATTCAGTTAACCAGTTACTACATGACCTGGATCCTCATCCTTAAATTACTTTCCTTATATACATAATGTATAAGGAAAGTATTGGAACGGGGTCGAAAATTCGAATTCGAGTTTTCGACGGGAGAGCACGTTTCCAGTATCCCTGATCACGAATTGAACGTTTTTGAGGTGATGTCTGTGTGTGTGTGTTGAGACGATATCTCACGAACGAATGGAGCGATTGGAATGAAATTCGATACAAAAATCACAATCCGTGAATATTGGAAGCCTATTGTTTTAAAACACAATTGAATGGTCAGAATCCCCCTAAATTTTCGAGTGAAATTTTGAAAAAATCATCAGAAAATCAACACCTTTAATAAATTTACGCAAATAGACATTTCGCATGTAATTTTTCTTTAGAAAGCGATTGAGATAAACTTTAGAACGCTAGCATGAACCGTTCTCGAGATATTGCACATTTTTCAGACAAAGTTATCAAAAAATCCCATAAATTATAAAAAAATATTAACTGTTGAGAAATATATTCACTTTTCATATGTAATATAATGCAATAAATTTGGTGACATCATTCTCGTGGATCGAGCTCGTTCCATTCACGAGAAAAGATACTTTGAGTAATGCTTTTGTATTTGAACGCTAATAGTCATTTATCTGCTGTAAGAATAACTTATTTCTCCATCCATAAAGCTTGGTGAGATTTTGGCGACGAATTTAGCGGAATATCGCCAACGTAGCGACTTTTTATATGTTGCCAAATTAACGAAAATCTCGCCAAATGGATAAAAATGACGCTAAATCAAAGAAAATGACGGATAATTGACGAAAATTCAATATCTTGGAAATAATATAAGTATCAACTATAAGAATAACATTTTTTTAACTGTAAAAATAGTAAATTTATTGCATTATATAATGAAAGTCATGTGCTGCCCACATCAGATTTTTTTAATTTAGAATAATTACGATCCCCCTTGCTCTCTAAATGCATATTTTGGCTTACATTGTTGTAGTTGAAAAAATGCCTACAACTTGGTGTCACGTATCTGTACGATATTCCAATTTCTATGTTGTTAGTAGGCAACATTTCCTTACTTTCCTTCAGTATGCTATTAAAAGGTGTAGCATCAAAAACCTTGTTTTTATAATTCACTATGGAATATTTATGAATTTTCCGTTTTCGTCTTCCGAATTCTAATTCCATTCCCAATACTCTAGCTCTTAACTTGATGTAATCATGAAAATTAATTGTGAGTTCCGCTGTAGAATTTATCAGTTTGCATTTTATAACCCATGCAACGACGGGTACACTTTCTAGTTGGAAATATAAATCCGGAGACGGTTATATTAATAAATATACTAGGGATACTAAAATATAGTATTTTTATATAGGTCCAGCCTATAATTTCGACCTTTCAAATCTTTACCTGCAATCTTCATTAACTTTATTTCATCATTTACTTCATCATACTTTAAAATATGGATTATAATTTCTTTTGTGCTATCAATGTAAAATATGACAAAAAATATGTTATTTAATTCTCATTTTAAAAATATATAAACACCTATTTTTTTCAAACCACTTATTTTGTCCTTTAATGTACTCAAAATTTTTCGAGAAAATTCTTTTTTGAAAATTTCCTTTACGAAAATATTAAAACGCCCCTTCATTTATTGGCCATTGTTATGCCATATTTTTATAACGTACTTAAAAAGGTTGGGTGTAAATTACAAGGAAACCAACTCAACTAATTATAATTACTTATCTATAACCCTGTTATCACTCTCCGCTCGACATTGCCTAGCTCTTAAATTTCCTGACCTAGATTACCCCCCCCCCCCCCCGTTTTAATCGCAGTTTGCGTGATTGTATAATGAGAGAAGTGTGAAAATCTTCTATAATCGGAGCTTCGGTCCGATCAAAGCGATAAATATAGAAGCTATCAAAGCGGTGCTCAGCGATAAATATACAAGGGGTCAAATAATGATAAGCGATGTTTACGATGTCGTCGGAAGAACGTATAACATTGGAAAATGCCAGGAAAGAATTACGTTAATAAATATAAAGGTACAACTTAAATTTTGATTGTGACTAGAATATTTTCCCATAAGGATATATACTGATAATATTAGATAACGTTTGATAAAAATATTATATTGATAAAAAAATAATGATGTTCTCAACTTACATTTACAAACTTACGGTTTTAATACAGTGTGAAAATGCCAGGGAAAGATGATTTATTTTTGACTAGGACGAATAACCGGCGTTGCAGTTTTCTTCACCGTATTCCCCTGACATTTCTCTAAAAAATGTACCAATTTTTTCTTTGTATGCTATAGTTTTTGCCGTACGAGACAGAGAAACGCGATGTTTGTCAAACACCAGCAGCAACGGCGTCAGCAGCTACTTTTTCATTATTGAGAAAAAAGTGTTGTATAGTATACCCTAGTAATCAAAGTAATTCTGCAACTGTTATAAATTTTATCTTGCATCGAAGAAATTACAGAGAAGAAATATATAACATTTTACATAGTTAAATAAAATCCTTCTGAAATTATTTACCTCAAAATATATCAAAATTCTTACTCATGTTTATTACGTATATTGATTTCATAACTTATATTACTTCTGAGAACGGTTGTTGAAAGTAAAAAAAAATACTTGATTCTAAATACAGGGTCTTTCAAAAGTCCGTATAAACTTTAAAAATTCATTAAAAATCGAAAAATCATCGCATTGAGGTACTGTTTGTATCATAAGTATTGCTAGGACGGGGATATTATTTTTTAACGTGAAAAAATTTTGTAGTTTAAAAAATCACCTATAGGTGGCTCTGAACGCATTGTAAAGACAATAAAATAACTTACTGTATGTGTCAAATCGTGTGACAAGCCTAAGTAACCCTGAACAGGTGATAGGACCTTTTCTTCTTTAGATTTTTCCTAAATCAGAATTTTCGCGAAGCATCTGATGCTGATTTTTCGCTCACGTAATACAGCTTCATTAACAAGGTCTTCATCAACAAAGTCATCGACTTCTTCTCGATCAAAGTTAACATTCTCGCAAAAACTTCTTCTTTGCACCGTTTACTAGTGAATCAAATGAAGAATCTACAGATCACTACTGCTCTTTTATAACAGTCTCATTTGCATACTTCTGGAAGATGTATTTGGGTAAGCGCCACCTATAGGTGATTTTTTGAACTACAAAATTTTTTCACGTCAAAAAAAAAAGAAAAAACCATCCTGGCAATACTTATGGTACAAACCGTACCTCAATGCGATGATTTTTCGATTTTTAAAGTTTATACGGAATTTTGAAAGACCCTGTACATCTGAAGAATTGTCCTACTCATTCAAAACTATGCTTTGATAATTAAATTATGTGACTTTTATCTTACATGTATGATAGCACAAAGTACTGAAATAAATGAAAAGTTAAATTTGAGAAAATATTATAAAATATAAATTTAGACATTGGACCATCCCCAAAAGTAAAACACAAATGAATAGTAATGGATGTCAAAAGGGTTTTTTAGAAATCATTACTATTTTAACGAAACGTAGCTTCGGTTGAAAATACCATCACCTACGTTAACGTCGCTGAAATTGAATATGAAAAACTGATATTTTTAATCTTTAGTTTGAAACAAGCTTAGACAAATTATATTCGGTAGAACCCATTACCAAATTTTGAAACATGTCTGCACAATTAGATTTACTTTTTGTTCTATAGATTTTAAAACTACAGTAAACCGTCATTAAAAATCCATCCAATGCAGTTTTTTAACTACATTGTCATATATTCGAATGTTTTTACAATATGCTGATTCAGTCACTAGCGTAACTGTTGGATATCTGTGATGAATCGCCGTTTGAGCGATAAAAGACAATTTGTGACTTTCACTTTCTCGCCAATCTCCTGCAACCCTTCATCTTCACAATGTTCTTACAGCCTCTGAGATTAATAGTCGAAATCTTGCAAGAAAATTCATGTATATAATATTCTCTGTATATAATATAATGTTGTAAAGTAATTATGTATAATTAAAATATAATTTAAAATTATCATAGTAGTAGTCATTTGTGCTGTAAATCCTGTCATCTTTATAAATTAAATAAAATGTTATCAAATCAGGTGCTACCGACAAAAAGATGTTATAAAGGTAAGTGACTTTCATTTCACTACCTTATCTTAAACCACTTTATATATATTGAAAATTAAAAAATTCCAAGAATAACTAAGCTATTTTTAGAATCCTATAAGTTGACGAATTATGAAGAGGGTTTGAAGTTCACAAGCATAACATCGGATAAAAATCAGTAACGTTTTTCAGTAAAGATCCAAATCACCGACTTTATTATGACGGTTCTGACTAAACAACAATAATCGCCTTCTTCAAGTTGCAGTTTTAAGGGGACTCAGTACCCTTCATTTGGCGAAAAATGACGAAAATACCGATTTTCAAATGTTTGCTTAAAATATACCTTGACATCCCTAGTATATCCTGACAAAGTTTCGTGAAGACAAAGTTTCGAAATAATAATGAATTTGGTAAAATTAATTTTTATTTATATTTTTTCTCGATTTTCTTTTCAATGTGTGACAACTAAAGTTTCGGCTAATGGGCACTTATATAAAATAAATGTAGTTAAATTCAATGAAACAGCTACAGTTTTAAAGGTAAGTGTATAATAAATAATTTAAAATAACATTTAAAGTAATTTAAAATGGATTTGGGATAATTTTTCATAGTTAAAACCTTTAAAGTGCTTTTTCTCAGTTCGTGTTTTTTCAGTATATCAATATGTTCAAAATGCTAAAACTTAAATATATATTTCTCAATTGACTTGATTTTTTTTCTGGATGTTCATTATAGTGCATTTTATGAAACTAAGGATCGGATTTGCAATAAAATCAAAAGTTTTTTTAAAAAAAATAGATATGTACAAAAAACTCAATCTTTTGTTGAATTTTTACATATGTATCAACATTTTATTTTTTCCTCCCGAACTAATTAACTTTTTAAAAATCCGATCCTTAAAGTTATAGAAGACACTTCAAAGAACCTTATAAAAAAAAGGGTTGCAAAAAGTTAGAAATTGTAGGTGAAGATAAGTTTTAAAAATTATTGAAATTTAAAAAAAAAAATTAAATTTTTCAAATTGTATCAGTGGAATTGTCTTTTTTCTTGATAAAATAATTTTCCTTAATAAAATCATTTAATAATATGCAAAAAGAGTATTGTAAAGTGCTTAAACAAAAAAAATTGTTCAAAAGGTACAGAGTCCCCTTAAATATGGAGATTATAGCCAAATTATCTCTATATTTGAAACCAGAATATATCCGGATATAACGACAGGAATTTGAAAATAAATTATATGTAGACTAATTAGAAAATGTAGAATTTGTTTATGGCATTAAAACTGGGTATTGTTACTGGAAATTTTGAAATTTTCGGTCAAATTAATATGAAGATGCACCATCTTATGATTTTTTTTTTGCATATAAATCTGTAGAAGATATTATTCCTAATAGAATAATTTCTTTGAATTTGTTTTGCTATGAACTACACCAAAATTGCGATTGGTGATTTGTTTTCTTTCCACATCTATACGTTACAGAAAAAGCAAGTACATTAAATTATAGTTGTATATATTTGTGATCTGACTATGTACAGGAGATACAGAATTTTATGAAGTCGATTAAAATTTTCAAGGGAATTAAATTTTAAGAAATACAAAATTTAAATTTTTATACGGCCCCGATATAAAACATTTCCAATGAGTAAAATGTGCCCTATACACAGATAAGGTGATGTACAAAATTTCAGCATTTTATCATAAAATGTCCCAGAGATATGAAAAGACAAACATGGTGACTGAAACCACTTTTCGATACATCGACCTGGGTTCTCAGAGGGGAAAAAATCATGTCAGCAGATCACGTTTCAGGGGTCATACACAAATTACGAAATAAAACAATGAATACATAAATAAATAATAATGTTGCTATTTATTGGTACAAAAGTATCTACACTGTGTAGAAATAATAACTTTTCACAAAGATCACAAAGCTCATTTGAAATGTTTTCCATCCATGCCAACGATCCATTAAAGATAAGAGGCAGATATTTTTTTGCCTATGATGCATTTCTGCGTTGCGTTATTTGCACTCTTGCTGTAAACATTTACATTTTAGTTTGCGATCAATCCCTCACCAAGTTTGTTTAAACATATCTCTGGGACATTTTATGATAAAATGTTGAAATTTTGTACATCACCTTATTAGTGAATGGGACACATTTTACTCATTTGAAATGTTTTTGTACGGGGGCCGTATATAAATTTCAATATTTAAATTTTGTAAACATTTTATCAGCGCATTCTAAGAAAATCCAATTTGTCTTCATTATATTGACATATTTTTTAACAAAGACCTTACAGTCCTTGGCAAAGTCTCGGAGTTTAGGCTAGTCTGGACCAATTATAATTAGTTATTTACAGACTTCTAATTTCAAATTCACCTAATCATTCCTCTATCCTTTCATATGCTAAGTCCGTATTTTCCTCACCTAAATTATTTACCCTTTTTAATATCAGTTTCCCTGATGGCATCATAATGAGCGAAGAACGAGAATATTCGCTGATCGGAACTGCGGTGTTAAATAATGACGATCTATTCCATATTTCGCACGGCACGATGATATTAGGAAAGGGTTGACAGAAAATACTTCAGCCTTCTTCAGGTATTCTTCGCTTCTAAACTAATTTTTTACTTTCCCTGCAATACATGGTAATGTATAGGGAAAGTATTGGAATCATGTCGAAAATCGCAACTCGAGTTTTCGACGGATCTACACGTTTCGAGACCTCTAGAATACGAAAAAACTATTTTTAGCGTGACGTCTGTGTGTGTGTCTGTCTGTGTGTCTGTCTATCTGTGCAATGTATGTATCCACTCTAACTCAAAAACTAATGGACCGAATTTCATAAAATTTGGTAGATAAGTCACTTGTATGTGACCCTGGTGCTGATTAGTTTTGGGTACTATTCGGTATAAACCAACCCGCCTTTTTTTGCGAAATGGCCCTCAAAAATAGCTCGTATCCCATGTAACTGAAAAATTAATTGATCAAATTTTACAAAATTTCGTACATAAGTCACTTGTAGGTCACCCTGGTGCTGATTAGATTTTGATACGATTCGGAAAAGAACAACCTGCCTTTTTTACGAAATGGCCTGCAAAAATTGTATATTTCCACTGTAACTCAATTAATCGACTAAATTTCATAAAATATGGTAAATAAGCCACTTATGATCAACCCTGGTACTGATTAGATTTTGGTACGATTCGGAAAAGAACAACCTGCATTTTTTTCGGAAATGGTCCGCAAAAATTTCATGTATCCACACTAGCTAAAGTACTAATTGACCCAATTTCACAAAAATTGGTAGATAAGTTACTTGTGGGATAGTTAGTGGTGCTAATTAGATTTTGGCACAATTCGGAAAACAACAACCCGCCTTTTTGTACGAAATGGCCCGCAAAAATCGCCAAAATCGAATAAAAAAAGACTATATATGCTCAAATATATCAAATGAATTTTTGTTTTATACGCAATTTTTGACGAGGATAAATAATATAACACACTGCATTATACTTTAGGACTAGCCGTTCTCAAGATATTTGAGAATTCTTGCATTTTTGTTACGCCGATTTCGGGAAAATGTCCAATTACTAAATAAAAACAAAAATTGAAATAAAAATGCAAATATAGTGTTATTTGGTGCAATAAAACTCAATCCAACGAATTATTAAAAAAAATAAAGAAAATATGAAATTAATTCTGCAGGGAAAGTCATGTGCTGCCTACATCATATTTTTTCTTTCCCTACAATGCAGAGTAACGAAGAGTGCAAATATTGGATTCATGTTGAAAATCGGAACTAGATTTTCAATTGACTCTACACATTTTGAGCTCTTAATAACATGAAACCCTTGTAACATGATGTCTATGTGTATGTCTGTACAATGTATGTATCTACACTAGCTCTAAAACTATTTGAAGAAATTACACAAAATATGGTAGATAAATCTCTTAAGAAGTACCCTGGTGCTGATTAGATTTTGGTATGATTCATAAAGATAGAATTCGTCTAATTTTATAAAATGGCCCGAATAAAAAAATCGTTAATCTGGAATAAAGCACTATGTAAGTATAAAAATATAAACTAAATGATTTTCTTGATTTGCTTCTGAATATGTATTTGCGCCGTTGACGTACATTGATGATTCCATATAAAGATACATCAAAATTCACTATCAAACTCCCCCCTCCCCCATTCATGCTGTACTCTAATCATGCCTACTCTAATGCCGTATTTTGGATATCCATAAAAATGTAGGGGAATAGATTACTAAGAAACTAACTCGACAAATTTTAATTAGTTATCTACAACCCTGTTATCACACCCCCTTTCCGCCCTCTTTGTGACGTCATCTGGCTCTTAATTTCCCTGACCTAGATTACCTCCCCGTTTAAATTCCATTTTCCCTGATGGAATCATAATGAGTGAAGATCGAAAATATTCTCTCATCGATGCTGCGGTATTAAATATTAATTGCAATCAATGTTCATATTTAAGTTAGACGACGTCGTGATATTGGACAATCGCAGAAGACAAAAATTGCCTTTGGCTATAAGTATTTGGAATGTTCTTAATGTATGACAATGTTGCTATTACAACTAATTAAATTATAATGTTCTTTTAGAATGCAGGAAGTTACATGTTATATAGGTGTATGGCGTACATGCATAAGATATACTTTTCAAGAATTTTGGTCATATATAAAATTTTGAATTACATAGGAATTTGAATTTGGTCTTTTGAATTACATATGGTTATATACCCTAGTAGCAATCCAATATTGGATTAATATGAAAAATCTGATGTGGGCAGCGCATGACTTTCCCTGCAGATTCAAATTCATATTTTCTTTATTTCTTTAATAATTCATTAGATTGAGTTTAATTGCACCAAATAACACTAAATTTGCATTTTTAATTCAATTTTTATTTTTATTTGGTAACTGGATATTTTTCCGATAGCGGAGTAACAAAAACTCAAGAAATCTCAAATATCTTGAGAACGGCTAGTTCTAAAGTATAATGGAGTGTGTTACATTCTTTACCTCGTCAAAAATTGCGTATAAAATAGGAATTTAATTAATACATTTCATCAGCATACATACTTTTTTTTTTTTTAAATTTGGCGATTTTTGCTGGTCATTTCGTAAAAAAAGGCAGGTTGTTCTTTCCGGATTTATACCAAAATCTAATCAGTACCAGAGTATCATACAAGTTACTTATCTACCAAATTTTGTGAAATATGGTCAATTAGTATTCTAGCTAGAGTGGATACATAAAATTTTTACGGGCCATTTCGTAAAAAAAGTCGGGTTCTGTTTTTACGAATCATACCAAAATCTAATCAGCACCAGGGTCATACTCAAGTGACTTACGTACAACATTTTATGAAATTCGGTCCATTAGTTTTGAGTTACAGTGGATACATACATTGCACAGACAGACACACAGGCAGACAGACAGACACACACACAGACGTCACGTTAAAAATGTTTTTTTTTTTGTATTCTAGAGGTCTTGGAACGTGTAGATCCGTCGAAAACTGATTGCAGGGGGGGGATCTTAATGGGGTTGATATTATTCTTTTTTTCGTTAAGAATTACGTATTAAACAAGCATTTAATGAATATATTTGAGCATACGTAGTTTTTTATTTTAGATTTTGGCGATTTGTGCGGGCCATTTTGCAAAAAAAGGCAGGTTACTTTTTCCGAATCGTACCAAAATCTAATCAGCAGCAGGGGTGACCCACAAGCGATTTATCTACTAAATTTTGTGGAATTCGGTCCATTAGTTTTTATCTAGAGTGGATACAAGCTTTTGCGGGCCATTTCGCAGAAAAAGGCGGGTTCTTTTATCCCGAATCGTACCCAAAACTAATCAGCACCAGATTCGCCCACAAGTGACTTACCTACCAAATTTTATGAAATTCGGTCAATTACTTTTTTAGTTAGAGTGGATACAAAATCTGCACAGACAGAGAGACACACAGACAGACGTCACGCTAAAAATGGTTTTTTCGTATTCTAGAGGTCTCGAAACGTGTAGATCTGTCGAAAACTCGAGTTGCGATTTTCAACATAATTCCAATACTTTCCCTATACATTAGCATGTATTGCAGGGAAAGTAAAAAACATCTGATGTGAGCAGCACATGACTTTCCCTGCAGACTTATATTAACGTTCTCTTTATTTCAATTAAATTTATTTCACTTTTAATTCAATTTTCGTTCTCATTTGGTAACCGGGCTTATTTTCAAAGGTGGCGTAGGGAAAGTACGAAAAACTAAAATATCTCGAGAACGGCTAGTCCTAGTGTAATGGGGTTGGTCTTATTCTTTTCGTCGTTAAAAATTACGCATTAAATCAGCATTTAATGGATATATTTGAGTATACCCAGTTTCTTAGTTTAGATTTGGACGATTTTTGCGGGCCATTTTGCAAAAAAAAAGACTGTTTTTTTTATCCCGAATCGTACCCAAAAGTAATCAGCACCAGACTCGCTCACAAGTAACTTACCTACCAAATTTTGTGAAATTCGGTCCATTAGTTTTTTAGTTAGAGTGGATACAAAATCTGCATAGACAGACACACAGACAGACAGACACACATACAGACAGACACATAGACAGACACACACACAGACGTCACGCTAAAAATAGTTTTTTCGTATTCTAGAGGTCTCGAAACGTGTAGGTCCGTCGAAAACTCGAGTTGCGATTTTCGGCATGATTCCAATACTTTCCCTATACATTACCATGTATTGCAGGGAAATTAAAAATTTATACCCAATATTTTAAACAATAACTCAACCAAAATTGCTGAATATTAAGTACATTTGGGTCAGTAAATATTGACCAAATATTAATAGAATACGTACACCCGAAACTGCTGCTAATATAATATAACCGAAATAGCTTCTTTAAAATTAACATACAACATACAGTTAATACTTTCGACCGGTTTCGAAGGCAAAAATATCCTACTTCTTCGGGATACACAAGAAACGCAGCGATCAATCGTTAGACCAATATTGATGACTCTAGAGTCTTATTGAGTAACTCAATTGAGTCGCTAATCTTTCTCTTGCGAGTGAAGGTTGTGTTTCTTATTCTTCCTTTGAAACCGGTAGATATTGTTAATTATGTGTTACATGCTGCTTTTAATGAAGTTATTTTAGTAACATTGATAGAATTCCCACATCTCAATATTTGCCCACTATCGGTCTATCAACGCGATTCTAATCGAGTATTGGATTTCATTTAACAACCAAAACAGTAGATGAGGAGATAAATACAATATTCCACTCTATATTTTGCTACTTCATAAAATCAATAAATGTAGATGATTTAATTCATAACGCATATAGATACAAGTAATTTTTACAATACGTTCTTCCTTTTACAGTTTGGGGGAAATCCTATTATATTGCAATATCTTTTATAAAGCCCTTACAAACGAAAGTGAATTACCAGTAAACTACATCAACCAATTATAATTAGCTATCGATAACACTATAATCACTCTTTAGCTCTCACTCCTCTTAACATTATCTACCTCTTAATTTCCCTGAACAAGATTCCCTCATTTTAATTAGTTTCCCCGATGACATCACGAATGACGAGCGACTTATTATCTACTTTCATTTCTTTTATATAGTAGCAATAATATAAGTATTTTAATTCATGGAACCTATAGATACAAGTAAATTTAACAATATACTTGTTCTCTCGTTTACAGCTTGGGTCAATGTGAAAGAAAATTCCTATAAAATTAGAAAACTATCATATTTCCTAGTATATAGCCACATTTTCATGACGCCCTTACGAACGAAAGTAAATAAAAAGCAAACTACATCAACTAATTATAATTGGTTATCTACAGCACTATAATCACTCTTCAACTCTCACTCCTCACTCCTCTTAACATAAGCTACCCCTTGATTTCCCTGGACAAGGGTCCCTCATTTTAATTAGTTTCCCTGATGACATCACGGATGAAGAGCGGAAATACATGGAGAGCGATTTATATTTTGCTACTATATAAAGGAAATAAAAGTAGATAATAAGCATTTTAATTCATAGCACCCATGGATACAAGTAAATTTAACAATATACTTGTTCTCTCTTTTACTGCTGGGATCAATGTGAAAGAAAATTCCTACAAAATTAGAAAACTATCACATTTCCTAGTATAGAGCCATATTTTCTTGAAGCCCTTACAAACGAAAGTGAATTAAAAGCAAACTACATCAACTATTTATAATTGGTTATCTACAGCACTATAATCACTCTTCAGATCTCCCTCCTCACTCCTCTTAAACATAAACTACCCCTTAATTTCCCTGGAAAAAAGATTCCCTCATTTTAATTAGTTTCCCTGATGATATCACGGATGAAGAGAGGAAATACATGAAGAGCGATTTATAGCTTGCTACTGTATAAAAGAAATAAAAGTAGATAATAAGCATTTTAATTCATAGCACCCATAGATACAAGTAAATTTAACAATATACTTGTTCTCTCTTGTACAGCTTGAGACAATGGCAGAGAAAATTCCTACAAAATTAGAAAACTATCACATTTCCTAGTATATTGCGTTATTTTCATGAAGCCCTTACAAACGAAAGTGAATTAAAAGCAAACCACATCAACTAATTATAAGTAGTTATCTACAGCACTATCATTACTCTTCAGCTCTCCCTCCTCACTCCTTTTAACATAAGCTACCTCTTAATTTCCCTGGAAAAGTTTCCCTCATTTTAATTAGTTTCCCTGATGACATCACGAATGACGAGCGACTTATATTTCGCTACTATAAAAGAAATGAAAGTTGATAAGTATTTTAATTCATAGCACCTATAGATACAAGTAAATTTAACAATATACTTGTTCTCTCTTTTACAGCTTGAGTCAATGTCAGAGAAAATTCCCACAAAATTAGAAAACTATCACATGTCCTAGTATATTGCGATATTTTCATGAAGTCCTTACAAACGAAAGTGAATTAAAAGCAAACACCATCAACTAATTATAATTAGTTATCTACAGCACTATCATCACTCTTCAGCTCTCCCTACTCACTCCTCTTAACATAAACTACCTCTTAATTTCCCTGGACAAGATTTCTTCACTTTAATTACTTTCCCTGATGACATCACGACTGAAAAGCGAAAATCTCAGCTCTGAGCTGCGGTATTAAACAATAATACCAATCGATATTCATGATTAGGTTAGAAAACGGAATAGCGATAGAAAATAGAAATAAGAAAACATTTTTGATTTTAGTCTCCGCACGACAATTTTCAATTAAATGGAATGTAGCTCAAATCGACTTTTTCATGCCAGAATCCATATTTAAGTAACTTGTACTTTTTATTTATTTATTTATTTTATTTGCAAATTTTACAAGAAAAATTTAAAAAATCTGTGTCGTTGGTCCAAATTATCGCAATTGTAGCATGTTACCCTTATTTTTAAAGGGCCTTTAAAAATATTTTGATTGATATAGAATGATCAATGCTGCTTCTCCCCGGGATGCTCAACTTGCCGCTCCAAGGGGGATTAATGACGTAACGAATACAAAAAGTGTACCGCGGCTATTTTCGTTACAATGATTGAAACTGTTAATAACCCAATTTATGCATAATTATATCAAATTTTATCCTATGCTGCCATTTAAAGACAATATGCAATTTCGAATAAATTTCGAGGTTTTCACATGAATTAACAAATGCCAACGGCCGTGCCGTGCTGATAACACCGGTTCTCGTTAGATCACCGAAGTCAAGCAGCATCGGGCGCGGTTAGTACTTGGGTGGGTGACCACCTGGGAACACCGCGTGCTGTTGGCACCTTTCGGACGCGGTAGCCCGGTGGTTTGCGCGCTGGATTTGAACGCTGCCACAACTGCCGCCGTGTTCATGCGAAATACGATCACGTTAAACATGTGGATCCGTAAGTCCTTCCGAGAGGTTCCCGGCCGTGCAAACAGTTACCTTACACCTTTCTGGTAGGTCGGACATTCTGGGTCTCAACATGAATTAACAAGAATTGTGTAGTTCTAAATTTATCAATAAAAAAGCAGAATATTGAGTTTCGTAACTGTTCATTGATATAGACAAACATCACTCCAATAGTCCACAAATAGACAAACATCACTCTAAAAATAGTCATAAACGTATACTCAGGATGTCCTAAAACATATATTGATATCAAAATCTCGAAATCGAAAATTTTCGGGAAAAGAATAATTTCTCTATACTATATCCTGTAATGTGACAAAGTAATAAAGCAAATACTTAATGTGTGATAAAAATACTTTCGAATTTTGTTTTATTCAGAGTTAAATTTAAAAATACCCTCGGATACCGACAGGGTTAAGTCCATTTTAGGGCAGTCCATGCAAGGATTTAGCATTATAAACTCTTCATTACCAGCTTACGAAGACTTATGGTTGAAATTTAAAATGTGAGTTTCATTATTATTAGTAATGTACCCCAAAACTCACATGCTTCTGATAAGAATGAATGGAATGCTAGAATGTTAGGGTTAGAATGTTTTCAATAAATTAGATCTTTAAAAAAATGTTGAAATTAAATATATTTTTTAATATATATTTCGACAATTGTTGACATTCTCTATAAAAGAGTAATGAAGAGCTTAATATTAACTTCTATTATCAATACTTGTTTAAACACTCTTTAATGCAAGACATGTTGAGCAACATATACAGTTTAGCAACGTATTTATGTACAAATAAAATAGAAATGCAATATAAAGTTGTTTCAAGGATACGTTGAATCCCAGTCGTCACTGCTAGGCAGACCAATAAAACCGAAGTTTTAAAGGAGAAATGGGCACAAATGTAAGAAACAGAGGGATGTATACACCCAAGTCATAGATTACGAGTTCATCATAGAAAACCAATCAGAAAGTAGACTGGAAAACACCCCAGCCAATCCTAAACGCTGAGCTAATAAGGAAAACTAGAGCAATGTAAATAAGCACAAATAACAAAATAATGAATGGATTGAATTTATGCTTACTTACCTTGCTGTATTTTTCCTTATCCTTTTCACAAAGTATATTTTACTTATTGATAGAGCTAATACACAAAATTACTTATAGAGCTAATACACAAGATTTCAGTGCTTCCAAACACAATAAAAAAGTATCCTAAAAATACAAGATAAACCAGAACATTGTTTTTATTTGTGCCCATCTCATCTTTTTGACTTTAGGTTTATTGGTCTGTCTAGCACTGTCGAAGGCGATCCAGCCTATCCTCGAAACAGCTGTTTGCTTCATTGCCATTTTATTTGTGCTTAAATATGTCACTCTAGTTTCCCTTATCTTTATCACAAAGTGTCTTTTATTTATTGACACTTTAATGTTTCTCAATATACAGGGTGTCCAGTGCTATCGGTGCCCAATGGCTATTTCCTCAACCTTTAGTCACAGAGATATACTTCCAATTGCAAAAATGTTTTACATTTTGAAATCTATTATCTTAGAAACAGTTTAAATCAATAAATACCTTTCTGAAAGAAATACGAAATATAAATTTTTATACGGTCCCCCAGTCCTACCCATTATATTTAGGAAAATCATCCTCATACAATTTCATGCAAAATAAAAAAAAAATCTTCCTTTTACGACCAAAATTCACAGAGTTATGAAGCATTAAAATTTATGACTTAAGTCGCTTTTCCACGCATAAAAATTTCACGTTTCAGGCAGCCAACCAATCAGGGACCGTATTGAACATTTCTCCAGGCAAACAACCAATCAGGGACCGTATTGACCATTTCTCAGCACAAAAAGTGCTCCAACTTTAAACAGCTATAAGTCGGTCAATTTTGGTCGTATAAGGATGATTTTTTTTATTTTGCATAAAATTGTATGCGGATGATTTTCCTAAATATAATTGGTAGGACTGGGGGACTGTATAAAAATTTATATTTCGTATTTCTTTCAGAATTGCATTTATTGATTTAAACTGTTTCTAAGATAATAGATTTTAAAATTTAAAACATTTTTTCAATTCGAAGTGTATCTCTATGACTAACGATTGAGGAAATTGCCACTGGGACCGGTATTAGCCATTGGGCACCCTGTATAATAGATTAAAAGCAAAAATTGTTCAAAATTAAATAAAAAATACGAGCATCTAATTCTTCCCAATAACTCCAGTTAAGAACATTGGAAATGTTCTAAGAAAACATTCCCTTTTCAAAAATTCGAATGGCAATTTTTTATCGCCAACTTTTATCCCATATTTTCCATGAGTAAATTACCGAGAAAGTGGCACGACCAATAATAATGTGGTTTCTATGTGACGTCATGGATAAGCCATCAAGAAACTGATTAGAAACATGCCCACAAAGGAAAAATGTCAAATCATGCTTCCCGCCATTATGTCTATCGAAGGGCCCCACAATATGTCTAGTGATTGTGACGTACATAAAAAACCATCTATTATCTGCAGGCTTGTTATCACATTCTCCCGCCCTCTCTTCACCATCCGGCATTCATTAACTAGGTCTTAATTTCCCGGACCGAGATTCTCCATCTTCCTGTTTTAATCATTTTCCCTGATGACAACATAATGAGTGAAGAGCGAATTTATTCTTTGATCGAAGCTGCAGTATTAAATAATAATTGAAATCGATATTCATGATTCCGTTACAGGACAGTGCGACACTGGAAAATACGAGATGAAAAATGCTTTATTTTTGACTGTATCCCACCTCCTTTCAATGAGATATGCTCTTTAGATTTGATAGTGAAATGTGTTCGATTATTCTTTTAAATACATCGAAATATGCATATTTCAGACAATTTTCTTTTTAATTTGTGACGTTGGAAAATTGTAAATTCGCAGGATTCTAATTTTTGGCATGAATAAAAGATGATATATTTACATTCTGATAAAAAAATTTATTGTTTTAATGAGATATAATCTTTAGATTTGATAGTGAAATATGTTCGATTATTCTTTTAAATACATCGAAATATGCGTATTTGAGACAATTTTCTTTTTATTTTGGGACGTTGGAATATTCAAAATTCGCACGATTCTAATTTTTGGCATGAATAAAAAATTATATATTTGCATTCTGATAAACTATTTTATTGTTTTAATGAGATATACTCTTTAGATTTGATAGTGAAATGTGTTTAATTGTTCTTTTAAATACTCCGAAATAAGCATATTCCAGACAATTTTCTTTTTAGTTTGCGACGTTGGAAAATTGAAAATTCGCCCGATACTAATTTTTGAAATGCATAAAAAAAGATATATTTGTATTCTGATAAAACAGTTTATTGTTTTATTTCTTTATTTTCTATGAATTTTTTATTGAGTATATAAAATTTGTATTTCACAATATATCCTGAAAAAGAACCTTTTCCTTGCAAGCCATTGCATCCTTGACTGTTGCTATGCAAAACAGTTGCGATGCCAACTTTTGCTACTCTCTTTTGTTCTTTTGCTTGCAAAATAACACACTTGTGACGATTGCTACTAATTTCAGACATGTCAATAATTTTATCATTTCTCCAGTTTCTAATTGTGTTAGAATTAAAAGAGAGGCGGTACAGCCCTGTGTACAGAGCATGAAGATTGAACTCGGAGGACCAGAGTTCAATTCCCGACTCTGCCCAACCTGTCCCGGTATTCACGCTGAGTTCGAACACATGAAACTTGTGGGTCTTAAAGTTCTTCAAATGGTTGGTGGAAGGGGAAGTATGATACGGTCCATATGGATGTCGCCCCCCACTGGGTTCCGGTCTAAATTGGGTGGCAATGTTCAAGCCGTCCAAATACATACCTTACATTTTCGGGTAGGTCGGATGGTCTGGGTCGAATGAAGGAAAGAATACGAGACAGAAGTACCTTATACTTTCGGGTTGGTCTAGATTGAAAGAAGAGTATGTGGCAGAAAACCATTGTTGTAATTTGAAGTTCTGAATCACTTGTGACCTTGAAAATCCGTGCCATTGGTTACGAATTTGGGTGACGTTAGGGACAAAATTATTTTCAACTTATTGACTTTTGTCGAGTTCTGGAAACTTTTCAAACTTCGTTGATTGGTTAATAATCTCAATTTGGTTAATAATCTCAATTATGTACTTTTTCCAAAACTTTGCACATAGGTCATGTTCAGAGTAACAACGATTATAATATAATTATTAATGCAATTAACAATTACATGGTATATTATTGATTCTTTTAAACAATGAACCAAAAATATGAGGAAAAATAAGTGTTTGTAATATTTAACTGGTTAATTATATAGATCAGATTCGATTCCTTATTATTAAAAAATTCCATCATAGCGAAAGCAATCTTATTGCACCAGGAATAAAAATCGAAACCTATCTAAAACTACGGGTACGCCTTCAGATATATACAACATACATAACTTCTGGAACACAAATAAAGTTAACTATTGAAAAAGTGGATGCCAAATCTCAACATTGTGTGCAATTTTGGAAAGATCAGAATATTCTTATTGTTACAAAGATAGTTTGAATCTATATAAATAAAATTGAAAATCTGTCTGTATGTCTGTCTGTTTGTCTCATTATCACGGGAGAACGGCTGAACCGAATTTGATGAAATTTTGTGGGTAGCCTTGAAATAGCACCACTTGAAATTTAGTCCAAGTTTCGAGAGATTCTAAAACCAGGGGTTGTTGAGATATTGATGAAAAACGAAGCGTTTTGCTAGGACTTCTACAGGACTTCCTAGGACTTCTCCAGTTCCCTGGTTCATCCAAACGAAAAGGTTGGAAATCGCTTGTTTAAAACATGAAAGTAAATTAAAACTTTATCTCTGAGTCTGATGAGAGATTTTTGCGCTAATTATTCACTTTCTGAAAGCATGAATTTTTTGAAAACATTAATGTTTGAAACATTAATTTAAATGGAAAATCTATCACCATGGTTTATTTTCCACAAGCTTTTACTCAACTATGAAGGGTATTAAGAAATCAAAACGGTTATTTATTTATTAGCATTTTATGACGAAGATTCTATCTTATATCATGTTGCTCGGCAACGTAATTAAATTGAATGTGTTAAGTTTTATTATTATTTTTTCTAATTGAATAATGAATAAATGGATATAAAAATATATCTTATAAATGAACTGTTTGATTTTGCTTTTAATTATATTAATTGCAGACTGCGTACATCACTTTCATTAATTTTGGCAAAGTGTTTTCAAACTTATATATTGTGTTGAGCCAATAAACTCATTTTGTTTAGCCAATAAACTCATTTAGCCGATTATTGAAACAGGAAAAGAGTAGAACGGGTATATTTTCTGATACAACTCTAGTGTTTTCATTTAATATATACAAACGGGATCAGGATGTTTTATTCTTCGCATCTGCAAAATTAGAGCTACGAATTTGACGGGATATCGCTAACTTGGCAACTTTACTTAAATGTTGCCAAATTGTTGAAAGTGTCCCCAAATTGATAAAAACGACATAAGTCAATGAAATTAAAAATTTTTTTAGAAGAGAGTATTGAAATGATGTTTCGGTAGCATTTGTTTCTGTCCATCCGTTCTACTTAATAACACATTTAGATAATTTTTTAAATGTCACCAAAATGATAAAAATGTTTGTAAATCCATAAAAATATCATAAAATTGATAAAATTGCCCTTAATAAATGGCACTAATTGTGTTTTTTAGAGTACAGTGTTGTGATAATGTTTCGTCAATTTGTCGCCAAGTGGAACTATCAGTTCTACAGTCCAACTTGGCGATAAATTTGGCGATTTTTTAAACTTTCGCCAAATTGTCGAAAATGTAGCCAAACCTTCCATGGAGATATCATTATTAAGACGATATATTTTCCACCAATTTATTTTAAGCAAATGATATCATGGCGTTTAGCAACGGATTTAAATCCAATGTGTTTATGCGCATACGATTTTTATTAAATCTTTTCCGATTTGAATAATAAAGATATATATATATATATATATATATATATATATATAAAATAAATTTCATTGACATTGCACTTTTGACTGGATAATATCAATACAGGTCTTCAGATTTAAACATTATTATTATTGATGCTTCCAGGGATTATTGATTCAGGGATTATTGATATTTTCAAATTATTATGTTATTGTTTTATTATATGAAAAATTGTTGAAACTCATATATTGTACATTGTACGAGTAATCTTCTACAAATGCACGGGTATATCTTCTAATTTACGAGAATTTAAGTAGTACAGGTATATTGACATATATTTTAATATATATTGGCATATATTGGAATCAATTACGGCCTTTTGGTATAAAGATTACGGGGATTATTGATATTTTCAATTTATTACGTCATCTATTTTATTATGGCAAAAATTGTTGAAACTCATATATTGTACATTGTACGAGTAATCTTCTATAAATGCACGGGTATATCTTATAATCTACGACAATATAAATAGCACGGGTATATATATTCCCATATAATTGTAGTACTTTCATTTTGGTATATATTGGAGTCAATTACGGCCTTTAGATGTAAATATTACGGATTTATTGATATTTTCAATTTATACATGTAATCTACTAATACAGGTTATATCTTCTAATAATCGCTTATATAAGTAGTATGAGTCCCATACAATTTTAATGCTTTTATTAAGCATATATTGATTCAATTTCATATTTTTTGTAAATTTGCTTACAAAAGGGGCCATGATGTTTTATTCTTCAGATCTGCCCGTGGAGATAATTTTACATAGTGAAAACAGACATTCTTAAACTTCCTTTTAGGAGCAATAAATTTAATATTTTAACAGAATATTTTGATTAACAATGTCATTTAGTATACTATAGGAATTTGCGCATGATTATGAATTTTAAGTTTCTTTATATTATATACTCCGTACGAAGAACGGGTATGCTGCTAGTTATTTATAAGAACAGAAGATCTCTCCGGGGTTAGCGAGAAGAGGCGATGTTCTAATTCATTAAACATAAATTTACATACTTTTAATTCTATCAGTTTGAAAATTATTTAGCTCTTTCTAAGAAAATAAACTTTGTAAAATTACCCGTTCTTTTTTTCCTTATTTTTCTGCCCTGATTTTTACAAAGTCCACATAAGCTTACGCGAGTCAATTACTAGTAAACCAGCTAGACCACTTATTAGTTATCTACTACCCTGTTATCACATTCTTCCGCTTGCTCTCCGTTTGGCATTAGCTCTCTTAATTTCCCTGACCTAGATTTCTTCTCCGTTTTAATCGCAGTTTCCCTGATGGCACCATAACCAGTGACGAGCGAATATCTTCTTTAATCGAGACTGCTGCATTAAATAGTAATGCCAATCGATATGCATGTTTACGTCAAAAGACGGCATGGCATTAAAAAATGCAAGGAGAAAAATATCTGGATTTTAATTGTGCCTCAACTTTCTTCATCGACTTTCTTTAATAAGACAGATACTTAATCTATATAAATAAAATTGAAAATTTGTCTGCGTTTGTTGGGATTATCATCGTTGAAGAACGGATGCAACGAATTTTCTTATGAAATTTTGTGGATAGCCTTAGAACAGCTCCACTTAAAATGTAATCTATATTTCCAGTTTCTAGGACCAGAGGTTGTCGAAATATTAATAAAAATAGAACCTTTCATAGAAATATGATTATGCAGACGATATTTTTTCCGCAAATTCATTTGAGGAAAACTATATCATGATTCTCAGCAACGTGATTAAATCAAACGTGTTTAGTATATGGCAGACGATATTTATTATTTTTTCGATTTAAATAATAAAGAAATGTATACAAAAATAAATTTTATCATAATTGAATTTTTCATTGGTTTATGTAACAGTCTTCCGGTTTAAGGATTATGGGATTATTGATATTTTCAATTTTTACGTCATCTGTTTTATTTTGGAAAATGTTTTTGAAACTCATTTTTTTGTTTAGCCAGTTGTTGAAGTAGAATAAAAGTGGAACGAGTATATATATATCTTCTAAAACCATTTTGAGGCTTGCATTTTGACATTAGTTAATCCAATTTCGTATTTTTTGAAAATATGTTTACAAACAGGATCAGGAAGTTTACTTCTTCAAATTAGACTGTTAAGTTAATTTTGCATAGCAAAAACAGAGATTCTTATACTTCTTTTTAGTAGAATTACATTAAAAACTAGAAGGAAACCCCCAGCGTTGACCGGGTCGTAAATAAACGCTCATTACTAATCAATTTACCAAGCAAGCAGCGCCATACATCTAGATTTCCGGGCGTTGAGAAGCATGTTTATGATCTTGCCGCAGTACCTTGAATGTAATTCGAGCAGCATTTTTTTTCCACGCATTATATAGTGTTTTGCACGGTCGCAAAGAATATTTGAGCCTATAAAATAAGACCAAACATTAAGTGACAGTCGCAGTGCCAAAAGATCTGAGGTCTTGTTTTGGTTGAGTTGCATAAGTATTTAATGGTCTAACATTGTAAATCCCTGTTTATAATCTTCATTGAAATTGAAAATTCACAATAATTATATTTTACAACTCAATCTATAATAGCTATGTAATGCGTCTTTCCAGACTTTCGGGAAAATAAGGGACAGGATATTTCAGCATCGTCCATGGGACAGCACCTATAACAGAGTCGTATTTTCGATTCCTCCCCCCCCCCAGGAAGAATAATAAGGTGTTTCAAAAGCATTTCTTGGCCCTCGGTCACCTATAGCTCAATATTTGCAAACTTATAGTACCAACCATCGAACAGTAAACGTTCCAGAAGTCTCAGATTCAATAAGCTGAATATTTGGAAACTAACGACATCAGCTACGTAATAGAATCTAACAAAACATGATATTATATTTGTCTCCCAGAGGGGTCAAAGGGGGGGGGGTGGCGGAAAATATCCCCCGACTGTTAATAAATGTACTCTAATAGCATGCATACCTAAACTTACCCCGTCTATGATATCAACAGCGGGACATAACCTAACTGAGCCATTTTCAGTCAAGCATTATACATTATTTTATAAAATAAAATTTATTAAAAGAAAGTTGCAACTTAATGTTTAAGCATGTAAGTTTCCCTATCTTTGACAAGCTTTAATATTAGTACATATAACGAATAAAAACGAAAGAGAAGTGTTTTTTACCATAAAATGTCTTATGGTGCTTATTTAAAATGTACATACAAATGTGTATACTTAAAACAGTAAGGAATAGATTTAAGATATATTCAATATAAAAATGGTTGTCCATCTACTTTTTTGTGACAAACTATTCTGTTTCTAAAAGCATTCGAATTGTTTTCAGAAAACCACTAACACTTTACCAGTTCTCTCATACGGAATATATAATTAAAAAAAATTAAAATTCACAATTTTGCGTTAAACATTAAATAGTTGTAGTCTTCCTTTGAAATTTTGTAATGATTCTGACAAAAAGGAATGAACCGCCCAGGCGGTGAAGTGGATAGCGTCTCCGACTGCAGTCTAGTGGGCTTGGGTTCGAATCCCGAGTAAGGCATGGGCGTTTTCTTGAGGATGAAGTCAGTCTTCCGCCTTCTGGGCCCTCGCCAAATGTGAAGCTGCACCCCCCCCCCCCCCAGACTTTCGTCAGTGATGCTTGTTTGTGTTAATAAAAACTTTGTGATCTCGTCTTGTGTCATTCTTTGTCCGTCTTCTGGCATCACTGGTCCTGTTTGTGGTTCGACCGAAACAGGGGGTTATGAGCAACAACAACAGCAAAAGGAATGGGGTGAGTTCCGTGCTGAGACAATAAAGAGAAAGATGAAAGCACAACTTGCAATTTTTGTATATAGGTACTACTAGCAGATATATCCGACTCTACTTATGATTTTAATGTTGGCAAATTCCTGCAATATTCTAAATGATATTGTTATTCAAAACATTCTATTAAAAATTTAATTTGGTTCTCCTAAATAAGTACTTTTTTCCTTGCTACAAAAATTTATATTTATCGGTAGATTTGAGGGAAAAAAATCCTAGATCCGATTGTAAACAAATTTACTAAAGATATGAAATTGGATCAATATATACCAAAATGAAAGCGCTAAAATAATAGAAGATATACCTTGCTACCACTTTTATTCTGTTTCAACAATTGGATAAATACAATGTATGAGTTTGAAAACAAGTTACCAAACTAAAACAGATAACGTAAGAAATTAAAAATAACAATATTTCCTGTAATATTTAACTCCAAAGGTTGAAATTGGTATTATCCAGTCATAAATCCGATACCGTTCATTTACAAAATTTATTTTTTTTCATTTTAATCGGGAAAAAAAAATCAGATCGTCTGCCGTTCAAACAGATTTTATTTTATTGGGTTGCTAAGCAGCATGATATAATTTCTTTAAAATAAATGTGCAGAAAAATATCGTCTGAATAATGCTAGGTCTATGGAATGTTCTTTTTTTATTAATATTTCGATAACCATTGGTAATAAAAAAATTAAATATGGACTAATAGTAAAGTGGAGCTATTTCAAGGATGTTCCCAAAATTTCATAAAATTCGGTGTGGAACAATCACTGGGAATCAGCTTTTATGTACAGCAGATATACAGAGACAATATAACATGTTGAGACATGCACACGCAAGCATGCATATTTTCAATTTTACTTACGTAAACTAATCCAACAAAAAATATTAATCATTTTTATGTTGACACCGATGCACAAAAGATCTAGAGGTTAACTGAAGTCGAGATGGATTGATTGTGTGGACAAGGGCTTTTAAGTGTTAAAGATTAACAAGAAAGATCAATCATCCATAAAGCATTGGTTATGAAACACTTTCCGACTGAAACGCAATTTTATTTAAACATCTCAAAAAATCATCTCATCAAATGTGATACATTCAGTGGTAATATTTTTTTAATTATCGCAAAACTACAATAATTTATTTTACTTGAAAATTTACTTAAAATTCCATCGATAAAATGAACTATATTCAAATGACGTCATCTAAATATAAATCGTCTGGCTCTCTTGTAAAATCAGTAAATATGTCATTCATACACTTTTATTCCAGACTCCAGAGTTAAATAATTTTGCGTGACAAAAATTCAGCAATTCTTGTACAACTCATCTTACAATATCGTGCTTACATTTTGCATCCATTAAAATTTGACTTCGTTGTAGGAATAATCAAAGTTAGATGATCATTTAAACTAAAAATATTGTAATTGCGTTGGCACAGATTATAGATGCACAGAAAATAGGCAAAAATAAAGCGGTTTTAAGACGGATGCAACACCAAATATAAATGTAAAAGAACTTTAAAAATCACAATTTTGACACTGGGAAAAAATATGGATGCCATATTTTATTTTGAAGTGGGTCACGTGATCTCTTCATATAATATGGGTGTACTTATTATTTTAATTTTTATTTAAAAAACTAAGGAACACGTTTTGTTGAATTTTTTTATATATTTTACGGAATGATTTGAATATTTCCTAAAATTTTCGAAGCAATTTGTAATTTTAATTTCGCTTAAAAAATGTTTGATAAAGTAGGTCCCATAGGGTTCAAGGTCTTTCATTTTTTCAACCCGGATTCACTCCAAAACTAATAGGGTGATATTATTCATTTAAATTCCCATATGTTCTATAGACCGTCTCAACAACATACTAAAATTTCATCTTGATAAAGTCATTTTTACAGCAGTTATCGTGCGAACGGACAGACAGACAGACAGAATGAACAAAGTCATACACACTTTATGCCTCTACTTCCCGGCCGTCCAAATAGGTGCTCTTAGTCCCCTGGACGAGTCGGACGGTCTGGGTCTTCTACACTTTATGCCTCCCCCGGCCATCCAAAATGTTGCTCTAAGTCTACGGACGAGTCGGGTGGTCTGGGCTTTCGACACTTTATGCCTCCGGGCCAACGGCCATACCGTGCTGAAAACATCGGTTCTCGTTAGATCACCGAAGTCAGGCAGCATCGGGCGCGGTTAGTACTTGGGTGGGTGACCACCTGAGAACACCGCGTGCTGTTGGCATATTTCAGGCGCGGTATCCCGGTCGTTTGCGAGCTAGATTTGCTCGCTGCCACAACTGCCGCCGTGTTCATGCGGAGTACGATCACGTTAAACATGTGGGTCCGTAAGTCCTTCCGTGAGGTTGATGGTAGGAGAAGGAGGGTACGGTCCCTGTGGATGCCTTTCCCACTGGGTTTCGGTCTAAATTGGGTGGCGCTTCCCGGCCGTCCAAACTGTTATCTTACACCTTTCTAGTAGGTCGGACGGTCTGGGTTCCAAAAACACTTTATGCCTCCGGTCACACACAAAGCTGCTGTAAGCCTTCTGGTCTGGGTTTTCAACACTTTATGCCTGTAAACTACCATAGACTTCTTAGAAGCAAAACAAAATAAAATCCAAAGGTGTATCAGGAAAGCTCCTAGATATTTAAGGAACTCGGTGATTAGAAAAGACTTCAAAATAAAAACCGTGAGAGCTCAAATTAAAAAGCTAGCGCTAAAATTCTACAATTTGCCTTCAGTACCAAATGAACTTTTATTCAGTCTACATGACTATGATCATCGTAAGGCCAAATCTCGTAAGAGACCCCGTGCAGTACTTAAACTTGAATAACCAGAATTAGGTACGCCCCTCCCCTAGCAACTGAAATTAATTAAAAATCGCGATCAATATTTTTTAACTTTTAAAAATATTCTTCTCCCTTATACTGCCAAAATGCTAGGTAACCCACAGATCTGCATCCCCCTCCCCCCCCCCAAACTGAATAAACCCAAATGTGCAATAAACTGCCGCACTAGGAACCAAGTCAAATAATAAAATAATAAATGAAAACATCGAGCCTACATATCATGGGTCAATGAAATAATGTCACAGCATGAAGATAAGAACCAGACTGGAGATTAAAGGTGCTACGCTCCTGGTTTTGCACGACAAATTCGCTAGTGGAAACCAGTTTGATCAAAAAGTTGTCATCTATAGCCATGTTATAACATTCAACAGCTATTCCTGTCATCCTTATCGTATTAACTAACTCTTAATTTCCCTAGCCTAGGCTTTATATCTCCTCCGTTTTAATCAAGTTCCCTGATGGCAACATAATGAGTGAAGGGCAAAAATCTGCTCTGACCAAAGCTGCGGTATTAAATAATAATGACGATCGATAAAGCATGATTCCGTTTAAGACACAATGCCATCTTAAACAAGAGACAAATGGTTTGCCCTTGTTACGTCTTGAAGATGTTTGATGTTTGATACTAATAATCGTATAATTTATTCTATAACGGATGTTTGCATTGTACAAGAAAAATAATTAAATATATTCATATAAAATATCAATGCATTGCTTTTTTATTCATGACGTAACGCAGTTTGATGTTGAAGGAAAACAGTAACTTAAGTTAACACTGAAGCATTATATAATTCCTGATAATATACCCAAAGGATAATCTGAACACAAAATTTTAAGATCGCTCCATATTTTGTAAAATCTAAAGCACCCCCTTCTATCAATGTTTAGAATAAGAGAGCAATTATAAAGCTATCACTATTTCATGAAACACAAAAATTACATTTTTATACGTCAATAATTTTACCTTCTAGGGGATTCGCCCCTGTTCGTTGACGCTGACTAACCCCGGAACTATATTTCAAACCACCCGCTACGCAGGCATAATACGCCCACTGGGAGTCCTTCCCTTGTTCGCAGACTTTCACCAATCCCCAGAGCTCGCCTAACAAGGTGGCGTCACTTGTTCGAACATCGCTGTGACGTGAATGTCACATTGTAGAAACGTAACTTGACGTAGCAGGAATGTTACGAAATCACTTGACATTACAATCTGACGTAACAAACAAGTTGACGTCCGATGTCACAAAGTACCTTGAAAATTACCAAAATGACTACGCTGTGACGTGAATGTGCAATTGTCGAGACGTAATGCGAAGTCCTGTGACGTCCGAAAGTCACAGTGTGACGTAAATGGTACGTTACTGTGGGAAAAAAAATGGTGTTAGGGATACTTCGCGGGAGCACACGCCCGCTTGTTTCCCGTCTCTAATCCTGACGATCTACAGCAGCTCCATTTCGTTTTCGATTTTCATACCTAGTCCAATAAGATCGTTTTTGCTTTGTTGAAATTTTTTTAAAAGGTAAGAAGCGAATCTGAGCTGTAATACAAACCTGATAAATATTTCATTATAAATTTAACTGATCGTACAACGCACGTGGTTTAAAATATAAACAAATTAAATGTATTCAATTAAACATAAGGTTAGCATGCTAAAAGTTCTAAAAGTCATGAGAAAGAAAAATTATTTTTTATAATTGCTTTGCTTACTTGTTTATAAAAATCACAAATAAGACATGTAATTGTTAACTACAAAATTATAATTAACGACATTACATTTTAATGGTAACTATTCATTACAACAACAGTGACGAAACGCTCTGTTTATAATAATCAACAATAAGGTCATTGTCCTCGGTCATCTTTGTGATGTTTATGCCAGCAACTAATCACGGATAAGTTGTAAATCGTATCAAACCACTAAATCTTTAGCCATACTGCCAATGCAGTTTTAATTAATTAATATTTAATTAAATGCTTAAATCAAAATCCTATCTACAGGTTCATATTTGTTTATATGCAAAATTTGAAAATGCACATTTTTAGAATTGCACATTTTACCACAATTTATAATGAATGCAGTGCCAAGAAAACCACAGGCTATTATATATTTTTTACATTATATTATCATTGTTATTATATTAGCGTTGATATCAGTGTCGTAAATTAGAGTTATAGGTTTTTAACACTTTAGAACATAATTAAAAAGTATTTATGACTTTGATCTGATAAAACTTCTCTCTGTCTGTCCGTTGCTGCCATAAAAGTCCCATAAAAATGACTTCATCAAAATGAAATTTTGTATGTTGCTCAGACGGTCAGTGAAACGAACTTATGGGAATGTAAATGAATAGTATCACCCAATTAGTTTTGGATTGAACCCGGGTTGAAAAAATGAAATACATTGAACCCTATGGGACCTAATTTTTCAATCATTGTTTAAGCGAATTTAAAATTCACAAATTACTTCGAACGTTTTTGGAAATATTCAAATTATCCCATAAAAAATAAAATAAAAAATTCAGAAAATATATTCGGTAGTTTTTTAATTAAAAATTCGTATCATATGGGTGTAATTATTATTTTAACAGATCACATGACCTACTTCAAAATGAAATATTACATCCATCTTGTGTCAAAATCGTGATTTTTAAAATTCTTTTTAATTTATATTTAGCGCTGTATCAGTTTTAAAACCGCTTTATTTTTGCTTAATTTCTGTGCATCTATATTCTGAAACAACGCGATTACAATATATTTGAGTTTAAATAATCATCGAACTTTGATTATTTCTACAACGAAACCTAATTTTAACGTCTTCAGAATGTAAACACATCAAGATGTAAGATGAGTTGTATAATAATTGCTGAATTTTTTAATGAAAAATTATTTAGCTCTGGAGTCTGGAATAATGCTAATATGAATGAAACATTCATTGATTTTACATAGAGAAACTTTGCAATTATTAAAAAAATTGAATTTGGTTTTTTTCGGTAACAGTTATGTAATTTTTTTATTATAGTATGTATAACTTTCTTTTTCATTTGATCTCCACGTGTTTTTGAAAATCAAATGAAAAATTACATCTTAGATAATAAAATTGTTTATGAAATGTTGATTATAACGATATGAAAAATATCGTTAAAATACTTTTTCGAACTTCAATTATGTTGAAATTTTCCGGTCCCGTAATCTTTAATTTTCTCGAGTCAACAAAAAAAAAAGTTAAAATCTGTTTTGCCTTTTATATTTTGATTACAGAAAAACTGTTTCTTTGCAATCCTTAAAAAAAATCGAGTTCGTAATTTTTCAGTGACAGCTGTGTAATTTTTTTTTTTATTATAGTAGGTATTAATTTCTCTTTCATTTGATCTCCGCGTGTTTTCGAAAATCAAATGAAAAATTACATCTTAGATAGATAATAGAATTGTTTTTTAAATGTCGTTATGTTAAAAAAAATATATCGTTGAAATACTTAATCGAACTTGCATTATGTCGACCTTTTCCGGCCACACTATCTTCACACATTGGTAACTGATAGTAATAAAGTATTATAGCCAAAGATTCCCCATAATTAGAAATTTAAGTATCATATTAGCAGATCAATTTACTTACATAATTTATGAGCTCTAAATAACCTTAGATTATTATTTCCCTTAGTTTGCAATATAATTTATGTTTCTTTAAACTAACCATCCTAACTGGTTTGGTTATTAGACGAATAACTGACCTAGTCATCATTTTTTGCGTTCCTACGTTAAAGTAGAAATATGTGTCGGATCGTGAGAGTTTCAGTGTTCTTGGAATGAAAGAAGGGTTCTTGAGTAGTGGGTTCTTGGAATAAAAGAATAGTGTTCTTCAGAAGTGGGCTCTTGGAATGAAAGAAGGGTTCTTGAGTAGATACTCAAGGATTGGAATAGTGAGTGGATGAAAACCCCATTCGATACAGCGATGACTAGAAAGAGTCTAGTATTCGGGGTGTGGCCGCAATACAAGTCACAGAATGCCGGGGTAAGCATATAAGCTTTGTAAGTGCGTATCCATGTGATTATTACCACCACCCTAGTATATGGTAGTAACTTGTATAATTTTCATTTATTCTGGGCTTGTGCCATAACAATTATTATATATGTTATCCGTTGCTTTAAACAGCAGGCTGCTGTAATTTCTGTGAAGTCCCCAATAAACTGAGTTATATTTTAAAAAATACCGTCATGTGTTATTGTCCTTAGACCGAAAGGTCGAAATATCAAGTGATCTAAGTTTGAGTTAAATCACTTTAGACAGATTAAGTAAAAATCCTCTACAAAGGCATCTAAAGGGGATAAAGAGTTATTTAAACTTTACAAATTTAATTTTTACAATTTTAATTACTTTACAAATTTAATTTTTCCACCATTTATTGAAATCATGATACCTTATGACTCAACACATTCAAGTTTTAATTTGTACTAATCTGTTCGATTAATTCCTCCAAGAACTGAAGAGCAATCGAAACTTTCAGAATTTCCTTTTATTAGTCTATTATCGTCTGCATTGTCACTAACACTCCACTTATTTTAATGAGAGTTTCAACGACAATGCTGTGTAAAGATAAAAATTAACTCTTAAGGTAAGTTCTTTGATGGGGCCCTTTTATTAGCGAGAGTCAGTAAATCTAAAGTTGATCTAGGTCATACCACTTAGACGTTGAATGTCCTGATGGCATAAAGGCATGCCGCAAAAATTTGATAAAAGAGGAGGTTACGCCCCTGATATAATCTCAAAAGACCAGCAATTAGTACGAAATCTGGGAGGGAGAGATTAAGAACACCTTGACACGCTCAAGGATCACTTGCGTGCGGCGCTTGATTAGTTAAATGAAGTCATGGAACTTGCTCATCAACTTTAAAAATTTATATGCTGCATTTATATGCATATGAATATGGGCAGAATTAGTTTTGAGATAGCAAAGTAACTAAAATATTTAATAAGTTTTAAATCGCAATTCATTTTTTAACAGGTTCCAACATAGTTGAAAAGTGTTTATAACTTTGTTCAGTCTGTCTGTCTGTCCGTCCTTTCGCACGATAACTGCCGTAAAAATGGCTTTATCAAAATAAAATTTTAGTATGATTTTGAGCCGGTCCGTCGGACATATAGGAATGTAAATTATTAAAATCACCCAATTAGTTTGGGATTGAACTAGGGTTGAAAAAATGAAATACATTGAACCCTAATGGGACCTAGTTTTTCAAATATATTTTAAGAAAAGTTAAAATTCACACATTGCTTCGAAAATTTTAGGAAATATTAAAATTATTACATAAAATATGTAAAAAAAAATTCAGGAAAATATGTTGGATATAGTTTTTAAATAAAAATTGACATAATAATTTTAGCCATAATATATGAAGAAGTCAGGTGACCAACTTCAAAATAAAATATAGCATCCATCTTTTTTTCCTAGTGTAAAAATCATGATTTTTGAAGTTCTTTTACATTTATATTTAGTGTTGCATCCCTCCTAAAACCGCTTTATTGTTGCGTATTTTCTGTGCAATTTATATACTGAACCAACGCAATAACAATATTTTAAAGTTTATTGATCATCAATATTTGATTATTTCTACAAAGCCTAATTTTAATGGATGCAGAATGTATACAGGTAATTGTAAGATGAGTTGTATAAGAATTGCTGCATTTTTTTCACGCAAAACGATTTTGCTCTGGAGTCTAGAATAAGAATAATATGAATCACGCATTCATTGATTTTAAATAGAGAGCCAGACAATTTATATTTCGATGACGTCATTTGATAAAGTTCATTCTTTCGATGAAGTTTTAAAATTTAATAAATTACTGTAGTACTGTGATAATTTAAGATATATCAGCTCTGAATGTATCGTATTTTAAGAAATAAAATTGCATTCCACTTGGAAAGTGTTTCATAATCAATGCTTTATGCATGATTGATCTTTCTTGTTCAGTCAATAGAATGTTTTTGAGTGCTACAATAATTGCAATAATACTTTTTCTATAATGCATACTGTCCTACCGCCACGAGAAAGTCCCCAGACAGCAGACGTTATGGTGGCGGTCGCTATGGAAACATGTTATTCCACTGCATTTTAGGTGTGACGGAAAGCGCTTTTTTGGATTTGGCGCAGATAAAACCGACGAAAGTCGCATTTCGCTTTGTACTAGGGTCAATGCTAGACGCTCGCATTTTGTGATTTTTAAAGCTGTGAAGTAACTTGTATTGTGTTGCACACTTTGTGGATTTTGTCTAGTTGAAAAATGACTACATTTAAAAGTGGAAAGACTTTGCATTCGCAAGCATATGCAATAGTCCACAATGTTACGGCATTTTTTGAAGAGGAAGAACCGCAAATTCTCTAAAAATACCAATTTCAAATGCAATGAAGAGAACTGCGGAAGCGACAGAGGTTTCAGCGTCATTAGTTAAAAAGATAAAACGTGAGGGGGAAATCGCTTAATGACACTGAGATGAATATTTTATCTATTTGAACAATTTACAATTATTGCTTAAGAAGCTATTTTAAAAGTAACACAAAATGAATGGAAAAAACACTGTGAACACATTGAAAAAATAGAGAATATTTATTGAAAGAAAGATGGACTGATAGAAGATATTGTGAAGAAATTAGTGATAAATCTGTCGGATAGCGATTCAGACTCTTCATGTAAAAACATTTCAAGTGATTCGGACATAGTAGATAATAGTTATTCCAATGAATGTGAATGAATATTTTATAATTGATTGAAAAATATGAAAAGAATGAATATTTTAAAGTCATAATTTTGCTTATTTATCATTTATTTTTTCCTTTTTGCTGGCTAATAATTGTGTAACTTGCTGATTGAAAACTGTAATAATTTTCATTTAATTTGAAATTTAGTTTTAAACAAAATGATATAAATTCTAGTTTTAAAGTGTAAGCTTTTCTCTCCCAAAATCGCCCGAACCTAAAAGAAAATATCTAAAACTACTTTGTTCTAATAGATTGACGGCTTTCCGTAACCGCTGTCGCCTATAATAACAAATTATTTCCTGACTTTAAATGACGAGAAATTTTTAAGTTAATTTATAATTTAATGTCATTTAATACGAAAATTTTGTTTAACTGTCGGATAAAAAACATCTACTATTTTCTTTTAGTACATCATGATAAACGAAACGGATTCTTCGCTTAACGAAGTGCGCTTGATTTGCCAAATGTTGCAGTCGATTTTAAACCTTTCTCCCTCCTTTCTTCGACTCGTCTACTTGCGGCAACCCTGTTCAGGGACTTTCTCGTGGCGGTAGGACTTTTAGTATAAAAATTTTTGTAAAGGAGTCGGAAACTTTAACTCATGTTTTCAAAGATATGCACATTTCTAACGTTCTAGGACACAAGTATATTATTTTTAGCATGACATGTGCGTGTGTATCTGTCTACCTATCTATTTTTAAGTGCATGTACGTACGTATACGTGTATATATATGTATGTATGTCTATACGTGTGTCTATCCGTCTACGGGTGTGTCTGTCAGTGTGTACGCCTGCCTGTGTATTTGTCTGTACAGTCAACCCTCCTATAACGCGATTAATTCGTTCCGCGTTATATGGAAACCACATTATAAAAACTCAGATTAGTGCAAATCAGAATAATTTGTACCGTGTTATATGGAAATCGCAATCCGTGTCGTATTGAAACCGCGTTATAAGAAATTCAAAATTAGTACAAAACCGAACAGTTCGTACCGTGTTATATGGAAACCGAGTTAAGTGAAACTCAGAACATATAAATCAGGCTGATACTTTCTACTTTATATAAAACTGAATTTTTAGAACACCATATTATGATGAATATAGTTATGAAATATAAGTTTACAGGTACAGAAGGCAATAAATATATGTTTACATATTTCGAATTATTTCTATTGAGTTTAAGACTTCATATAAGAAAATTAAAAAAACAATGTGAAATATAAACTTTGTAACCTTTTTTCCAACAAAAATCCTATTGACATTCATAATTGCTGTCAAATATGAGTGGCCTAATTCTATTTCTTTTAATGTCCACTTCACTTTACATATCATCATTTTCGTTTTCAAATGTAGTTTTATTTTGCAATCCTACCAAAATCTCTCTAAAAGGAGCTAAACAATTTTGCAATTCTCTTCTAAAACCTTGCACTTCGCACTGTTGGAGGATTATTTTCAATAAAGTAAATTTCTAATTGTGTACCAAAGCCAGTCCCTTTTTCACATTATTTAAATTGAAATTTACAACCCATACATTACCCATATTTTCATCTACCAATGCATTTGAAGTGAATGTATTATGTTTTTACAGGGGATTTCCTTGATAACTGAAATTGAAAATTGGTGATATTCGTGGATGAAAAACAGGGACATTCCCTTTTAATTTCAACCGTAAAAGTGTAATAAAAAAATTATGCTATAGAGAGACTGCTTAAGCTAATTAAGTTGTATTATAAAAAAACGCGTTATAAGATTACCGCATTTTATGAGTACCGCGTTATGAGATGGCTGTCGAAATTGTTGCTCCTCGTTATATGAAAACCGCATTATGAGAGTACCGCGTTATAGGCGGGTTGACTGTATATGCAATTGATGCAACACCTCCAGCTAAAAAATTATCGGATTAACTTCTATGAGGTTTAATAGTTAAGTTGTGTATGCCCACTTAGCTTAGAATTGATAAGATTTGGATGCGATTTGAAAAAACAGATTTGACCTTCAACTGGATCGTAAATCATCAAAACTTAAAATAAAATATTAAATATGCTTAAATGTATTAATTAAATTGTTATCTTATGTAATATTTTAATACAATGCGAACGAAATCAAACGAGTTCAGGCAGTCTTTCAGGACTTTTTTTTTGAGGGGGGGGAGTGCGGGGGGGCGAATGAAACTTTAAGGGGGACACGTTTTTTATTTGCCCTATATAAATATATCTAAATGATGTCACATAAATAAAATAAATACGATAAACTGTTTGTGATATTTCAGGTTAATATTTTTGCAATATGGCGACTTTTTGAAATACACTAAATTACTAATTTTATTAAATTTGCAAATTAGATATAATTTTGAATGAGTATCCCTTCCTGTATGTCATTTTGTGCAATAAAACGCAATTACCATATTGCGGACAAATAATTTTTAAATGTCGTAATAACGTTAATATTAACTGCTTTAAAACTTTAATGTATTACTTCATTACTGAATATATTCAGAAGAATGAAAATGAGTCTAGAAAAATTCGCGTGCACACTTGAGATATATTTTTCAAATTATAAACAAGTTTAAATAATTGAGCATCGCAATTTAATTTTTTTCTAAAATGAAAAAAACGTTTGTGCTGCAACAACAGCAGTTTCATTGATATTAGTTACTTCATTAACAAAATACTTTTAACTCTCATGAAAATAAGCAGACGTTTTTGAAATTTTTCTCTATATGTGTGTATATGTTCTTATGTTATATTTTTATAAATTATATATTTTTATAATGCCTCTTAATAACACTTTTTTTTTATTCGCAGGTATGTTCCATTTCTTTGAAACCTTCTCAAACATCAAAGGTAAATAAAATTTTGTTACGAAATTATAATGGTAAGCAATTTCTGAAGTCTATATTTAAAATTCAAATTATAATCTTAAATTTAATTTTAGTGCACTTTTTTAAAACGGAACTGCGAAATGATAAAACATTTATATTCAAATATTTTGTTGTGAAAATGGTGTTACGTTTCTTATTTGAACGTTATTTTTATATTTCTTAGTGTGTATTCTATCATAAGGACCGAACCGTCCTTTCTTGGAACCTATGAGTGACTTTAGGACCTACAGATTTCTCATGCCCATACTCTTAGTAGGTAAGAGGATAGTTTTGGGAGGCGTCTAGAATCGAACTCAGGACATGCGCGATCCTCTTGCCTTATCCACTGGGCTATCTCAGAAATTAAATATGCTATCCCATCATATAAAGAAATCCAAAAGTAAATTTCTTCTTAAATAACATGGTTGCAAACAGATTTATTCGAAAACGCTTAAATTTACTTTTTTAGAGAAAATAAGGCAAGGGCTCAACGCCCAATGACAATCTGTCAGATAATTATCTGGATTATATCAGTAATGGCGCCATCTAGTGTATGAAAATATAACTGAACTGAGAAATAGAAAGGAAGTATGGCACTAAAAAACTTTTTCGAAACGATCTGATTTTTAGCATTTTATTTTTGCACAGCAATAAATGGTACAAACAGTTCAATTTATGTCGTGATTTATTTATATGCTATCGTGCAAAGTTCTGTATTTTCTTTTAAAAATCTATTTATTTTTATTTTTATTTTCTTTTAAACAGCTAATTAGGCAGTTCTAGCTGGCACTGGTAATTAAAGCATGATCGTGGCGGTTAAAACACATAGAATCGGCAGATACGTCCGAAGAGAATTAAACCTTACGCGTCAAACGCTGCAAATTCTTCATGTGAGAGTTTAAAACGGTTTAATCTCTTAACGTTTTACCCCGTTAAAATGTGCGAAGACTGACAGGGCGAACTAAATTACTCATATAACCTCAGTTATCTTAAATACCCTTGTTCCTTTTTTACACAACATTACCCTCAGAGCCGGTCGTTTAAGCCGTGTTTCTCTCCGATCTTAATTGCTACTCGCACTGATATCGTGATGAGCTGCTCTCATTGCTAGCAAAGCAAAATCTTTGAGAGCAAAACCTTCATATTAAGTTATTATACTGACTATAATATGGCATGTATTGAGACATCGTTTTGTTGTAACAATAGGAAAAAATCTAATGTGGACAGCACATGACTTTCCTTATATAATGCAATGAATTTTCTACCTTTACAGTAAAAAAACAGATTATTTTTATAGTAGATATATATATTCTTTCCAAGATATTGAATTTTCGTCAATGAGTCGTCATTTTCATTGATTCAGCGTCATTTTTATTCATTTGGCGGGTTTATCGTTAATTTAGCAGCATTTAAAAAAGTCGCCAAGTTTGCGATATTCCACCAAATTCGTCGCCAAACGTTATGGACGGAGAAATAAGTTATTCTTACAGCAGATAAGTGACTATTGGCGTTCAAATACAAATGTATTACTCAGAATATCTTTTTTCATAAATGGAACGAGCTAGATCCACGAGAATCGTGTCACCAAATTTATCGCATGGTATTACATATGAAAAGTGAACATGTTTCTCAATAGGTAATATATATTTTTTATTTTATATGACTTTTTGGTAATTTTTGTTGAAAAATGTGCAATATTTCGAGAACGGTTCATGTTAGCGTTCTAAAATTCACCTTAATCGTTTTCTAATGAAAAATTACATAAGAAATGTCTATTTGCGTAACTTTAATTGTGGTTTTGATTTTTTGACGATTTTTTCAAAATATCACTCGAAAATTTAGGGGGTTCTGAGCATTCGATTACGTATAAAAACAATAGGCTTCAAGTGTTTACGGATTGTAATTTTTGTACCAAATTTTGTACGAATAGGTCCATTCGTTCGTCAGTTATCGTCTCCACAATCTAACTGACGCACACACACACACACAATTTCACACACACACACACACACACACACACACTCACACAAATATCACTTCAAAAATGTTCGATTCGTGATCAGGGATGCTTGAAAAGTGCTCTCCCGTCGAAAACTCGAATTCGAATTTTCGCCCCCATCACAATACTTTCCTTATACATTATTGTATATAAGGAAAGTAATAACACTAAGAGATACATGATTTGTGCCACGGTTGGAAATAATGAAATCTATCGGAAACTAAATCGTAAGGAAAGCATCTTATCAAGATACTGTTTCTTATCAAGATACTTTTAACTTACCCGTGTAATACAATATACACTGTATTCTGTTAGCAATTTTAAATATTTCAATATTTTTAGTCAATGAAAATACTTTGATAGCATTGCCGTATGTTACATGTGTACACCAAAAGCACACCAAAAGACACCAACATTAATTATTCTGGTATGTACCAAAATATGTGAACAATGGAAAGCCGTAAAAAATGTGTACTTTGCACTAGCTACATAGTTAACTGAATTAATCCTGCAAAATTGAAATCTGCATAATCTGCCATATTCAGTATTTTTTACTTTCCTTATATACATAGTATAACGTATAAGGAAAGTATTGTCGAAAGCCCAGACCACCCGACTCGTCCGAAGACTTAGAGCAGCCAATTGGATGGCCGGAAGGAAAGTATTGTGACGAAGTCGAAAATTCGAATTCGAGTTTTTGACGGGAGAGCACGTTTTCAAGCATGCTTGATCACGAATCGAACATTTTTGGGGGTGATGTGTGTGTGTGTATGTGAAAGTATGTGTGTGTGTCAGTGAGTCTGTGAAAACGATATATCACGAACGAATGGAGCGATTTGAATGAAATCTGGTAAAAAAGTACAATACATGAATATTGGAATCCTATTGCTTTTAAAGACAATCGAATGTTCAGAACCCCCCTAAAGTTTCGAGTGAAATTTTGAAAATCAAAACATTTTAAAAAAGTTACTCAAATAGACATTTCTTATGTAATTTTTTCTTAGGAAACGATTGACCTAATGTTTAGAACGCGGGCATGAACATTTCTCGAGATATTGCACATTTTTCAAATAAATTTATTAAAAAATCCCATAAATTAAAAAAAGTATTTACTGTTGAGAAACATGTTCTCTTTTCATATGTAATATCATGCGTTAAATTTGGTGACTTCATTCTCGTGGATCTAACTCGTTCCATTCATGAGAAAATATATTTTGAATAATACTTTTGTATTTGAAGGCCAATACCCATTTATCTGCTATACGAATAACTTATTTCTCCGTTCATAACGATTGGCGAGATTTTGGCGTCGAAATTTTCACGGAAAGTCGCCAAATTGGCGTCTTTTTTACATGTTGCCAAATTAACGAAAATCTCAACAAATGGATAAAAATGACGCTAAATCAATGAAAATGATGATTAATTGACGAACTTTTAATATCTTGGAATTAAATATCTACTATAAGGAAAACCTATTTTTATTACTATAAGAGTACTAAATCCGTTGCATTATACAAGGAAAGTCATGTGCTGTACACATCAAATTTTTTAGAATTGAAACCAAGTTTACACAAAGAAATTTATACATGAAGCTTATAAGTATAAATATGTGTTTATATTAAAAGATTAATATAAATTATATAATTGAAACTAAAATCAGTGCTACATGTCAGATATTTTGATACAAATACCTGCGATATCGTAATATTTCAAGACATACATAATATTATTTTTATGCTTCTATAAAATTTTATACAAAATTTTATAGAAGCATAAATTTATAGAAGATTAAAATTTTTTTCTCAATTCAACTACTCTCCTGAGACTCAATATTTTGTTCCAAAAACTAAAACATTTCTCATAAATGTTTGTTATATTTTAATAATAAAAGTTCGGAAGTTGAAGATAAATCGAAATGCCATTCATTGATCTCTCTTCATCTGGAGGAAATTTGTTTTTCTTCGATGTTAAAGTAAGAGCTTGTCTTGTTCGAAAGCGCCTCTATTACACCAAAGCCGCTCAAAAAATTAACAATTCAGAAGATACAATTCTGACATACAATACTTGTGATTAATGGGGTCTTCTTTTACCTTCTTATGCCCGAGATTGATTAACCTTCGAAAAGGGCGTGGAGGCTTGAAATTTTATATTTTATTCAATACCCGGAAACAAGAAGAACTTCGTCAGCAAGATAAAAGTTCGAAATTGTGGGGCGGTTGAGATTTTTCGAACGTCGAGTATCCAGAATTTTCTCTTGAGGATCGGCACGAAAAATGAGGGGGCGGGGTCAGAAACGTTCCAAAATCATTTATTTTATATTTACGCTCTTCAGTCAAATAAATACTGTATTATGTGGTTTTAATAAATAAATCTGTACTTTAATAATACGCATATCGTTAAGACTTAAATAAATATTTTGAAAAGTGAAAATTATCAATAAATTCTGAATTAGGTTAAATAGGGGAACTTGTTTAAAAGCCATTTAATTCTACAAAGTGCACAGATGCGTTGGCCGAAATATGAAAAGCAACAACCAATTCGACGTTGCTATAAATTCGGTACATTCTTCTTCACATTCTACTTCACATTCTACTGCATATTCTGCACATACTTCTTCAAATTCCCCTGCACATTTTTCTGCACAGTCTTCGAAACGTTATTATTCTATAATTACTACGATTGATAATGATCTGATTTAGTCTCAGAGCTGATTTTTCGGATTTTGTTTACCCAGTGCTCAACATGTTTTATGGGTTTGCTTTCATATCCACATAATTATCTCCTTATAAATTAGTAACATTATTTATGACAGCTGTTCGTTTTGGGTCTCTATAACACAAGGTTCTTGATCATGGGTCCTCAGCCTGGTTATTAAAACTTACTATCAATTTGAAGGTCAGTGATAAATATAAAATGAATAGATATATATTTAATGAATATCAAGAAATCATCAAAAAAAATCTGATGTGGGCAACACATGACTTTCCTTATATAATGTAATGAATTTACTACTTTTACAGTAAAATAAATAGGTTTTTCTTATAGGAGATACTAATATTATTTCAAAGATATTGAATTTTCCACATTTAGTCGTCATTTTCATTGATTTAGCGTCATTTTTAACCATTTGGCGAGATTTACATTAATTTGACAACATTTCAAAAAGTCGCCAAGTTGGCGACATTACGCCAAATTCGTCGCCAAAATCTCGCCAAGCGTTATGGACAAAGAAATAAGTTATTCTTACATCAGATAAATGACTATTGGCGCTCAAATACAAAAGAATTACTCAAAGTATCTTTTTTTCATGAATGGAACGAGCTAGATCCACGAGAATGATGTCATCCAATTTATCGAATGGTATTACATATGAAAAGTGAACATATTTCTCAATAGGAAATATTTTTTTTATTTTATATGAGTTTTTGATAATTTTTTTGAAAAATGTGCAATATCTCGAGAACGGTTCATGTTAGCGTTCTGAAATTCACCTCAATCGTTTTCTAATGAAAAATTACATAAGAAATGTCTATTTGCGTAACTTTATTAGTGGTTTTGATTTTTTGACGATTTTTTCAATATTTCATTCGAAAATTTAGGGGGGTTCTGAACATTCGATTGCGTATACTTCCAGTGTTTACGGATTGTGATTTTTGTACCAAATTTGGTTCGAATTGGTCCATTTGTTCGTCAGTTATCGTCTCCACAGACTCACTGACACACACAGACACCACTTCAAAAATGTTTGATTCGTGATCAGGGATGCTTGAAACGTGCTCTCCCGTCGAAAACTCGAATTCGAATTTTTGACCCCGTCACAATACTTTCCTTATGCATTATGTATATAAGGAAAGTAACAACTTTATATGTTAACCTAATAATGAAATAAATCAAATGAATAGTTTAATAATAATAAAATTATGATATATCGATACAAAAATATATGAAATTTTAAACACTTAAGCACTTTTCTAGTCATGTAGATATATATACATTGTATAATATATGTAAATAAGCACATTGCAAAAATATATGTAAATGCATTGTACATGCAATGTAGACAAATATCTTGAAAATGAATATTCATTCCCTAAACTGAACACATTTTAGCACTTGGTCAAATTAGCAAACACATTTGCAATGCGTTTTATGGAAACGTTTTACAAGTTACAGGATGTTAACATTCCAGTCTTCTAACCTTTACTTTAAATAGGTTCATTATAAAAGATATAGTCACTCAGTTACATGAGATGAGAAGTTCAGCTGCTCTGCAAGAGGCAGAAGTTTGGCTTCGTGTTAGTTAAATAGTTTACAAAAGCGTGTTTCTTGTACCTAGCATACTACTTTACACAGCACAACTAGTGTGACCAGGAACTACTGTTCAAAGTGCATTCTGAGTAACCCACCTTCTGTGCTTCAGTGACACTTGTTCTTCGAATATTAGTTGCCGATCATACTCTGACGCGTAAAGGTTACATTTCTCGTTTGTCCTGACGAAGAAAGTTGCTTCTAGCCTTCGAAGCCACTCAGGCACTATTAGTTTGATGTTAGAAGTTGCTTTAAAAGAATTATTTTTATAATTTTATTATAAGCAATTTACTTATAAGGTGTTTCTTACCCGGGAAAGCTATCTGTTTCCTTAAATGAAAAAATCTGATGTGGGCAACACATGGCTTTCCTTATATAATGCAATGAATTTACTACTTTTACAATAAAAAAAAAATAGGTTTTTCTTCTAGTAAATACTTGTATTATTTCCAAGATATTGAATTTTCGTCAATCACTTGTCATTTTCATTGATTTAGCGTCATTTTTAACCATATTTGGTGAGATTTTCGTTAATTTGGCAACATTTTAAAAAGTCGCCAAGTTGGCGACATTCCGCCACACTCGTCGCCAAAATCTCGCCAAGCGTTATGGACGGAGAAATAAGTTATTCTTATAGCATATAAATGATTATTGGCGTTCAAATGCAAAAGTATTACTCCAAGTACCTTTTCTCATGAATGGAACGAGCTAGATTCACGAGAATGATGCCACCCAATATATCGCATGATATTACATATGAAAAGTGAACATGTTTCTCAACAGTTAATAGATTTTATTTAATTTATAGGTCTTTTTGATAAATTTATTTTAAAAATGTGCAATATATCGAGATCGGTTCATGCTATCTATCTAAAGTTTATTTCAATCGTTTTCTTTGAACAAATTACATAAGAAATGTCTATTTGCGTAACTTTATTAAAGGTATTGATTTTTTGATAGTTTTTTTTCAAAATTTCACTCGAAAATTTAGGAGGGTTCTGAGCATTCGATTACGTATAAAAACAATAGGCTTCCAGTATTCACGGATTGTGATTTTTGCACCAAATTTCATTCGAATCGCTCCATTCTTCCGTGAGATATCGTCTACACAGACTCACTGACATACACACCCACACACATACTTTCACGCACACACACAGTCATCACCTCAAAAATGTTTGATTCATAATCAGGGATGCTTGAAACGTGCTCTCCCGTCGAAAACTCGAATTCGAATTTTCGACTCGTCACAATACTTTCTTATACATTATGTATATAAGGAACTAGTGATTTTTAAAAATGTATCCTTTTCAGTAAATACATCTCAAAGATATTTTGACATCGCACCTGTTAAGGTACTCGATCTAAAAAAAATATCATTTCCTTGCGCAACCATATACCTTTGCAAAATTTCACACAATATCCAATCAAAGAAATCGATAAACTAGACCAATATACACCACATGTAATATCACAGAAAATACAGCTACCCCCTTCATATCTATTAAATAAGCAAATTTTAAATCCCAAAGCAATATTTCGGTAGATTCACAACTGTTCTGCGTTTCTCGTAGACTCATATATCTCCTCTCCCTAAACAATGGCAATGCAATCAAGGGAAGAACAATTTCTTTAATCTTTGTCCAGTTGGGGATCGGGATGTGAATGAAATGTTCTTAGTCGCACAAGCAGTTTTCTCGTAGAGTCCTGCTGAATTAATGATAATTAGAATTTCAGCTCGGAGAAATCGCATTATGTTATTTGATTTCTGATTTCTGATTATCAGAAGGGCGACTGTGTATCGTATAGGAAATACTGCATTAATTGAAAAGGTGGGATAATGAATTGAATGCTGGGAAATTAACGCATTAGAGGATTGAGATATGATATTTTCTCTCCAGTTACAGTTTTCTGTTTGGTATCTATTAGTAAATTGATGTCAATGAGCAAAAGTTCCTTCTTTCCTTTAAGTTAATGTTTTTCCCATTTCATGTATATGTATAGTGATTCTATCTGTAACTTCGATCCCGTTGAGACCGTTAGTTTTTGTCTAGCGCCTCATTCTAGATTCTATGCGTGTTAAACCCTTATATGAATTTCTGGATGTTTCGCTTCTAATGAAGCGTTTATTGGCTGGTCTGTTAATTTATGTACGTATTTTGTAAATTCGGATTATTTGTAGTCGTGTGAACTGTTTATGTACCGATTTGTAATTTACGATAATTTTAATTTCGATTTATCTAATTTTCCATGAGCAAATTTTGTATTCGCGATTTTGGGATGTATATAAGGGCCCATGTCTTTTATTTCATTAACACCGCCACTCATGAGTTACGACGTCCGGACTCATGAGTGGCAGTGTTAATGAAACCTCCCACTGGTCCGGACGTTTCATTCATTCAACCGTCATTTAACCGTCATTCATTCAACCGTCTACGACGTCCGGAAGCATTCTGGCAATATAATATGTAAAAATTTGGTGTATGTCTTCAGGGCCCGATTAAGCTGAAGTGGGGCCCAGGGCGGCCTGCTGTTAATTTGGGGCCCCTATACCCATACCAAACACATGCGAAACATTATTAATACGTTATAAATTTACAGGGGTTTAGGATCACAGCTTTGTAGGTCCTTTTGTACATGTAGAAAATTTACAAACTTTCTACTTCAAAGTAATATATTAAGATTTTAAAGGATGTATAATATTTAAAACTGTTAACATATTTTACAATTTAAAATAAAAACTAATATTACCAATTTTAAATTAAACAATTATTTCTGCTTAAATTTTTATTTACATACAGAATATGGGGGACCCTTGAAATTTGGGGCCCAGGGCCGAGACCCCAGAGGCCCGTGCGCTAATTAGGCCTTGTAAGTCGTTTATGCTGATTTTAAATACAGTTCACTATGCATTTGTGGCCTTTGCTAGAAAATATTTTAGAATCTAATGATAAAATTGCAATTTGAGCTTGGAGATATTGCATTATGTTATTTTTCGTACGACTGTTGATCGTATACGTAATATTGCATTAATTAAAAAGGTGGGATAATGATATGAATGCCAGGGAATTATCGAATTAGTGTATTAAGATATAATATTTTGGTTCCGGTTACTGCTTTCTGTTTGGTATCTATTAGTAAATTGGTCATAATGAAAATTCTATTAGTAAATTCGTAACAGTTAATACAAGTTTTTTCTTTCCGTTAAAGTTACTTTTGATGTGAATAACGCCTAGGTTGTGCATTCGTCCGAAATCGGAGAGTTACGAAAAATGCAAGCACTGTGGAGGCTTATATCTTCAAACATTACAGGTATAAATGTAATAAGTTTATACTTATTTTATTATAAATGCGGTACCATCTATGATTATACGAAAATTATTTTAATATTTTGAACTTTCGTTTTTCGAAAATATTAAAATAAAAAAAAAAAAAATATTCCGACCGAATTTTTGTTTCACGTTGCTTAATTTAACTAGAAATATAATACGAATTTTAAACTATGAAAGATAGATGTACACCAAAAGTTACAAAAATGTTCAGTACAAAGTCCAATTTCTGTATAAAATTATTTGTTTTTCCCAAACTCTTATAGTTTCAGAGCAACCGACTTGTCTATTTAAAGAAGATTAAAGACCCCAGACCATTCGACTCACACCTAAAGTTTAAAGTAGCTGCTTGAACTACCAGTTTCAGAAATATTCAAATTTTTCCGTTTTTAAGTTTGTAATGCTTATATCACGAAAATTAAAAGGGTTAGCGTTGAACAGATAATAAGAACATAAGTAATTTGCTGTCTTTTAAAATCCCTACAGAAACATATAATTTAATTTCAAATCATGTTTGTTATTTTAGAAATATTAGGTATACACTCCTGTTCAAAAGTTGAGCATAATTTGTAAAATGCAAAAAATTCGGAGTTAATATAGATACAGTGGTTTACAATCAGTTGTGGAGAATCGCGGGACGAAGGTACATCATTGTGCATACACAAAACAGTTCAGTCGATATGTGTAAAGCACCGGCGCACGACGGAACGAGTATAAAACGGCATCGAGCGACATAGCCAGCTGAGGCAGAATTTCGCAATTGCTGTGGTACGGAGCGTTGTTGACAATCAAAAAGGACGAAATATATCACAAATATACCAACTGGATATGTTTATAAAGGGTCGAATTATTGGAATGCTGGAATCTGGTCGATCCAAACCGAAGCGCCTCGAATTCTGAATGTGCCTCAGTGTGTGATCTCCAGACTGTGGAAGAGGTTCCAAACCGCTTGAGATGTTACCCGACGACGACCAGAACCAGGTCGGTCAAGTGTGACAACCGCTCGGCAAGACCGATATTTGGTGATTACTGCGAGACATCAGAGGGACCGTTCTGTTAGACAACTGGGTTCAGCTCTGACAACCGCCACAGGAGTTTCGAGACAAACTGTTTACAGGAAACTCAGACACGTTGGTCTCTATACCAGACGACCAGAAGTTTGCATCCCCATGGCGTCTGCACAGAAACGCGCGCGTTTACAATGGAGTTTGGAACATCGGCAGAGGAGTAGACAACAGTGGGATAATGTCATGTTCAGTGACGAGTCCAGGTTTAGCCTGCAAACTGATTCTCGTCGCACCATGATCTGGAGAGAACGTAGAACGCGTTTTCACCCGGGAAACATCAAGGAAAGACATCGTTTTGTCACTGAATGACACAGTTTTCCGTTTGGAAGAGTCATTGTCTGGGAAGGCATCATAAAGGACGGCTGCACAGACCTCCACATCTTTGACACGGGGTCGGTTACTGGTCAAAGATGCAGAGACAAAGTCCTTGAGCCTACCGTTCGATTGTTTCGAGGTGCTGTTGGTCCTGATTTCATATTTATGGATGATAACGCGATTCCTCACAGTGCGGCCTTGGTCGACGACTTCCTTCAAACTGAAGATATCCAGTACATGTCGTGGTATGCCAACTGTCCTGATCTGAATACAATAGAGCGTGCGTGGCATATGCTCAGAAGACACCTTGCAGCGAAAGCTGCTCTCCGTAAAGCTTGGAAATCTTTGACCACACAACTCATTCAAATCCTCATCGAAAGTATGGAAAATAGTTGTGCTGCATGCGTGGCTACCCTAGGTTCCCACACACCGTATTAAACTACAGCATCACATTGTTTTAATCATTCTGTTTCACTGAGGTTGACACTCGTATTGTGACCCTTTTTCTTACAACCCTTTTCTTTGGATAATAAAAGTCGTTATTATCCTTGTTTTGCTTTGTTTTCTTCTTCTATAACCCTATTACACCCGCTTACCGCGTTTACTTCCATTCCGATGTAGATTTCCTGAAATTTTCACATAAACAGCAACTATGCTTAACTTTTGGACATGAGTGTATTTTTGTATTTCAATATTTTGAAGTATCTTGGAAAGTGGTTCTAATTTCGATACTTTAATATTTTGAATTGTTTTGGGGAGGTCAAAAGATGACAATTCACCCATACAGATTGTAGAAGGGTGGTTAAATATGTAGAAGAAATGAAAACACTTTTATTATTATCATAACAATTGATTGAGGGTAGCAGTCTCACTACCGCACTGTTAAACATTCTGCAACCTCTCATGATTGTGATTTTTTCAGTTACCTTGATAATTTCACCAAACTGATAAGAAAAACATTAATTACAGGCGTTCAAGAAAATTTCAGCTTCGTTTCTGAAATATTTAGCTAATTATCGTCTGCTGAAGTGTTATTTTTGTGTACACACACATACACACATATATAGGGTGTCCAGTGCTATCGGTGCCTAATGGTTATTTCCTCAACCTTTGGTAACAGAGATACACTTCCAATTGCAAAAATTTTTTAAATTTTAAAATCTATTATCCTTTAAATCATTAACATTTTAAATCTATATTAAACATTTTAAATCAATAAATGCATTTCTGAAAGAAATACGAAATATAAATTTTTATACAGTCCCCCGGTCCTACCAATTATATTTAGGAAAATCATCCTCATACAATTTTATGCAAAAAAAAAAACATCCTTTTACGACCAAATTTGACCGACTTATAGCTGTTTAAAGTTGGAGCACTTTTTGTGCAGAGAAATGGTCAATACAGTCCCTGATTGGTTGGTTGCATGAAACGGGACATTTTTATGCGGGGAAAATCGACTTAAGTCATAAAATTTAATGCTTCATAACTCTGTGAATTTTGATCGTAAAAGAAAGATTTTTTTTTTTTATTTGCATGAAATTGTATGAGGATGATTTTCCTAAATATAATTGGTAGGACCGGGGGACCGTATAAAAATTTATATTTCGTATTTCTTTCGGTAATGTATTTATTGATTTAAATGTTTCTAAGTTAATAGATTTTAAACTTTAAAACATTTTTGCAGTTGGAAGTATATCTCTGTGGCTAACGGTTGAGGACATAACCATTGGGCACCGATAACACTGGACACCCTGTATATATATATATATATATATATATATATATATATATATATATATTTATTGTTAGAATTTTAATTATTTGTATTATAATTATCTGTGACTTATCTTTTATTAAAAGTGGCCTGATGAGCACATGTAAGAATATAATTAAAATAAAATAGACCAAAATTTAGGCTGAAAAATAATTCCTTTATAAATAAAACTGGTACTTAATAGGTAGTAAATACCCTCGTTTCCTGTTCCATATATAAGGTAAGCAATTGAAAACTGGATCTCATGTTGAGAAATCCTGATAATAAGCCTGTAACTACACCCAATAAAGAAATTAATGTTTGAATTGTTTAAAAATCATATACGTAATACGGGTACTAAAGGTACTAAACCCCTTGTTCCCTGCATTAACATACATGATGCAAATGCATGAATAGTGCAATAACTTAAAAGATTGAAACTGATAGAACAGCAAACGGAGCTAGGTCTTTCCTGGCTTTCAAAAATTTTGAGCGTATCACACATGAAAAAGATATATAAACTAGTGAAATGAAATGTATTTCCGAAACCATGTACGTGCTGGCCAAACCTGGTTCTGTAATACTGAAATTCTACGTTTCTGTATGCATAACTGTAAATTGTATTACAGAAATTGTGCATTATATATATATATATATATAATGTTACCATAACTATCTGGAACATTACTCCATTACTGACAGCTGATGCCCCTGAAACTTTTAGTAACATGCTTGCAAATGTTTTACAGGGCACTTAGGTGGGGCGCGGTAGCCCATTGGTTAGCGCGCTGGAGTTGCACTCGGTTGGCCCGGGTTCGATTCCAGCCGCTGCCAAAACTGCCGCCGTGTTCACGCGGAGTACGATCACGTTAAACATGTGGGTCCGTAAGTCCTTCCGAGAGGTTGGTGGTAGGGGAAGGAGGGTACGGTCCCTGTGGATGCCTCCCCCACTGGGTTCCGGTGTAAATTGGGTGGCACATCCCGGCCGTCCAAACAGTTACCTTACACCTTTCTGGTAGGTCGGACGGTCTGGGTCTCAACAACAACAGGGCAACTAGGTTTCCTAGACTGTTCAAATTTTGTTTAACTATTAATATGTTCGACATTTTAATTTAATGTTGTTAGCATTTTAGGAGACGCTCTTTACGAAAAACCATTTTGGCTGAAGCCGCCGTCGATATTAAAGTTAGTTTTAATCAGTATAGTCATATCACACAGGAGAAAAATTTAATCTGATTAATGACTGACAATGGCGATTAAATTAGTCAAAACAACAATTATCTTTCTTAATCATTAGTTGTTGTAAATGAGTAAATAAGGTAAATTCGAAAAGTAATTGTGCTTGACAATTATACATTTTTTATTTGTTAATTGCAATTGTAGTTAATCGATTATGATTATTAAGGCTTTTATTGTTCTATTTTTATAAATTTTAATGCTTTTGAATACGTATGTATGTGCAAGAGTTTGTAATCCTGACATAACGACGTTTAATCATTTCATAAAAATAATTATAGGGAAAAAAAGAATAATGTCAAATTTCAAGAACAATTATAATTATTAATGTACAAAATTTAATTCCTTCCGCAATACATGTTTGTGTGTAAATACAATTATATTGAATCACAATTTCAGACGATTACTACCCTAACATCATTTTTTTTTTTGCACAGTGACGTAAGATTTACGCCACACTGTGACTTTGGGACGTCACAGTACGTCTCGGCAATGTCATACTGAGGTCACAGCGAAGTCATTTTGGTCATTTACATGGTCGTTTGTGACGTCGCATATTAACTTGATTGTGACGTCACATTGTAATTGTCATTGTAATGCCTTCACATTGTTACGTGTTAATTAAATTGGAAACGTCATAGAATATAGTCACAATGAAGTTACAAAGTTACTAATACGTAACGTCGAATAGAAATCACAAATACGATGTCACATTGTGACGCAGGTGTCATGTGACTACAACGCCACTGTTACACATGGGACGGATTTTGCTGTGAGGATAGTAACCTTTGTTAGTTATACTTTAGTTGCATAATTTTAATTAAGTAATTAAACAATTACATTTTAATTTAATTATGTCTAATTATAAATTTTATGGATTCAAAATGTTATGCTTATATGCCTCTGAATAATATTATTGATATAATCTGCTGAATATCGGACAAAATAGGAAAAAAAGTATAAACTTAACTTAAATCCGACTTCCGCTGCATCAAACAGTATATCGAATTTGGTTTAGTTCTCAGTAGGCTCATCTGCCAGTACTGTTCAAGCTTGATCGCCTAAAAATTCAACTGCAGCTGCACAGTTTAATGGACTGTTGTTGTTGTTGAGACCCAGACCGTCTGACCTACCAGAAAAGTGTAAGGTAACTGTTTGGACGGCCGGGAAGTGCCACCCAATTTAGGCCGGAACCCAGTGGGGGAGGCATCCACAGGCACCGTACCCTCCTTCCCCTACCACCAACCTCTCGGAAGGACTTACGGACCCACATGTTTAAAATGATCGTACTCCGCATGAACACGGCGGCAGTTGTGGCAGCGTGCAAATCCAGCGCGCAAACCACCGGACTACCACGCCCGAAGAGTTTCAACAGCACGCGGTGTTCCCAGGTGGTCACCCACCCAAGTACTAACCGCGCCCGATGCTGCTTTACTTCGGTGATCTAACGAGAACCTGTGTTTTCCACACGGTACGGCCATTGGCAGTTTAATGGACTGTGTCAGAACAGATTAGAAAATTGACCTGTTTTGTTATGTTCTGGGTTAAATGCAATTTTCCGAGTTATGAAGTATTTCCTGGCGATACCATTTAGAGCTCAGCAGGATAAAATATTGTAGAGTGGAGGAATCGTATGTGCAAGGACATTTTATTTCCTATTAATTACGCGATTTCGTATAATACTTAATTATTCGATAGCTTATGGGTTTATAGAATTCACTTAGGTAGGAAGAAGTTTGAAGCATGCACTAGGTAGATGTCATACCAGTAGCTCAATGGTTAAGATCAGAGGACTCAGAGTTCGAAGATCGGTTGTTTGATCCCCGTCTGGGACAGTGAGAACTATGCAATGCTAATCTAATTAACCATGAAAGTGAAATACAATGATGATGGTGATCTGCAGAAGGACGAGTTACGAATTTTAGTGGCTTCTGTTTATTATGGCACCAGATTTAACACCACGACTACACAGGATGCTCGACTGGGTAAAAAAAATGCATAAAATGCATATGAGAATAATTATTCCGATCGTCAAATGCACGCCAGTCTGACTTCAGAGGGAAGATATTAAATGGTCTATTTCTCCAAGAATATGGGATATTATCCCAGTAGCTCAATGGTTAGAGCATCAGCTGGCCAGTTCGAAGAATCTTGGTTCGATCCCTGATTGAGACATTTTCAAGCTGCTTGTAAAACTTCACTTCGTCTTTACAACATGAATGTTTTTAAACTAATTCGCAGAACTTAACCTAACTTGGTACTAATTAATTATTTTTCCTTTTAGTTAGTTTTATTTTAATTTGTCCACCAAACCATGAATATTAAATTCCGATCTCATTCCTAAACATTATATTTTATTTGAAAAATAGACAAGGGGTGAAAATTATGAAGCAAGACCTTCCATAAAATGAAAGAATTTGTCGTAGACATCTAAAGCGTCTTTTTTTATATTATCGGCATAAGATATAATTATTTATGATAATAATTCCTACATTTGTAAAGAGCCCTGCTATCCCAACTAGGAAACGAATCCTATATCTCCAAATTGGCCTTGCCGACGCTCTACCGTTGAGCTACTGGGGAGAAACTGCAAGCTCTTATAGTCGAATGGACTCTGCACATTATTAAATTAAAGGAAGTCGTAAAGTTGTTGTTGTTGTTGTTGCTGTTGTTACTGATGACCTCCTGTTTCGGCGGAGCAGATTCAGGACCAGTGACGCTGGAAGCAGGAAAGAACGAAGAAAGACACAAGACGAAAGAACGAAGAAAGACACAAGACGAGAGAACAAGGCTTTATTACAAGAACGCATCATTGACGAAGATCGGAGGGGATGCAGCTTCACATTTAGACGAGGACCCAGAAGGCGGAAGACTAACTTTATCCTCGAGAAACATCCATGCCTTATTCGGGATTCGAACCCGAGCCACAAGACAGCAGCCGAAGACGCTATCTACTTCACCGCCTGGACAGCAGTCGTAAAGTAGACCGAAGCAATGCACAATTTCATCAAAACTACTGATCTCTGTTAGATCCTTTAAATATGACAATTTCGATCACCAAATAACAATGTTACGAGAGAATGCAACTGCTCAGCTAGTGCCTCAATCATACTCTTCTATCTCAATAATAGAATAATGTGATCAAGAAATGAATAAGTTCTTTAACCTTTGCCTAGTCGAGGAAGGAAAGATGAATGGGATTATTTTAATTCCACAGCATTTCATTATAGAAATTTCAATAGAACATTAAACTCAGAACAGAAAAATCAAATCGTAGTATTGCGCATGTTTTCAGATGTGGAACTGCGTTTCCACATATGGAAAGATGAGAGGTTGGGGATGGGTAGAACTAGCAAGGTGGGTACGAATTTCTTAGGTGCATCAAAAAAGTATACTTAAATTTCCAATATAGTGCCTTTATACCAGCTCGGTGATATCTTCCAAAAAATGCTAAATTGAACATATTTTGCCGATATTGTTGTAATTCAATAAAAATCTTCTGGAAATAAAATATCAGCCAGAATGATACTATTTTAAATCTGATTACGTTATGTTACAAAAAAATCTGATGTGGGCAGCACATGACTTCCCTCATATAATGCAATGAATTTACTACTTTTTCAGAAAAAAAAAAAAAAAAGGTTATTCTTATAGTACATATATATTCCTTCCAAGATATTGAATTTTCGTCAATTAGTCGTCATTTTCATTGATTTAGCGTCATTTTTATCTATTTGGCGAGATTTTCGTTAATTTGGAAAAATTTAAAAAAGTTGCCAAGTTGCCGATATTCCGCCAAATTCGTCGCCAAAATCTCGCCAAGCGTTATAGACGGAGAGATAAGTTATTCTTATAGTAGATAAATAACTATTGGCGTTCAAATACAAGAGTATTACTCAAAGTATATTTTCTCATGAATGGAACGATCTATATCCACGAGAATGATGTCCCCAAATTTATCGCATGATATTACATATGAAAAGTGAACATGTTTCTCAACAATTAATATATTTTTTAATTTAGGGGATTTTTTGATAAATTTATTTTAAAGATGTACAATATATCGAGAACTGTTCATACTAGTATTCTAAAGTTTATGTCAATCGTTTTCTAGTGAAAAATTACATAAGAAATGTCTATTTGCGTAATTTTATTAAAAGTTTTGATTTTTTGATGACTTTTTCAAAATATCACTCGAAAATTTAGGGAGGTTCTGAACATTCGATTTCTTTAAAAACAATAGGCTTCCAGTATTCACAAAGTGTGATTTTTGTACCAAATTTTATTCGAATCGCTCCATTCGTTCGTGAGATATCGTCTCCACACACACACACACACACACACACACACACACACACACATACACAGACAACACCTCAAAAATGTTTGATTCGTGATCAGGGATGCTTGAAACGTGCTCTCCCGTCGAAAACTCGAATTCGAATTTTCGACCCCGTCACAATACTTTCCTTATACATTATGTACATAAGGAAAATAATATACAAACTCCACACCCTTGAGTTAATATATAATTTAGTGATATCATAAACACATATAAAATTGTATGGATTATATAACTAAATAAAAGAATATATTGCACTAATATCTATTGCACACACTATAGCAGAATATACATTAACCATTCCAAGTCTATTTAATTTTCAGAGTTTATTTTCAGAATTGCAATATCACGATAAAGTACAACTGCTCTCCATTATTTTAATAAATTTACTCTCTCCAAGCAGGAGCAATGCAATTAATGAAGAACAAATTCTTTAATCTTTGTCCAGCAGAGAATCGAGAGGCGAATTAAATGCTCTTAGTTCCACACAGTTTCCTTATGGAGTCACACAGAACTCGTTGGAATTAGAACTGCAGAGCGGAGAAATCGCATTATGTTATTTGGACTTATTTCTGATTATCAGGAGTAGTTCTATGGATGGAAGAATACTTCGAAGTATTGGAATAATTGAACGGTTCGGAATATAACAGGAATGCTGGAGAAGTATATATTATATCGACAAAGAATATAGATAAATTTGTGTTTTAAATTTATGTTTGATTTTCTTAGCGAATTGATGCGAGCGAACATACATTTACTTTTCTGCAAGTATAAATATTTCAACCTATAGTGAGCTAGCCAACGGTGTTACGGTCTACGTGTTAATTCCAAAATTGCCTTTTAACCTATTGATCAGGAAATTTTGGAATCAAATAAATTCCGATACCGACGTATGCTATTCTTATCTTCCCGAAGGATGAATATGAAAACAGTTCCACCAAGGCTATACTGGAGACGTGGAAGAGGATCAACATGCGTGGTTCTGTTTTCCAAACAGCAGAAGCAGAGACATTGTGGAAAGCAGTATCATGTGAAGTGTCGGAAAAAAATGTGCGGTCATCGATTGATATTTCGTTGGAGTCAGCATCGTGTGACAGGGAGAAGTCAGTTAATTAATAATCATCATTTTCTGATGCTGTGTTCGTTGAACTGATCCATAAGCTTCCAGAGAAGTTCATGAAGACGCCAACATGCGTGGTATTGTTTTCCAAACAGCAGAAGCAAAGAAATTGAGGAAAGTACTATCATGTGAAGCGTCAAAAAAATGTGCGGTCATCGATTGATATTTCGTTGGAGTCAGGATCGTGTGACAGTGAGAAGTCAGTTAATTAATAATCATCATTTTCTGATGCTGTGTTCCTTGAATTTATCCATAAGCTTCCAGAGAAGTTCATGAAGACGCCAACATGCGTGGTATTGTTTTCCAAACAGCAGAAGCAAAGAAATTGAGGAAAGTACTATCATGTGAAGCGTCAAAAAAATGTGCGGTCATCGATTGATATTTCGTTGGAGTCAGGATCGTGTGACAGTGAGAAGTCAGTTAATTAATAATCATCATTTTCTGATGCTGTGTTCCTTGAATTTATCCATAAGCTTCCAGAGAAGTTCATGAAGACGCCAACATGCGTGGTATTGTTTTCCAAACAGCAGAAGCAAAGAAATTGAGGAAAGTACTATCATGTGAAGCGTCAAAAAAATGTGCGGTCATCGATTGATATTTCGTTGGAGTCAGGATCGTGTGACAGTGAGAAGTCAGTTAATTAATAATCATCATTTTCTGATGCTGTGTTCCTTGAATTTATCCATAAGCTTCCAGAGAAGTTCATGAAGACGCCAACATGCGTGGTATTGTTTTCCAAACAGCAGAAGCAAAGAAATTGAGGAAAGTACTATCATGTGAAGCGTCAAAAAAATGTGCGGTCATCGATTGATATTTCGTTGGAGTCAGGATCGTGTGACAGTGAGAAGTCAGTTAATTAATAATCATCATTTTCTGATGCTGTGTTCCTTGAATTTATCCATAAGCTTCCAGAGAAGTTCATGAAGACGCCAACATGCGTGGTATTGTTTTCCAAACAGCAGAAGCAAAGAAATTGAGGAAAGTACTATCATGTGAAGCGTCAAAAAAAGGTGCGGTCATCGATTGATATTTCGTTCGAGTCAGGATCGTGTGACAGTGAGAAGTCAGTTAATTAATAATCATCATTTTCTGATGCTGTGTTCGTTGAATTTATCCATAAGCTTCCAGAGAAGTTCATGAAGACGCCAACATGCGTGGTACTGTTTTCCAAACAGCAGAAGCAGGGAAATTGTGGAAAACACTATCATGTGAAGCGTCGGAAAAAAATGTGCGGTCATCGATTGATATTTCGTTGGAGTCAGGATCGTGTGACAGTGAGAAGTCAGTTAATTAATAATCATCATTTTCTGATGCTGTGTTCCTTGAATTGATCCATAAGCTTCCAGAGAAGTTCATGAAGACGCCAACATGCGTGGTACTGTTTTCCAAACAGCAGAAGCAGGGAAATTGTGGAAAACACTATCACGTGAAGCGTCGGAAAAAAATGTGCGGTCATCGATTGATATTTCGTTGGAGTCAGCATCGTGTGACAGTGAGAAGTCAGTTAATTAATAATCATCATTTTCTGATGCTGTGTTCCTTGAATTTATCCATAAGCTTCCAGAGAAGTTCATGAAGACGCCAACATGCGTGGTACTGTTTTCCAAACAGCAGAAGCAGGGAAATTGTGGAAAACACTATCACGTGAAGCGTCGGAAAAAAATGTGCGGTCATCGATTGATATTTCGTTGGAGTCAGCATCGTGTGACAGTGAGAAGTCAGTTAATTAATAATCATCATTTTCTGATGCTGTGTTCCTTGAATTTATCTATAAGCTTCCAGAGAAGTTCATGAAGACGCCAACATGCATGGTACTGTTTTCCAAACAGCAGAAGCAGGGAAATTGTGGAAAACACTATCACGTGAAGCGTCGGAAAAAAATGTGCGGTCATCGATTGATATTTCGTTGGAGTCAGCATCGTGTGACAGTGAGAAGTCAGTTAATTAATAATCATCATTTTCTGATGCTGTGTTCCTTGAATTTATCTATAAGCTTCCAGAGAAGTTCATGAAGACGCCAACATGCATGGTACTGTTTTCCAAACAGCAGAAGCAGGGAAATTGTGGAAAACACTATCACGTGAAGCGTCGGAAAAAAATGTGCGGTCATCGATTGATATTTCGTTGGAGTCAGCATCGTGTGACAGTGAGAAGTCAGTTAATTAATAATCATCATTTTCTGATGCTGTGTTCCTTGAATTTATCTATAAGCTTCCAGAGAAGTTCATGAAGACGCCAACATGCATGGTACTGTTTTCCAAACAGCAGAAGCAGGGAAATTGTGGAAAACACTATCACGTGAAGCGTCGGAAAAAAATGTGCGGTCATCGATTGATATTTCGTTGGAGTCAGCATCGTGTGACAGTGAGAAGTCAGTTAATTAATAATCATCATTTTCTGATGCTGTGTTCCTTGAATTTATCCATAAGCTTCCAGAGAAGTTCATGAAGACGCCAACATGCGTGGTACTGTTTTCCAAACAGCAGAAGCAGGGAAATTGTGGAAAACACTATCACGTGAAGCGTCGGAAAAAAATGTGCGGTCATCGATTGATATTTCGTTGGAGTCAGCATCGTGTGACAGTGAGAAGTCAGTTAATTAATAATCATCATTTTCTGATGCTGTGTTCCTTGAATTTATCCATAAGCTTCCAGAGAAGTTCATGAAGACGCCAACATGCATGGTACTGTTTTCCAAACAGCAGAAGCAGGGAAATTGTGGAAAACACTATCACGTGAAGCGTCGGAAAAAAATGTGCGGTCATCGATTGATATTTCGTTGGAGTCAGCATCGTGTGACAGTGAGAAGTCAGTTAATTAATAATCATCATTTTCTGATGCTGTGTTCCTTGAATTTATCCATAAGCTTCCAGAGAAGTTCATGACGCCAACATGCGTGGTACTGTTTTCCAAACAGCAGAAGCAGGGAAATTGTGGAAAACACTATCACGTGAAGCGTCGGAAAAAAATGTGCGGTCATCGATTGATATTTCGTTGGAGTCAGCATCGTGTGACAGTGAGAAGTCAGTTAATTAATAATCATCATTTTCTGATGCTGTGTTCCTTGAATTGATCCATAAGCTTCCAGAGAAGTTCATGAAGACGCCAACATGCGTGGTACTGTTTTCCAAACAGCAAAAGCAGGGAAATTGTGGAAAACACTATCACGTGAAGCGTCGGAAAAAAATGTGCGGTCATCGATTGATATTTCGTTGGAGTCAGCATCGTGTGACAGTGAGAAGTCAGTTAATTAATAATCATCATTTTCTGATGCTGTGTTCGTTGAATTTATCCATAAGCTTCCAGAGAAGTTCATGAAGACGCCAACATGCGTGGTACTGTTTTCCAAACAGCAGAAGCAGGGAAATTGTGGAAAACACTATCACGTGAAGCGTCGGAAAAAAATGTGCTGTCAACGATTGATATTTCGTTGGAGTCAGCATCGTGTGACAGTGAGAAGTCAGTTAATTAATAATCATCATTTTCTGATGCTGTGTTCCTTGAATTGATCCATAAGCTTCCAGAGAAGTTCATGAAGACGCCAACATGCGTGGTACTGTTTTCCAAACAGCAGAAGCAGGGAAATTGTGGAAAACACTATCACGTGAAGCGTCGGAAAAAAATGTGCTGTCAACGATTGATATTTCGTTGGAGTCAGCATCGTGTGACAGTGAGAAGTCAGTTAATTAATAATCATCATTTTCTGATGCTGTGTTCCTTGAATTTATCCATAAGCTTCCAGAGAAGTTCATGAAGACGCCAACATGCGTGGTACTGTTTTCCAAACAGCAGAAGCAGGGAAATTGTGGAAAACACTATCATGTGAAGCGTCGGAAAAAATGTGCGGTCATCGATTGATATTTCGTTGGAGTCAGCATCGTGTGACAGTGAGAAGTTAGTTAATTAATAATCATCATTTTCTGATGCTGTGTTCCTTGAATTGATCCATAAGCTTCCAGAGAAGTTCATGAAGACGCCAACATGCGTGGTACTGTTTTCCAAACAGAAGAAGCAGGGAAATTGCGGAAAACACTATCATGTGAAGCGTCGGAAAAAATGTGCGGTCATCGATTGATATTTCGTTGGAGTCAGCATCGTGTGACAGTGAGAAGTCAGTTAATTAATAATCATCATTTTCTGATGCTGTGTTCCTTGAATTGATCCATAAGCTTCCAGAGAAGTTCATGAAGACGCCAACATGCGTGGTACTGTTTTCCAAACAGAAGAAGCAGGGAAATTGTGGAAAACACTATCATGTGAAGCGTCGGAAAAAATGTGCGGTCATCGATTGATATTTCGTTGGAGTCAGCATCGTGTGACAGTGAGAAGTTAGTTAATTAATAATCATCATTTTCTGATGCTGTGTTCCTTGAATTGATCCATAAGCTTCCAGAGAAGTTCATGAAGACGCCAACATGCGTGGTACTGTTTTCCAAACAGCAGAAGCAGGGAAATTGTGGAAAACACTATCATGTGAAGCGTCGGAAAAAATGTGCGGTCATCGATTGATATTTCGTTGGAGTCAGCATCGTGTGACAGTGAGAAGTCAGTTAATTAATAATCATCATTTTCTGATGCTGTGTTCCTTGAATTGATCCATAAGCTTCCAGAGAAGTTCATGAAGACGCCAACATGCGTGGTACTGTTTTCCAAACAGCAGAAGCAGGGAAATTGTGGAAAACACTATCATGTGAAGCGTCGGAAAAAATGTGCGGCCATCGATTGATATTTCGTTGGAGTCAGCTTCGTGTGACAGTGAGAAGTCAGTTAATTAATAATCATCATTTTCTGATGCTGTGTTCCTTGAATTGATCCATAAGCTTCCAGAGAAGTTCATGAAGACGCCAACATGCGTGGTATTGTTTTCCAAACAGCAGAAGCAGGGAAATTGTGGAAAACACTATCATGTGAAGCGTCGGAAAACAATGTGCGGCCATCGATTGATATTTCGTTGGAGTCAGCATCGTGTGACAGTGAGAAGTCAGTTAATTAATAATCATCATTTTCTGATGCTGTGTTCTTTGAATTGATCCACAAGCTTCTAGAGAAGTTTATGAAGACGCCATTATAAGTCGATCAGGCTTTAACAGATGAAGAAATCATCGAACACCGCACAGTCAGAAATAAAATCAAGAAGTTCTGTCGCACTTCTGACGCCGAAGCTGTCGACATCATCCTGCAGTAGATAATTTTTTTAAGAGTATTAGATTCCCTGTCTTTGACAGGATTGAATAGTTGTCTATTACGTAAACTCATTTTTGTAAAAAATGCAATACCATGAAGGATCCATGCGATTGAGCTGAAACTTTCAGCAAATGAAAATTATGGTGCGCTATGCAAATCATTATAATTTAGAATCACAGTGCATGCATGGGCTGAACAGCTCCCTCTGAACTGCTGTTTTAGCCGTATAAATAGAGAGCTGTAGCGCGACATTGACAATAGTCTATGGCTGTCTGTCAGCAGTAAACGTTTCATGAAACGTCACTATGCCTCTATAACGACAGAGGGCGCCATAGGAGCAAGTTACGGAGTTTGAACGGGGACGAATGGTCGGTTTTCTTGAAGGTTATTTTTATCGTGCAATGGCATCTCGTATGGAGCGCAATGCCACGACAATGATGTGAGTGTAGAAGCAGTGGACGGAAGAGAACCGGATGAATCATAAATTCGGCAGTAACAGATGAAATGTTACGTCAACACGGGGTTATAGGCACCTCACCCGCATGGCAGTGATGGACCGTACAGCTTCATCTCGACAGTTGGCAGAACGTTGGAGCACTGCTACAGGTGTGTCATTGTCTGCTCCAACAGTTCTTCGGCGTCTTCTGTACCGTGGAATGCCTTTGTACAGAATTCCCCTGACGCAAAACCATCGACGCCTACTACAAAATAATGGTGTACCGATTGGAAACTAGTCATTTTTTCTGATGGTTTTCGCTTTAATTTGGGTTACAGTGACGGCTGCATCTACATTAGACGTTATAGTGGCGAACGCTACCATCCGGAGTGCGTTATCCAACGTCAGACTTGGCGAACTCTAAGCGTGATGGTCTGGGGCGCCATTGGATGTTTTGGACGATCTCAGCTGCTAAGAATTGTGAGTAATATCAACAGCAACCGGTACAGAGAAATTGCGGAGACCGAAGTCGTACCCTAGTTTCAATGGATTCCTGGAGCTGTATTTCAATAGGACAATTCCCGTCCACATGTTGCTAAGAATGTTCAAGACCTATTTTCATCACAACAGATACAGCTTCTTCCTTGGCTTGTTTATTGACCAGATATGTCGCCTATTGAATATGTCTGGAATTTTGTTGGTCGGTGTCTTGCTCTTAACGCTCGTCCCGTAGCTAATACAGCTGAACTTTGGGTTCGAATCAATCTGGAATGCTCTTCCTCAAGTACAAATTCAAAATCTGTTTGATTCGATGCCACCTCGTATAGAACCACTTATTACAGAGCGTAGTGGCTTCACGAAATACTGATTTTCGATATGCAATATTGTTTGTTTTTTTTTGCTTTATAAATCTAATCGTGTTTACAGGTCATTAGTAGAATGAATTTCATTCAATTCTGATGATCCCATTCTAGTGTTGCAATTTTTACAAACAGGAGTATATATTGATGATAGCAAAGAACTTTTAAGAAACAAATGCTTTAGGACTTTTATTCTTAAAATCAATACTCTTGAGAATTTTTAGTCAGGCTGATATCTCAAAAAAAGTTATATTACTTGAACTTACACAACAGTTAGAATAGCAGATTGGTTAAGCATATCACACTTTTTTTGTAATATAGTTATAAGTATCAATTTTATTTGAATCATTGGCTGATGACCTGCACTATCTGTCGCTCTTTTCATCTATCTCTAACAAGGATCTATATATGAGTGTATTTATTAAAACTCATTTTATTCTAAGCAAAACTTAACTTTGTACTATGTGAGGTCTTAGTGAGGTCTTAGTGAGTGTTAGATATATATATATATATATATATACAGAGAATTTAAGCTTTCCCCAACAACGCGCCTTTTTCTTAAATAATTCTTATTTTAAATGCCTATTTCATATCTCGTCCTTATTGCATCTATATTAAATTCTATCCCACGCTATTAATATTAACAAAGTCTGCAAATACTTCCACTTTTCTTCTACCATACCATATATGACTACTAATCTTAAATTCCACGTAAACTTTCTCATATGAAACTGCATCTCCATCACATTTCTGAAGCATAATAACGCGAAGACAGCATGTGTCCCCATGTCGGGATCCCCGTCGCCATAACTGTAAGTTATGTGAACCTATGCAGACTACTCTGTGATCTCTTACGAAATAGACCCCGACGGAGAGCTCGGCCTAATGTAATAAATTCTGTTTTAAGAGTGTCATCTAATAAAATAGATTTTTGTAACCTGAAGAGTCTCTTCCCTGCACAATCTCAACAACTATTCTATTACATATATATATTACCGTCAAAGACCGAAATTAGAAAATGCCAATATTTTCCGGTGACTGTCTACACATACCAAATACGTTGGTGAAAGACCGAATATTTAGTTATATTCTTTTATATTTGGACCATCGCCGGTGTATGTCAACAAGCATAAACTCTGGTGGGTTTCGAACTCTTGTGCAATTCAATGTTTCATAACAACTTAAGTTGTTGAAATCAAAAATATTGTATAACGTTAATCACATAGTTTACGTGTATGTTTATTATTGGTATTATTTTCTTTTCTCATTTAGAGTGTACTCTTTCTTTTAGGTTCAATAGTTTATTTACATTTGCTATTACTTAAGCTTTCTCCTATTTCGACATATATCATAATGCCGGTGTAAGTGAGAAAAATCTGATGTGGGCAGCACATGACTTTCCTTATATAATGCATTGGATTTACTACTTTTACAGTTAAAAAAATGTTATTCTTATAGTAGATACTTAAATTCTTTCCAAGACATTGAATTTTCTTCAATTAGTCGTCCTTTTCATTGATTTAGCGTCATTTTTATCCATTTGGCGAGATTTTAGTTAATTTGGCAACATTTAGAAATGTCGCTAAGTTGGCGACATTCCACTAAATTCGTCGTCAAAATCTCGCCAAGCGTTATGGACGGAGAAATAAGTTATTCTTACAACGGATAAATGACTATTGGCGTTCAAATAGAAAATTATTACTCAAAGTATATTTTCTCGTGAATGGAACGAGTTAGATTCAGGAGAATGTTGTCACCAAATGTATCGCATGATATTACATATGAAAAATGAACATGTTTCTTAACAGTTAATATTTTTTTTAATTTATGGGATTTTTTGATAAATTTATTTGAAATATGTGCAATATCTCGAGAACGGTTCATGTTAGCGTTCTAAAGTTTATGTCAATCGTTTTCTGAGGAAAAATTACATAAGAAATGTCTATTTGCGTAACTTTATTAAAGGTTTTGATTTTTTGATGACTTTTTTAAAATTTCACTCAGAAATTTAGGGGGGTCTGAACATTCGATTGCATATAAAAACAATAGGCTTCCAGTATTCACGGATTGTGATTTTTGTACCAAATTTCATTCGAATCGCTCCATTCATTTGTGAGATATCGTCTCCACAAACTCACTGACACACACACATACTTTCACACACACATACTTTCACACACACATACTTTCACACACACACACACACACACACACACACACAGAAACAAAACACACACACACACACACTCCACTTACCTTACACCTTTCTGGTAGGTCGGACGGTCTGGGTCTCAACAACATCAACAACAACACACACACACTCAAAAATGTTTGATGCGTGATCAGGGATGCTTGAAACGTGCTCACCCGTCGAAAACTCGAATTCAAATTTTCGACCCCGTCACAATACTTTCCTTATACATTATGTATATAAGGAAAGTAATAATGATATTTAGGAAATATTTCGGACATACAATAAGCGGCTAGGTGAATGCCGACATTCACCTGAGAATATCGACATTTGCCAGATATCGGTCTTTTACAGTAACATATATATATATATATATGTATTTCAATGAAAATTTTTGGTATAACAACTTTATGCACGATATTAAACTATACTCTGCTCCCACGCACATTCAATTTAATTTATCCCCTTTGGACGCCATTATCTATCCTTACAACATTTCACGAAATATCCAGTTTCAGAAAATAATAAGCAAGCCAATACATGTCGCACGCAATATCACAGACAATACATTACTCCTTCCACATTAACTAAATACGCAATTTCATTCACAAAATAATAATATTGCGACAGAGTGCAACTGTTCTCTCAGTTGTTTGCTCATTCATGCAATGTCTCTCCCCCAAACTAAAGTAATTCAATAAAGGAGATATATTCTTTAACCTCTGCTCGGTGGCAAAAGTGATGAAATTTTCTTACCTCGCCAGCGTTTCCTTGCGTTGTATAACAGAACTCATCAGAATACGAATTGCAACGCGGGGAGAAAATTCGCATTATGTTATTCGACTTCTTATTTCTGATTATCAGAAGTGCTTCTGCGAATCAGTTTTCGAAGTGGTTGATTAATTGAAACTCGGATAATGGAATGAATGGCAAGAAATTACCTTAATTAGCGTGATATTTAGGTACTGTTATTTTGGCTGGTATGCCGCATTTAGCTTCGATGCAAATGGATCAAAGTTGCATTTCTAACTTTTTAGATCACAGGGTGTAGGGAAACTACGTATTTAGTAAGACGAACAGGTTGGTTGGTTGGTGTCTTATCCCTAACACATTTATTAAGGAAGAATGTGTGCACTGCTTCTGTATAGTCAAAGACCCGGGGCACCCGATGGTAGAAGTCTGACTTCTGCCCCAATAAAACATCATAACATCCATGCCCGCAGGTGGGACTCGAACCCGCAATCTGGCAGCCGAGCTATCACGAGGAAACGCCTGCCTCTTTGACCGCTCGGCCACCACATCGACAGACGAACAGGTGATTCATAGAATTGTAGAATATACTTCGACGATAGAGCTTGTAATTTTGTCCCAATAGCTCAGCGGTAACGCGTCGGTTAGCCAGTTCGAAGGTCCAGAGCTCGATTCCCGGTTGGGTGCAGCAAGGCAGTTTACAATGGCGTCCGAACAAATCAACCTTGTAGATTAGTACAAAGATGTCAGAGGTCTTAAAGTGACTCGAGGACGACTAGTACTGATTCAGTGGAAGATTGAGCGCCGATTTCGAATAAAGAGGATAACGCCCACACAGGATACTAATCTGGGCTAAAATAGTAGTAGCAGGAGGCTAACCTAAGGTAAAAATAGTAGGAGATGGTCAATTGCCCGCCAATCTGACATTAGAGGGAGGAGAATGCAGTGTCCACTTCGATGATAAGAGCTTGCAATTTCTACCCAGTAGCTCAACGGTAGCACGTCGCCTAGCCAGTTTGAAGATCCAGAGTTCGATTCCCGGTTGAGGGCAGCAAAGCTGTTTACAATGGCGCCCGAAAAAATCAACATTGTAGATTAGTACAAAGAAGTCAGATGTCTGAAAGTGAGCCGAGGACGAGTAGTACTGATTCAGTGGACTCTGGGAGATTGAGCGCCGATTTCGAATTCAGAGGATAACGACCACACAGGATACTAAGCTGGGTTAAAATAGTAGTAACAGGAGGCTAAACTGAGGTAAAAGTAGTAGAAGGTGGTCAGTCAGATTGTCAGGTGTCCGCCAATCTAATATTAAGGGGAGGAGAATGCAGAGTCCAGTTCGACGATAAGAGCTTGCAATTTTGTCCCAGTTACTGAAAGTTAGAGCGTCATATGAGCAGTTCGGAGATCCAAGGTTTGATTCCCGGTTGGCGTAACAAGGCTTTTTACAGAATACATGTGAGGATACATACGCTCCATTCTTTTGCTTTCGCAAAATTTTATATCCTTAAATCTATAGGGTTATTAAGAAATGATGGGAAACCATCTGCCATACTTTCCGGAATGTTTTTCTTGAAACACAGCTGCAAGTGACTCTTGGTCATTCTCAGAATGGTGTTGTCGTGGGAAAAGTGATTTTGCTCTGAATCAAATAAAATGCAGCGTTATCTGCATTGTATGTAGAAAAAGTAAAAACAAGTTTCTGGTTATTAATTTAGGTGAATTTTAAAAGAAATCGGCCTGAATATGTTTAATAAATTTTAATTTATTGCGACACAGAGAAACTAACTTATCCTAGCAGTCATCAGCAGTTAATACAACTTTTACGCTTATGGTTTTTTTTTATCTTTTCAAATGTACATTGATATATGTTATAAAATATAAAAAATACGTTCAGCATAAATTTATAATTAACAATAAATGTAAGAAGAGATAACCAAAGAAAGGTACCATTATTGAGACTAATTTCTTTCATAATGGACGTTAGCAATAGGACACATTGATATGGGACCAAACTTCATATTCTTATTGCTGTCTCATACTATGTAATGTAAGATAAAGTATTGTTTTCATAAAAAATTTTTAATACGAGATTGTGATGCCAATACATATTTTAAGAGTTCCTGAACATGTTTTGACTATTTGTGAGTGATATCTGTCTGTTGTTGATTTCTTGTGCACACAATAGCAGCCACAAATATTAATTGATTTTTACCAAACATTATATCCAACTATGTTATAAGAAAATCTAGAACTAGTTTTTGTTCGTGATATCATTAGCCACCCCTTGGGAGCAAGCCCACCCCCCAGCCAGGGGGTTCATTGTCAAGTATTGTATAGTATTAATGGAAAGATTTTGTCAAGCTCTTTAAAGTGAAAGGTAGCACATAATAATTGTAATCATTTGTCACCATAATACGATTCTTTAATATTCTACTAACAAATGGATTCTACTATGAGACAGTCAAATAGATTTAAACTCCAGTTAATCACTAGTGTTAAGAAACACCAGCGCTGGTATTAAAACTGTGGCATCGAAATCTGCGATGCATATTTTTGTTTTAAAGTGCTCTTTTCATGTCATGTAAATGTAGAATCTCTCAGACGATTTTCTGTCGAAATAGAGCAAATTGTGGAGTGTGTGCGACCTTGAAAAGGCGCGCCCGCCAGTCAGCTGAGAGAGAAAAAGAAAACCGTTGAGTGTTAATTTTATTTTGTTGATTATTTTCCAATGTTCTGGATGTACGTGTGATATGGATATGTGGTTGTGACGTCAGCGCAGTAAATGTAAAGTGACGCGCTTGGCTTTTTGTCTTCAGATTTGGAACAGGACTTGGAAGGGGCAGTCAATTAAAATTTCTCTCGTCAAAATTTAAAAATGGCTAAAGTGTTGGTAATTGAATTAAATTGAAAGATGTTTTTCAAATCTCACCTTCTAATGATGACTGCCCTATCAAGGGTAAAGAGAAGTTTTGTAAGTATAAATACTTCTCATATTAAAGCTGGTAACTTTGTTTAAATTCCAGTTTGACTGGTTAAAAGTAATTCCAGATTTTAAGATGCCAGCAAGAAATAATGTATTGCCAGTAAATAATTTAAGAGCATATATCTTTGCTTTCATGTCATCATTTGTATATTACTTCAGAAAGATAGGAACGCAGATGTTCTGAGTAAAAATGGAATTTTTGAATTTTGATGTCATGCTTGTATTTTAATTACCTAACTACCATTTAATTAAAGACTGTGTTTTAATTTCAAAATGTCTTTAATCTCATCATTTAATGAGTTGTTTTTGCTATTTATTACTTCCATGCCATTGTGTAGCAGTTTCGCTTCACATCAGGGAGACGGATTTCGTTACCTGGTTGTTATGGATACTTCCACTACTTATCTGATCACGAGAAAATGAAATATACATGTTTTACGTATGTCAGTTTATACATTTGAATGTGAAAGCAGAAGAGTCTTTAAATCATAGAAAACGCTTTTACAAAACCTCCGATTAAGCTCATTTTTAGCAGTACGAAATCCTTTACCGATTATATTAATATCCTCGTATGACGAAATACGCTGATATAACATGTTTTCTTTACTGCACTACTCACTGTTTGGTAAAAAATTTTGTTTCCTGAAAATTCAAATTCGAGGCTTTGATGGAGAAGTACATCAAAAGACATGAACACATTTCAATTTTCTTTTTAAATACGTCGGTTTTTATGTGTGCGTCTTTAAAGAAAAGACATAACTCGAGAACGAATTCTCGCGTCGCTATGAAATTTTGTGTGGATACATTACGTTTGTTACAATGAAGAAGAAAGTCAAACGATCTTCGAAACGTACGTAATTTTACTAACCTTTATTTGCAGTAGGTTTTACGTTGTGATCCTTCTTACTACTACTTTAGAGCAAATTCAAGTTTTTTACTTACGTTAGAGAATGTTTCCTAGTATAAGCTCTGGGGGCACAAACATAGGTGACGCCAAAGGGGGGGGGGGGTGCACGGGGGTGCTCTCTCTTTGTTTAAATTCGTTATTTTAGTTATTGTTTTACGGATTTTTATATCTGAGATCAGCACTCCCAATTTCATAGCATCCAATTGTGAAAGCCTGGCACCGCCTATGAGAACTGGCACCACCAGTGGCACCGCCAGTGAAATGAGGGAACACACATTAGGAGATACTGAACTACATCAATATACACCATATACAATGTTACAGTACGTATATTAAACCTTCTGTATTTATTAAGGGGAGGGCCGTTACACAAAAATTTAAAATGTAGCATAAAAAAATAAGATTACTTTTTCTTCTTAATTTCAAATCTATATATTCTTAAAACTCACATCCCAGAATTCTAGATTTCTATCTCAAACTAAAGTGCTCTTTAAAAGTGATTTTATAAAGTGTTATTTCATAATCCTCTTAATAAAATGAACATTTTATTTGCTTTCTTCTCAGAATACAAATTTCCCATTTATTATTTTATTATAACTGTTGAGGCTTTTCAGATGTTTGCAATGATCATAAAAATCTTGATATATTTATGATGTTTAGAATACGTACGATAAAAGTATGCATGGTTTTGCTTTAAAAATTGAAACATTTCGATTTTGAAAAATATCAATATATCTGAAAAATACGCATTTTCGACAAAATTTTTAATAATTATTAATCATTTGGAATAAGGGGGAACGTTTAGAAGGGTTTCCTGACGAAGGCCAGGACCCACAATAGGACGTCATGTCATTGAAAATGATTTTAAAACTTTTGATAAAGATAACGGTACGCGTGTAAGATTTTAGAATGGCAAATTTAACTACTCGAAATTCAATTTTCATACTACCTCTGTATATTTTTTTATACGTTTCCACCATACGTTTGTTGCAATTTAGCAAAAAAAAAAAAATAAAAGAAGATAATTCCTCTCTTTGAGTTTTACAGCTTTATTTAGCTATTTTTTACGAAATAAAAGCATAATTTACTCCATTGCTAATTAACATGATTTCATTTTATGTTCAAATACAATGTTTAGCAAAATAATCGTCTGAGTTATTATTTTATGTCAAGAAATGTAATTTCCTTTTAAAAACGTAATGCATCGAAAACTGTTTATTTCCACCACTAATTAAGAGACCACGAAAAAATGAACTTTTAGACCACAGAATACCATATTCAGAAGGTTCACTCCCATAGGAACCTATGGCAACATTGTTAACATAGGATTTCGCATAGACACTAACGTTCGAGGAGCCAACCATCGCAGCTATGCCGTAAAAAGAGCTCGACTGCTAGATTTGGCGACTATCGCTCAATTGGCGATTTTATGCTAATGCAGCCAAAAGAAAAAAAACTGTACTTTTATAATTTTTTTAAACTATAAACATGATAAGCATTTAAAAATCCTTTTTCTATAATATATGTAAATTTAAATAAATAAACATAGATATATATTTAATTCATGTAATCATAAATTGAATAAGAAATTGACGCATTACATCACTGTAAATCATTATACACCAAAAATTACAAGCTAACATACCCAAAAGACTGAAATATTATATAATATTTTCAGCCTAAAAAGTATACTAGCGTGTTGTTAAATTGCTGAGTTCTTAATTTATTCTGGGATGCTGTTAATATAATTTTTTTTAAATGCACTTATATTCTTATAATAAATAACAAATTTACATAAATGCATATATATATATATATATATATATATATATATATATATATATATATATATATCAAAGGTATCGAATTTCAATATCAATTTTATACACTTTATATAAATGCGGAAAAGGTTTTTTAACTAATAATGCCACTGCTTCTTGATAATACTGCACCATTTTCTTATGATGAACACGCGCATAGGATGAAATATGGGATGCAAAGCAAATAATCTTTTTATTTAAATAAAAATAAATTACATACTTTGTAAACGTAATCCCTCTTCTTTTAGTAATCCATAAAAGATAAAATAATTGATTATAAAATACGAAATAGAAGAGAAATGATTTACACGTATAAACATGCGATCGATGATAGAACAAATTATTTCAAGTGTTTCGTTTAGTGCCAAATAGGGTTATATTAGCAGAACGTCTTGGCGAAAACCGCCACAGACCATCGCCAAGCGTGCCAATCTTGATATTTTATTTAACTTTGGTGGGCGGTTGAGGGCGCTGGGGTAGCAGTGAAACATCTGTATATATTAATCTGTGTTTTAGACAGTCAGTAGTTGAAACTTTACTTTTCATTTTAAGTCTTTAACATTAAAAAAATTCTGGTAATTATGTGAATGACTTGTCTAATACTTAATTTTTCTTTCTATACTTTGGCTGGGTGCCTTGTAATGTTGTCTTTTTCCTTATTTTTTTATATCATTTTTGCCAATTGCTTAGTTTTGACTTGTCATGCCTTTTTGGTACCCATTTAATCTTGTTCGAACTTATCTCACCTGGTTGGAATATTTCTTTTGTATTTTTTAGCAGTCCAATGTTGTGTGTCAATTCTCTGTTTTGAATTAGCTTGGATGTGCTTTATTCTTATTTTTGATTGGTTCTCTCAGGCTGACTTTCAATCCTTGAAATGAGTATATGTGCATCCTGTGTTTTCCATTTGGGACTATGTCATCGTTTTTGCTTACTTGGCTTTTATTTATAGATCTGTTTTGCTTTGAAGAATGCGAAACAATGAATTCTCGAAACAGCTGGATTATGTATTATTTATGTGTGCTTAATTACGTGGTTTAGGGGTTTTTTTTTCTGAATATAAATATGCACTAAAGTAAAATTTAGTGAAACATGCTTATTAGTATTAGCTCTATTGTAGTTGTACCCATTTAAATTGAAAAAAAAAATAATTTTAAAGTGTGTTTACATTTATATATTTTATATAAATATTAATATATATAAATATTATTATATTAAATAAATATAATAATATAATATTTATTTAATATAATAATATTTATATATTTATATATTTTATAAAATATATATTATATTTTATATAATATAATATATATTATATTATATATTTATATTTTAATATTATATATATTATATATTATTTATAATATATTATTATAATATATAATATAATATAATAATTATTATAATTTATTATAATTTAATATAATAATTATTTAATATTATAATTTTAATTAAATAAAATTAATTAAAATAATATATATAAATATAAAAAAATAAAATAATTTAATTTAAATTTAATTTAAAGAAATTTAATTTACATTTTTTAATTTTAATTTAATTTTTTAAATAAATAATTTTTTTAATTAATAATTACTGAAATTTTTTAAATAAATTTAAGTAGTACATAATGTTCAAAATAAATTAAAAAAAATTTTAATAAATTTTTTTTTAATAAGAATTTAATAAAATATTAAAACATGTGAATACAAACATGGAATAAACATGAACGATAGTACAGTGAGGGTTTTCTAATTAGATACTTAAAAATAAATCTGGGTTTTTATTCTCTTGAAAGTATCTTAATAATATGCAATCATTTATTTTTATATAAAAATTTAGAATTATTTTTAGGGTCTTTTTCTTGATTAAATGGAAAATATTATTGTGAGACCAGAACACATTCATGCAATTTTGATATTTATATGATATACGAAACAAAGCTCATACTTGTAGGCGTAAATAACACAGGTTAAATCCGGAAATAATTGGGTAATATTATTCATTTCCATTCCCATACATCCCACAGACTGCGTCTACAACATATTAAAATTCCATTTCGTATAATTCATTTTTACGCAGTTATCGTGCGAACGGACAAATAGACAGGTAGAATGATCATAAATCATGAAAACTTTTCAACTGTGTTGGAAAGTGTTAAAAACGACTCAAAATATTACGAATTCGCTGCAAATTGTGAATTTTAAGTTCCTTAACATTATATTTTCTGTACGAAGAACGGCTATGCTGCTAGTATAGAATAATTTCAGAAGGTAAAAATAAACTTGTGCAATATACTTCACACGGTAATATCACATCAAACAAATTACCCCTTCCATATGTATTATAAATGTAGATTTCATCCAAAGAAGAACCATATTTCGACAAAATCCAACTCTACCCCATTATTTCCTGATTCAAACAACCATATTCCCTAATTATGCAGTGTAATCAAAAGGAGAGAGCATTATTTAATCTTTGTCCAGTTGAGGACTTAGAGATGAATGGAATTCTCTTAGTTGCACTTTGCGTTTCCTTATGTTGTATTACAGAACTCTTCAGAATACAAATTGCAGCGCGGAGAAATCGCATTATGTTATTGGACTTCTTATTTCTGATTATCAGAAGTGGGGCTGCGGATCAGACAGCCCTGCCAAAGTATTGGATTAATTGAATATGAAGGCTAATGAAGAGGCACTAGGAAATTACACTAATTTGCTGGCTGAAAGTATATAGGATTACAGTATGGTAGCATTGTTCTATTTTAATCACAATATCAAATTGATCCAAGTTTACACAAATGCTGCAATTTTTATGTGCGTATATTTTAATTTTCTCTCTATTTCATAGTACACGTTCTAAAGTCTAAAAAGTACTTTAGTTCACTGAAGTTTTTATAAAAAGAATTTATATATGTACTTCTATAAAATTATATTTATTCTACATTCTATCAGAACATATTTATTGTAGCTTATATAAAGACACATTTATCTAGAGTTCGATAAGGCCAACATAACATAGCTTCTATAAATCTATATTTATTTTAATATCCTATTAATAAATGTGCTCTTGTACTTTTTACTTTAAATGTACTTTTACTTTAAATGTATTTTTTTATCAAGACATACTACCTTTAGCGTTTCTGTCAAGACATATTAAACACTAGCACTGCCACTTCATATTTAGACTAAATTCTGTCAACCCATGTTCAGTTTATAAAGGTCTCACTGTATTAGACGGTGACGACCCGCACATCTCCAAACTGAACCATTGAGCTACTGAGATAAGAGTCTAACATCTTCTCGTCGAGGTGAACCCTATAATACCTTTCCTCTGAATTCAAGTGTGCGTGCAACTGCCAATCAGAACGACCACTTTTGTATTCTCCGTTATTCTTTGTCATCCTGCGTGTTCGTTTAGGTTGAAACCTGGTGCTATAATTTACAGGGTCCACTGAAACTGTATAACGGGATCATTTTCGAATCCCAACATCATTGCATCTAACCTGCAGGGTTAATTCATTCGAGTGCCACCGTAAAGGCCTCACTGTCCCAAACGGAAATCAAAACACGAATTTAAGAAATGACGAGTCGGCTATGCTCTAACCATTGAGCTTTAACAGTAAGTATTAACAAATAATAAGTGCCGATCCGGTGGTCGAGCGGTCAGGGGCATGCGTTTCCGTCTGATCGCTGGATTGTCAGGTTGTGGGTTCGAATCCCGCCAGCGGGCATGGATGTTGGGTAGTCGAGACAAAGTCAGACTTCTGCCCTTAAGGAGCCTCAATAAAAGTGAAGCTGCATATTCTCCCCTTCGCCTTGGGACCAGGGGGTAGGGACGTGGTGCTAGACGCTCCTCACCACGGGGGGTAAATCACAACACACACAACAACAAATAATACGCAGCAGCTAATTTTTGTAAAATAAATAAACTTGCTTAAAATGACTACAAGTGGCATCCAGATAATTGATCACTACGTGAATGTAGTCTCTATACTAGACAGAATGACAATAATTTTGTTTATTATTACTTAAATATTATGATAAACAGTGCTTACTATCCAGATGGTTAATTAAGATTATCAATTTACCAGGTTATACTGTATTGTTTTAAAGTATCACGATTACTTATATGGCAGTAATATGCACCGTTGCTGTTGAAGATATTTGATCTAAAACTTGAACAAAGTACAATATTTACATCTATCAGTAACAATGCAGTATCATACATCAGTACCAATACAGTATCCGTGCCAACACAGCATCAGTACGGATACAGAATACGAAGGTAAAAATATAGAACATTCGTGCAGTTCAAGCTGCTGCTAATTAAAAAAAATATATAAAGCAGCGTTTAAATTTGTGTTATATACTGCTTTATAAGGATTTTATTTTACTTTATTAACAACATCTACATTAAAAATTCGTGATAAGTATAATTCATTTTTGAACGTTTTCCTTGTAATGATATTTAACGTCATGATCCAGTTATGTCATAAAAAAATCTGATGTGGGCAACATATGATCTTCCTTATATAATGCAATGAAATTAGTACTTTTACAATAAAAAATAGGTTTTTCTTATAGTAGATATTTATATTCTTTCCAAGATATTAAATTTTTGTCAATTAGTCGTCATTTTCATTGATTTAGCGTCATTTTTATCCATTTGGCGAGGTTTTCGTTAATTTAGCAACATTTAAAAAGTCGCCAAGTTGGCGACATTCCACCCAATTCGGTGCCAAAATCTCGCCAAGCGTTATGTACGGAGAAATAAGTTATTCTTATAGCAGATGAATAACTATTGGCGTTCAAATACGAAAGTATTACTCAAAGTATCTTTTCTCATGAATGGAACGAGATAGATCCACCAGAATGGTGTCACCAAATTTATCGCATGATATTACATATGAAAAGTGAACATGTTTCTCAACAGTTAATATTTTTTTTTAATATGGGATTTTTTGATGCATTTATTTGAAAAATGTGAAATATTTCGAGAACGGTTCAGGCTAGCGTTCTAAAGTTTATGTCAATCGTTTTCTAAATAAAAATTACATAATAAATGGTTATTTGCGTAACGTTATTAAAAGTTTTGATTTTTTGATGTTTTTTCAAAACTTCACTCGAAAATTTAGGGCGGGGGGGGGGGGGGGGTTCTGAACATTCGATTACGTTTAAAAACAATAGGCTTCCAGTATTTACGGATTGTGATTTTTGTACCAAATTTCATTCGAATCGCTCTATTTGTTCGTAAGATATCGTCTCCACAGACTCACTGACACACACACACACACACACACACACACACACACACACACACACACACACACACACATCACCTTAAAAATATTTGATTCGTGATCAGGGATGCTTGAAACGTGCTCTCCCGTCGAAAACTCGAATTCGAATTTTCGACCCCCATCGCAATACTTTCCTTATACATTATGTATATAAGGAAAGTAATAGATCAAATTCGACTCACAATTCTATTTTAAGTCTGCTTTGAAATATCCGATATTTCTCCCAATATATATACATATATTTTGCACTGTACGTTAACCAGTAAAATTATCTCAAGTTATAGCATTATTTTATGTTCAATAATAACTCTTTTACCACCAAAGTCTCACGCCACAGATAAACGTTGCCCCGTTAGAAGTTCTCCGAAGTTCGAGTTTTCTTGGAGTGATTGATCTTCTGGGGAGGGCGAGACAGAGAAAGCGGTTTATATTTTATTCAGGTTAAATACGAACACAGGAAGAGCGCCTTGAGATTAAACTTGGATATATTCCAGTCGAAAATGATTAGTTTTCTTTTTATGAATAAATTTCTGCGGACATGAATATTTCAATTCTTATTGCTGGATTTTTTATCTCATGATATACTAGCAGTAAACCTGTTCTTCGTACTGAATATATAATATAAAGAAATTTAAAATTCACAAACACATGCAAATTCCTGTAGTATTCTAACTGACATTGTTATTCGAAACATTCTATTAAAATATTTAAATTGATGCTCCTAAAAAGAAATTTATGAATATCTGTCCTCGCTATGCAAAATTATCTTCACGGGCAGATCTGAAGAATAAAATATCATGTTTCCGTTTTTAAACAAATTTTCAAGAACTATGAAATTGAATCAATATATGCCAAAATAACGAGCTGAAATTGTATGGGAAAATATACCCGTATTACTTATATTCTCGAATATTAGAAGATATACCCGTATATTAGTAGAATATTACCCTACTGCAATACATGAGTGTCAAAAATATTTGCCAAAATAAAACAGATGACATAATAAATTGAAATATCAATAATTCTCTTAATCTTTAAGCCTGAGGGTCGTAATTGATTTTAATGTGTGCCAAAATGAAAGCGCTAAATTGTATGGGAAGATACACCGCTGCTACTTACATTCTCAAATATTAGAAGATATACCCGTGTATTAGTAAAAAGATTACCAGTACTACAATATATGAGTTTCAAAAATGTTTCCCAAAATAAAACAGATAACGTAATAAACTGAAAATATCAATAATCCCTGTAATCTTTTAACCTGAATAATGTAATTGGTCCAGTCAAAAATGCAATTTCCATAAAAATTATTTTATATGCATTTCAATTTTTGTTTAAATCGGAAAAGATTTAATAAAAATCGGCTAAACGGAAACGCACTAGATTTCAATCCGTTGCTAAGCAAAATGATTCAATTTTTTTTTCAAATAAATTGGTGGAAAAATATCGTCTGCATAATGTTATGTCTATGGAAAGTTTAACTGTAAGTTTTGAATTATTATCTAGACTGCTCCTGGTCCGAGAAACTCGAAACATGGACTAAAATTTAAATGGGGCTATTTCAAGGAGGCTACACAAAATTTGGTGTAGCTGTTTCCTATGATAATGAGACAAACATACACAGAGACATATGTTCAATTTTGTATATATAGTAATGGTAGCTTAATGATTTCATTGATTCGATTTATAAGTATATTACTAGATGTGATGCCCGCCAGTTGATTTAAAAATTTTTGTTCAAAATGGCAAGATACTGGTCCTGTACAGTCCTACACATAAGTAGATGGCAGCTAATGATAAACGCAGAGATTGTTCAAATACGACCGATACAACTAAAAATAGCGAAATATAATTAATTGTGATCATCATAACGACAAGTATTGACAAATAAATCTGTTACTAAATAATCAACAAATTAGTTAGTAAATAATTCACAGATCATCATAGCTCAAAAATAACCTTTAACATATCCACGAATTTCATCCGAAGTACAAATTTGTAACACAGCTAAGTATTCCTGACAATCGAACACCAAGAACATTCAATTATATACTGTCCTGTTGTGAAAATCTATTTATTAAATTTGAAAATAATCGCATGTTCATAGTCAACCGCAATCATTAAAATCAACCGCAGTAATAATTAACCACACTTTTTGAAATGGTATTCACATTTAAACGCATCCGATAACCTAGTTTAAAAAACCACATTTCCAAAACAGACTAAAACGGTTTGTCACTGGAATTCGCCTGCAACGTCGGGACAAAACCATATTTGGACAACATTGACGGCAAATAATACAAAAGTTATGAGAAAAAATTTTTTTTTTCAATGTCCTTCTCCATTCTCAATAGTGGCGTACAAAAAAGTAGAAACTAAATTTTAATCACACATGACATTGAACTAAATTGAGTGTGTAGGCAGATTCAATTCAAGACAATCTATAAAAATAAAGAAATATGTTTATCTGTCTGTTCACCTATGTCGTCAGTAGTGAAAAATCTAAACGTCGTATGACCATGAAATTTGGTACACAAGTATTTCAGGCTCCGGAACGATACGCTTCGGCAATTTTTTTAACAATAAAGAAATATGTTTGTCTGTCTGTTCATCTGTGTCGTCTGTAGTGAAAAATCTAAACGTCGTATGGCCATGAAATTTGGTACACAAGTACTTCAGAATCCGGGACGATACGTCTCGCCAATTCTTGTTTTTTAAATTCAAATTAGTTTTTTAGTTATTAAGTCGAAGAAACTTTCCGTTCACGGGAAATTTGTGTCAAAGCTTCTAATGTGCAGTTGCTGATGGCGCCATCTAGTACCACCCGATATTATCTCATACCTTAAAATATGGAGCACAAGGGATTTTCAGCAAACAGTGAAGTATTTATATAACCATTATCAAATTGTGCTATGCAATTGGCTTGTTATGAAAGGAAAAAATTGAGTGCAAGAGCGATTTTATTCAAATCAGCCATTTCGGAAATTACTTTATGTTATTTCCATCCTCATTTGTATTACTTATTTGTATTATGTATTAATTTAACTTATTGAACATATGCCATTGAAGACCCTACATTTTTTCCAACGCGGGATGATATCAGTACCGCCATCTACAGGCGTCGGGAATTTTTTTGTTTTTGTTTTTGAGAAAAGGATTGAGAGCGTGAATAAGTAAGTAGTGGCCGCTTATTTAATTATTTATAAATAGTGGCCGCTTATTTAGGATGTATTATAGTGGCGCATATTTAATTTATTTACAAATAGTGGCCATTGATGTAAGTAGCGAGTGTTCATTTTATTATTTGTAAGTAGGTGACCGCTTGTTTTCGTGACGAATTTCGATTTTTTGATTTGGAAGGGAGGGGATGAAAATCACGCCCGTTTTGCCGATGTACAAGGGTTGCATGGAATTTTCAGTGTTACTTATACGAATCGAATTTATTTATTTTGTTATTTTATGTAACTAACTGCTTTAACTCCCGGGTAACACTGGTACATTTTGTAGTATTACGTACATGTTATCCAAATTCGATATTATACAAAGTTGTCTAAAGAAAATGAGGGTGTAGGCAGATAAAATAGTTTTGGCAATTTGTATAGCATCAATTTTAGGTAATGATAAAATTTATAAAGTCTTGAGTTGAATCTGTCTGAACTTCAATTTGGTTCAATTTTGTGTGTGATTATTTTCTACTTTTTTTATTTTCTACCTTTCAGTGCGCCATTGTTGCATGAGGGAGGATATAAAATTTAGTCGGGTAAAATTAAGTATAACCTCTATAAAATTCAGCATTATTTCCTACAGTGAAGAATGATAATTCCTGGAATAATAGTGACGGTATAGACTAAACGGAAGGTGTCAGTTACAACCGTGCTATGGATGTATATGGTATTAAAATTGTAGAAATGACTACACATTGGTAATTAATCACTGTTTTGTTGCCAATCCGAAAAGATTAATTTTTATTAATTTAAAATAAATTAGGAATTAAACGACATCTTCTGAACGAAAATTCAACTTTTAGAAAGTTATTTTTATCGTTTTTATAATGATTATGATACAAGTGGAATTTATAAAATGATGAAATGAATGTATGAGAAAAGAGAGTCGAATTCGAATAGTTTTAATATTTTGCTAAACTAGCGTATTATCCAAAATAATAAAATTATTCTATACTGTAACATATATTTTTTCTCAAGGAGAGTACAAATTAATCTCCGCACTTCTTCACATGCTCAATCTTTGATACAGGGCAGGCAGAAAAAACGGTTTATATTTTATTAACGAAATACTAACATCGGTAGAATGTCTTGATCTTAAACTTGGAGATTTGAGAAATCCCGATTGATTATTTTGTTAATTTTCATGATGACTGATAAGGAATGTTTCTGTCGGCTGGATTAATTTCATACGTTTCATTTTAATCTATAAATGATTAGTGCGTGTAAACATAGTGTAGTACATGATAAATGATTAAAGTAAAATCAATGTAACGTTCGCATAAATGTTATAGGGTTCAACTTCGGCTGACTCACCAGTTCGTGCTTAGATCTCTCCGTGGGATAGTGGAATATTCACAATGTCACCCGAACGAATTAAACCAGAAGATTAGATGTAATGATGATGGGGTCGGAAAATACCCAATTATGTATTTTCAGTCACATTGATTGCACCATGTTTACCTATTTCTCATACTAATGTTTAGTGAATACTGATCTAAGATAATGCAAAGCGTGCTTTGAAAGCAAAAACTGCATAAACTTTTCCTTCACCTTGAACACATACGTTTAACCGCAACTATAAGCTGGCATCACTCAACCACATGCATACATTCTCCATTGTTCTGCGATTAAGAGAAATATCTACATACTTTCTCTCAAATGTATTTACCATCAATTCAGAAGCATAACTGAGCAATCCGTAAACAAGCTTTCACCTTACTGGCATATTCAAATCGCATTATTTTGCATTTTACATAAACCTGGAACATTATCTTATATTGCAGCATTGTTTGGGCAATAATAAATTTTGTTCTCCTCGAAGTCTCTTGTTTGAGATACAGTGTTGCCCCTTCTCTTTACTCGTGTGATCTATCTTTGAATCAGGGCGAGGCAGAGCAAGCGGTTTATATTTTATTCAAGAAAGCACGAATATCAGGATAACTTCTTGGGATTAAACTTGGAGGTTTTCTTGGCAAACTTGTGATACGTTTTTTTCTTGATTGATTGATTGATTCCCGATGTCAAGGAATTTTTTTACTCCTGAAATTTTATTGATTGTTACATATGCTGTGGTAGATTGATATGAAATTATAATGTAGAGTATAGGATAAGGTATTGTTGTTGTTGAGACCCAGACCGTCCGACTTACCAGAAAGGTGTAAGGTAACCGTTTAGACGGCCGGGAAGTGCCACCCAATTTGGACCGGAACCCAGTGGAGGAATAGGAGAAGGTGTGTCATAGTATATTATAGGGGTAAACCTTGAGTTAGTACACAGAATTGTTTTGTTTAACATGGAAGATACATCTTCTGTATGCTCCTTCAATACTGAATCATTTACAATCACTTTAAATTTATAATATTCTAAATATAATTATTACGTAAAAATTCAACATATTGCTGATTAATATGAATATTAAAAACTTATAACTCCTGTTCTATAACCTCCTCTTATAACCTCCTGTTTTTCCTTTAAAGAGCAATCTTTAACGAAGAATACTTTCTATAAATGGATTTTATAATTTTCAAAATAAATCTTTGACTATTTAATTACGCATATCTTTTAACTACACGTATTCTCCCTTGGATCGGTACCGCGCTTTTTAGCGACATTCAGCACTGAATAGTCGATAGCAGCAATGAATAATAAGAAAAACTGCAAGTTAGAGGTCAATCACACAACTCAACACACTGCAAATTGAAAGGATGTTTACTTCAGACTGTTTTGTCAAGTTCATAGTCACATAATTGAAATCTCCCCTTTTGAAATCTCTCTATATTAAAAAGAAATAGCTGCCGCTGCCGCCGCCGCTGTTTGACAAATTTCGCGTTTCTCAAGTTTCTATGTGACGTACCACTAAATCTATCGCATATAAAATTAGGAAAGTTTGTACATTTGTAGAGAAATATTAGGGGAATACACTGATATAAACTGTTTTTCGATTTAAAATATAGCTTAGGAAATATTTAATGTCAAAGTCACAGAAATAGTTTTTGAGCTGCGAGCTCGCGTCCTGGACAGACTAAGAGTAGAAGGGCCTCCAATATTTGCTGACATGTACTACATATTTGAAATTTTGCAGGACAGAGCGCTTGTTTTGAATTTCGGTTTAGTTAATGAGTTATTCAATTTTATTTGCACTTTTGAAGTGAACATTTTCCTTTTCTACGGGCGAAGATTTAAAGGGTCGAGATAATTGCTAGCTTCAGTCTGATTGGTTTTTGGCAGAAACGTTACAAAATGGGCGAAGACTAAGTTATTGAAGCATTAAAAACTCTAAAAGTATAGATCTTTATTTCTAAACATGACTACAACGTTGGTAGTGTATTTTTGAAAATGTGAAATGATGTGACGTATCGTTTATTTCGGCAAACTAGCAGAGCGTTTCGCAACCTTTGTTGTCATGAATATCAAGATGTCATTGTTATATTGCACAACAATTAAATGTTTTATTGTTGCAAATATCTCTATACTGGAAGCGTAACACGTATTATGAAACTGTATTAAGAACAAGCAGCAAAACCTACAGTTATGACATTTTATCATTTCATCCTAATACAGTTAGCTATCGTTCTTAATAGTATGTAGCAAGAAAGGATTCGTGATGCAAGTTCAGCGAGTGCAAGGAAGTAGAAGACGAAGCCGTCCAACTCACGAAGCGATATTCAAAGTTGGGGAGCGTAGCGATTTCGGGGGCTGAGCTTGGTGACATTGTTCGCGAAGGGGAGTTGATGAGCATCAACTAATAATGAGACGAAGATCCTACGTGGACATCACACCTGCGGCGAGTTGCGATTAATGAGTGGCAGTCAATGAAGGGCGAAGTGTTGGGGTTCTAAGAGCATCAGTGAGCGTCTGACATTTGGAGGCGAAGCCTCCCGATTCTTGATTCGAGATATGGGGTTAATGAGCGGTAGCCAATGGAGGGCGGAGCCTCGGGATTCTGCGAGCGTAAGCGAGTATGGAACATGTAGGCGATAGCGTGAGCCGTCCGAATGAGCGGCATCCAATGGAGGGCGAAGCCCGGGGATTCTGCGAGCCTCCACGCGTATGAAACATGTGGGAGATCGTATGGGCTATCCGAATGAGCGGTATCCAATGAAGGGCGGATCCCCAGGATTCTGCGAGCGTCAGTGAGCATCAGCGATTTGGATGCCATGCCTTCCGATTCGTGAACCGAGATACGGGGTTAATGAGCGGTAGGCAATGGGGGGGGGGGCGGTGCCTAAGGATTCTGCTATCCTCAGTGAACTTCAGCGATTGGGAGACGAAGCCTCCCGAATCGTGAATCGATATTCTTAAAATTGAAGAGCGATATTCTTTATAATCGGAAAAGTGCTATATCACACGAAATCGACGTTAATCATTATTTTATCTGTAATAATCCCTTCTTCAACCAATTATCTCAAATACCTGCAAAGTGCAAAGGCTTTCTTTTAACAATATGAGGAAGGAAAAAACGGTTTTTTCATAGTTCTCCCCTATACAACAGTGGCAAAAAAAAGTGGAAAATCACACAGTTTTAATCACACATGAGATTGAACCAAATTGAGGGCGTCTAGGTAGATTCAACTGCTCACAATACTACATGAACTCCTACTATACCTAAGAACCTATGTAAATGATATTATTATCCAAAATTGATATTATGTAAAATTACTGAAGAGAAATTAAGGTATAGGCATATCTCAAGGATCTCAAGGACGGGGTTAGTGGAGTGCCCAGGAGAGGAAGAGTTCCTCCCTTTAAACTCCAGACGAAAAGGAAAAGAGACAGAAAAAAAAGAAGTAGTAAAAGGTGAGTTAATCAACTAAGATATGCTTGGGGGGGGGGGCGCGACCGAGGTCGTGCCCTTCCCCAAGTCTTCAGAAAACTGCGGTGTTGGGGCCCAAGCGGTATCCCAACAGAGAAGAATAAAGAGGGGGATAGACTGGGGGCGCCCCGAGGGGAGCAGGGCCTTGAGCCTTGAGCAAGAGTTGTGCCTAGCAGCAGAAGAGTTGTGAAAGCTTGTCAACGGAAAGCGAGTTCCCAAAAGCTAGAGAGGGGTACAGCAAACTAGAGTCTGCATCTAAAATAAGAGCACAAGACTAGGCTGGACGAGACCGCTTCTTAGGGCGGAAGAAGATATCTCCCACCGATCGTGCAAGTCACGACCGGGGGCGCTTTCGCGTCACCGGATTACCAGCCCGATAGTGGGGGATACTGTCCAACGTAGGGTTGTTTACGCTTCTCAGACCTCCGTGAAATTTGAGAGAAAGTTTTTTGACATGTTCCAAAAAAGGCCTAATTCTGAGGTCTTTGTGCAGGACGTCTAGCTGGACGTAGTTCGGCAGATTAGCAAACATATGCAATGCGTTATTCTGGATGACTTGAAGCTTCCTAAGGTTAGTCTCCGCTGCGGTGCCCCAAACAGGGACTCCGTACGTCATAATGGGACGTATGTAGGACTTGTATAGCAATAACTTAGTGCGGGTTGACAGGCGGCTATTCCTAGCCAAAAGGGGGTGAAGCAGGGCGAGTGAAGACTTCACTTTCTTACTAATTTCAGAGATGTGAAGTTTCCACGTTAATTTGGAATCAAGGTACACACCAAGGTACTTGTAACTGTTTTGCCAGGGAATGGGCTGGTTATTAAGAATAAGATTAGTGGAGGGGGTTTGCCGGGGGGAGGGGAAGGTGACAGCAGCACACTTACTAACGTTAACCTTGATACGCCATTTGATCAGCCATTGCGTCAGGTCGTTCAGATAACTTTGCAGGATGTTGTGCACGACTTGTGTCTGTTTGTGATGTGTGAACAGGGCTGTGTCATCAGCATAGAGGCCAAGGGTGACACCAGGGGACTGCGGAAGATCATTAATGTAAAGGTTGAACAGTTTGGGCCCAACAAGAGAACCTTGCGGGACCCCGCTGAGAACAATCCTGGGAGAGGAAAGTGCGTCGGAAACACGAACGGCAAAACTTCGACCAGTCAGATAAGAGTGCAAGAGATGGATAAGATTTGGAGGAAAAGAGCGTTCGATAAGTTTAAACAGGAGCCCATGTATCCACACCTTATCGAACGCCTTTTGGAGATCAAGAAAGACAATGGACGAGCTCTCGCGCTTGCTACGCGCCTCATGGACAAGCTCCACGACCCGCAGCAACTGGTGCTGAGTGGAATGTTTCTTCCTAAACCCATATTGTTCAGGAATAACAATATTCCTCAGGTCGCAGAACTCGTCCAGGCGACGCAGTATAACAAACTCGAAGAGCTTCGAGAGACCAGAGAGGAGAGAGATTGGACGGTAGTTGACCGGAAGAGAGGGGTCAAGACCTGGCTTGGGGAGGGGGCAACAATGGCCACCTTCCAAGCCCCAGGAAAGTAATTGTGCCGGAGGAGGAGATTAAAGAGCTTGACGATGTAATTGTACAGTAAAGAAGGCAGGTTCTTCAACATCGTCGATGTGATACGATCCTTCCCAGGAGCTTTGTTCTTCTTGAGTTTTTGAATACGGGGCTGCAGTTCGCTGAAGGTGACATTTGTCAGTGTGTAAGGAATAGCTGTTGTGATGAACTGTTCAACCTTGGCGTCCACGATCGCAACCGTCCTAGGATCGATTACGTCGTGGTGTGGTTCAAACTGACTTCTAAGACTGTCCGCAAGCAGTTCAGCCTTCTCTGTGTGAGAGGTTGCCCTGGAGTTGGGACCTTCAGTTGGGACCCTGGAGTTGGGACCCTGGAGTTGGGTCGGAATGTGTGTTTTGCGCCTACGAAAACGTGAGGCTGCCCTCCAAATGGTGTTGTCAGCAGTCGTTAGGGACTCAACATATGTGTTCCATCGTGCACTTGTATAAGCTTTGATCCTGGACCTCACCTGAGATCTTGCAAAGTTAAGTTCAGTCTTGATGGCAGGGTCCCTGCTGACCTGCCAGTCTCTACGCAGAAGGTTGCGGATTTTGAGGCAGTTTAAGGTGATCCTGAGGCAGTTTAAGGTGATCCACCCTGTTGCTCTTGGGCCGAGAGGATGCAGAGTAGGCATCTCGGATCATTTTCTCAAGATTTCCCACCTCTGCATCCAGTTGGTCCACAGTGTTGGCAACGGGGGGTGGGGGGAGCTCCTCAGCGAGGAGTTCTTTGAACTTTCTCCAGTTCGTACTCAGCTTATCAGGCTTGCTCAGGCAGAAGCTGTCCAGTTCTATGGTGTAAACAATGGGGAGATGATCAGAAGGAAGTTCGTTAAAGGCCTCCATGCAATAGGTATAAGGCATGTTGCTGGTGACCACAAAGTCAAGCACATTGTCACAGTGAGTGGGATCACTCGGTGCAACAATCTCCAAGTTCCTCTCGTCGGTCCAGCGTTTGAGCCGGCGGCCGCGAGGGTTGGCGAAAGGGCAGTTCCAGGCGGGGTGCTTGGCATTGAAGTCACCAGCGACTATTGCATGGGGCGAGATCTTGAAGAGAGACTGCAGGTCAGAGATGACAGAGTTGACAGTGGCTCTCGGTTGAAAATAGCCCGACACAATGGTGATCACAGGATTGTTAGGCAGGGCGAGTTGAACGATGGTAGCCTCTCCCTCCAACATGGGGGGGAGGGGAGGCGAGAGTGCGGAATGCCGCAGCGAACGTAGATTGCTGTGCCACCTGCGGAGCGATTGCTAACTAGAGGCCTGTCGTCATTGTATAAGTCATAGTTAGCAATCTTGCAAGATTTCCCTGGACTGTAGATGACATATTTTAACAATATTGCGCAATATGTATGTTGAATAAGATTTAAATAGTACCTAAGGTTTGGAATCAAATATGTTTACATTCTTATCTCCCTTTGACAGTTTTGCATAATATCAATTCTGATCTACTCTGATAAGATTTACTCTGTATTGTTTTCATTAAATCTGCTTACAGCCTAAATTTTGTTGAATTTCGGGTGTGACTAAAACTAAGTTTCTAGTTTTCCATGCTCCCCTATTGACACGGATTTTTTTTTCACTAGGGGGCCCCGCCCCTGCACGCTAAGCTAGCTGAGCTCGCTTCGCGAGCACTTTCGTACCGCTTGCTACGCAGGTGCAATACGCAAATGGGTACAGTCCTTGTTAACTGACATCCACCAGGCGATAAGCCCAAAGGTATACCAATTCAGAAAGTTTCTCTCACATCACACGCCAAACGTCGTTTTATCGCCAGTTCTGGTACACTATTTTTGCAACTCCTGCAAGCGGAGAGAAGCGGAATTCCTCAAGCGGAGAGAAAGACGATTGTTTTTAATCCGCGATATTGTTCACGGAGACAGATTAGATACATTTGTATCCCATTATTTAAATCATGTTTTATGCACATTTTGGTTTTAAAGTAATACTATGAAAATACATGTATTTAAGAACTTTTTGTACTGCACGCAGATTGTTTGCAATGAGTGTAAGAAATGTTCAACCCACATATATAATTTATTATTTGAATAAAACGTTTATATGCGAGATTTTGGAGTAAATATATTCGTAGGATCCGTATGTTGTTCAATACTTATATTGTACAACAATCAGTGACGAAAATTGAAGATAATTTAAAAGGAGGGAATATTTGTCATTTTAAAAATGCAAAATTTGTGACATTTTAAGGAAATTTGCTTGACATTTTCGGTTTGTGGGAGCAATAAATATTACTTTTCTGACATACCTAATATAATGCATCGTATTTCAAGGTCGACTTTTCAAAGTTTTTCGGAACCCTTGGGATTCCGCGACGTGATAGTTTCATGCAAATTGTCTTAAATTTAAAAACGTGTAAAATTTTGATGCATAATTTGGACAAATGGGGATATTTCTTATTTTGGGGTTCCACCATCAAATTAAATTTCAAAAGGGTTTCGTGACAAAATGAATTTGAAAAATACTGATATAATGTATAGGGAAAGTTTTATGACGAGGTTGAAAACTCGAATTTTGCTTTGTGTTTTCGACGGTAGAGCTTGTTTCAAACATCCCTGAAATCGAATCGAATGTTTTTAAAGTGATATCTGTGTGTGCATGTATATTAATGTATGTAGTATGTGCATGTATATTAGTGTGTGTATGTGTATTAGTGTGTGTGCATGTATATTAGTGTGTACGTCCTTGAGTCAGTAGATGCGATATCTAACGAACGGATGGAACGTTTCAAACAAAAAAAATTCGATTATTACAATCAGTGAATACTGGAAGACTATTGATTTTATAAGCAATCGAATATTTGGAAACCAGCTCCAAACTTTCGAATGAAATTTTGAAAAACATCATAAAAAATCAGAACCTTTAATATTGTTACATAAAATATCATTTTTTATTTAATTTTTTATTAGAAAATGAATGACATAAACTTTGGGATAATAGCATGAACCATTCTTGATATATTGTACGTTTTTCAAATAAATTTTAGAAAATACATGAAATTAAAACAGTACTAACTACCGTAATATGTTTCCATTCCATGTACAATATTATGTGACAACGGTGTTAGCATCATTCTGGTAGGTTTTATTCACGAGACACTGTTTCACAATAATTTTGTATTTTGACATCAAACAATTCGTCAAATGTAATTTATTAGTTTGTCTGTCTGTCTGTAATGCTTGTCGATAAATTAACAAAATATCGTCAACTTGACATTTTATTTAAAATGTTTCCAAATTGGCAAAAATGACATTAAATTAATAAAAATTATATCAAATTGATGAATATTCTTGAAAAATGAAGTTTAATTTATTTGATAATTCCTGTCCCTTTGGGGAAATTAATATTCTTGATTTAAGATATGTTGAGTTTCGCGGTTATAATCGTTTCAAATACAATATTTGCACAAAATAAAAGTTAATTCGGTTAAGCTGTGAAGGACTCAAAGTCATTGATTGATAAAGTCTTTTTGAAACTCCCACCCATTTTATTCACCCTCGAGTGAGAAACAAAAATATTAAGCTCCGTTAGGTTCTGGCCTGTTGTCGATACTATAAGCATAAGCGCCCATAGCACTTTTCTAGGCGTTAAACTCAATGATATGTACAATATCGACTACCTTGATCCCCCACATTTGGGATCTTGAATGTCCAGGAGAGCGGAAGTGCCTCCTTTCCCTCCCCTATGGGCGTTCATTGAAAAAACTCCCTACTTATACTAGTAACCTCAGGACAGAACGAACCTAACGGAGTTGAGTTTCGATTTCCCCAGGGGTGGAAAAATGGAGTCTTTCCAGATCCCACAAAAGTTTCCGTGAAGTCTAAATTTTTACAACACTTATAGCCACCCCGACCACTCAAATAGCTGCTGTAAGCCCTCTGGGTCAGTCGAGTGGTTTGGGTCTGCAACACTTATAGCCACAGAATACTATATTAGTCTGTGCTTATGGCCATCTCTCTCGGCCACTCAAACAGCTGCTGTAAGCCCTATAGGGCTAGTCAAATGGTCTGGGTCTTCAACACTTATAATCATGGGTACCCATAGGGGCGTTCAAAGTCACAAATGTAGGTATCAAGCTAGTCAACATTGTACTTCTCATCCATGAGTTTACCCTCTGGAAAATGTTCTATGGGCGCCCATAGGGGAGCGCGAGGGGGCATTTCACTCCCGCGGACGTTCAAGGTCAGAAATGTAGGTAAGTTAATAGATATTTACCTCCCATCCTTGAGTTTGGCCATCTCAGGAATAAGTTTTATGGGCGCCCTTGAATCCTACTCGTTCGAAACAAGGTCGACCTCTCCTGCAGTACCACACTATATTTTGATCGTACTATATTTTGACACACACACACATACTCTCTTTCTCTCTCGCCTTCTGTGTCTCCATCCCTCCCTTTCACCCGTATTCTAATCACGTTAATTACATGATGATCTACCTAATTCTAATTTTTTCAGAATGCAGCTACATATAGAATTTCGTGGCTGTACGTACTCTCTCTAATTTAATATCTCTAATTTGGAATAACGTTTTAATCTCATTTATTACAAAATATTCTACCTGTTTCTAATTTTATATAGAATGCATCTACATATAAATTGCCATAGTGATACGCGCATTCGAACCCCACAGATACACACACACACGCGGATGGAAATATTTCCCAAAATGTTCGAAATGTGTTCATGGTGTCTTTAAGTTTATTTTTTCGTCTAAATGTCGTGATTATCCGTGAACTTCCTCTATACAATAGCATTAGAAAATAATAAAATGATTCTTTAATTGAGTGAATACTGAATTAATTTAATTCTAATCTAAGAGATAATGCATTTAAAAAGTGTCTATATTGCTTAATTGTAAGTTATATATCGGCGATAAGCCCATATTGCTGAATTGTAAGTTATATATCGGCTTCTTTAATCTAATCAGTATTGAATTAATTTAATTCCAATCTAAGAGACAATCCATTTAAAACGTGTCTCTATTGCTAAATTGTAAGTTATACATATATCCTATAAAAAAATAAACCAAATTGCGAGAGTCTTTTCTCTTGATATGGCTGCTATAGTAACCTTGAGAGAGAGAGAGCACTCCTTCGCGTATCACGCTGGCGATAAAACGAAGTTTGGCGTCTGATTTGAAAGAAGGCTTTCTGGCTTAGTATACTTTTGGGCCTTCCGCATCCACCAGCCCTAGAACTCGCTTCGAATCAAAGTCCTAGAAAGGCTCTGGTCCAATCACGACGGCCTACGTGTCCCATGCTCAATGACACTCGCGGAATCTCGAGGCTCCGCCCTCCATTGGCTACCGCTCATTAACTCCGTTTCTAGATTCACGAGTCGAAAGGCTTCGCCTCCAAATAGCTTACGCTCACTGACGCTCTCAGATCCCGGGGCTCCGACCTCCACTGGATGTCGCTCATTTAGACTGCTTGCACGATCTCCTACGTGTTCCACACACGTTGCCGCTCGCAGAATCCCTAGACTCCGCCCTCCATTGAATACCGCTCATTCTACTGCTCACACAATCGCCTACGTGTCTCATACTCGCTGACGCTCGCAGAATCCCGAGATTCCGCTCCCCATTGGCTACCTCTCATTAACCCCTTATCTCGATTCACGATTCGGGAGGCTTCGCCTCCAAATCGCTGACGCTCACTGATGCGTCAGAATCCCGGGAATTCTCCCTCCATTGGATGCAGCTCATTAGGACGACTCACACGATCGCCTACGCGTCCCATATACGCTTACGCTAGCAGAATCCTGAGGCTCCGCCCTCCATTGGCTGCTGTTCTTTAACTCCGTATCTCGATTCACGAGTCGGGAGGCTTCGCGTCCAAGTCACTGAACCTCACTGACGCTCGCAGAATACCAAGACTCCTCCCTCCATTCACTGTCACTCATTAATCGCAACTCGCCGCAAGTGTGATTTTCAAGTAGGGGCTTCGTCTCATTATTAGTTGATGCTCATCAACTCCCTTAACTTCGTGAACAATGTCACCCAACTCACCCCCCAAATCGCTACGCTCGCTAACTAAGAATATCGCTTCGTGAGTTGGAAGGCGTCGTCTTCTACTTCCTTGCGCTCGCTGAACCTGCATCACGAATCTTTTATTGCCGCATGCTATTAAAAACGATATCTAACTGTATTAGGAAGTAACGAAAAAATTTCATAACTGTAGGTTTTGCCGCTTGCTCTTAATACAGTTTCATAATACGTCCTACGCTTTCAGTATAGATATATATTTACAACAATAACACATTTAATTGTGCAATATAACAATGACATCCTGGTATTCATGACAACAATGGTTGCGAAACGCTCTGTTAGCTTGTCGGAATAAACGATAAGTCATATGATTATCAACATTCCACATTTTCTAAAGTACACTACCAACGTTGTAGTCATGTTTAGAAATAAAGATCTATACTTTTAAGGATTTTAATGCTACAATAACTTAGTTCTCGCCCATCTTGTAACGTTTCTGCTAAAAACCAATCAGAAAGAAGCTAGCAATCATCTCGAACAATTAAATCTTCGCCCGTAGAGATGGAAAATTTTCACTTCAGAAGTGCATAAAAAATTGAATAACTCATTAAGTAAACCGAAATTTTAAAAAGGGCTCCGTCCTGCAAAAATTCAACTATGTAAATACATGTCAACAAAAATTGGAGATCATTCTATTGTTAGTCTGTCCAGGACGCGAACTCTCAACTCAAAAACCATTCCTTTGATTTTGACATTAAATATTTCCTAAACTAAATTTTAAATCGAAAAACAGTTTCTATCAGTTTATTTCCCTTATATTTCTTTACAAATGTACCATCTTTCATAAGTTTATATGCTATAGATTTTGCGGTACGTCACACAGAAACTTGAGAAACACGAAATTTGTCAAACAGCGGCGGCGGTTGCAGCGGCAGCTACTTTTTTAACACTTTACAACAAAGTTGAAAAGTGTTTATGACTTTGTTCACTCTGTCTGTCTGTCTGTCCGTTAGCACGATAACTGCCGTAAAAATGACTTTATCAAAATGAAATTTTAGTATGTTGTTCAGACGGTCTGTAGGACCTATGGGAATATAAATGAATAATATCACACAATTAATTTTGGATTGAACCCGGGTTGAAAAAATGAAATACATTGAGCCCTATGGGACCTAATTTTTCTAACATTTTTTAAGCGGATTTAAAATTCACAAATTGCTTCGAAAATTTTAGGTAATAGTCAAATTGTTCCATAAAATATATAAAAAAAAATTCAGCTAAAAATATTCAGTAGTTTTTTAAATAAAAATTAAAATAATAATTACACATCTTATATAAAACGATCACGTGACCATGATATGAAACGATCACATGACCCACTTCAAAATGATATATGGCATCCATCTTGTTTCAAATTCGTGATTTTTTAAAGTTCTTTTTAATTCATATTGAGTGTTGTATCCATCCTAAAACTACTTTATTTCTGCTTAAATTCTGTGCATCTACATACTAAAACAACACAATGGCAATATATTTGAGTTTAAATTCTCATTCAAATTTGATTATTTCTACAACTAAGCCTATTTTTCACCTATGTAAAATGTAAACAGCAAAATATGTAGATTGAGTTGTATTAGAATTACTGTATTTCTTTATCACAAAATAATTCAGTCCATGGAGTCTGCATGGCTGATATGAATGAAATATTAATTGATTTTATAAACAGAAGGACGATTTTTTTCGATGCAGTTTTAAGCATAAAGTTTATGAATTGTAGCTCCATGGTCTTAATTTTTAAATAAAATAAATTATTATAGTATTGTGATGAATGAAATGGAGAAAGTTATGAATGAAATCCTGCTTTTATAGAGAGATACAGGCGTGTTATTTTTTCTATGACGTCATTTGAATTAATTTCAGTTGTTTTCGATGATGTCTTCAAATATAATAAATTATCGTAGTATTATGATAGATTTAAAAATATTACCGTGGAATGTATTGCATTTTAGAGATATTTAAACCATTTATATTTCAATGCCGTCATTTGAATGAAGTTCATTTTTTTCAATGAAGGTTTAAGTTTTCAAATATAATAAATCAATGTAGTATTGTGATAAGTTTTAAAATATTACCGAGGAATGTATGGCATTTTCGACATTTTTTAATAAAATTGCATTGAAGTTGGAAAGTGTTTCATAATCAATGCTTTAAGCATGATTGATCTTTCTTGTTGTAATATAGAGAGATTTCAAAAGTGGATTATGTGACTATGAACTTGACAATGCTGTGTGAATTCAACAGTTTGTATATATATATATATATATATATATATATATATATATATATATATATGCAAAAATAACGCTTCGACAGACGATTATTAGCAACGAATATTTCAGAAATGAAGCTGGAATTTTCATGAACGCCTGTAATTGTGGGTTACCTGATGTTTTGCTGAAATTATCAACAAGGTAGCTCGAATTTGCATGAACGCTTATAATTGTGAATTTTCAGATAATTTGCCGAAGTTATCAACAGGGTAGCTGGAATTTTCATGAAAGCCTGCAATTGTGGGATTTATTATAATTTGCCGAAATTATCAACAAGGTAGCTGGAATTTTCATGAACGCCTGGAATTGTGGTATTTATGATAATTTGCTGAAATTATCAACAATGTAGCTAGAATTTTCATGAACACCTATAATTATGGTATTTATGATAATTTGCCGAAATTATCAACAAGGTAGCTGGAATTTTCATGAACGCCTGTAATTGTGGTATTTATGATAATTTGCTGAAATTATCAACAATGTAGCTGGAATTTTCATGAACGCCTGTAATTGTGGCATTTATGATAATTTGCTGAAATTATCAACAAGGTAGCTGGAATTTTTATGAGCGCCTATAATTGTGGACTTTCTGAAAGATTGCCGAAATTATCAACAAGGTAGCTGAAAAAAATGAGCAAAGGTTCTGGAATGTTTCACAGTGTATGTGAAGTTAATAAGCAGTGCATGGTAAAAAGCAGTTTTCGACGCCTTTACTTTAAATTGTTTAAAATGCCTAAAAGTGCTTAACTGTAACTGCACTCTTTACAACCATATGCATTATTTTTCGCGATAAAACAATAATGGGGTAAAACTGTACCCCCACCCCTAAAACTTCAATAATCATTCATTTCATACTTAACTACTTAGTTCACTCCCATATTCATATAAGTATATTTTTACATTTAACATTAACCTGGGGCGTTATTTCGAGTTGTAGGATTATTCCGCACTAACTCCTTTCCCTTAAAGTCTCATACCGGAGATAAACGTTTAGTGATCGATGTTTGAAACAGGGCGAGGCAGAGCAAGCGGTTTATACTTTATTCAGGTAGAATACGAACATAGAACGAACGTCTTGAGATTAAACTTGGAAGGTTTTCGTGTCGAAAATATTTAGTTCCATTTCCTGATATTAATTTATATCAGTAGTCGAAAAACATATGATAGATATGTATTTTCTACTAGTATTTAAGCCTGTTAAAGGCAGGATAACTAACACTCTTAAACGTTAAGTTTTAACTATTATAATGAGTTTCATTTTGTTTAATAGTGTATGGCGCTTAGCCTCTAAATCAGTTATCTAATTCGAAAATTGGTTTAACGAAAATATATCATAAGGGTGAAACGTATATAATAATATTATAAAATAATATAAATAGACAACGTATATAATAATATCATAAAATAATACTATAAGTATCTAATGTATATAATAATATTATAAAATAATATTATAAGTATGTAATATATGGCGTTTAACGCCTAAATAAATCGTCTGATTCGAAAACTATTTAAGCCTGTACAAAGGCAAGGGAACTAACACTCCTAAGATTTAAGTTGTAACTATTTTAATAGGTTTTGCTTTGTTTGACAACGCATCGTGGGTCTAATTCTGAAATTGGATCAGTTACGTCTATAACAAGATTGATATTATAAATATGCAAAGAGTCAGCTTTCTAAGTAATTGAGAAGGGGGGATTCTGGAGGGTGTGGAAATATTTTTTGAATATCTCCAAATTTATTTCACTCTCCGGGAGAATCAAAAATTCGTTCGTTATGTTCTGTCCCGTGATAGATACTATAAGTGTGCAAAGATTCAGCCTTCGAAGACCCCAGGGAAATTTCTTGAGGATGTGGAAAGACAGAAACATGTTATACAATTATTATTTATATAAAATAAATAGTGCATCTGAAGGATATTATTTTACTACTTTCAAGAATTCGAATTTCATGTTTGCGAAAAATTTGCATGTTGTGAACAACCTAAAAAATTCGAAGATCCTATTTCAGCGTTGTGTCTCCGCCCATTTGTGTTTATCTTTCTGGGTAATATATATATATATATATATATATATATATATATATATATATATATATATATATATATATATATATACTCTATAACAAAAAAATCGACGCACCAAGAAGGAGTTGTCCGATTGTAATTTCGTATGCAAAGATATTTTGAGCGAATATGCAAATGAATAAAATTTGGTGTCCAATGAATAAATAGTGGGAGTTCCAGAGCATCGGAACTGCGCATTCAGCAGGTGTATAGAGCAGGTGTATAGAGCAGGTGTATATCTGCAGATGGATATAGTCTGGGGTGCCATCTCCGTTGATAGTCGGACCCCTTTGGTAGTAATTTCTGGCACACTGGCAGCATAGCGGTTCGTAGACAACATTCTACTACGGTTGTGTTACTGTTACTTTTGCGACACCCCGGATTTACTTTTCAACAAGATAATGCCCAGCCGCACACGGCACGTGTTGCCATGAATTATTTTCAAGCTTGCCCAACACTTCCTTGGCGAGCTAGGTCTCCTGATCTCTCTCCCATAGAACACATTTGGGACGTTATGGGAAGGCGAATGCAGCCATCCAGGAACGTTAACGATTTAGCCCGACAGTTGGAGGCAATTTGGCAAAACCTTCCGCAGGACACCATCCGTGAACTTTATCAGTCTATGCCATGCCGGTTGACATCTTGCATCCAGGCCAGAGGTGGACGAACGCCTTATTGACTTCCTCCCTTTGTATATAGTCAAATTCTAAATCATTAAATTGTTCTGAAATTTTAATCGTTTGTTTTTCTATGTATGTTCTTCATATCCACCAAATTTTATCACAATCAGGCAACTCCTTCTTGGTGCGTTGAATTTTTGTTATAGAGTGTATATATATATATATATATATATAAAGTGTTAAATTTAATTTGTAAAAAGAAAAGGTCAATTGTTTTCAATAATATTGAGTTATAAAAAGTTCTAATTAATATTATTTTTTTCATCAATATATAAAATTATTATTCTTACATATCAGATTTTTTAAAATTTTTGTTATAGTGATTGATGGATGCTTTTAAACTGCCAACCAGACAGAAATTATGCAAATATTGTGACCACCAGTGTTCATTCTGATAAAATACTCCAACAGCTTTTGCATTAAACCAAACTGTTTGATAAGAGTCTGCAAAGTCTGCAAGTTTTAATGAAATGCTAGCCATAAAATATTTTAAAATACAATTTTAGTAATAAAATATTCATTAAATTTATTAGGAAAACAATTTTCGGTCACTTTAAAGTTGCTGTAATTTCTTTGCAATAAAAACTTGATTTTCCTGAAGAAGAAGTTACGAAATATAGATTTATCCTAAATTGTTTATTTTTCCCTCAAGTTTTAGGTTTGTAAAAATGTGTTGTTAGAATGATTTTGTTGAAAATAATTTAAAATTTTATATTGATTGTTAATTTCCTAAGAAGAGCTTTGTGCATTTAAATTTGTATTTGCTATCTATTTACCATATTAGCCAGGATGTCTTCCGTGCCGATGCAGCTTCGACAGTTACCCGGTTACAAATGCAAAATCTTCCGATGTTTACCCGTGTCCCAGCTACAACCCCAAAAATTATATTAGTATTTTTTTTTTTTTTTTTTTACAATTCAGTATTCCATACTATACAATTTTTTTCTGATTATTTGTTTTCCACCTATTCAAATGAAAGTATTATTTCAGGATTATTCTTTTAATAGGACTTATAGAAAAAGTTATATATATCATTTATTACCATGTGTATCATAAATTGTTTTACTTTTGAATATTTACACATTTTTACTTTCCTTATATACATGTAACGTATAAGGAAAGTATTGTGACGGGGTCGAAAATTCGAATTCTACTTTTCGAAGGGGAGAGAAAGTTTCAAGCATCCCTGAACACGAATCAGATGTTTTAGAGGTGATGTATGTGTATGTGTGGGGAGGGGGGGTGTAGGTGTGTGTGTGTGTGAAAGTATGTGTGTGTGTGTCAGTGACTCTGGCGACTTTTTTAAATGGTGCCAAATTAATGAAAATCTCACCAAATGGATAAAAATGACGCTAAATCAATGAAAATGACGCCTAATTGACGAAAATTCAATATCTTGGAAAGCATATAAGTATCTACTATAAGAATAACCTATTTTTACTTTCCTTATATACAATAATGTATAAGGAAAGTATTGTGACGGGGTCGAAAATTCGAATTCAAGTTTTTGACGGGGGAGCATGTTTCAAGCATCCCTGATCACGAATCGAACATTTTTGAAGTGATATCTGTGTGTGTGTGTGTGTGTGTGTATGAAAGTATGTGTGTGTGTGTATGAAAGTATGTGTGTGTGTCAGTGAGTCTGTGGAGACGATAACTGACGAACGAATGGACAGATTCGAACGAAATTTGGTACAAAAATTACAATCCGTAAACACTAGAAGCCTATTGTTGTTATGCGCAATCGAATGTTCAGAACCCCCTATATTTTCGAGTGAAATTTTGAAAAAATCGTCAAAAAATCAAAACCTTTAATAAAGTTACGTAAATAGACATTTATTATGTAATTTTTCATTAGAAAACGATTCACATAAATTTTAGAACGCTAATATGAACCGTTTCCGAGATATTGCACATTTTTCAAAAAAATTATCAAAAAATCAAATCAAATAAAAAAAATATTTCCTATTGAAAAAACATGTTCACCTTTCATATGTAATACCATGCGATAAATTGGGTGACATCATTCTCGTGGATCTAGCTCGTTCCATTCATGAAAAAAGATACTTTGAGTAATACTTTTGTATTTGAACGCCAATATTCATTTATCTCCTGTAAGAATAGTTTATTTCTCCGTCCATAACGCTTGGCGAGATTTTGGCGACGAATTTGGTGGAATGTCGCCAACTTGGCGACTTTTTAAAATGCTGCAACATTAACGAAAATATCGCCAAATGGATAAAAATGACGCTAAATCAACGAAAATGACGACTCATTGACGAAAATTCAATATCTTGGAAAGAATATATGTATCTACTATACGAATGACTTATTTTTTTTACTGTAAAAATAGTAAATTCATTGCATTATATAAGGAAAGTCATGTGCCGCCCACATCAGATTTTTCTTTATTTTATTACTGTCAGAAAATTTAATTTTTCATAAAACTGTCCTTTTCCGGTGAAGGGTCCGGGCGAAACTCACCCTCCCCAATTTAATTGAATTATTAAAATTGAAAAGGTGGCAACACAAAATACCACAATCAGAGTAAACACTAAAGCAAATACATCCAGCTTCATAAGCAATGTCGGACTAGGGTCGATCTTCATTATTTTTCAACCAGTCAGATCTTACCGGGCCGGATCGAATTGATCCTAATGGGACTGTTTACTGTTATAACAAACCAAGCCGGGCTCGAACTGAAAATCTCCTTGCCGATCTCTTCACTCGCGCAGACTCAGATGTTCACTTACTACCTTGTACACCACGCACAATTCCCTGGACGTGCAATATCTTCAGCTTTTTTTCTCAAGGACGTTTTAATGGCTAAGCAGCTAGACCAATTCCAGATGGCACTTTGTGGTTTGTGTTGCGAATAATATAATATAATTTAGAATATTGATCATAAAATGTTAGGTTTAAATCAAGGTGTCCTTTCGGTTAACATCAAACTGGATGTTTCAATTAATGCGTCTCCAGTACTTCATGCTATCAAAAGGCAACTGAGTCGCAGGTAAGCGATTTCCTCCGTTTCTGAATTCGAATCGCGACGTTATAAAGAGTAATGGTAAGTGTTTCAATTCGTCAAGGAATGTAATTAAAGTCATGTGTTGGCTTATCGTCATTTTAAAATTGTAGAGTTAACTAGCACGTTTCGATAAGTTATTTTCTGTTGTCTACCATGATTTGTTTTCTTTAATACTTATTAACAGTATACTATTATGAGTATTAGTGATAATCGATTTTGACCTGACAGTATTCTTGACAGCATTTTTGACAATATTTTTGACAGTGGATTTTGAATTCGAATCTCAACGTATAACAGTAGCGTTGAGTCGTTCCATTCGTCAAGGAAAATACTTTAAAGTTCTGTGCTCTCTCATGGTCGGTTTACAATTATGGATTTACATAACGTGTTTCGATGAGTTTTTCTGTTATCTACCATTATTTTTTCTTCAATACTTATTAACGGTAATTCATATTTTGTCACATAACTCACTTTAGGGGTATCCCAAATCCCAAAAGCTATAAATCGAGTACCCGTTGGAGATAACCAGATCCAGCAAATCGGTTTCGCGATTTTTAACACAAAAAATACAAATAAATTCATGTAAACATGCTATGTGCTTCAATTTTCAATAATCAAGATATAACTCACACCTAACTCGTTGTTTTAAAAGTTTTCAAATTTGAGAAGTGTATCAGGATTTCTTGCTGACAAAGTATATACCGGCAGTCCTTTTATAATAATTAAAGTACGCTATACCGGGCTACTTATATAGTTTTTTTGTTTTTGCAATGTGAGCACGATTGTATATTTTATTCTGTTGTTTTGCTGATTAATAATGCAAAGTTCCTTGGAAGATCCTAAGACACCCCCAATATCATTTTAATGAAAGGTCAATGGATATATATGTTAGGTCTATGTATAATAAAGTGAACATTCCCGATCTAGTAAAAGTTATTGCAGAGGCTTCTAGTGGATAATTTAAAAGTCGCCATCACAAACGCGGCAACGTAGCGAAATAGGCGTATTGTAAAGTTGTAGAGAGTTACCTAATTAGTAGGAATCGCCATAAGGAACACACAAAACGCTTGAAAGGTAATAAGTACATGTCAAGTAGTCACATCATCAGGGACTGTAACGCGGTGACACATGCAGTACTTATCTAAGTACGCGGTCATATTCTTTGTCGAATTCAAATGCGAATTGTTGCTGACTGGGGGTATTTTGAACAAAATACGTATTAGCTTCTTGTGTGTGTGTTACAAAGTGTTGTATATTTTATCATCTCTAAACAGATCTGCAATTAGCTAATATTGTGCGAAATAAATTATTTCTGTTATAGTTTAAATGTCATCCTTACGCATTAAACAATGTCCTATAACGTTGTAATTGGGGTTTTTTTTACTATCTCACTCTGTTGCAGAGTTTGCTATTCTAACTTTTTAATTCTCCACTAGTGGCACTGCAATCACATTTATTCGATCATGGTCACTTTACTATAGACATACCCAACGTTACATTCATGAACTTTTTCTTTCAGAGATATTTTGGTGCTCAAGTACTTTCCTAGAAACTCTGTATATTTCTTTACACATATAAACTGTACTCACATTCTTTCATTTCACTCGTACTCCCTCAAACAGTTCTCTCAATTTCCGATCACAAATCAATTTTTTGAAACAACTCCAACCGTATTTTCAATCGGTAGTTTTCCCGCCATTTTAGTAAATGTTCTTAACTGCAACTATAACTCAATATTTTACAATCATATGCATTTTTCTTCGTTGTAATACGATAATGGGAGGAAAACTGTCCCAACCTCAAAACTCCAATAACCATTCATTTTAAACTTAACGACGAAATACCCCTTACTTCGTTGCCTCTCGCTTTCATATCCATATCCATATATTTTGCATTTAACATTAACCTGGAGCTTTATCTCAAGTTATAGCATGATTTTTGTGCAATAATAACTCTTTTTCCCCAAAGTGTCGTATCGGAGATAAAACGCAGCCTTTCCCCCCGAACGTCTGGTGATCGATGTTAGGAACAGGGCGAGGCAGAGCAAGCGGTTTATATTTTATTCAGGTAAAATACGAACACGCGGCGAACATCTTGAGATTAAGCAAGGGGGGGTTCCGTGTCGAAAATGATTAGTTTATTTTCTTAATAGTGAGTTTGTTCCGTAGACAGAAAAACGTTGAGCATATTTTAACTTTCCTTACAATACTTATAATACATGTAAATGAAAAATATATGGTGTGTCCAACACATGATTTTACCTACAAATGCGCAACTTTTGATGTCTGCGTAGAATAATGGCTAAATTTTACTGGATATCACCAGGCGTAACTTTTCTTACAGTATGTATAGTACATATAAATAAACAAAATACGATATGTCCAACACATGATTTTACCTACAAATTAACAAATTTTAATGTCTGCGGAGAGGAATGGCTAAATTTTACTGGAAATCACTAGACGTAATTTTCCTTACAGTATTTATGGTACATTTAAATGAAAATTATATGGTGTGTCTAACACATGATTTTACTTATAAATGCATAACTTTTGATGTCTGCGGAGAAGAATGGCTAAATTTTACTGAAAATCACCAGGCGTGACATTCCTTACAGTATTTATAGTACATATGAATGAAAATATATATGGTGTGTCCAACACATGATTTTATCTACAAATGGACAACTTTTGATGTCTGCGGAGAATAATGGCTAAGTTTTACTGGAAATCACCAGGCGAAATTTTCTTTTAGTATTTATAGTACATATAAATGAAAAAAAATATGGTGTGTCCAACACATGATTTTACCTACAAATGGATAACTTTTGATGTCTGGAAAAGAATGGTTCAATTTTACTGGATATCACCAGGCGTAACTTTTCTTACAGTATTTTATAGTACATATAAATGAAAACAAAATATGATATGTCCAACGCATTATTTTACCTACAAATGCACAACTTCTGGTGTCTTCGGACAAGAATGGCTCAATGGGCGTATTGTTAATAATTAAATTAAAGGCGTATTGTTAACAATTAATTTAAACGTGTCAATAGTTACAAAACAACACAGAGGGGAATGTTCCCAACTTTAAGATTATGATTCCATTCCTTCGTACATAACAGCATTCATGGAACGGGTTTGCACCTATATAATAATGTCACAACGTATCCTCCGAAATCGTTTATATTCAAGAATGACTCCAAATTTTTGGATAACTAACACGTCTGTTCATAAACGCAGCGTAAACAGGAACAATATATTACCAACAATTTCGCAAAACAAATACTATTCTCAAAACATTAACGTATTTCATTTACAAAACAGCAGCTATTATTCTCAAAGCATTGACAAAAATCACTGTTCAATGTAGATCGTAAAACATTAATTGCCCTCCAACTGAGTGATGACTCCTTTTATAGATTGTCTCTATAGAAATTTCGAGACATATCTCATATCTCGTAGAATATCGATTAGTTCGAGGTGTTTCTCGAACCTTCGGAAACTCGCCTAATTTCACAAAATTGGCGATAAATTACCAAATCGTGGAAACCCTCCTCCAAACCTCAGAATCTAGAAACCCTAGATTCACATCATAGGAAATATGGCCTGTACGAGTGTTTTCTCTGTCTGGTCTTTGATAGAGACGAACGTGAGAGGGGGAAAAAGAGACTCCAGAGCTTTTACATGTTCTTAACAATAATAGTTGGTTATAGAATAATAATTTACGTGCTTATACTATAATTGTTTATAAGAAATAAGATCTATGAAAGATGTTTTCTGAAATGATAGCACAATGGTAAACGTATTATATTTCATTCAAATTTCTAGTTCCAAGCGATATGACGTTTGCTCTTTGTAAAATAATCTTTTAATATCTCATAAACGGCGTGCATTAACTGTTAATGGTGCTCATTTGTTCGTAGTTACTAGCAATTACAAAGATTTTAATCACTTGGTGATGCTGAATGTTTTTTAACAATATATGTTCCAATATAGATGTAAATAAATTATAAGAGAAGAAAAACAACACTTGTTTGTGTGCCCTCCATTTGTGTTGCCCTCCAAGAGAAGAAAAACAAGTGGGGCTCCCCAACACAACTGTAGCGCTATTAAAAGCATAAATTGAATCTTAAACGCACACAGAATTGGACCAAATTGATGGTGTAAACAGACTCAATTCAAAACAATATACATTTTTTCGCTGCGTAAAATTGATATTAAGCAACATTGCCGAAGAGAAATTGGAGTATATGCAGATTGAATACAAAACAATGCTATGTAAACTTTTTCATTATCTAAAATTGATACTGTGCAATATTGTAGAAAGGAAATTAGGGTATATGCAGATTCAATTCAAAACAATACAATATAACTCTTATTATCTAAAATTGATATTATGCAATACTGTCCAAGAGATTTGAGGGTGTATGCAGGTACAGTTCAAAACAATACTATAATATGCCGCCCAGGTGGTGAAGTGGATAGCGTCTTCGGTTGCTGTCTTGAGGGCTCGGGTTCGAATCCCGAATAAAGCATGGATGTGTCTTGAGGATAAAGTCAGTCTTCCACCTTCTGGGTCCTCGTCCAAATGTGAAGCTGCTCCCCCTCCGACCTTCGTCAGTGTAATAAACTTTTTTCTCTCGTCTTGTGTATTTCTTCGTTCTTTCCTGCTTCCTGCTTCACTGGTCCTGAATCGGCTCCACCAAAACAGGAGGACATCAGTAACAACAACAATTCTATATCATTTTTCATTATCTAAAATTGATATGAAAAATTGTCGAATCACTCATCATATGCCTACACCATTGTGCATATCAGCGCCCGCATGGATATTGAATATTTCGCGCGAAACCGTATTTAAGTCCTTATTTGTGGCGTATAAATAACTAAATAATAATTTATTTCTTTAACAAATATTTAGGAAGTTTAAAATTTCTAGATTATGCACATGATTAAACATAAATAAACCCTTTTATGCATGATTATGTCAAATTTTGTCGTATGCTTCCATATTAAAAAATATATAATTTCGAATAAATTTCGAAGTTTTCGCTCGAATTTTAAGAGAGTACGTTTCAAGCATGCCTGATCAGGAATCAAACATTTTTGAAGTGATGTCTGTGTGTGTGTGTTAGTGAGCCTGTGGAGACGATAACTGTCGAACGAATGGACCGATTCGAACGAAATTTGGTACAAAAATCACAATCCATAAACACTGGAAGCTTATTGTTTTTATACGCATTCGAATGTCCAGAACCCCGCTAAATTTTCGAGTGAAATTTTGAAAAAATCGTCAAAAAATCAAAACCGCTAATAAATTACGCAAATAGACATTTCTTATATAATTTTTCATTAGAAAACGATTGACATAAATTCTAGAACGCTGACATGGACCGTTCTCCAGATATTGCCCATTTTTCAAAAAAATACTCAAAAAGTCATATAAAAAAAATTCCTATTGAGAAACATGTTCACTTTTCATATGTGCGATAAATTTGGTGACATGCGATAAATTTGGTGACATCATTCTCGTGGATATAGCTCGTTCCATTTATGAAAAAAGATACTTTGAATACTACTTTTGTATTTGAACGCCAATAGTCATTTATCTGCTGTAAGAATAACTTAGTTCTTCATCCATAGCGCTTGGCGAGATTTTGGCGACGAATTTTGTGGAATGTCGCCAATTTGGCGACTTTTTTAAATGTTGCTAAATTAGTGAAAAACTCGCCAAATGGATAAAAATGGCGCTAAATGAATTACGACTCATTGATGATGACATGGAAAATAACGACTCATTGACGAAAATTCAATATCTTGGAAAGAATATAAATAACTACTATAAAAATGATCTATTTTTTTTTACTGTAAAAGTAGTAAATTCATTGCATTATAGAACGGAAGTCGTGTCCTGCGCACATCAGATTTTTTTATAACAAATCTGAACTGTGAGTAGCTTTGAAATAGCTCCCCATATTTTTTGTCCAAATTTCGAGTTTCTAAGACCAGGGGTTGTCGAGATATTAATGGAAAACGAAACTTTTTCCTAAGCGTTCTACTCTCTAATTCCATGATTCCCAAAGAAAAAGGTTGCAAATCGTTGGTTTAAAACGTGAAAGTCAATTAAATCTCTGAGTTTGGTGAGAATTTTTTGAACGTATTAGTCACTTTTGAAAATCGCAAGTTTGAAATATGAATTTAAATGGAACTCTGTAACCAGTGACATCAGACAGACAGACGGATGCAGCCACTGACATCAGACCACTGACATCAGACTGCAGCCACTGACATCAGACTACAGCCACTGACATCAGACAGACAGATGCAGCCACTGACATCAGACTGCAGCCACTGACATCAGACAGACAGACGGATGTCACTCCAAAAATAGCCAAAACCTTTTCAGGAGGTCTTAAAAGAGATATCGGCATCAAAATCTGGAATTTGAAAATTTTCATGAAAACAATGCTTTATACTATATAACATGAAAACAATGCTTTATACTATATAGCATGAAAACAATGTTTTATACTATATAGTATAAAAAAGTAAAAAAGACACACCTTCTTCGAAGTTACCTTACCCCTTTCAGGTAGGTCGGACGGTCTGGGTCTCTACAACACCTTCTTCGAAAACACATAAATTTGACAAGTTAAACATTTTTTCAGATAATAGTAATTTTAGTAATTACTACATAAGGATGTAATGGTATAAACACACGGATTACTTATTCAAACTGACGTAAGAAAAAAATATAACATATTGTAAAGCAAACCCTAAACTGTTTATATAACTATATCAACACCCGTTCTGCGAAATAATTAATTTTAAAATCTTTCATGAAGTATTTGCAAGTATGTTTCTTTGACAGCAGATATTCATCTTGCACTTTATCGTCTTATAGTTTATGAAATATCTTGATAGTTATCTCAGAATATTCTTTCATAGAGCATTTCTATTACTTTTCTGAATTACAGTGTGTCCCTAAATGATTGAAACGCGTTTTAATTAATTCTTTACCTGTTGGAGATAAGTGGGCAATGTAAATTGCAAATCTGTTGAAAGTAAGGTAGGAAATAAGACTACGTTAATGAAATAGTTCTCCCACTAATTTTCAAAAAGGTACACTTTTTAAATTTTTATACAACCCCCTTAAACAAATTGGGTCAATCAGAAAATTTTGATTTTTAATGCAACAAGATCATTAAGAAAAGACCCGCATATCTGTATCTTTAAAATCAACTGAATTATGATAAAGGAAAAAATATGATTTATGCCACTTTTCCGTACCATGTGAAAGGCTGTTTCATCACAAGGATCATCTGAAAGGATCATAAACAAATTGACAATGGAAATTTTTTAGATCAAAAATACGTTAATATGAGTCAAAAAATTCTATCACTTATGCACCTAAATAAAGCATTACACAGACAGAGATCATATGAAACAGTGGTACTCACTACGCGGTTGTATATTCTATGTATTATCATCGAGTTTTATCTTTTTTGTGATATGTCACAAATTTACATTTATAATTTGATTAATGGTCCCCATTGACAATTTTCAATTTTCTATTAAATATAATTCGCTCAATTTTAAAGATACAGATATGCGGGTTTTTTCTAATGTTGTTGCATTAAAAATAAAATTTTTCTGATTGGCCAAATTTAACTAAGGGGGTCGTATAAAAATTTAAAAAGTGTGACTTTTTGAAAATCAATTGGGGGACTATTTCAGTAACGTAGTTTTATTTCCTACCTTACTTTCGACATTTTTGCAATTTACATTATCAACTTATCTCCAACAGGTAAAGAATTGAAGCGCGTTTCAATCTTTTTGGGACACCCTGTACACAGGATGATTAAAAAAAGATGGGCCGAACTTTACGAGGTGGTAGTATACACCAAACCAATCATTTTTCGTTCGGAAATGAAACGTAAAGGCGTTACAGGGTGCTTACTTGTTGGGAAACGGCCGCTCAGCAATCTTAAGTGTCATTCTGGTTGTAATTTTCTGGTTGAAGAAGGAAACCACGTGTGTAAATTTCATCTGGGGACGAAAGAGAACGCTTATGCAAATTCTAACCTTTCGCTCCTATTTTAGGCGAGAGGTAAGGAATTACCTACACTATCGTTTCTGGCCGATGGATTGGACGAGGTGGTCCCATAGCTGAGCCCCCACGATCACCCGATCTGCCGTGCCTTGACTTCTTTTTATGGGGATATCTCAAGAGTCTCGTCTGTGATACTGCCCTTGAATCTGAAGAAGAACTTATTGCCAGAATTTCCGCCACTGTTGCCAAAGTCCGCGACATGCCTGGTCTGTTCGAAAGTGTTCGCCAATCCCTCCATCGCCGCTGTGAGACGTGCATTCAGGTTGATGGTCGCTCTTTTGGGCCATTACTGAAATTATTGTTTATTAAATGTCATTTCATAACTTCTAAGTCAGTCGTGTGTTTTCACCTCTCCTCATCGGTTTCGCCATTCAGCACCCACTGGCGCCTCTACGTTTCATTTCCGACCCAGTAAACTCTGAAGAAAGATTGGTTTGGTCTGTACTTCCACCTCGTAAAGTTTGACCCATCTTTTTTTAATCACGCTATATACAGGGTGTCCCAAAACTTTTGATTTTTTGATGATTTATTCACAATTTCACTCGAAAATTTAGGGGAGTTATGAACATTCGATTGCGTTGAAAAACAATAGACTTCCAGTATTCACGGATTGTAATATTTGCACCAAATTTTATTCGAATCGCTCCATTCGTTCGTGAGATATCGTCTCCGCATACTCACTGACACACACACACAGACACCACCTCAAAAATGTACGATTTGTGATCAGGGATGCTTGAAAAGTGTTCTCCCGCCGAAAACTCGAATTCGAATTTTCGACACCGTCACAATACTTTCCTTATGCATTATGCTATGTATATAAGGAAAGTAATAAGTCCAGTTACCGAATGAGAACGAAAATTGAATTAAAAGTACAAATTCAGTATAATTTAAAATAATTATGGTTGTTGTTTTGTGCCATTAACACAATTTACTGAATTATTGAAGAGTCACCAGAGAAAGTCATGTGCTGCCCACATCAGATTTTTTTATCTTACAGAAATAAATGGGTTACAATTGCATATAGTACAGTGACTCTATTTTTAAATACACTCGCCTTTGATGGTTATGGTTATAACTGGTTGGAACTTCAACCATTAAAAAGGGGATTAGAGAGAGTAATTTTACAAGTAACAACAAGAAAGTTTGAAAACTTTTATATAAATAATGCCAGATATTCGGAATGGAGAAGGTCGTAATTTTTAATCCCTTGTCTTTCCGCTACAATTTTGGCCTAAAATCACCCATTTGACGCACATTTCAGCGACTCACCGGCCGTAAAATATAGAACAAAGGAATTTTAAATGTAGCTATGAAATTTTATTGTTTATGTAGGCGAATTTCAAAGTACGTTTATGTATTAAACTACTAATGAAACATCATAAATTTTATTCATTGTATGTGATGCACATCTACGGATATAAAGCTAATTGTTTAACTTAATCACAAAAATATTATATTTTCAAATATTTTGAAGTATATGCATACTTCTATTATTAAAATAGCATTTCTAAATAGTGGTATAATTTATTCTTTAGACTGCACAACAGAACCATAATGGAAATTCGATTATTATATATTTATGTACTAGAAATTAGTTTATCAAATTCATCATGGAGTTATATTTTTACTTCTCCATACTGTAGTGTAGATATAAAGACAATATTGTTTTCTTTAAACATTTCAATTATGAGAATCTGACAGTTTAAAGATCTCCTACAACACAAATATGGCTCAGCTTCCTTAGAAAATTCTCCATGAAATACCCACCCTCCTGAAGTATGTCTCCAACCTTTGGATGCCTCAAGTTTAGGGACAAACTAAACCTGCATTCGCTTTGACTTTACCTTGACATCTACTATTTTTGCTATTTGTAATTGTTTTGTATTTGTTACTTAGCAAGTGGAATATTACCTGGTTTACTACAAATACCAGAAAAATAAGAAAATAAAACTTTTAAAAATAATAACTATTCTAAAACTGCATTACTGTTCTTACAACAATGCGCTTATAGTATATTTTTTAAATCCCCACCCTTGGATGCCTCCAGTTTAGGGACAAACCAAACCTGCATTCTCCTTGACTTGGTTTTGCATCTACTATTTGTACTATTTGTAATTGTTCTAGTAGTTGTTACTTAGCAAGTGAAATATTTCCTGGTTTACTATAAATACCAGAAAAATAACTTTTAGAAATAACTATTCTAAAACTGTACTGATCTTAAAACAATGAGCTAACAGTATATTTTTTTAGTCATGCGTAAGATATTCATACCTTCCAGCTATTTAAACATCTAGATGCAAAAAAATACATATACAGTTTGACTTTAGAAAAGTTGTTAAAAGGAACTTTCTCACAAGGAAACTACTATAAAAGACTTTTCGGTGAAAAAATCGAAAACTCTTTTCGATCTTTTGAAAACTACAAATTTAATCACGGCCCGAATGCTTTATTTCCAGGTCTCTTGTGAATTAAATATTATCTTTTGCGCTGTCTCGCCCTATTTCGCTTATTGGTCGAAAGAATCCCACACGATGAAGATAAAATTAATTTCTTATCTGCGATCTGCGACTCCTTTAGGCGAATATTATAAGAAATGACCCGTATGTGAAGGGTGGATCAAAGGAAGAGATGGGTTCTGGTAATTTTTTGTATGTCCGAATCCAATCTTTGATTAGTGCAGCGTTTAAATCCAGCTTCATATGGGCATATGGAAAAGCGACGTTTATGTGGGTTGATGAGTAGAATTACAGCCTACATTATTGCATAGGTAATGAAGTGCGTGTTGGTTGAATCTAGACTAAATATGATTTGATAGAAGCTAGACTAAATATGACTTGATTAGGATTGGCACCGCTAATATGGCGCCCAAACAGATTAACTCGGCAGGTTGAATGCAGTCAGTGATGATGGAAGATCTGAAAAAGATAGCAGTGAAGCCTACAAATCAATACGTTAGTTTCAAGATTACGGTCACACAGGATGCTATCTCTCTATATATAAAGAAGAAATGTATGTATGCATGTGTGTATGTATGTATGTATGATCCATCATCACGGAAGAACGGCTGAACCGAATTTGATGAAATTTGGTGGGTAGTCTTGAAATAGCCCCCACTTAAAATTTAGCCTATGTTTAGAATTTCTAACAGCAGGGGTTGTCGCGATGTTAATGAAAAACGAAACTTTCGTTTGTCTCATCATCACGGAAGAACAGCTGCACCGAATTTAATGAAATTTTGTGGGTAGTTTTAAAATAGCTCCCCATATATTTTGTCCAAATTTCAAGTTTCTAAGACCAGGGGTTGTCGAGATATTAATGGAAAACGAAACTTTTTCCTAGGTCCTCTAATTCCATGATTACCAACGAAAAAGGTTGGAAATCGTTGGTTTAAAACGTGAAAGTCAATTAAATCTCTGAGTTTGGTGAGAGTATATTGAACGTATTAGTCACTTTTGAAAATCGCAGATTTGAAATATGGATTTAAATGGAAACTTTGTAAGCATGGTTTATTTTACACAGGCTTATTCAACAAATTTTATTAATTTGAATAATAAATAAATGAATATAAAAATATCTATCTGTATATCTATATATATAAAGAAGAAAAGTATGTATATATGATCCAGTGGATCTGATTGGTGGCCAAAGAGTGGCCAATCAGAACTATTTTTTTTTTTGTACATAATACAATGAATTTACTTCTTACACAGTGAAAAAACAATATACAATATTCACGGCCCTATATGTTTCGGTTTAATTTTTATCGGAGTTTTGCATCGTAACTCCTAAGCAACGGTGGGTAATCGCTGCTAGTCCTGTATAAGTAAAGAAAACAATATTGTCATCGGCAATGACACACTATACTACCCTGGGCGCGGTAGCCCATTGGTTAGCGCGCTGGAGTTGCACTCGGTAGGCCCGGGTTCGATTCCAGCCACTGCCAAAACTGCCGCCGTGTTCATGCGGAGTACGATCACGTTAAACATGTGGGTCCGAAAGTCCTTCCGAGAGGTTGGTGGTAGGGGAAGGAGGGTACGGTCCCTGTGGATGCCTTCCCCGCTGGGTTCCGGTCTAAATTGGGTGGCACTTCCCGACCGTCCAAACAGTTACCTTACACCTTTCTGGTAGGTCGGACGGTCTGGGTTTCAACAACAACACTATACTACCCTCTTCCCGGCCGTCCAAATAGTTGCTCTTAGTCCTCTGGACGAGTCGGACGGTCTGGGTCTTCTACACTATACTACCTCACACACTATACTATGACACACTATACTACCTATGCTGCTCTAAGTCTACGGACGAGTCGGATGGTCTGGGCTTTCGACACTATACTACCTCTTTCCCGGCCGTCCAAATAATTGCTTAAGTGCTTCGGATGAGTCAGACGGTCTGGGTCTTCAACACTATACTACCATCAGAGAGTGAAGAGTTAATAGGATAATAAAAACACCTACATAATTTCCTTGAAAAAGTAGGCATGTGTCAGTTATGTGACTACAATTGTTTCGAGGGAGTTATAAGTCCCCTTTAGTCAAAAGAATAGTATACGTCCGTAACAACAGCTACGGGCGAACTGAGACAAGGCAAGCAAAAAACAATTCAAACAACTAAAGCACCCAAAGCGAAAATTCACTAGCAGGTGGTATTAGCCATTGAAAAACTATAAACGTATAAACACGGTCCGATAAGGTGTCCCCACTATCTAGTAAATTTTCATTTTGGATGATCTTGCTACCTTTAAAATGCTTTCCGCCTGCCGCAGTTTATTTTTAACAGTTTTTAAGGGCGCATACTGTTCTTTTGACCTGGAGAAACGGCTTTTAACGCCCTCAAAACAATTGCTAGCAATACCTAACTAATATGTGCTTGTTTTCTTCAAGGAAGTTTCGTAATTTTTTCTAACAAGCAGCACCTTTATGCATTGTAATAGGGCTCGCTTTGACGAGAAGAAATTATAATCTTCTAGTAGATCAATATGTAGAGCACCGGCTTACCAATTCAAAAATCCGCTGTTTGATCTGCAGCTATGACAGACAAGCCTTCACAAACTAAATATAGCTTGACATAATCTAGACAAAATATTGCGTAACTTAGTATGGCTAGAGTTAATATGTCTATGGGATGAATTTAGTGCGTCTAGAGTTAGCATTATATATTAGAGTTAGCATTATATGTTAGAGTTAGCATTATATGCTAGAGTTAGCTAGTATAGAGCTTTTATAGCTAGAGTTAGTAAGTATATGATTTATAAGACTAGAGTTAGTATGTATAGAGTTTATATGACTAAAGTTAGTATGTATAGAGTTTATATGACTAAAGTTAGTATGTATAGACTTTATATGGCTAGAGTTAGTATGTCTTGAAAGAAACTAGAGTGGTTTTCCTTATAAAAATTAGAGCAAATCTAACTGTATAAAAATGTATGTAGGCCTTGTCAAACTCTAGATAACTGTGTCTTTATATAAGCTTACATAAATATGACTTGATAGAATTTGGAATAAATATACATGTATAAGTACATGTATAAAATGGGTCTTCATAAAACTAAAATATACAGTGTACGAAAAAAGTATAAGGACAACATATAATTGAATGCAAATATACTTTATTTTCACTTTATCGAAATTAATTGTTGATATTTCTGACCTCTAATATGAAATTATACAATAACATTTACAACACATAAAACAACAAATATGAACTTTACAAAAGTTGACCTTACAAAGATTATCACTAAGCAAAATATAGAAAAAAGTATCAGGACATGTTCTAAATTATTTAACATTTCTTTTACTAATCAAGAAAACAGCCTTTTTTTTCAATTACTGGAATAAGCCTAGAGGTCAACGATGCTGAAAGTTCTTTTAAAGTGTCTATGGAAATATTATTCCAAGCTTGTTTGATGGCTAATACAAGATCCTGTTTACACTGATATTGTGTGCCATTTTTATAAAATTCTCGAGCTAGAAGGCTTCATAAATTTTCTCTTGGATTGAGATCGGGACGCCTCGCCGGCCAATCAAGTGAATTTACTGAATTAACTTCAAATCAGAGTTTTGCACTCTTAGAAACTTGTATGGAAGCGTTATCCTGTTGGAAAATGTAGTCTCCTGAAGTAATTAGTGGGGCCTCAGGTAACAAATGTTTGCCTAACATATCAACATATTTGTCCGAGTTCATTTTGTAGTTGATAAAGACTATAGGCGTGATTCCGTTTGTTGCAAAAGCGCTCAAAATCATTACTGTGCCCCCACCGTATTGACGTTTGGTACAAAATTCTTTGATTTTACGCAGATTATACCAAAAATAGCGAAAACCATCCGGCCCATCAAGATTGAACTCCTTTTCGTCCGAAAATATTACATCAATCCATTTTGGACAGAGAGAAATGTATTTTTTTTAAAACTCTTGTCGTCTTTCCTTATGTTCATTTTTAAAAGGAGGACGTGACATTAACTTTCCATACCAAATATTCGAATGTTTATTCAAGACATTTCTACCTGTTCGTGTGGAACATGGTAAGTCCAAATTTTTTCTAACTTCATTTGCAGTTTATTTTTTCTCGAAAGCTCTTCTTACAACCATTATTTTCTGTCGATGCGTTAGAATTTCTTGTCTTCCAGTTCGTTTTTCATTCCATACATTCCAGGTTGTTTTAGAAAATTATAAACTACAGTTTTAGATCTTTTTAATTTTTTTCGAAATTTCATGCCCACTCAATCCACGTTCTTTAAATGCAAGAATTTTTCCTTTTTCAAGGTCAGACAGATGAGTTCATTTTGGCATCGTACAAAAATCGTGAAGAAATGAGGCAAGTGCGAATTTTGTTTAGAAACCTAGTCTTTATATTTGAAATGGTCATTTTCTGCTTTCAAATATGCAAATTTTACTATAATTTTAGATGAAACAACAATTGTCCTTATACTCTTTTCCAAGGTCATAAGGGTTTAAAATTTATAAAGTAAATTTATACATATTTATTTTTGGAAAATTTAACTAATTTACATGAAAAAGAATTTAATTTTATCAATATTTTTACTTAAGAAATTTGCATGCATTTCCGTTTAAAAGGTTTCTAGATTTGGCGAGTTTTCGCTTGTCCTTATACTTTTTTCGCGCACTGTATATAGTTAGAAAATTATTCATTAATTTTAACTAGAAACCATTTTAACCAGAAATGAATGTATACTATTGTTCATGTGTTATCTCATTTTCAAGATATTAGAAATTTTACTTTTTCACAGGACACCTGGTATCTCGCAGGAAGCGATTTTATAGAAATTGAATTTGCGGTGCTTAAGAATAGCATGCACATTTTCTTCAGTGAGAATGAGTTTAAAAAAAAAATTGTAATTTGTGTTATTGTTTTTTAATAATATTGCTTTTCAATTTTGAAATGTGTCTGAACAGAGTTGTATTTGATGCGTCGGATATTTTAATTATGGAAATTTTCGTATGTTTTTATTTAAAGTTACTATGAATTTCTTAATTCATTTCAATAATATTTGATAACTATATATATAAAACTAGTATTCAAACCTGTCTAAAACAAGAAAAAATAACACTCCCTAAAATTTAAGTTGCAATTTTATTTTTAAATTTTATTTTATTTAATAATGTATAACGGTTTATTGGGGAATGGTGATTAAAATTCTAGATCCGTTAGTTTTTGTGCCATGGCCCATACTATAAGTGTGTAAAGTTGCAGTCTCTTAAATCATTGGTGAACTTCTAAAGAATCGGGACCACCCTCATTTTTTTTTTTTCCCTGGGAGGGATAAAAAAATACTGCTGCACAATATTATACCCTGTGGTTGATTTTATAAGTATGCAAAGAGACAACATTCTGGGTCACCGGCGGACTTTTTAAGGGACTGAAAAGACGAAAACAGTTTAGATAATTATTATATTGAGAAGTTTTGTCATACCAATTTCTCCGCGCACGTTTTATTGCGACATTAACTTTCCACGACATGTAAATTTTTCAATTTCCGCCCGATATGCGTATTTGCCGGAATATCAAATGCGGTGTGAAAAAACTTCAAATGAAAACTTTTGAGATCGGAGCTTTCTGCATAAAAATCGTCGTAGGGGTATTAGAAAACTCTTGAACTTTCTCAAACCCCTTTCTACCGCAATTTTAATCTCAATCACATCTCTTTCTTTTCCAGATCCTTGAATAAAATATAATCCCCAGATCTACCTCGCCCTTTTCTCTCATCCATCAGGGGAAATCTTCGAGGGCAGAGACTCGTTAATTTCTCGTCTGCGACACCCCAGAAGAGGGTATTATTATTTGAAGCGAGGCCTTAAGGAGAAGGGATGATTCATAGGGCAAAGATTCGTTATGATATTAAAGGGGCGGTGATTAGCGTCGGACAATCTGGGTCGAACGACTTGGGGAATGCGCCAAAGACACTAGAGTGCTATGCAGGGGGATGTTGAAGAGTCTTATCTCAGCAAGGAATAAATTTGTCCTTGCGTGAAGGAAAAAGTTGTCTCGGTGCAAATTAAAAAGGAAGGATTGATGTAATGTAATATGATATGCATTGGAATACTTGAGGTGTCATAAGAGCAAATAATGTATGACTTCAGTATTCTATTTAAGAATTTGTTTATTTTTTGTATATTTATATTTTCTATATTTTACTTTTTCTATATATATTAATTTTCTATATTACAGTTTTGCTATCAATCAAAGTCTAGGTAATTGACTTAATCAAAATCCGAGAATAGAAAGGAAAACTTTGTTTATTCAGTTTAAAAAACATGCTCGACTAAATGTTGTATGTGAATAGAGCACGGAATGTGTAGATATATATGTATGGGATGGTGAAGAAGCTTTTCTCAGCAAGGAATAAATTTGTCCTTGCGTGAAGGAAAAAATTATGTCTCGGCGCAAATTAAAAAGAAAGGATTGATTTAATGCAATGTGATGGGTTATGGAATATTTAAGGTGTCATAAGTGCAAATAATGCAAGACTTTAGTGTTCTATTTAAGAATTTAATTTGTTATCTATATTTAAGAGTTGCGTTTATCGGAGGTGTTGCTGCAGTAGTTTTTCTCGTTTTCAATGCAGTAATTATGGCAGTTTTGCCATTAATCAAAGTCTAGGTAATTAATTTAGGTAATTGAATTAATCAAAATCCGAGAATAAAATGGAAAACTGGATTTCAGTTTTCCTTCTTATAAAACAGGTTGACTCAGTTTAAAGAAGACTCTCGACGACATGTCGTATGTGAATAGAGCAAGGAATGTATGGGTTTCTTTCCCGTCCATCCGTCTGCAGAACTTACTCTCCTAAACTCTCGCACAAACGTACCTTGTAAAGAATCTTGCTGCCCCAACCGGGAATGGAACCCTCGATCTTCAAACTGGCCAGCCGACGCTCTACCGTTGAGCTACTAGAACGAAATTGCAAGCTCTTATTTTTTGAAGTGAACTCTGCATTCCCCACTCCCTAATGTCAGATTGGCGTATAACTGGCCATCTGACTGACCACCTCCTGCTACTTTTACCTCAGGTTAGCCTCCTGATATTGCTATTTTTACCTCAGGTTAGCCTCCTGATATTGCTATTTTTACCTCAGGTTAGCCTCCTGATATTGCTATTTTTACCTCAGGTTAGCCTCCTGATATTGCTATTTTTACCTCAGGTTAGCCTCCTGATATTGCTATTTTTACCTCAGGTTAGCCTCCTGATATTGCTATTTTTATCTCAGGTTAGCCTCCTGATATTACTATTTTTACCTCAGGTTAGCCTCCTGATATTACTATTTTTACCTCAGGTTAGCCTCCTGATATTACTATTTTTACCTCAGGTTAGCCTCCTGATATTACTATTTTTACCTCAGGTTATCCCCATGATATTACTATTTTTACCCCAGGTTAGCCCACTGATACTGCTATTTTACCCTAATAAGTATCCTACGTGATCATTATTGTCTTGCTTTGAAATCGGCGTAAGTATCACATAATTTCCGCTAACGTAACAAGCTAAAAGGCTGGACTTAAATTCTAAGGGCAAGGTCTTAATGAAAGATAATTTACGCATTTGGAACTATTGGTGCTATTAAAAGGATGATGACCTATTAATGTAGGAACAATGGGGGTATTTAGGAAATGACAATGTTCAAGAATCACCCAAAATTAGTGGGGAGCAAATTTTCAACTCGACTTATACCATATCACCATGTTTGATATTTTCCTTCAACAAATGTTCCCCTTCTTCTTAACTTTGCTTGTTTTTATTTTATGTTTTATATTCTCTACTTTTCAGTGGGTTATAAAAATTCGGCGCACTAAAAGATGCTTTTTATTTTTCATTTATTTATTTTATTTTCAATTTTTTTATATCAATATAATTCCTGTGTGAGATTATATGATTTATGTATGAGATTTCAATAATATTCCTGTACATTGTACAAATATCAATCCTGTATGAATTATTTCTCAATGTCGTTATACAATTTTCATAGTATATCTTTTACTTCCTCATCGGCAACATATAATCCTTCAAATAACCGCGCCCTTCTCTGAAATCCATCAATGATCCATCGGGGAGGGGAGGGGGAGTACTACATAATTTCCTCTAATGTGACAAGCTAAAAAGAGGGGATTTTAATTCTGAGGGTAAGGTCTTAATGAAAGATAATTGGCGAATTTGGAGATCTTCGTGCTATTAAAGGGGTGGTGACCTAATAATGTAGGAACAGTGGGGTATTCAGGAAATGATAATGTTCAAAAAGGATATGCAAAAGAATACCAGAAAAATTCATAAATTACATCATTTATCATATTGAAAGGCAATTATTTAAGGGTGAACGTCAGTAAATCTTCTGCCCTATCCGTGCTTTGTTAACTTTCGCGGCACACATTTTTCGCTGAAATTCTGCTCAAACAGTTGCGAAATATTTTCTGAAAGATAAAATGCAATGCTTAGATTAAATGAAAACTAAATTTAATACCCAATAAAACATAGAATATATATTTTATTTTAATCCAAAATATTTTTGGTGCTGCCATCTGTTGTCGTAATTTAATTCATACCGATTATTTTTATCTTTTAATGAACATTTTTAAACATCTATTCCGTCTAATACAGTATTAAATACAACAACAGATCATATATACTTATGCCACAATCACGGAAAGGTAATTTCTCATTCAATAAATCTGATAAGGGGAACTGAATGTACATCACTGAGGACTGCAGTTTTGTCTTCAAGTTCCTTTGTCTTGCAGTTCAATTACGTTTCCGTGATTGTGGCATTATTATATATGATCAGTTGTTGTATTTAATATAGACATTTAGAAATGTTCATTAAAAAATAAAAATAGTGGGTATGAATTAAATTACAACAGATGGCAGCACCAAAAATATTTTGAATTAAAATAAAAAATATACTATGTTTTATTGGGTAATAAATTTAGTTTTAATATAATCTAAGCATTGTATTTTATATATCAGAAAATATTTCGCAACTGTTTGAGCAGAACTTCGGCGAAAAATGTGTGCCGCGAAAGTTAACAGAGCGCGGATAGGCAGAAGATTTACTGACTCTCACCCTTAAAAGTTGTATAGAGGGCGCTCTTAAAATCCCTTTCTGACAGAGATAGAGGTGGTGGGGGGGGGGGGATTAAATATATTGTATTCGCTCGTAAATTTTTATGAATTTCTTTAATTTTAGATTGAAGTATTGTAAAGGTGCCAAAGCAGGATTTGCCAAAGCAACTATATGCTATTGTTTGAGAAATATTGCAGCGTCTCTAACGTTGAATTGAAAAAATTAGATTTACTATTCCGAAATCAAAGCAAAATAGATGGGAGTTTTCAATTATATAGTTGTAGATCGATCTCTATTTAGTATGGAAAGATGAGAAGTTTGCGCATAACGTATATGCAGTTGATAAATAATGAAGTCTCCGAATAGCGATGTATATGTAAATGTCTCATTATACTAAAGCACTTATGAACAAAGTGGCGGGGAATACGCATGTAAAAATAATAATATGTGTAATAATCTAATTTTAATTTATTTAGAATATTTCATTTTGCAGTAAAAATAAATGTTTTATATGCAAATGTCTCATTGCACTGAAGCACTTCTAAACAAAATGGCCAGGAATACGCATTGAAAAATAATAATCCGTGTAATAAGATAATTTTAATTTATTTAGAATAATTCATTTTGCAGTAAAAATAAATGTTTTATATGCAAATGTCTCATTGCACTGATGCACTTCTAAACAAAATGGCCAGGAATACGCATTGAAAAATAATAATCCGTGTAATAAGATAATTTTAATTTATTTAGAATAATTCATTTTGCAGTAAAAATAAATGTTTTATATGCAATTGTCTCATTGCACTGAAGCACTTCTAAACAAAATGGCCAGGAATACGCATTGAAAAATAATAATCCGTGTAATAAGATAATTTTAATTTATTTAGAATAATTCATTTTGCAGTAAAAATAAATGTTTTATATGCAAATGTCTCATTGCACTGAAGCACTTCTAAACAAAATGACCAGGGATACGCATTGAAAAATAATAATCCGTGTAATAAGATAATTTTAATTTATTTAGAATAATTCATTTTGCAGTAAAAATAAATGTTTTATATGCAAATGTCTCATTGCACTGAAGCACTTCTAAACAAAATGGCCAGGAATACGCATTGAAAAATAATAATCCGTGTAATAAGATAATTTTAATTTATTTAGAATAATTCATTTTGCAGTAAAAATAAATGTTTTATATGCAAACGTTTCATTACACTGAAGCACTTATGAACAAAATGGCGAGGAATTCTGAAAAATAATAATCTGTGTAATAAACTAATTAGTGTAATTAACTAAAGCTTTACCTAATATATTCGCTGTTTTAGCTCAATTAATCTGTAGCTTTACTTGACGTATTCATTCTCTGTTTTAGCTCAAGTGGACTATAGATTTGCATGATGTATTCTTTGTTTTAGTTCGGGTAAACCATGAAATTTCTGAAAAATCCATTATAGCTATTTAACATTAATACAATTCATGATTACTCTTTATATGAAGAAATATTTGTAATTTTATGAAAAAAACAATGTTTTCATGTGTCAATATATAAATAGATAAAATAATTTATTTTTTTTTCTTTTACAGGTACGTGTGATGTATTGTTCAAACATGACTCTTTAACGTAAGACTACATATGACATTTTATGTAAATTTTTCATTTTCTGATATTTATGATACATTTTACTATCAAATTCTATAGACAATGTGGTAGTACTATAATAGCCAATAGTGGAAACGGAAAATTTGAAATTCGTAATATTATGTAAATGATGTAACTGATGTGAAAATTGTATATATTAATACAAATCAGATGAATACATACAGTGGACCATATTACCCGACCAATTACCAACAACTATATTTTTTAACAAATTACAAAAAAAAAATCAATGCAGTGTTAAACAAAATCTCATATAAACATTTATTTATTATCATATTAAAGACATTTCATATCGATTGCTATACAAATAGCATAAACAATTGCCATTCGTTTATTGGAGAAAGCCATTAGGAAGACTCACTTAGATGATGACTGATATCAATTCAGCATTGGGTATTGAGGGAGAAATGGGGTTAACTTAGAATTTCCACTCCCAGTACTTTTCAATTTCAGGTTCAGAATATTCATTTTCCTCGGCACTTTGATTTTTTTTCAAGTTTGGCTATAAATAGAGCTTGTATTAAAACTGTTATGGATTCCGCAACAAATTAAGGAGGGGATACGGAGGTTCACTACGAATTTCCACTTCCGGCTCCTTTGCAACTTCTACTTCAAAATTTTTCCTTGAATCATCTATTGCTTAGGATTAGCTATAATTGGAGCTCAGCTAATGAAAGATATGAATTCAGCTATGAATTCCGAAGGGGTTGTATGAATAATTACGGATTTTCATTTTCGGCTTTTCCAAAAATTCTCAAAACTGCGCATGATTAGACTAAGTCAACCGACACCTCAACTTAGGCTCAGTTGCCAAGGGAACACAGATCAATTATAAAATGTTTTTTTTTTTTTATTGAATATCATTTTGTTGATTGCTTACTATTTTACAACTGGATTTTGAGAAATGTTTAAGTAAGTTAATATTGCAATATCAAAAATAAAATTATTTTACAAGCTGTTGAATTTTTTTTAATTTGGCGACATTTATATCAATTTGGCAATATTTTTCTATTTGGCTAAATTTTCAAGAAATTGTCGCCAAATTTGTCGCCAGTGTCTCCAATTTGTCTCCAAATGTATTGCCAAGTGTTACATACAGACATAAAGGACTTCTCCTCTGTAGAATTATATATACCAGAACTTAATGCATTACATGGAGATAAAGAAAAAAATTACTTATTATAATAAAATAATTTTAATAAAATTCAAATAAAGAATCCTCTATAAAATTACATACACCAGAGTTTAATACATTACATGAAGGTAAAGAAAAATACTTATTTTAATAAAAGTATTTTAATAATTTTTTTTATTAAAATAACTATTGTATAAAGAAAAAAATTCTTATTTTAACAATACATTCTTTATGAAAAACCATTTTCATTTATCACAGCATTTCTAGTAGAGATATATAACAAATGGAAAAATATAAGAGTTTTAACGTCAATTTGATCAGCATAATTAAATAAATTAGGGATATAGTTCTGAACCCACAATTAGGCAGAAATCATAAAGATTAATTATCTCTATTTTGGACACACTCTCCGTTAAGATTCGTTCTCTATTTAATAATTTATGATATTCCCCCAAGGCAAATCCGTTTGTTTTGCATAATGAAGTGAACAAAAGAAGTGCCACATAAATTTAACTGGCTACTGTCACTTATATGGAGTGTTTAAAGTGCGACGAAGTCTCGGTAGGGTCTAGACGCGCGTTGTCTAGACTCCAATTGCCGGACATTCTTAAATTAATCGAAATCATGCTGGATCTCTAAATCTAAAGAATCTGCTTAGCAGAACGTAACGCATTTAAAGTTTTATTGCTATGTATAAAATTTAAGATGCATCTAGTTTATTCATAGGAGGACAAACTTGTGCGCTTCGAATAGCATCAAATAAATGGGTTTGAATTTATAACGCTTGAACAGAGGAAATATTTGAAATATAACTAGGATTGAATTTCCAGGAAGATTTGTACGTCGATAACTATTTTTAATTAAAAAATCGTTATAATTTAGATGCATTAAAAATGTTTGCCTGAAATAATTTATTTGCATTAGTACTTTAAGTACTTTATTTAGATTTACAAAGTTGGACCTAAAATCTATGCAATATGTAAATATTTTAATATAAATATTTAATATTTTTTCAGTAAAATGGCATCCATTTTTAAGTAACAAAACATTTAAAGGGCGTAAATATGCAATATGTAAATGTTTTAATATAAATTATTTTTTCAGTAAAATGTCATCCATTTTTAAGTAACAAAATATTTAAAGTGCGTAAATATGCAATATGTAAATATTTTAATATAAATTATTTTCAGTAACATGTCATCAATTTTTAAGAGTGGGTAACAAAATTTTCCAAACCAACATTGTTACATATGTGGCGATTGGGAGTCGCCGGGCCCCGAACCAGGAACCTGTTGCATACAAAACCGACATTATAATCACTGAGCAAAAACTAGCTTTTGCTCAGTGATTATAATGTGGGTCTACGAAGCAAAGGGTCCCTGGTTCGGGGCCCGGCGACTCCCAATCGCCACAGTGGTTACCCTGGACATACGAGCACAAAAAAACCTTCCTCTCCAACGATCTCACCTCTCAACCCGAGATGGCAGCACCACACGGAGTCAGAGGCCTTGCCACTCCCTTCCTGGTTGACTACGACAGACGTCAGGCCCGAGGCAACACGCCTCCCGGCCTTCTGCCCCTCAACTGCATTTCGGAGGGACACGCGGGGTTTTTCTCAGCGCCCCCCCCTCCTCGCCGAAATTAGACCGGGGCCTTCATCAGGTGAGGGAGTGTGCGGCAGCAAAGATATCTGATGAAAGATGCTTGGAACCTGTACCCGAATTATAAGAATGGAGGAGAAGCTAGCTTTTGCTCAGTGATTACAATGTCTGTCTTGTAAGCACTAGGTCCCAAGTTCGGGACAGGCGACGCTTTTCCAAAGACATCTGATCAAAGATGCTTGGAACCTGTACCCGAATTATGAGAACAGAGCAGAAGCTAGCTTTTGCTCAGTGATTATAATGTCAGTCTACGAAGCAAAGCGTCCCTGGTTCGGGGCCCGGCGACTCCCAATCGTCACACATATAATACGATCGCGCTTCCATTACAGATAACAACATGCATTGACCGGTTTCGAACATTATATGCGTTCGTAAGCTTGGAATATCCAATACGTGCAATGACAACAAAAAACTTACTATGTGTCACAATGTCGTGAACCTCTCTGGGGAACAGCAGATGTCAGTCCTCTCAAACAACTGTCTTATCAAATTTGTTAAAGATTGAATTCAAGCAGTAGAAAACTGCAGCGTCCGAATCCATACATTCCACTCGGCGTACCACCTATATGGGGTGTACATAAATTTATAGAATCGCGCTTCTATTGCAGAGAACAGCATCCACAGCTTTCATAGAAGTTTAAAAAAATACAACCCATAGGATGTTTTTTTTCTTTCTTTTGCTGCTGTATCGACTGCGTTGGAGGACGTATAAAAACCGCAAAACTAGTTCGTAGATGTTGTTATCTGCAACGGGAGCACGATCCATGATAAGCATAATGTAAAATAATCACGCGAAAAATATATAGTTTTAAACCCACAAATATGAGTATAATTCATAACGGTAAATTAGTTTCTGTTTTGGGCAGCTTTTATATCAAGTTTCATTCTCTATTAAATAATTTATCATATTCTCCAAGGCAAATCTGTTTGTGTCTAGCATAATGAAGCGAAATGAAGAAGTGCCAAGTAAATTTAGCTGAATATATGTACCACATATTGTTCAACAGAAAACACCCGGCAAAGTCTGGTTTGGGTCTAGACTAGACGCATATTTTCCAGACTTCATCTGCCGGACGTAATCTTAAATGCACACCGTACAGGGTCTTTGACTTTAAGACTAACTACTTCTTCACAAAACTCGAAGAGTTTAAAGTTTTTTATCTATATATAAAATCGAATGGCATCTGGTTTTCAATAAGGTTTGTTCTGCGTCTGGTTTATACAGCGGAAGATAAACTTCTACGCTTCAAAAAGCATCAAGTAAATGGGTGGAGATTTATTACGCTTGAACAAAGAAAATATTTGAAATAAATCTGGAAAGATTTAAGAATGAAGACCTCAGTATATTTTAAATATAAAAATAGTTATAATTTCAATATATTAAAACACTTTACCTGCGATAATTTATTAGCATTTCAGTTTAATACCTTTGTTTATGTTTTAGAATTATGAAATGTAATTTATTATTAATATGTTTGCATAAAATTGTTTTTTTACACTTGTACTATAGAAGCGATGTCTTTATACCGGTCTGTATGTCACGTTTGGCGATAAATTTGTCGATATTTTGACGACAAAAACATTTAACACAATATAGCCAATTTGGCGACTTTTGGGAAAGGTTAACAAATTGATAATTTAATATCTCCTAAAATTAAATTTCATTTTTTATATCTTTTGCTTTGTGGGAATTATTAATTTTATATTGTTAACTTGAATTACAACGAGTTTCACTTTTCATGGGATAGATACATTTTGCTGGGGAGTCGTTTAGAAGCTTCGTTTTATTTTATTTATTTATTTATTTTCCGGGGGGGGGGGTTCTAAGATGTGTATGCTAATTATGCTCTGTTAGGAAACAATAAGTAATTAATTGTATTGATTGGGAGATGTACATGGTTCACATTTGTTCAGGGATTTTATGAATGCAAGAGTTACATGCGGACACAAGGGAGGGAATCCTTTACATAATCCTTAATAAGGATCATCCTTGACAAAGAGGCCCTTAACAAGGAGGGAATCCTTAACAAGAATTTTAACAACGAACCAAAGTAATTATTTTTCAACATCAAAATACCGCATACATACAAAACAACGCCAATGCAACGTAAATTCGACGTTCATTTCAAAACGCAAGATCGTTGAACATATTTATAACACATGTGAACAGCAACAAACAAGTGACTGAAGTTCTCAAAATGCGACATTGCCGACAAATCTGAACAGTGATATTGTAACCTGCTGTGACTTCATAAGGTCATTTTGACTTTGACATGAGTTTCAAGACGTAATAAATCAAGTAAATATAGAACATATACTACTTTGGGATTCCGCATGTTTATATCCCAAGTCCCAGAGTTGAATTATCAAATATGAACTTCAGTACTATGGAATTCGATTATTTTTGATAGATCAATTAATTGATAGATTGATTAATCAATGTTTATTTTTCTTATAAACTGTGAATGTGTATTGTTGTGAACGGGTAATATTCCCTCATTGGAATCCGTTATTTTGAGAACCAGACGGAGAAAATACCCTAGATGCTACAGAACGGGGGAGGGTTGACAGATTTGGTGATTTTTCGAAGATTTGAGAACGACGACGAAATAATCAATATTTTATGAAATACGGAGATTTCTAGAAGTGTCTATAGATAGTCTATAAAAGGAGTTATCACTCGGACAGCAGTTAACACGAACTATATTCAACTGAGATTTTTTGTCAATGTTTTGAGAATAATAGCCGTTGTTTATGAAATTACTTTCGCCAAGGTTTTGAGAAAAGTATTGAATATTTTATGAAATTAGTAAAATATTTAAGCCTTGTTTTACTGTATATTATTCCTGTTTACGCTGTGCTTGCGAATAAACGCGTTAGTTATCCAGAAATTTGGACTCATTCTTATATTCTGAGTGCACACCTACGATTTCAGAGGACAGTCGTAATATTATACATGTTTATATTCCAAGTCCTAAATGTTGAATAACCAAGCTTAAATTTAAGTAGTATGGAATTAGATTATTTTCTAAGTATTCTTTTTGAAAAGAATTGATAGATTAATGGGAGAAGTTCGCTTTTCTTATAAATAATATCTATAATGTTTAATGATCCAAAATACCAAGGAATAAATTCCATTGTTTACAATTGATTGAAGAAAATGGCAAAAACGTAAATTTTCAATTTAATGTTTCAAACTATCATTAACATTCGAAATGCTTCTCCATATTTTCCATTGCTTTTGAAAGTACAATATCTGTACTCCAGTTAAAAAGAAATCTAATGCCAGGTAATTTAAATAACAATTTAATGTTTTGGTTAATACATTCCATTGTTTACAATTGGTTAAAGAAAATTGGAAAACAGATAAATTTTCAATTTCATATTTTCAAACTATCATTAACATTCGAAATGCTTCTCCATATTTTCCATTGCTATTGAAAGTACAATGTTTGTACTGCAGTTATAAAGAAAACTAATACCAGGTAATTTAAATAAAAATTTAATGCTTTAGTTAATACATTCCATTGTTTACAATTGGTTAAAGAAAATGGTAAAAAATAAAATTTTCAATTTCATGTTTTCAAACTATCATTAACATTCGAAATGATTCTCCATATTTTCCATCGCTAATGAAAGTCCAACATCTGTACTCCAGTTATAAAGAAATATAATACCGGGTAATTTAAACAAAAATTTAATGTTTTAGTTAATACATTCCATTGTTTACAATTGATTTATGAAAATGGCAAAAACGTAAATTTTCAATTTCATGTTTTCAAACTATCATTAATATTCAAAATGCTTCACCATATTTTCCATCGCTATTGAAAGGACAATGTTTGTACTCCAGTTATAAAGAAAACTAATACCAGGTAATTTAAATAAAAATTGAAGGTTTTAGTTTACTTCGAATAAACGTTTCGCAAACATGCAATTTACAAGACTCTGGAAAACAATTTAAACTATATCCAAAACCCTCAATTGTTTCGGAGTATCATCAGTTCAAATTCCATTCGCGAGTTATCGGATTTCAGGAAAAATACATTCCAGAATAATTTCGACGCGAGTGAATTTTTTCTCAAATCCCTGAACTTTTTACTTTTCTACTTCTAGTAGATATTAATGCGAGCATTGCATGACTAATTTAGCATTCCGTGTTCCCTCATTTCCTTGCATGCGTTTAAAGAAAAACAAAAAAAAGTAAAAAATGTTTTTCGAATTAATTTTGAGTGGAATAGCGCTATTTAAGAGTGAACCGCTGAAGAAGGTTTATGAAATTTGTTTTTCTCCTCATCCGTTTGCTGTTTCGGTATGGGTTGAAATGATTGATTTATAAGTTGTATTTAATTCGATGCGAAAAGCGTAATTAAGGATGGTTGTTTGATTTTCTAATTCTTGATGTTCTGGTGATAATGTAATTTGCAAATGAAGAGAAATCTTTTGTTGAAGTGCGATTGGACGATTAATATTTATTTTCTATTTTCGAAGGATATTAAAATACAGCTTAACTCTGTAATTGCCAGTGCAATGTCGTATCGTTAAGAAGTTATTTCATTATAAATTCGTTTTTGAAATGGAATGCAAGGAAGTTATCAAATGCCCGTTTTAAGGTCATCAAATAATAGATTAAGCATATGGAGTTTAAAGTTACCAGGTATAGTTAGGCATGCAGTTATATCATAACCACAAAATACAAATTAAAAGTTAGTATTGTGGACGCCATCTTTTGAAAATTTCCAATATTAAAATGCTTTGCAGTTAAAATCGGTTATGCTAGATCTGTTATGCAATTTCCGCAACCAACCCGTTTGCTTTTTGAAAAGGGTCCGAGATCTATTCAGTAATGGTGTTGTTACACAAGGCCCTGTTATTACATAGGGCAATTTTTATTGCCGAACTTCGGCAATTCCGCCCGCCTATCATACTTTAGACCCCGCCTCTTTAACAGACCCTTCTCTTTAATGCCACCGATTTAATTCCAGAAAGCATTATTTAGTGTGTTGTCATATAATTTGAATCTTTTATATCCCAAAGGTTTAGTAAAAGTTCTATTATTATTTTTCCATCTTCAGATTTGAGCAATTTCACTCCCCCCATTGATACTTTAGGCTCCGCCCTTTTAACACGCCCCTCATTTCTAATGCCGCCGATTTCATTTCAAGAAGCATTATTTAGTGTTTTTTTCCTATAATTTTGATCTTTTATATACCACAGGTGTTTGTAATTTGAAAAAAATTCTATTATTTTTTTCTATGTCCAGATTCTAAAGTATTTAAGCTGTTTCACTGTACTCGCATTACAGTCGTCAGCGACGTCTTGAATGCAAATCAGGAGAGGAAAGGCGGAGCGGGGTGACGTCCAATCTTATTGTCCTCTGATTGGTTCTCCTTAAATTGAGAAATTTTTATTGTCCAGTACGAAAGAATTGCGGCAATTCGGCTGCAATATTTCTTCCCATTGAAATGTATGGTGTTGCTGAAAAATTGCTGGAAGGAATTGCTCGTGTAATAACACCATAACTCTGCATACTGTACTGCCCTCGTGGCGACTGGGTTATAGTACATACTACGTATGCCAACGTAGAATATACACCGTCTTCCGCGGAGTAGACTTAGGCAGGGCACACATTGAGGATTCGCGCCCACTGTACGTCGTGCATTGCATTTTGTATGTTGCTCAAATACGAAGTAGAAACCGGTTTTTCTCTCACAGGTACTGCGTTTCTAGTGCAACGTGTGGCTATGTGTCTTCAGTGGAGGTACAGCAAGTAGCAATCATTATTCAAACCGGACTTTTGCAAGATGCAGCGTGCGTCCTCGATGTGTGCCCTCCCTCATACCTGCGCCAATGAGCGACGTATGTTAAATATCCACTCCTGCTATATATTTATAAATCCGTACGTGATATATATTTAAAAATCCCTAATTACATGTAGAGGGTGTTTCAAAAATGTTGCGCGAGTAAATTTTTCTTGATTGGAAACCCGTAGTTCCAATTTAAAAAAAAATGTTTCAAATGCGATAGACTTTTAGACTATGGCAATTTTGGTCATTTAATACGTTTCAATAAAAACAGTTTAAAATTTTATTTTTATACCAGCCAACTTTTATTCCGGCATTACTTTTCATACCTTTCCAATTAGCAAATTGCTCTTTATTCCTTTAAAGATCCTACGAAAAAAGAATGGTCCTAATATATAATATTGGCCATGAAAAAATTGTCACAACTTTGATCCGATCGAAAGAAGTTCAAAACATAGATTTTAGGGGGTCGAGCAAAAATTGAATGTCTTTACATAAAATGCACATTGAAAACTTGCACGAATACCTATCGTTAACAAAGGTTTCATACTGTCCCCAATAATACGTCAAAATTTTTATATTAATGATATCTTGCGTAATTTTGATAGTATGAACCTACTTTATACTGAGTGGTTTTTTTTGTGTAGGGGAGGATATTAAAAAACTTGCTTTTTCTCATAATTTACTTTTGACTCCTTAATTTCAATTTTTTACGCAATTTATGTTCAAGCCTATGTATTATAATACATAGATCAATGCTAAAGAATCAGCAGAACATTGTTCGTTTAAAACGTGATCTTCCGTTGAAAACTCGAAATCGAACTTTCGGCGCCGTCACAATATACATTATGCTATGCATATAGAGAAAGTAATTAAAAACCACTATTTAACATGGAAATGCACCATCATTGGATATTATCTCACGACTGAAGAGACGGACATAACTTGTTCGGCACATTTTAACCATGCCCAATGTAGATATTCATAACATTAGTAATGTACAAAAAGAACGAACAGGTTGATATGTATAGGTGTCCCTATGTTCAGCCATAAAGAAAAAAAAAATCTGATGTGGGCAACACATGACTTTCCTTATATAATGTAATGAATTTACTACTTTTACAGTAAAAAAATAGGTTTTTCTTGTAGTAGATACTAATATTCCTTCCAAGATATTGAATTTTCGACAATGAGTCGTCATTTTCATTGATTTAGCATCATTTTTATCCGTTTGGCGAGATTTTCATTAATTTGGCAACATTTCAAAAAAGTCGTCAAGTTGGCGACATTCCGCCAAATTCGTCGCCAAAATCTCGCCAAGCGTTATGCACTAAGAAAAAAGTTATTCTTACAGCAGATAAATGACTATTGGCGTTCAAATACAAAAGTATTACTCAAAGCATATTTTTCCATGAATGGAACGAGCTAGATCCACGAGAATGATGTCACTCAATTTATCGCATGGTATTACATATGAAAAGTGAACATGTTTCTCAATAGGAATTTTTTTTTTATGTGACTTTTTCATAATTTTTTTGAAAAATGTACAATATCTCGAGAACGGTTCATGTTAGGGTTCTAAAATTTATGCCAATCGTTTTCTAATGAAAAATTACATAAGAAATGTGTATTTGCGTAACTTTATTAGCGGTTTTGATTTTTTGACGATTTTTTCAAAATTTCATTCGAAAATTTAGGGGGGTTCTGAACATTCGATTACGTATAAAAACAATAGGCTTCCAGTGTTTATGCATTGTGATTTTTGTACCAAATTTAGTTCGAATCGGTCCACTCGTTCGTCAGTTATCGTCTCCACAGACTCACTGACACACACACTTACTTTCACACACACACACACACACACACACACACACAGACATCACTTCAAAAATGTTTGATTCGTGATCAGGGATGCTTGAAACGTGCTCTCCCGTCGAAAACTCGAATTCGAATTTTCGACCCCGTCACAATACTTTCCTTATACATTATGTATATAAGGAAAGTAAAAAATAAATAAATAAACCGATACAACCAACCGAAACACCCAGTCACAATTGCTCAATTTACTTCGCAAAACAAAACGGAAGATACCATTTGATAGAGTTTAATGTCTTTTACAGATATCAATATATAAAATTTGCTTAAGGGGACGTCTTCATAGTTATTTAGACACTACCTTCAAAATCTTCAAGGATAAACACCATTGATCATTACAGATTTGGATTCCAGAGGGCATTTCAAGCAGATTTAAAAAAAAAAAAGTTTTCCATTTTTAAAGGATTATTTCATCTACTTGCAAATGTTTGAAATTTTTCATTTATTTGCATTTCAAACAGATTTTTTTAAAAAAAAGTTTTCCATTTTTAAAGGATTATTTCATCTACTTGCAAATGTTTGAAATTTTTCATTTATTTGCAAGTGTTTGAAATTTGCTGATCTTAATAATATTAAATGGATTTTGCAGTTTTTGTGGATGTGCGCGATAGATCAATTTTCCAAGACAATGGTTTTTGCTTACTTTTCTACTAAGAAACCCAAACAACATTCATATAAATTTTGATATTCAAACATATTTATTAATTATTAAATCAATATTCATAAAAAAATTATCCATAGGAACAGCTGTTAATGTGAACACCTATCGATGCTGTTTCTGAAATATCGGTAAATAAAATTTCAATTTCATTCGTGCAATATTGAGTGTGCTGTCAAATGTTATTAAAAATCCGATGAATATTACACTTTCACGACTAAAATCACATGACTTGCCATGTGGACTCTTGGAGCATCTTAATATGTGAGCGATATTATTACGCTTATTGGGGACCATTCCCGAAAGAATTAGAAGAAAACCTAGAATATTTTTTAAAACCATCTAATATTAAAAACATCGAACACCGCATCTAACTAACACTTCATTTCAAATCGATGTTTAAGAAACGATTACTATGTGTAACGTATGTAGAAGACCCAGACCGTCCGACTCGTCCAGGGGACTAAGAGCAACTATTTGGACGGCCGGGATGTGTGTAACGTATGTGTAACACTAAAAAGAAAAACGTAGGCGAAAGCCACAGAACATTACATATGCCGGGGGAACCAAACTATCAGATCGAATTCGTACTTCTTTTGCAGAGTTCAATTTATAGACGCACCCTTAATGGCTTTTACGGAAGTTTTCTCTCAATTTTGAGCTTCTTCCAATCAATCTGTTCAATTTCAATTAATCTTTATGAAAGTTTTTTGTGAATTGAAGTATGTAATGATCAATAGGGTTTGCTCTTGATGATTTCGGAGTTAGTGCCAAAATATCTCAGAAGATGGACCCTTATGCAAATTATAAATATTGATATTTGTAGAACACATTAATAACTATCGAATGATATCTTCCGTTTTGTTCTAAGATATAAATTGTGGTATTGCGATAGGATGCTTCGGTTTTTTTTTTTTATGGCTGTGCAAGTACTAAATATCATCTAATTTCAACATTTCATTTTGTGGACAAATGAAGGACATGCCCATAAAATATAATATATGCTTGTACCTGTGCTTAAAGACGGTTATTCCTTTAATGACTAAAATTAATTTATTACTATTATATTAAAAATTCCGTGATATATATATATATATTTTATAAATAAAATTATTTTAAATGACATTTTTTAGGTTGATTGGACCTTAAATATTCCTCACCATCCGCAACACACGTAAAACTAGATTGGGAGAGATGATGGATTTTCATCTGAGTGGTGACCACATAGTGTGGAAACACTACTTCGGAAAATCTTTTGCAGTACTACACAATCTGTAAATTTTGTATTACAAAAATATTCTTCCACATAATCTCAAAGTTATGATACGGAGTTCAGAAGTTTTTTCACAAATAAGTAGACATGTACTGTTCATTTTAATTTTGAAATAGTTAAAAGACAGCAATTTTAGCAGACACCGATTCTTGAAAACTCAAATTCGCTATAAAAAATAAAAAAACATAGAAATATCAAATTTTAATTTCCAATATAAAAAAGAAATCTGAAATGTATTCACTCAAAAATTTCCACGTATTTCAAACATCATTTTAATTTTATAATTTAATTTCAAGTTAAAACTTAATTTCAAATTAAAACTTAATTTCAAATTAATACTTAATTTCAAATTAAAACATGTCAGAATTTTAACTTAGATATTCTATTTATTTATGAATTGAAGCTGTGGACATCTACACCCTCCTCACGGGGGGGGGGGGGGCGCGGTAGCCCATTGGTTAGCGTGCTGGAGTTGCACTCGGTAGGCCCGGGTTCGATTCCAGCCACTGCCAAAACTGCCGCCGTGCTCACGCGGAGTACGATCACGTTAAACATGTGGGTCCGTAAGTCCTTCCGAGAGGTTGGTGGTAGGGGAAGGAGGGTACGGTCCCTGTGGATGCCTCCCCCACTGGGTTCCGGTCTAAATTGGGTGGCACTTCCCGGCCGTCCAAACTGTTACCTTACACCTTTCTGGTAGGTCGGACGGCCTGGGTCTCAACAACAACAACCTTCCTCACGGGGCGCGGTAGCCCAGTGGTTAGCGCTCGAGAATTGCACTCGGTAGGCCCGGGTTCGATTCCCGCCACTGCCAAAATAATGCCGCCGTGTTCACGCGGAATACGATCGCGTTAAACATATGGGTCCGTAAGTCCTTCCGAGAAGTTGGTTGTAGGGGAAGCAGGGTACGGTCCCTGTGGATACCTCCCCCACTGGGTTCTGGTCTAAATTGGCTGCCACTTCCCGGCCGTCCAAACAGTCACCTTACACCATTCTGGTAGGTCGGACGGTCTGGGTCTCAATAACAACACCTTCCTCAAGAAAAATTTTCATATTACGCCTCGGCTACGAGGCGACAACTACAGTGTAAAACCCAGATCTCTATTAAAAAAAAAGCCTCTCGATTCACAACAATACTTTCCTCGTCTTTATAAAAAAAACAATTAGGATACAAAACTTTCACTGAAACTAAATATAATTCATGCATATCGTACCGCGTCAACCCCACCCATCTGAACGATGATTTACTTGCTTATGTACCGTACTCCATTTGGCGTATCATGGAAGTTCTTTAGAGCTTAAGTTAAGATTCAGTTATTCAAATAACCTTCAGTGATTGCATGTAACGGAGACTATTCATAACGATTCGGACCTGTAATGTTTGCCTGTAAATATTGTTTTGTCCTTGGAAAACTGCAGCATGCCGAGAAAAAGTTTACTTATCAGCTACAGTATGTTATATTGCGAAAGAATCAACGATTGCAAGTATTGTAATATGCTATTTGGCACACATTTATGATATGGTTTATTACCCTTTCCCCTGCAATACGGCTTTAGACTCAAATTAATCCATGCGTAGGACTAATATCTATACTTCGGCACACACCACGGTGATGTGATCACAGGCAGTCAAGCCAACAAGATGAACCCTATGGTTAGAATTAATGCAAACAATGTCTAGATTTCCAAAGTCTTGGATAACATTTATAAGCAAAGTTACAAACTAAATCATTTTTTAGTACTACATGTTACAAATATAGCTAGTTCTAACTAAAATATAACTAAACTGGCAAAGTCGATTACAGGTATCTAAACTACTTTATTTTTTGTATTTCGCATGAGCAGCATCACTGCAGTCATGTTTTAAAAGATATGAGAAATTTTACTTTTGAAAGACGATTAGAATTATTTTAAATTTTATAGTATTTTCTTTTGTTATTTTTCTGACAGTTAATAAAATCAATATAATACGCTATACAAGGAAACCATTTCATTCAATACAGTAAAATCCCTGTAATCCGAACCAATTGGGACTGAAGTATATTCGGATTAGCGAGTAGTTCAGATAAAGCGGGGTGGTGAGTTTTTTTGTAAGTTAAAGCCATACTGAACGTTTGTCCTCACAGGTGTTGTTGTTGAGACCCAGACCGTCCGACCTACCAGAAAGGTGTAAGGTAACTATATGGACGGCCGGGAAGTGCCACCCAATTTAGACCGGAACCCAGTGGGGGAGGCATCCACAAGGACCGTACCCTCCTTCCCCTACCACCAACCTCTCGGAAGGACTTACGGACCCACATGTTTAACGTGATCGTACTCCGCATGAACACGGCGGCATTTGTGGCAGCGTGCAAATCTAGCGCGCAAACCACGGGGATACCGCACCCCAGATGGCCAACAGCACGCGGCGTTCCGAGGTGGTCACCCACCAAGTACTAACCGCGCCCGATGCTGCTTCACTTCGGTGATCTAACGAGAACCGGTGTTTTCAGCACGGTACGGCCGTTGGCCCGTCCTCACAGGTGTGTCAGACCACACATTTCTCCTGCCATTGCTCGGTCATTTTTTCCAAAAATAAATCCTACGATAATCTGATCACGTGTCTCTGTAGAATATATCGACACATTTTTCTAGTTACTCAGAGGCTAATGGGTTACTCAGAGTTATAATGGCATACTCAAAGATAATTGTTACTTATATAGTAATGAACTCACTAAAGAAGACTATTTATTCATCGCATCCTCTGAAATCCAAACTTGCCAGCGGTAACAATGGAACAGTTTTTTATTATTTTTTTATTTTTGCCGACAAATGTGGCTCCCTTACTTCAAGCTATGAAACAGGGTGTTCTGAAATGACAGAATAGAATTAGTTACTATGATCAAGGTGAACATCGTCATCAAAACTATACTGACAGTGGCATTTGAATAATGTCTTTGAGACTAGAGAAAAATGTGATTCTGATGAAAGTTGTATTGATGATCTAGACCTAGAGGGAGTGATGTCTTATCCAGAAGGGACAGCCGCTCCGGAAGAAATTGCTCTAAAATATGTAGAGCAACACAGGAAGGCAACATTCAGTGATTTCATGTTCATGAAGTGCTGGCGAGATATAACGGTTTTATCCTGGATTTCTGCCGTTCGTCAGAAAAAAAAAATATGGGGTTAATTTGTAAAATAAATATTCCTAGTAATGTATAAGTAAATAAATAATATATGCGACTACCACTGTGTTTATCTTTACTGTGTTTATCTACTTTTTATACCTTTTCTATACAGCATTATTTATTTATATAATTCACTGTAAGTGTACTGCATGTTTGGAAATCTGCAGAAATGTACTATAAATTCTATAACTAAAGGTGTTATTACACGGAGCAATTCCTTCCTGCAAATTTTCAGCAACACTATACATTTCAATGGGAAGGAATATTGTCGCTGAATTCCCGCAATTTTTTCAGACACAAAAATTGATCAAAATGGCGAACCAATCACAGGACGATATGATTGGACGTCACTCCACCCCGCCTTTCTTCATTTGCATTAAAGATGACGATGGCAAGCACATCTCAAGCAGCTCTACTACGTTGGAATCTGGAGATGGAAAAAGATTAATAGAACTTCTACCAAATTATAGACACCTGTGAGATATAAAATATCCGAATTATACGAAAAAACCGAATAATTACGAAAATGTTACAATAAGGCCAATAAATACAGACAACTGGCTACTGAAAAAAAAGCGAAAAAAGATATTTTGCAATAAATTGCTTTAGAATTCACTGAGATTATTTGTCAACTGATTTTGGAAACACGCCATGATCATCCTTTGTTATACAGACATAAAGGCAACCTATCTGAAAAAGATCTGAAGCAGAAAATTCATACCTGATTAATTTGCTTTTGTTGAAGTACATAGGAATGTGACGAGATTGAGGTAATAATTACATAGTTTTGACGCGAATAAAAGCCATGGTCGGGGTATCTCTGATTGAAATCGGAGCGTTACAAAAAATGTAAACATTTTAGTTATAGAATTCTTTTAAACAATCACCTTAAACTGAGTTATTTCCCATAAAATCTGATTAACTTTCCGTAAAATTTGACCACGTCAAAGTGAATGATTCACGGGAGTTGATGGGCGCGGTTTTTTTCCCTATGCATGGCCGTGATGTATATTCTCCACAGCAAAGAAAATGACCATTCAATCAAATGCACGCAAACTTCCATAGCAAACTTTTAAAAACTTATATATCGTTCAGAGCAAGTTTAGTGTGGGGGGGGGGGGGACGAACCTGTTTAGTGTGATTTCATTTTTAAAAGCTACAAATGCCAAAGTTAATATATGGTGTATCACAATTACAAGTTTGAACATGTCTGAACATATCCAAACAAGAGCAAGCAGAGCATAGAGGGTGAAGCACGCGGGCTCTGCTGGTCTAAATAAATAATACTGTAAGTTGGGCTTCTGGGCTGTCTGTTTATTATCTCAGGGCGAAATAACTCATTTCTTTCCATTTTGTGAGATTTATTATAACATTTAAAAAGTATATATTAAAATATTTATATTAAAAATTAACCACAAATTATGAATTGAATTTATTTACATTATATATATTCCATAAGAAGAACGGGTATAATATTTAGTATTGAATATAAATATTGAGAAGAGACTAACGCAACGATTCTTATTTGTTTGTCCCATATTTTACTTTAACCACAATCTAAAACTCTAACACCATTGCCGCATGTACTCCGCCAACGGCATGGTTCTGCCAGTGGATGATGTTATGAGATAGTATGAGATTAATATTATAGTCTCGCCTAAGATTCGCTAAACTGCGCTTGTAGGGAACAATAATACATCACTGAATATGAAACTCGGTTTAAACTAATTCATCACTGTTAATAAGTAGCAAATGGCTGATGATGGGACTGATTAGTGCATGTTGCTCCGACGAGAGTTATCCAGGAATCGTGATTGTCAAGTTTTCGAGCTCAATAACTAATGAACTAAGAAGACAATTTAATATTAGAATTTTGAATATGATTAAGTGAAGTATGAGGGTTTTGCATAATCAGTCATAAAGACACTCAAGCCTACATCCTATCGGAATTATTAATGGACAATATATTTGTTTATTAAGGAATATGAAAATTCACAACGATCAGAGAATTGAGACTGGCGAAGTTACAATGGGCGCCAGATGTGTTCGGGACTCACTTCAATGAATTGGACTTTCTATTTTCCCTAACAAATAACCTTTAAAATAATTAGTTTTTATTTTTGGTATTTGTCGTAAATGCACCTTAAATAATATCTTGAAGGATTGATGTAGACATGCCTTCTGGCTTCGTAAAGTCCAAGACAAGAAGTCCAGTAAATTTACTTCAGCTGTGTGATATGATTGATTTGTAATTAGCTACCAAAGATTTGCGAAAATGTCACACAGCACCAGTTCTCTTATACGGCAACTACAGTAACAATTTTATCTGGTGCTGAAAACTTATATCAAGAACAAATCTTGTCTAGTGATGATAATCGCTGCATGGAACATGATTCAAGATTTCAAATAAAAATATACATGTTAAAGTATGCAGTTCGTTGTTAAATGATTTTATGCTGTTCATAGGCACATACCTGACTTCAGCGGGATCTTAGACCGAAGCGTTTTGCCACAAACCGTTCATGGGCAGCACAATATGGATGGACAGGTGATGGGCACATAAACCATATGGAGGACTCTTGGCAGGTTAATTGCTGCCTTTTTTAACTTACTTTTTTATTTATTAATAAATGAGTAAATTTATCAAGGAATTATTTGAAATTTACAGGAATTTTGTTCGTTTTTACTTATAGTCCAACAAGGAAATTCCAGTCATCCATGAATGAATGCAAAGGAAATGAATATTCATTTCCGAACTAGAGGTTTCATTCAGGAGTAGCCTGGGAATCGCCATCGGTCCTGCAACTTCAAAGGTTTTGGTAGCTATTTTTTTTTTTTGGTTAATGAATAAATAAATTATAGTAATTCCTTGGTAAATGTATTCAGTCATTGATAAGCGTAACACTCTATCACCAGTTAGTCTCTATGCTATTGCCCAGGAAAGCTTTGAGGCACAACTGTGCGACTTAACTGAGATCCCGCTAAAGTCAAGTCTGTGCGTGTGAACAGAAATATATTATAAACTCATTTTTTTAACGCACTCCATACTTTAAAATGCATATTTTTATTTCAAACTTTTAAATACCTTACAATTTTGAAGCATGTCCCACAGCACTGATCAGCATCGCTGGACTAGATCTTCTCTTGTCATGTGTCTTCAGCACCAAATAAAACTGTTACTATAGTGGCCGTAAGAAAACTGTTGATGTACCACATTTTAGCAAATCTTTGGTAGCTATCAACAAGTCAATCATACCACACAACTGGCATCGATTCTCTGAATTTCTTGAAGCCAAAAGGCATGTGTACATCACTCTTACCATGTCAATTGTTGACTTTTAAAACTTACGTTTTCATTTATCAATGAATGAGTAAATTTATTAAGAAGTTATTTTAAATTTACTCATTCATTGACCAATAAAAGAACAACTAAAACGTAGTCATAAGGAGGAAATATGCAGCTTCTGTTAGTCAAAAGACTGGAGCACCAGGAGATAGAAGACTGTCTTGGCTCCTACGCCTACTGATTTTAGATGGGCATATGGAATGGCCTTCACGCCTAGGTTAGCCCTACCAGGAGTAAACTCCCTATGTACTTCACCCATTCCGCTGAGGGACACCCTCCCGACACGATGAGGCAATCAGTAGGATTTGGGAGGGCCTCCAAGGAGGATACTGTCCTACCGCCACGAGAAAGTCTCTGAATAGGGTTGCCGCAAGTAGACGAGTCGAAGAAAGGAGGGAGAAAGGTTTAAAATCGACTGCAACATTTGGCAAATCAAGCGCACTTCGTTAAGCGAAGAACCCGTTTCGTTTATCATGATGTACTAAAAGAAAATAGTAGATGTTTTTTATCCGACAGTTAAACAAAATTTTCGTATTAAATGACATTAAATTATAAATTAACTTAAAAATTTCTCGTCATTTAAACTCCGAAAATAATTTGTTATTATAGGCGACAGCGGCTACGGGAAGCCGTAAATCTATTAGAACAAAGTTTTAGATATTTTCTTTTAGGTTCGGACGATTTTGGGAGAGAATAGCTTACAATTTAAAACTAGAATTTATATAATTTTGTTTAAAACTAAATTTCGAATTAAATGAAAATTATTACAGTTTTCAATCAACAAGTTACACAATTATTAGCCAGCAAAAAGGAAAAAATAAATGATAAATAAGCAAAATTATGACTTTAAAATATTCATTCTTTTCATATTTTTCAATCAATTATAAAATATTCATTCACATTCATTGGAATAACTATTATCTACTATATCCGAATCACTTGAAATGTTTTTACTTGAAGAAGAGTCTGAATCGCTATCCCACAGATTTATCACTAATTTCTTCACAATATTTTTGATCAGTCCATCGTTCTTCCAATAAATATTCTCTAGGTTTTAAATGCGTTTGTTCACAGTGTTTTTTCCATTCATTTTGTGTTACTTTCAAAATAGCTTCTTTAAGCAATAACTGTAAATTGTTCAAATAGATAAAATACTCATCTCAGTGTCATTAAGCGATTTCCCCTCACGTTTTATCTTTTTAACTGATGACGTTGAAACGTCTGTCGCTTCCGCAGTTCTCTTCATTGCATTTGAAATTGGTATTTTTTAGAGAATTTGCGGTTTTTCCTCTTCAAAAAATGCCGTAACATTGTGGACTATTGCACATGCTTGCGAATGTCTTTCCACTTTTAAATGTAGCCATTTTTCAACTAGACAAAATCCACAAAGTGTGCAACACAGTACAAGTTACTTCACAGCTTTAAAAATCACAGAATGCGAGCGTCTAGCATTGACTCCAGTACAAAGCGAAATGCGACTTTCGTCGGTTCTATCTGCGCCAAATCGAAAAAAGGGCTTTCCGTCACACCTAAAATGCAGTGGAATTACCTGTTTCCATAGCGACCGCCACCAAAACGTCTGCTGTCTGGGGACTTTCTCGTGGCTTGTGCTCGACTTTCTGAGAGTCAACGGACTTATGGATCTCGTCTGACTTCGTCAGACACTGGTGGATAAGCAACAACAACAGAACAACTAAAAACTTAGGGACCGATTGGTTAGTCCCAGGCTGGCCCTGAATAAAACCTCTAGTTTGAAAAATGATATTCATTTCCTTTACATTTATTCATGGATGACCTGTATTTTTACTTTCAAGATATTAAAATTTAATTCAAGATATCCTCAAGATATTATTTATCGTGCATGGTTAAAAAATACCAAAAATAAAAAGTAATTGTTTTAAAGGTCATTTGTCCGAAATTTAGAAAGTCCGATTAATTAGTGTGGGCCTGGAACACCTCTGATACCCATTATAATTTCGTCAGTCTCCATTTGCTGATCGCTGTGAATTTTCTTATTCTTTAATAAACAAATCTAATATCCATTAATATCCCAACGGGATGTAGATTTGAGTATCCTTATGGTTAATTATACGAAACTCTCATATTTCACTTAATCAAATTTAAAATTCTAACATTAAACCGCCTTCTTAGTTCATCAGTTATTGAGCTCGAAAACTTGCCAATCACGATTCCTCGATAATTCCTGTCGGAGCAACATACACTAATCAGTCCCATCATCGGCAATATACTACTTATTAACAGTGATGAATTAGTTTAAACCCAGTTTCACGTTCAGTGATGCATTCATTGTTCCCTGCAAGAGCAGTTTAGCAAGTCTGAGGCGAAACTATAATATTAATCTTATTCTATTTCATAACATCATCCACTAGCAGAACCATATCGTTGACCGAGTACATACGGTAATGGTGTTAGAGTTTTGGAGTATGGTTAAAGTAAAATATGGGACAAATAAATAAGAATCGTTGCGTAAGTCTCTTCTCAATATTATTATATATCCAATACTAGATATATACTCGTTTTTCGAATGGAATATATATAATGTAAAGAAATTTAATTCACAATTTGCGGTTATATTTCAATATATATACATTTTAATATACTTTCTTTCTTAAATGTTATAATAATCCTCACAAAATGAAAAGAAATGAGTTATTTCGCCCTGAGTTAATAAACAGATAGACAAAAGCCCAACTTACAATTTAGTTTATTTATACCAACAGAGCCTGCGAGCTTTGCCCGCTACTTCCTCCTTGTTCTTGTTTGAATTATTTTCAAACTTGTAATTGTCGAAATCCCAGACCACTCAACTCGCCCTAAGGCATGAGCAACAAATTGAGTGGCCGGGAACTTGTAATTGTGATACACCGTACAATAACTTCGGCAATTGTGCGTAAAAATTATTTCGAAACTTTTAAAAATGAAATCACACTAAACAAGTTCGTCCTCCCCACCACCACCACTCCGGAAAAAAAAACCTTGCTCTCAACGATGTATCGAAGTTTATAAAAATTTGCTATGTTTGAAAGTTTGCAATTTTTAAAAGTTTGTGTACATTTGATTGAATGGAAATGTTGTTTTCTATGGAGAATATATACCAAGGCCATTCATGGGAAGCAAAAGCTCGCGCCCATCAACTCCCGTGGATCATTTACTTCGACTGTGTCAAATTTTGCAGAAAGTTATTAGCTTTTACGGGAAATAGCTCAATTTAGGAGGATTGCTTAAAAAACTGATAAAATATAAATGTTTGAAATTATAGTAAAGCTCTGATTTCAGTCCGAGATACCCCGACCTTAGATTTTATTCACATCAAAACGATGTAATGATTACCTCGATCTTCTCACATTTCTTAAGATAAACTGTTTAACCAGCTTCAACAAAAGCAAATTACTCAAGTGTGAATTTTCTGCTTCAGATCTTGTTGAGGTAGGTTACCTTTATGTTTGTCTGATAAAGGATGATCATGCCGTGTTTGAGAAATAATTCAAAGCTTTTTGAAGCAATTTCTTAAAAATTTTCTTTTTTTTTGTTCCTGTTTCTTCCTTCCAGTTGTCTGTATTTATTGGCCTTACTGTAACATTTCCCAAGTATTACGTTTTTTTTTAGTTATAATTTCATATCCGCACTCTCTATTAGCAGTGTTTATATCTTCATACGATTATTAAAGTAATTTTAAGAGTAATATTATTTGTCTAGAAATACATGGTATATTTAATAGAAAAATATTGTAACGAAGCCGTAAATGTGAAAGTGAGTATCCTGTGGATTAAGTACATATCTAATATCATAAGCTTTTTGCCTGTATCCATCTGTTTGCCTGTATCCATCTGTTTTTATGCTTGATCGACAGTGTGCATGTAATGTAGTTCAAAATCGTTTCATAGAAGTTTATCAAATTACAGTAAAACAACTCTAATCCAAAGCCCGGTGATACGAAATTTCGAATAATCCGAACAGTCCAACGGTAAAAATATATAAATTTATTAATTAATTAAAAAGAACCCGCATATATATGGAGATGTAAATGAACCAAATCCATCTTTAGCTATGAGTATTATAGTATTTTTCTGTAGATTTCAATAAACATGGTGATCCAAAATGCAGGAAAAACTTTCGAACGAAAAACGAAAAGAACAGAAAAAACGAAATTAATAATTCATGAACTAATAAAGATAAATAGAAGCCGTTTTCACAGAAAGAATGGAAATGAAGCCGGATTTTTTGTCAAAAAAAAAAAAATATTGTTAGTATAATTTACATTTCTACCAACAGATGGCGCTGCATTAGGTGCAGATATCAGATTATACAAATTATCAGACGGTATAAAAAGATCAGCAACGCCATTCTCGAGGCAGATAGTAGTGGTAGTCGATATGTCCTATGTAATGTATCTTATCCAATGCAATGTAAACTAGGTACCCAATACAGCGCCACCTGTTGGTAGAAATGTAAATTATATTAACAATATTTTTTTTTTCTTGACAAAAAATCCGGCTTCATTTCCATTCTTTCTGCGCAAACAGCATCTATTTATCTTTATTAGTTCATGAATTATTAATTTTTAAAGTTTTTCCTGATTTTTGGATCACCGTGTAAGTACAGTGAATAACTAAATAATGCTATATACAAAAGATGTAAAAGAAAGAGATACACATATTAGTAGCCAAATTTATTATTTATTTACTTGCACATTACTAGAATTATTTATTTTACCAAAATAACCCATTTTTTTGGATAAACGGCAGAAATCCAGGGTAAAACCGTTATATGCTATGCCGCCAGTGCTTCAGACTCACCTTAGGAAGCTTCAAGTTATTCAGAACAACGCTCTGCGTGCATTTGCAGATCTTCCGATCTACGTCCAATTAGAAGTACTGCATAAAGACCTCAAGATTCGGCCTTTTTTGGAACATGTGAAAAATTTAGCTACCAAATTTTTAGGAGGTCTGAGTAGCGTTAATAATCCTACTTTAGACAGTATCCCACGCTATCATCCCCGTAACACTAAGGCGCGCAAGCGCCCTCGGTCGTTACCGGGGAGACCGGTGAGGGATATTTACCTCCGCAATAAGCGGAGCCGTCTAGAATAGTTTTATCTGCTCTCCATTTATTGGCGCATACTTTTAACCATTTCCGTCCCCTCCCTTGCTTTTGGGAACTCGCGAAGTTGACCTGCACTTTCACTCTGTACGTAATTGTATTTAATCTCTGACTCAGGCTCAAGGCCCTGCACCCCTCGGGGCGCAACTCTATCTCCCCCCCCCCTTTTATCTACGCTGCAGTCAGCCCGCTGGGGCCCTGCTCTTTCACCTCTGAAGACTCGGAGGGAAGGAGGCACGACTTCGGTCGTTGCCCCCCCCCCCCGAGCACCTTTTAGTTCTAAATCTTATGCTTCTTCTTATTTTCTGAACTTTTTCCTTTTCGCCCGAGGTTTAAAGGGAGGCTATTGCCTCTCCTGGGTACCTCGCTAACCCCGTCCTTGAGTAACCGCCAGTGCTTCATAGTCATGTAATCACTGAATGTTGCCTTCCCGTGTTGCTCCACATAATTTAAAGCAATTTGCAGAGCTGTTGCCCCTTCTGGATGAGACATCACTCCCTCTAGATCGTCAATATCACTTTCATCAAAATCACATTTTTCTCTCATCTACAAAGACATTCAAATGCCACTGTCAGTATAGTTTTGATGACAGTGCTCACTTTGATCAGAAATAACTCATTTCGTTATGTTCGATCGTAAGATATTTACTAGAGCGTTTTCATTTCAGAACTCCCTGTTTCATAGCTTGAAGTAAGGGGGTCACATTTGACGGCAGAAAAAAAAAATGTTCCACTGTTTCCGCTGGCAAGTTTGAATTCCAGAGGATGCGATGGATAGATAAACAGACTTCTTTCGTTCTTTAGTCATTTCGTTAGCATCTAAGTAACAGTTAATTTTGAGTATGCCATTATGTCTGAGTAGCCTATTAGCCGGCGAGTAACTAGAAAAATGTGTTCATATGTCCTACAGACACACGTGATCAGATTGTCACTTGAAACATTTATTTCCAGCAAAAATAGCTGAGCAATGGCAGGAGAAATCTGTGGCCCGACATCCCTGTGAAAAGCAAACGTCCAATATGACTTTCAATTCCAGAAAACTCAACACCCAGCTTAGTCTGATGTACTCGAACATAGTAATTAAGCCCCAATTAGTTCAGACTGCAGGGATTTTACTGTATGTAATTAAATGGTTTCTTAGTTTAACGTATTATATTTCTTTTATTAACTTTCAGAAAAATAACAGGAAAATACTCTTTAGAAATAAAAACAATTCTTTGCAAGTGTTCATTAAAGTTATACATTTTATTTTATTCAAAAACATGACTGCACTGATGCTGTTCATGCGGAATATAATAAATAAAGTAGTTTAAATACCTGTAATAGACTTTACCATCTTGGTTAGAACATATTTTGGAACTAGCAATATTTGTAACATGTATTACTAACAATGGCTGAATCATGTCAATGATTTAGTTTGCAACTTCGCATATAGATGTATGTCAGCCATAGACTTTAAAAATCTGGACATTGTTTGCCATAATTCTAGTCATAAGGTTCATCAAACTATTTGCTACACTGCCTGTGATCATACCACCCTGGTGTGAATTCAGGTGTACATATTAGACCTATGCATAGATTTATTTGCGTCTAATACCTTCATGTCGGGAAAAAGTTATATAAACCTTTGTATAAATATGTGCCAAATAACATATTAGAGCACTCACAATTATTGATTCTTTCGCAATATAAGTACTGTAGTGAATACGTAAAATTTTTCTCGGCAAGTTGCTTTTTTTCATTGAAAAACAACATTTATAGGTAAACATTGAAGGTCCCACTGCGAAAGATCGCTGTTACATACAATTATTGAAGGTCATTTGAAGATCAGATTCCCTTAATCTTGGGGGACAAATTGGCAAAATACCGCCATCTTTGCGAATTTTACAATTTACTCTAGTTTTCTCAATATCTTAAGAATATTCATGTTACGACTACTTTCTAGAGATTTCTATGGATTATGGTATATAAGCAAGTTGTCGTTCATTTTGGTGGGATTGCCGCAACACGATATGCATGAATTATGTTTAGTTTCTGTGCAGGTTTTGAATTATAATTGTTTTCTTATCAAGACGAGAAACGTATTGTTTTGTTGTTTTGATTAGAGTGTTTTGTTATGTTGAGTTATGGGTTTTATGTTGAGTTCTGTACCCTAGTAGCAATCCAATATTGGTTTAATATTGGCTTATTATTGTCTCCAATATTGGGCCAATATGAAAAATCTGATGTGGGCAGCACATGACTTTCCCCTGCAGACTCATATTCATTTTTTCTTTATTTCTTTAATAATTCATTAAATTGAGTTTAATTGCACAATATAACACTAAATTTGCATTTTTAATTCAATTTCTCTTTTTATTAGGTAATTGGGCATTTTTCCAAAAGTGCCATAACTAAATGCGAAAAATCTCATATCTCGAGAACTGTTAGTCCTAGAGTAATAGAGTTGTTCTTATTCTTTTCCTCATCAAAAATTACGTATAAAACAAGCATTTAATTGATATATTTGAACATACGTAGCTTATTTTTAGATTTTGACGATTTTTAAGGGTCGTTTCGTAAAAAAGGCAGGTTGTTCTTTTCCGAATAATACCAAAATCTAATCAGTACCAGAGTATCCCACAAGTAACTTATGTACCAAATTTTGTGAAATTTGGTCAATTAATATTTTAGCCAGAGTGAACACATGACATTTTTGGGGGCCATTTCGTAAAAAAAGCCAGGTTGTTCTTTTCCGAATAATACCAAAATCTAATCAGCACCAGAGTATCGTACAATTAACTTATCTATCAAATTTTGTGAAATTTGGTCAATTAGTATTTTAGCTAGAGTGGGTGCATTAAATTTTTACGGGTCATTTCGCAAAAAAAGGCGGGTTCTGTTTACGAATTGTACCAAAAACTAATCAGCACCAGGGTCATACCCAAGTGACTTACCTACCAAATTTTATGAAATTCTGACCATAAGTTTTTGAGTTAGAGTGGATACATACATTGCACAGACAGACACACACAGACAGACACACACACACACACACACAGACATACACACACACACACAGACGTCACGCTAAAATAGTTTTTTCGTATTCTAGAGGTCTCGAAACGTGTAAATCCGTCGAAAACTCGAGTTATGATTTTCGGCATGATTTCAATACTTTCCCTATACTTTACCATGTATTGCAGGGAAAGTAAAAATTGGACATCTTGACGGAATTGGTCCAATACTGGCCTACAATATTAGGACAATATTACTCCAGTATTTCAAATGTAACACCAATATTGGCATAATAGTCAGGAAAAAATTACCAATATTGGAGGCCAATGTAACTTCAATAATTACCCAATTTTGGGATTACATTGGAAATATTTCCAATGTACTGCCAAGATATATAATATTGGTCCAATGAGGGATCATTATTAAATGCTGCTAGGGTAGTTGTCGCCTCTCAACCATGGCTCAATCTGAAAATTTTTCTGAATGTGGGCGTAGATGTCCAAAGCTTCAAAGTTAAAATTCTAAAATCTTACTTTTAAATTTAAAATCAAGTTTGAACCTGTTACCTAATGGGTTGGTCTTATTCTTATTCTTTCGTTGGTCCATCCCTTCGTTAAAAATTACGTATAAAACAAGCATTTAATGGATATATTTGAGCATACGTAGTTTTTTAATTTAGATTTTGATAATTTTTGCGGGCCATTTTGCAAAAAAAGGCAAGTTGTTCTTTTCCGAATCGTGCCAAAATCTAATCGGCAGCAGAGCATCCTACATGTAACTTATCTAGCAAATTTTGTGAAATTTGGTAAACTAGTATTTTATCTAGAGTAGATACATGAAATTTTTACGGACCATTCCGCAAAAAAAGGTGGGCTCTGTTTTTACGAATCCTGCCCAAATCTAATCAGCACCAGGGTCTCACCCAAGTGACTTACCTACCAAATTTTTAGAAATTCGGGTCATTAGTTTTTGAGTTAGAGTGGATGCATACAGTGCACTCACAGACAGACACACATACACACAGACAGACACACCCACAGACGTCACGTTAAAAATAGTTTTTCGTATACTAGAGTTCTCGAAACGTGTAGATCCGTCGAAAACTCGAGTTGCGATTTTCGGCATGATTCAATATTTTCCCTATAGTTTGCCATGTATTGCAAGGAAAGTAACAATTCCACTCAGAGTCCCATCTTAACTGATTCTAAACTTGTTTTTAGTTAATGTCTGTATACAGGGATTCTTAGGCGCTAATGATAACTTTGTAAAGTATTTTACACGTTAGATCTTAAAGTGAAGTGACTATACTGTTACAACATATGTTATGGAATCATGGGTGTAAGCTCAGGATAAAAGAATGATTCTAAATTTCAGAATAACTAACACCTTTATTCACAAGCACAGGGTAAACAGGAACAATATACAGAAAAACGGGACTTAATGATTCATCAATTTCACAAAACACCGGATAATTTTCTAAAAAAAATTGATGTATTTCATTTCACAAAACACCCTCTACTATTCCCGAAACATAGACGAAAATCACAATTCAATGTAGCTCGTATCACGTCAACTGCTCTCCCACTAAGTGATGACTTCTTTTGTAGACTGTCCATAGAAACTTCTGGAAATATCTCATAAAATACTGATCATTTCGATGTGTTTCTTGAATCTTCAAAAAGTCACCAAATTGGCTCCAAATCTGACAACCCATCTCCGAACTTCGGTCATGGGAAAGAATTCACGCCATGGGTAAGAATGCGTGTACGGGCGTTTTCTTTGTCTGGTTTTCAAAAGAGATTTCAGCGAGGATATTTTACGCGTAGGCAACATTACCCAATCTAATGAAAGTGATTGTAGTGCACCTAGCAGAAAATAATAAAAAAAAATAATACGATCTTGGTAACAATGTGAGATAAACAATAAAAACCAATTATATAGTTGCATGGTATTGTATAATAAGTAGGAATCGGCCCTTAAAACTGTTACGGAATTCATTTATTTTACACAATACAACACGGAACTCATTTATTTTACGCAATACAACACATAATTAATTTATTTTACGCAATGCAACACAGAATTCATTTATTTTACACATAGGATTATTATCGAATAACTGCCCTATTCATGTATGTTAAAATAAACTATATACACACAGAAATCGAATGTACAGTCTGTTTAATAATGCTTTCTCTCAGTAATAATAAATATTTGAACTCAAGAATATGTCCGCTTACTTTGTCAAGTATATTGCAGGTTTCAACGTGTTCCAGACCCTGAGGACAGATGTTTATTGCCTTCCATATACGCTATTGGTTCATTCTTTGTGTTGATTTTTTCTAATTTGACAACGTTCGCTTTATAACTTTGTTTTTTTATCGTCCATATCGCTTTATAACCAAATTCGTATCCCAAGTTCTTACATTCTCACCGATGGAAACTGCAATCTTTCTTGTTCAATCAGCATGATGACTTAGATCGGGCACGTCAAAGATGCGGGTCATGAGCGGCCCCGGGAGAATTTAAAATATACTCGAATTTTGTGAATAGTTCTTCTATACATTGAACACATAGGCACATATTGCAGATACCTATTGAACAAGCACTTATCTTTGTCACAAATACGTTTTTTTTTAAATCGAGTATGCCTATAATAAAATTAGAATGCAGTATCTTTGCTTTGATAGTTTGATGTAAGAATTTCGCCCTGAGATTGCTTTTTCTATGTACTAGATTCGGCCATACCTCAACAGAGCACTAACACAACCATAAAATATTTTTTAATAAATATCAATATCGTACAAGACTTACAGATGAGCATGTCCAGTCCATTCTCAAAATCAGTACATCCGCTATAACTCCAAACGTCGATGCTATTGAAGCTGAAAATATGTCATGTATCTGGATATTGGTTTTTAACCATTATGCCTTAATGCCATTTTAATTTTGATGCATACTTTAAAACAATTTAAGTAAAATATTATTTTATATAAAATTAGTGTTTAATTAAATCTCGGCCCGCTGATATACTTTGAAAAAAAAATGACACTTTACAAAATTTAGTTTGACACCCCTGAGTTGGGTAAACATAACGTATACACTTATAAGGGCCTTTCCTTGCAAACCTCGTATATAAGGAAAAGCAATATAGTTCGACATAATAATACATGGATTTTTTATTAAAATAGTTTAAAATAATTACACTTAATAAAACCGCTGTGGCGGAGCAGCAACATTGCGTCAGTCACTTCTACGTAGGTCATCCCAGATTATTCCCTTGGACTCGAAGAATTTTTTTGGGCTTGATAGTATAGCGCGGGATCAGCAATCTAAAAGTTCCGAGTTCGAACCTATCCTCCACCATCGGAGATCTGCGGATCCTCCACAGTTGGTGACTTTGGACATACGAGCATGCAACATTATCTCTCTCAGCACACTTTCTCCTCCCCTCTCCTGGTTGGCTACAACTGACGTCCCGACGTCGCACGATGAAGTGCGACAGGGGGCGCGGTAGCCCATTGGTTAGCGCGCTGGAGTTGCACTCGGTAGGCCCGGGTTCGATTCCAGCCACTGCCAAAACTGCCGCCGTGTTCATGCGGAGTACGATCACGTTAAACATGTGGGTCCTAAAGTCCTTCCGAGAGGTTGGTGGTAGGGGAAGGAGGGTACGGTCCCTGTGGATGCCTCCCCCACTGGTTTCCGGTCTAAATTGGGTGGCACTTCCCGACCGTCCAAACAGTTACCTTACACCTTTCTGGTAGGTCGGACGGTCTGGGTTTCAACAACAACAACGCCTCCCGGCTAATGCCAACGGCCCTACCGTGCTGAAAACACTTGTTCTCGTTAGATCACCGAAGTCAAGCAGCATCGGGCGCGGTTAGTACTTGGGTAGGTGACCACCTGGGAACACCGCGTGCTGTTGGCACATTTCGGGCGCGGTAGCCCGGTGGTTTGCTCGCTGGATTTGCACGCTGCCATAACTGCCGCCGTGTTCATGCGGAGTACGATCACGTTAAACATGTGGGTCCGTAAGTCCTTCCGAGAGGTTGGTGGTAGGGGAAGGAGGATGCGGTCCCAGTGGATGCTCCCCCACTGGGTTCCGTTCTAAATTGGGTGACACTTCCCAGCCGTCTAAACGGTTACCTTACACCTTTCTGGTAGGTCGGACGGTCTAGATCTCAACAACAACAGCAACGCCTCCCGGCTATTCAGCTTCCGACTGAATTTCAGCTTTGGGACGCGTTGTGGGGAGAGGGGTCCGGCTGACACCCCTCCTCACTGAAATTCGACCGAGCTTCTCGCCCGTAGATATCCTATCTACATTCTCAACAGGAAAGGTAGTGTGTGCTGGGGCTACAGCATTGCGTAACTCACTGTTACGGAAGTTATCCCAATTTATTCCCTCGGTTCTGAAGAATTCTTTTGGGCCTGATGGCATATCGCGGGATCAGCAATCTAAAAGTTCCAAATTCGAACCTGTCCTCCGCCATCGGGAATCTGCGGCCCTCACACCATAATTCTCTTAATTAAGACATATCCTCAACATAAGTTCTTCAAAATTTATGTTCTGTCGCCATGTACAACAGATAACAAAATATTCATTATCTTTTTTTTTAAATTACCAATTTAAATAAATACGCCTTTGTTAAGTATGAATGAGAGATGCAGCCTGATAAGGCAACTCTCTGTTTAAAGGTTTATATTTGATCTAAACAAATGATTTTTGAACTGCTGTAATCTATAATCTACGTTACTATAACTCACCATATGAAGACAGATTCCGATAAACCTTATGTTGGGGATGGCATAAATCTGTGGCAAACAGTACATCTGTGCGGTACTTCCGAGCGCCAGTAAATCTCACAATCTAAACCATTACAAATCATTCCGGATTTCTGGGTTTTAAATCCGTCGAATAACTGCGATTTGTGTTTCAGATAACCTGTAGAACGCTGTTCGCTATTTGTGGAATGTTTCGCTTTTGTTACGTCAGTTTATAACGGACAGTTTTGTATAGTAGTATGATTTAGGAATTCGTAAAAGAGGAAAATAGATAATTGCCAATTATACACAAATTAAGTTTGAGTTTGTTTAAAGAGAAAGGTTTGATTTTGAGTGTGTTATTATTAATATCTGCTATCATATTTGCCAAAAGTAAATAAGGATTCTCCTAGTTTTGATTTATACCTTTTCAACTTCTACACCCACTGGAAGGCTGAAGATATTTGTTGAGGTATATAGCTACACCAGTGGCGGAACTTTAAATGCGTGTTCACTACCGATTAAAATATTTTAAATACTTGTTCTATAATTTTCTTTTGGGATCCTCTATAAGCTCTATCCTCCCTTTTTACTTTCCCTGCAATACATGGTAATGTATAGGGAAAGTATTGGAATCATACCGAAAATCACAACTCGAGTTTTCGACGGATCTACACGTTTCGAGACCTCTAGAATACGAAAAAACCATTTTTAGCGTGACGTCTGTGCGTGTGTCTGTCTGTCTGTCTGTGTGTCTGTCTGTCTGTCTGTCTGTCTGTGTGTCTGTCTGTCTGTCTGTCTGTGTGTCTGTCTGTCTGTGCAGATTTTGTATCCACTGTAACTAAAAAACTAATGGACCGAATTTCACAAAATTTGGTAGGTAAGTCACTTGTGGGCGGGGCTGGTGCTGATTAGTTTTGGGTACGATTCGGAATAAAAGAACCCGCATTTTTTTGCGAAATGGCCCGCAAAAGCTTGTATCCACTCTAGCTGAAAAACTAATGGACCGAATTTCACAAAATTCGGTAGATAAGTCACGTATAGGTCACTCTGGTGCTGATTAGATTTTGGTACGATTCGGAAAAAAATAACCTGCCTTTTTTTGCAAAACGGCCAGCAAAAATCTTCAAAATCTAAACTAAAGAACTAGGTATACTCAGATATATCCATAAAATGCCCGTTTAATACGTAATGTTTAACGACGAAAAGAATAAGACCAACCCCATTACACTAGGACTAGCCGTTCTCGAGATATTTTAGTTTTTCGTACTTTCCCTACGCCACCTTTGAAAATAAGCCCGGTTACCGAATGAGAACGAAAATTGAATAAAAGTGAAATAAATGTAATTAAAATAAAGAGAACGTGGATATAAGTCTGCAGGGAAAGTCATGTGCTGCCCACATCAGATTTTTTCTTTTAAGTTTCACGGTATTGTTGTTCCGCCTTTTGATTGGTCGTCTGTTCTCGCACTAGAGGAACCATGCGGTTCAATTGGCACGGACCAATAAGTGTGGACACGAAGCATGAGAGTTCTTCCGTCTTCCCGTTCTAAACATGGATCAAAAAGTAAAATATACTTTATGCGAAGGATAGGGAAAACTACAGCAACGTAATAAAGCACAAATAACTCAACAATGCAGCATACGGCTGTTTCGATAATACGTTGAATCCCCTTCGCTTTGTGGGATCTCATTTATTCTTTCTTCAGTCTTGTCGGGATATTCCTGCTGCTTTTTGGCACACGCCAATCTTGTGTGTTACTTCTCGTTTCGGATTGGCTGGACAGTTCTTTATGCTGCTTTCTTATTGGCTCTCTCTTAATCCAGAGTTCTGTTATATAGCCCCCCCCCCCTTCCCCTGCTTCTTTCATTCGTGCCCATTCCTCTTTTGAACTTCGGGTTTGTTGATTCTATTGCACTAACGAAGGGGATAAAGCGTATTCTTGAAACAGCTGTATACTGCATCATTGTGTTATTTGTATTTATTTAAGTTGCTCTGGTTTTTACTTTCGGATATATGTGCTACAATTAGGTATTTTTAGGGGTTTTAAACATTTTGGACGGCACTTTCAGTAAATTTTATTTTACATTTCGGTGAAATCCATTTAAATACATTATGATAAAGTGGTCCAATGAATTACATGTCTCTTTTGTTGAGTATTGCCAATATAAATGATAAAATGAACATGGGGTAGTTCTCTCCAATTATAAACAGTGTTTTCTCCAGTTGTAAGGTATGAACCAACATCAATCAGGAAACATGCAGCTAGAGGTGTGTATATTGTATGCGTATGGGTTGCATTAAAGGATGGGTAACCAAATACAATGTGGAAGACCCAGACCGTCCGACTGGTCTTGGGACATGGGCAGGTGTTTGGACGGCCGATATAAATGATAACCGGTCCAAATACAGTGTCCAAACCCCGGTCCAATACAATGTGTACATGTATAAATGCCCCTTAAGTGCAACTGTCTGTGTTTTCTATGTGGTGTCCAAGCTTCTTATCAAGGTAAAAAAAATTGCCATTTCACATTATCTCAATTAGTTGAAATGGGGATTCCAAATCATGTAAATTATAAAATACATACGTCTCACAGCTAACAACTTATTCTTCAAAATGCATTTAACCGAATACGTACATGGTTTTCAGAATGTTCAATTCACCACGCACCAAAAAACCCTTTATCTGAGGTATATATGCTCAAAATGTATAGATCAATCAACATCGAAGAGTCGATGTTTTGGCCTCATAACAAGCAGATAGAATATTCTATGTTCAAAAGTATTCAATTTGCACACTCAGAAATCAACCCTTAGGTGCATACATCGACCGTTGAGTGACCAAAGAACTCAACTTCATTCATTTAACTTATGTTGTTAATTACTGATTTCACCGTAATTAAATTGTGTGAGACAATTGATGACTGGCTATTAAGTTCTGCGCAAGTGTCCAATGAGGGTGCAGCACCAATTAAAAAAGGGGGCAGTTAAGCGGTCTTTAACCCTTTGCGTCCTGTATTGGGACAATCCCCGACATTTTAAATTATTAGTTCCTGACAGATGTCGGGTGAGCTACGACATCACTTTTTCACGCTAATTACTTCGTTATTGTGCTGCAATATTTATCTATTGACTAAATACTATACATACCAATCTCTGTCCCTTCAAACTAGGGCCTATTACAAGGAATGGCGGCGGATAGGAATTGGAGGTGCTATACTTTGATTCTGAAGGTGGTACCCGGTTAAGTGATAATGATATGGATAATTTGGAATATGATGCAATGCGTAAGAATGGTAATAAAAAATAAATGAATCATATTTGTGCTGATATGCATTTTACATGTTTTCCATCTAAATAAAATAGTACTTGGCGTGAAGTTCTGCCTGAGAAAATTATTCAGAAACATGCCAACACCTCATACTTACAAATGGAGGGTTAATCCTTAGAATAGTGGTCACCCGGAGTTCGAGCGTCTTCTAGGGTATGTGTGGTATTAATACCATAACCGTCAATAGAGGAGACTGTGAAGTTTGTAATTTTTCTAAGACGACGCTGTCCTGGAAAGTAGTGTCCTAAACAACTCTGTAGTTGGGTCCCGTTGCGAGAACAACAATGATGACTTTGAACTTTATCAGAACATATGTGCGACTGACTTTGAGATCAGATATGATTGCCTAGCGAGCAGCGACTGTATACAATTGACTGCCAGTTAACCCTCCGACAAGAGTGTCATCACCTTCGAGAAGCAATCAAGTGATTCTAGCTCTTTGGTTATCACGGTGGATTCATGGCGAAACAAAGTCGGGAGGTAAACGATACCTGTTTGCAATATACCCAAGTTGGGATACGTCTGTCAAATTTTTTTTTATGAAAGGGTAATATTTATTAGGTCAACAGTTATTTAGATATTTTATTATATATTAGGTCTCCAGAATTCTATGGCAAGGATATTTTTGAGGTTATGGGAGTTAAGGTAAACTATACCAAACAGTCACCAGACATATTGAGTCACAAGATAAAATGGCTGAGAACCATTGCTTTAGGTTTAAACTAACATATTTCGATACAAAATATATATTTGACTAATATCTATATTTAGTTTAAATTTACAAAAGCCGCAGTTACTTTATTTTATATTATTTTATTTTATTTTATTTTATAATATGTAATTTTAATGTATATTATATTGCATTATTTTATTTATATTGTATTCTTTTATTGCATATTTTATTGTAGATTATATTGTATTATTTTGTTTTATTTATTTAATTATGTTGTATCATTTTTGTATTCATTTACGTATTGCATGTCTTTGTATATTGTCTATGCATGTTTATGTTAGTTTTTGTGTTGTTTTCTGTTTTGTCCTGTCATTCCTTATATCCGCTCTACACTTTTTGGGTGAGCTGGATGGCCTATGTAATAAATAAATAAATAAAAAGCCTTTATTGAAGCCTCCTCACCTGTTCTTTGAGCCAAATGGACTTTTATTATTAATATATTACTTGCCAGCACTAAACATTGGTTAAATAACCTCCAGACCTCCAAATTACAACCATTAGTCCAATTTCCTTGACAATTTCAAAAGCACAGTTGTTAATGTCTCTTCTTAACTGAGGCTATTTTCGAATCCCGCTACTCGTTACCGTTTGTTTCACGCGATAACGTCCTGGCCGAATGGCAGCGTCACTTAAAGTCAAATCTGTGAGACAGGAACATATTGAATCTCCTAGCTGTAAATATTTGCTAATTACTGAGAAACGGGGTGGAATTTGAGCGGGAATGGAAATCGGTTTCTATCCCTGAGCTATGTATAGAAATTATTATTGCCCGATTACGGGCGCATATCATAAATTTATTAATAAATCCCGCTGAGTAATATAAGGGATTTAATAACGTGTGGTGAATACTGCAATATTCTTTATATTTAATTCGAAATGTATAACTTATAAATATGCTAAAACATATTCTAAGACATTTATTTATTTTCTTTTGCCAAACATAGTGTAATGTATAGGAGACATTTTGGAATAGAGCTGAAAATGCGATTGAATTTTTAATGGATTTAAATGTTTTTGACACCCAAATACATAAGCTAACTACTGTGTGTGTGTGTGCAATGTATCTATCAAAATTATCAATCCAATTTAAATGAAATTTTGAAGTCAGATAAGATCACTTGTTACCAAGGCATTAGTTAAAATTTGTATGGATCAGGAAATTATGTCACTGGCTCTGTTTTTCGAAAACCCACAGAAATCGAAATTAAGTCAATGAATAAATATGCCTAATATAAATACTCTCGTACATAATTTTTAATGATAAACCAATAAGACGTCATCCAGTATTCTAAGATAAGCCGTTCTCAAAAAAGTATTTTATTTTAAATTCAGCAGAACTTTCTTCATTTTGAAATGGATGAAGTCGCTAAAGAAAAAAGAAATTACTTTAATACTGCAAATTCAAGATATAGTTCCAAACAAGTACATATATTCTATTGAATGAACTAAAATGCTTATATATATATATATATATATATATATATATATATATATATATATATATATATATATATATATATATATATATATATATATATATATATATATATATATATATAATATATATATATATATATATTATATATATATATATAATATATATATATATAATATATATATATATATATAATATATATATATATATATATAATATATATATATATATATATATATATATATATATATATATATATATATATATATATATATATATATATATTATATATATTATATAATATATATTTATAATATATATAATATATATATTATATAATATATATTTATAATATATATAATATATATATTATATAATATATATTTATAATATATATAATATATATATTATATAATATATATTTATAATATATATAATATATATATTATATAATATATATTTATAATATATATAATATATATATTATTCAATACTTATGCAATAAATGCCGAGGTCAGTGTTTTTGGGGCATCCTGTATATACAGAGTGTATATAAACTGATGGTCAGAAATGTAAGGGGTTATAGAACTCGCCAAAACAAACAACTTTCACAATACAATATGGGGTCAGAAAGTAACCTGCGAGCCGCGAGAGGGCGCTTTCTCTGGATTGGATGGAAAGTCGCGTCAAAATGGAGAACACAGTAAATCCGAATGCTACACGTTCCAGTTGCCACCAGCAAAGGTTCTCCGTGAATCTGTGGGCAAGGATTATCCATGACCAATTAATTGGTCCATATCTGTGACCAGACCGCCTAGACGGACAGAAGTACCTCACCTTCCTCCAGCAGGTGCTGCCAGATTTACTAGGTGTAGTACCAGCAAATCATGGAGTGATTATGTGGTTCCAGCACGACGGAGCGCCAGCACATTACATCAGGATTGTGCGTAACTACCTAGACATTGTTTTCCCGAGCAGATGGATAGGTCGTGGTGATTCCGTCGCGTGGCCTTCCAAATCTCCCGATCTGTCCTGCCTGGATTTTTTCCTCTGGGGACGGCTAAAATGCGCCGTTTACAAGACGCCCATCGAGTCACCAGAGGACATATAGTAGACCAGTAGGATATCGAAGGCAAAAATTTCACCAAAATTTTCATTAATTTGTCTTGTGAAATGAAATTGTCTTGTCTTTGAAAATGAAATGATTGTAACACTCATTGCATGTTCTTTTCTATCAATCTCACAACAGCTATTTTGACGAGAACATTCCTAACATGTAAATCATCTTAAAGCAAGGCGGCTGGCAGAACTTTGCGTTTCCGCATACCATAAATGCAGAGACCAGAGTTCGGCACTAACCAATTAAAATGTAATTGATTAAAATATTGCAATTAATATGCAATTGTGGAAAATAATTAATAGAAATTACTTGTCGATGCGAATGTCATGCATTACCCAATTAATAATAATTTATTATAACATTTTTTATAATTATTCCTTTGATTTCTTAACCGCACCTCTGTATTATTTTCATGAAATGCGCATATGTCGTTTGCGCCATTCATCGATCGTTTCTATATTTTGACCTCTGTGATATCACAGTAACCCAATTGTTATGATTTCTCACATTTGCATTAAAGTACGCTTTTCAACAACCTATTACATCGTCGGGTATTACTGACCAATCACAACGCCAGCTTGGCAAAAGTGCGGATTCTTGTATGGGATGGAATCTATGTTTCGGAAACGCGTTCTTTGGGACATCCCGACCATCAAGGTTTTGCCTGTCGTTCGGCGGACAGAAACGCGTCCATGTTCATGGATGTCTTAGAAGTCTAGCTCGTGGGTGATATTTTTCGTTTATTTTGGCTTCATCGTGGTTGGGTGAGTAAGATATATTTTGATTAGAATGACCACTCTATCAGGTATTGTATTTATGTCTAGAGTATTTATATAGATTCGTATAAATGCTATCTTTGAGTAATATTTGATTCAAGAAGACTTGTATTTCAGTTATTAAATTCTTATTTAATTTATATCTTATGTCTGTGTTACGTCCCAGAACGTCAGGATATTTGTTTGTTTGCCTTTCAGTAAGACCGAAAAATTGTAGCAAATTAATATCGAAAGAAAGAAAAAATATCGTAGCATAATAATAATGACGATTTTTAGTTTTCAAAATCAAAAGACGCAAATTACCAGATATATTGATAATCTGCCAAACACATCAAGAAGATACCAAACACATCAAAACTAGCCAATATTTTAAATAGTTATACCCGCAGTACCCGCATGGACGGAGCAATCCCAAAATTAGTATAACGTTCTCATTGCAGATAACAGAATCCAGGAATCGTTATATGCGCACACGTCAACACGGGCAAGCCGATGCGTGTAATTCGGATATACCATAAGTGGGCAGTATATGGTACTCCACGCTGACGTCTGCTTATATAATAAGCTTGAAACCCGTTTATGGATAGTGCTATCTGTAATGGAAGAGTTAACATATTACAATTATTTTTTCGAAAACTTCATTTCAGGTAAATGTTTCATTTAATATACAGCTACATAGGATTCTTTATGTGCATCACTTGAAACTAATATGATTAATACGTTGATTATAAGTGATTTCTGTAGGAATCGTCTCCATCTTTTATGGAGATATAATCGAACACCGGAGTGCTATTTAAAATTACGAAGATTTTCAAACTATTTAATCAATTTTCCCATAAAAATAACGACATAATGTTAAATTAGCTTTAGTCCTTATCTTTCAGAAAATTCCATAAAATATTTATTTAATTAAAAAATATAAGTACCTATCGATAACAAGTATCCATTGATTTCTTATACCGTTTATGAATTTTGTTAATTTTCATTGTTAGATTAAAAGCATTGAAAGTAATATTTTATTTTCGTGAAACTCAACATAATGGCTAGATTATGGATTATTAGTTAGTAAATGACTATGGCTAGATTTGGAGCTAAATGGCTAATCAGAAATTTCCATGGCTAAACATCTCAAAATATGGCTAGATCTAGTTATAAAATTTTTGAATTGGGAACCCTGTATTTGAACAAATTTTATCTTCTTCAAGCAGTTTCCTCCCGGGGGAAAGAATATTCAAAAATTTAAATAACAGTCTCGCAGATTGCAAACGGTGGGTGAAGTTGGAAACTGGTTTTCATTAGAACTTACAAGCATAACGTGTTTGCGCTGCAGCCGATCGGAAAAAGTAGAATGTTACAGAAGATTTGAGAATGTATAATGTATATAAGCTTTCGTATCAGTGTTTTTTATAGTTTATATCAACTTTAATTGTATTTCATTTTGTAGTTTCTATAGTTTAAGTATAAACTAGTAAATTTTATCAAAAAATGGATGAGTGGTTCATTCAAGACTTCACAACTCTGCATATAATGTCTCAAACTGAGACGAAATTTTACTGAAACATGATGATTAAACATGCTAAACGCCGATTTATTAAAAGTTTAATCATCTAAAATGTTCCAGCATATGAGTTACGGATAACTTTAACACTTTCAGAACTAGCGCCGGTTATATTGGACATCCACTGAATGTGTCGCATTGGCTAGCACCGCCTATATTCGGCATCTACTAAATGGCTAGCACCGCCTATATTCGGCATCTACTAAACGGCTAGCACCGCCTATATTCGGCATCCACTTCACCCTGGCTAGCGAGGGTGAAGCATTTTAGTGAATGCCGGATATAGCCGTCGCTAGCCAGGGTCGAAAACCCAGACCACACGACCAACCCTCAGGGATATCGCCGATTAGTTTGCAGACGTTGGACGTCATTTGTATAAAAATATTGACAGTGAACTTTGAAAAAAATAGCGATAATGAAATGTTTGATTTAAGCTGTGAATTAATAGTATTTTTCTGCTTTATGAAGCAGTTTTGCAAATACCATTTTACTAGTTATTGTTGGTTTTGTGAAAGTTGCAAGTTTTTGGTAGAGAATAAATATTATTTTTAAAGTCTTCAATGTTATTTATTCAAAATCCTTAATCTCTTGAGTTAGCAAAGTAATATGAATAATTCGATTTGGTTCATAATATAATATTATATACACAATCTCATTTTTTCAGCTAATTTTATGTAAATTGTGTTGTATTCCTTTTCCTTTGTTCGACCAAAATAATCTGCATTCATATTTGAATCAATACAATGTGAATTCGTATTTGGTATATACATATTTCTAAATGTTATTGCGAATATTCTAAAAAATCAAGCAAAATAACTTGTACCCTCAACTTAATCAGGTTAAATTACAAGTTGATGACATAAATTTATGATATAAGTCAATGATATGAGTTAACGATATTTTTAGTTAATGATACTAGTAGATACTTTTAGTTGATTATACTAATGATTTATTTAAGGATACTTTTAGTTAATGGTACTATGTTAATGATACCAGTTAAAGATAATTTTCCTTAATTTACTTTAAGTTTAACTAGTGCCTGACAGAAAGCCACAGTAAACTTTTATATAAGGTATTTTATTTCAGATTGTTTGCACAACAGTTTCCATTTCATATCCTTCTCCAACAGAAATAAATATAAATTACTAATAATATAATGAGGTAAAGGCAGAAGTCAGCAAAATAACATCCAGACCTCCACATTTAACCGTTATTTCAATTTGCCGCGCAATTTCTAGAACACAATTGTCAATTCCTCCTCTGAACTGCCTCCTACTTCGAATCCAGCAACTCGCCGTCATTTGTTTCAAGCGATAAATTACGGACTGAATTACAGTGCTCCCTAAAATCAAATATGCGACATTGGTCCGTATATTGGTTCTCCCGTTATAAATATTTGCTAATTACTGAGACCTGTGGAGAAATTGGAATGGAAGTAGAAATCGTATTTTCTAGTGCTAGGTTATTTAAAAATGGATGTTACTCGTCTTCTATCACGTAACCTTACCTAAATAAGTTTATGAAGGAAACAATTTTATTACACGATACTTTATAATAAACTTTCTGAGTTACTGTGATCTTAATTTTAAAACTGGCTGAAATTTTCCAACATTTTGAAAATTTTCCGATCTATAAAGGCGCTAGGTTATTCACGTTCAACCTATAACGGCGCTAGGTGCTATCTATAACTCGTTCAGTCTATAACGGCACTAGATATAACCCATCGCTTGACTAAATAAGTTTATTAAACAAACATACAATAATTTATAATAAGCTTCCTAAGTTACTGCGATCTTAATTTTAAAACTGGCTGAAATTTTCCAACATTTTGAAAAGTTGCCGACCTATAAAGGCGCCAGGTTATTTAAACACTGGATTATATCTATCGTTAAGTTATTTAAAAATGTATGTTTCGCGTTTTCTATTTCGTAAACGTGCTCAAAACTGTCTATGGAGGAAACGCTTTTATCATACGATATTGTATAATAAACTTTCTGAGTTACTGTGATCTTAATTTGAAAACTGGCTGAAATTTTCCAACATTTTGAAAAGTTGCCGACCTATAAAGGCGCCAGGTTATTTAAACACTGGATTATATCTATCGTTAAGTTATTTAAAAATGTTTGTTTCGCGTTTTCTATCTCGTAAACGTGCTCAAAACTGTTTATGAAGGAAACGCTTTTATCGTACGATATTGTATAATAAACTTTCTGAGTTACTGTGATCTTAATTTGAAAACTGGCTGAAATTTTCCAACATTTTGAAAAGTTGCCGACCTATAAAGGCGCCAGGTTATTTAAACACTGGATTATATCTATCGTTAAGTTATTTAAAAATGTTTGTTTCGCGTTTTCTATCTCGTAAACGTGCTCAAAACTGTTTATGAAGGAAACGCTTTTATCGTACGATATTGTATAATAAACTTTCTGAGTTACTGTGATCTTAATTTGAAAACTGGCTGAAATTTTCCAACATTTTGAAAAGTTGCCGACCTATAAAGGCGCCAGGTTATTTAAACACTGGATTATATCTATCGTTAAGTTATTTAAAAATGTATGTTTCGCGTTTTCTATCTCGTAAACGTGCTCAAAACTGTCTATGGAGGAAACGCTTTTATCATACGATATTGTATAATAAACTTTCTGAGTTACTGTGATCTTAATTTGAAAACTGGCTGAAATTTTCCAACATTTTGAAAAGTTGCCGACCTATAAAGGCGCCAGGTTATTTAAACACTGGATTATATCTATCGTTAAGTTATTTAAAAATGTTTGTTTCGCTTTTTCTATCTCGTAAACGTGCTCAAAACTGTTTATGGAGGAAACGCTTTTATCGTACGATATTGTATAATAAACTTTCTGAGTTACTGTGATCTTAATTTGAAAACTGGCTGAAATTTTCCAACATTTTGAAAAGTTGCCGACCTATAAAGGCGCCAGGTTATTTAAACACTGGATTATATCTATCGTTAAGTTATTTAAAAATGTTTGTTTCGCGTTTTCTATCTCGTAAACGTGCTCAAAACTGTCTATGGAGGAAACACTTTTATCATACGATATTGTATAATAAACTTTCTGAGTTACTGTGATCTTAATTTGAAAACTGGCTGAAATTTTCCAACATTTTGAAAATTCGACAACCTATAACGGTGCTAGGTTATTCATGTTCAATCTATAACGGCGCTGGGCGCTACCTATAACTTGTTTAGCCTATAACGGCGCTAGATATAACCTATCACTTGACTAAATAAGTTTATTAAGGAATCAATTTCATACAATATTTTATAATATGCTTCCTAAGTTACTGCGATCTTAATTTTAAAACCGACTGAAATTTTCCAACATTTTTGAAAAGTTGCCGGCCTATAACGGCATAAGGTTATTCGAGCGCTAAGTTATATCTATCGTTAGGTTATTTAAAAATGTATGTGTCGTGTCTTGTATCGCGTAATTTTGCCCAAAAATGTTTATGAAGGAAAACATTTTATTATGTGATATTTTATAATAAACTTTCTGAGTTACTGCGATCTTAATTTTAAAACTGACTGAAATTCTCCAACATTTTGAAATTTCGACAACCAATAACGGTCCTAGGTTTATTATTCAAGTTCAACCTATAACGGTTCTGGGCGTTACCTATAACTTGTTTAGCCTATAACAGCGATAGATATAACCTAGCGCTAGGTCTTCTAAAAATGAATGTTTCGGGTCTTCTATTGTGTAACCTTGCCCAAATAAGCTTATGAAGGAAACAATTTTATTATACAATATTTTATACTGTGATCTTAATTATTAAACTGGCTGAATTTTACCAACAATTTGAAAAGTTGACATCCTATAACGGCCGGTTCTTAGGCTATACGTCAAACTAAAGATGGGGACCTCAAAAGCGCTGCCACTGTGTAATTTCTATCTTATTTGATAGATTATTATATGGAAATATATATAATCACATCAGCACCTAGTCGTCAGTATTAGTTTACATTTAAAATGAAAATGAAGTATGTAAGTGTGAAGTGTAGGAAAAAGACTGAAAATGATGTAATTTGAAAAAGGCTGAAAGAGTGTTAAAGGTTCGGACTAAATTCTTTGAATTTTTTTTTCTGCTGTTTTAAGTATATTTTGAAATAAAAGCAATGAAATTGTCAAAAAGTTTAGTTATACGTATCATATTTTATGTAAATTGCATAATTTCAGGCAAATTTAGTGAAATTTAACCAAACCGGTTAACACTCTACACAACATTTTAATAGAACAATTTTAATATTTTTGAACTCAGGTTATATATGATAAGAATCTTTTAAATGAACTAAATATTTTGATGTGGGGGGAATGTTTTTCCATTAAATATTTACTAGAAACTGGCGTATTTAAATTCGGAAAACATTTCCACGTAAAATATAAAATATTTACTGTTACAGAAGAAGAATTAAACGATTCTTTTGCGTTCATAATATTGCCAGAAAATGCCAGAATATTTAATATCTACGATAATATATGCTCTTTCTTCGTAACTACTTCGTGCGCAAGACGGTGCGGGTATAAAACTTGCACTTATAATTCATATCTAATGTCACATATTCATCATTGAGTTTTCTGCCAAGCTGCCATTAGCAGTGAGAGCTAATGGCTTGCAAGCCCAGTAATCATCAATAACTTTATTATCGAAGCAGCGACGCAGACTTAGATGGGATGAAAAATATGCCTTTGGAGACCCATAAATGAACACAACATAATTGTTCTTGTCGGGCTGAAAGAAAATATTTAGATAAATGCTCAACAAAACCTTTAAGCTCCAGAAGACAATGCGGTTTGATACTATAAATGGGCTCAAAGGTTTATGCAAAAGATGAGATTCTATTTGGTTACGGAGTTAGGGTTAACATGTACCTGAGTGATATTGCGTGTTCGATAGGTTAGTAGTTAAATTATGTCGCCGTGTGTTGTTTAATAGTTGGAGAATTGATGTCATTGATGTCGGACATAATAAGTATAAATGTTGTGCTAAACTGGTTGTTCCACTTATGGTTTGAAGGGTGTGTATTTGTAAATTTTAAACTGGAGTTAAATTGATTTCGTTAGTGCAAAATATAATATTCTATGGATAGCAAATTTCTTAGTCTTATTTTGCAATAATATTGTGACAGAAAATAGCCCGTAACATCCAAAAATGTTCTTTACTTAAGATAATAAAACGTCTTATACTTCAGTCTTCTGAGCGGAATATCTATCTTTAAGGATCCTATTGAGATGCTCAATTAGTAGATTTATCAAATCCCTAGTCAATGCGGGTATTAATCAGTCAAACTAAACGTCGTGAAATACCGCTTATGCGAATATCAAAATTTTGCTAAAATATAAAATAAAAAATCCACAAATCTATGTATAATATCTTAAGCTTCTACAGCTGCATAACCGGCTATGGTTTTGATATCTAGCTCTAGCTATTAATAAAACTATTCACCAGTTTTGTACCTACATTCTTTTGAACATTTTAGCGTGAATAAAAATGTCAGTTGTTTCAGTGATTATCTCTTATACCGGGGGTCGGCAACTGGCGGACCTCGGTCCAGGTCCGGACCGCGGAAGGTCAAAAACTGGACCGCCAAAATTTTTGACAGTATAAAATAAATTAATCAAATTATTTAAAAAATATTTTTCTATATTATAGAAAAATCTTTTAGAATCAAACTTATAGAATCTATAAGTTTGAGCGCCACCCTTAATGTTTTTATTTAATGAAATTATTTTTATTTAATCAGAGAAGGCGTAACTCGAACGAAAGCCTAACTCCACTTTATGACACTTATCTTTCGAGCGAGTCTACTCGGCTACGGCGATCTTGGGCATGGGAGAGCCTCCCCTTTACGGTGCGGTCCTTTGTTGTGCACCAGCATACACTTTGACGCGGAAGCGGTTGTCGAATCACTTCGTCAGTAGTTGTTGTGATCTCGTACGAAGCGTTTTGTTATTATCGAGGCTTCTAACGTTTCTTTTTCATCGATATGGATCCTGAGAAGCGTAAAGTTGATAGCGAAAATAGGAAGTTTTTGAGTGAGTGGACTGAACGTTTTACGCTGCCTAATAGGCCTGGAACTGTTCCAGTTTGCCTCATATGAAACAGAACTGTCGCTCTTGTTAAAAGGGGCAATTTAAAGCGACACTACGAAACAACTCATCAGCAGTTCCATAAAAATTTTCCTCTGGGTAGTGAAGTTCGTCAAGAAAAACTCCAGTCATATCTAGCTTCTTACAAAAAAAGCACGGTCTTACTAGTTCGATCTATGAGCGAGCGAGAAAAATTTGCAGAAGCAGTGTTGCGTGTGTGTTGGACGCTTAATAAACACCAGAAGCCATTTTCAGACTCTGAGATAGTAAAAAAATGTATGTTGCAAGTGGCCGCGGCACTTTTTGAAGAGAAAAAGGATGTTGTTGCCGCAATTCAAGGTATTCCATTGTCGGCAAGAAGCAATACAAGAAGAGCTAAAATTTTAGCTGCTGACAATAAAAGTAGTTTGCTCGAACTTCTGCAGAAGGCGCCTTGCTACGCCATAGCACCTGATGAACCATGCGACATTGTTGATGAGGAACAAATGTCCATTTTCGTGCGATTTTTGGATATTGAAAGTAAATCATTTAGGGAAGAATTGCTAGCAATATTTGCCGTTTAAAGGCAAGACTCGCGGAGAAGATTTATTCAAGACTTTTGATGACTTCATGACAAAATCAAACATTAGTTATGATAAAATGGTGTCTCTTTCAACTGACGGGGCCCCAGCGATGATCGGCAAAGAAAAGGGACTAGTAATGAGAATCAAGGATAAGAATGTTGGGCTACTATCTTATCAGTGCATAATTCAGCAGGCAGCCCTTTGTGGAAAACTTAGTGTCACTCTGAAAGAAGTAATGGACAGCTTGATCAGGTTGATTAATTTTATGAGCTCATTCTGCTCTTCAGCACAGACAGTTCAAAGAGATTCTATCTGAGTGTTATTCGGCGCATTCTGACTTACTGCAATACAACAATGTTCGTTGGCTAAGTAAAGGTCAAGTGATTGAAAGTTTTCGGGAAATAAAAGAAGAAATAACCTCCTTCTTAGAAAACTTGGATACACAAAAAGCAAGAAACCATTTGGAGTTACTGGAAAACGAACGCAATATGCTAACTGTGGCTTTCCTGAAAGACATCCTTAAACATTTAAATGCGCTCAATACCGAGCTACAAGGAAATGGGAAATTAATATGTGATCTGATACAAAGTATGTCTTCTTTCCGTCACAAGCTGGATATCTTTGAAAAAGACATTGCAAGTCAAGAATTTATTCACTTTCCAACAATTTTTGAATATAAAAATAATCCTGAATTAGACATTGCAGTATTTTCAAATTTCATGTCAGAACTTAAGAAGGAATTTGCAACAAGATTCCAAGACTTTTCAGAGATAGAGAAGTTGTCGCGATTCTTAAAATCGCCTTTTGAAGTTTCTCCAACGGCAGAATGGACAGATGTGGCTGTGAAGTTGTTCCGACTTTCAAAGCCTTTACTCCAAATGGAGATAATAGACTTGCAGGAAGACATTTCCTTGCAAACGTATAAAAATGCATCCGCCGAAGAATTTTGGAGTAAACATATCCCAGAAAAATATGGAAATTGCAAAAAATTAGCCATTTACCTGGCTACTCTGTTTGGCTCCACATATGTCTGTGAAACTTCATTTTCAAAAATGAATTTTTTGAAGAACGAATATCGCTCAAGATTAACGGCCGCCCACCTTGAAGACATTCTTCGCATAAGCTGCTCCCCGCGTGAACCTAACTTTTAAAACTGGCTCAAGACCGCAAATGTCTTTGATTATCTCCCATTGATTTTTGAATACAAATATGCCTATCTACTGTATTGCATATTATTTTGTGAGTGAAAATTAAAATAAAAAACTAGTAAGGAATATGAGTTTTTTTTCCTGGACCTCGATAAAAATTTTCAAAAGTATGCGGACCCCACCTAAAATTACTTGCCGACCCCTGTCTTATACCATATTTATTCCTGTTATGGCTTGGGCAAATTTAACTAGCTTCTCTAAGAGTCATTTCGATATTTTTGCATTATTTTCATGTAAATTTTTAATAGATTTATCGTCCTGACTTTCACATCTAGTTTTCTGGTTTTATCCCATTCCTTGTTTCCCCTCTCAGCAGGAAGCATGAATTTATCATCAAATTTTGAAGGAGGAAGAGTGGTTCAGTAAGAATGTTTATTTCTGGTTTCTTTTCCACTTTTAGTACAGATATTTTACTTGAAAAACCTATTTCTCAGGATTGGCTATAAATGAAGCTTAGAGGATAACTAATATGGATTCAGTATATAATTTTGGTGGAGGTAGAGGATTCATTAAGCATTTCCACTTCGGCTTCTTGAGATGTCACTCAAGATGTTGCATTTTTCTTAAAATATATATTTCTAAGGATCTGCTATATATAGGTTATATATATATATATAATATAAGAAATGAATATCACCAGGCTTAAGGTTGGAGGTTAATTCAGATTAGATTCTTCTTCAGGTCTGAGCATCTCACCTATTAACGCAAACAAATGCTTGTTCCGGATATGGTAATAGTTAGTTGCTATTATGAGTATCATACATTCCATCTTTATCCTCTCACCAGGTGGCGTCACTACTGCTTTTGTTAGCTCAATGAGCACTTTCCTGCATGTGGTTTAGTCCTTGTGGTAGGCAACTCTTGATCTGCTCTGCTCACCCATTGCGTGTTTTTGATTTTTAAATGATAATATGTTCACGAGACTTTATTTGATCAGAATTCATCATTGCAATTTACCCAAGAACTTCTGTAAGTGATAACTTGAGAAGTATTGAAAACTGTTTAGAGATTACAAAAAATATAAGGAAATTTAAAGTGCTTACATTAGTAAGCGCCTGTAACGTAAAAATGTGCTTTGTACTTCTATTTCTCAGGATCTTCTGTAGATGGCGCTCTGTTATTAATTAAAATAAATATAATTCATTTTCCAAATCATAACCCAGGCTACATGCATAGAGTATAAAATTTGAAAAATTATTAAGAAATTAATTATTATCGTAAACCATGAGGCAGAATTCCTGGATCTACGAGTTTAGCAGGTGAACAGTAGAGATTGAACGACGGAGAGTTGAGTGGTGTCCAGGAGAAAGAGAGGCAAAATTAAACCGTGAAATTAAAGGGGGCACTAAGAGTTGAAGAGGCTTCCACCCACTGCAACTTAATCCAGGAAGTAAGTGTTGGAAACAGGCGGCCATAATTAAGATCAGGTAAACAGAATGAACAGGAGTCATAGAAGACAATTCGTACTGTAATAAATGGGAGGCACAAGAGAAAATAAAATAGTATGCTGCTAAGAAGGGGGATTCAAGTCATTGCATAGTTAGTTACATATTTCAGCAATTTTTTTTTTTTTCAAAATTATAAATATGTATAAATCGTATATCCTATTTCTTATTTTATTTTTCAATTTTTATTTTTTTTTTAAGTTTAATATTTTTATATATATATATATATATATATATATATATATATATATATATATATATATATATATATATATATATATATCGATAAGCATTTTCAGGGGATTAAATTTGAAGAAATACAAAATTAAAATTTTTATACGGCTCCCGTACAGAAACATTTCCAATGTGTAAAATGTGCCCCATACACTAATCAGGTGACGTACAAAATTTCAGCATTTTATCATAAAAGTCCCAGAGATATGTTTAAACAAAGTTGGTGAGGGATTATCAGAAATTAAATTGTAAACTATTTGATTTTTACTTTTGTTTTGTAAGCCAGTTAGTTGAATTTAAGTTTTTCTTTTTTTGTTTCCATACCTTTTAATTTTGTTGATTTTCTGTAACTTGATAGCTTGTGTTTTGTATTTTTTATCCATTTGATTGTTGATTTGCTGTATTATATTTTATTCTGTGGGTGTTTTAAAAAGTTAGGTTTATCGTGTTACATCTTCTTAATTGGGGGGATATAATTGGGGGAATTTTCTCATGGATGATATCGAGTGATAGTTGTACACTGAGTAACAATTTGCAAATTACACGTTGTTTCTTTGGCTGAATATGCTAATTTTTCCTTTTGTTGCTTAAATTTTGGACATGAGTGTACATCAAAAACCAACAGATTTTCTCCATAAAAATTAATTTCCATGTCTGTACGTTATATATGCATGCGAATGAGTGTAGCCAGTAATACATTCAAAATTGAATTAAAAAAACATTGTTCAATAAAATATGCGATAATGTATAATGTATCCAATTTGAAAAATTAATGTATATCTGTATAGTGTTTACATGAGTGACGTATTAAGCAAAATTAACATATGAAAATATGACTCACTAATAATTTTTATTGCAATACCAGTTTCAGATTTCTTATGGTATCTATCTGTCTGTTATACGGACCAAATAACTGGTAAATTATGTCTTTTAATAAATTTTGCCAGTGTAATGTTTATGTATCATTGTTTTTTTTTCTTTTTTATTAAAATTTCAATTGAACTTTATTAATTTTTTAAAAACAAAATATAAAATGACATTTTTCTTTACTTTACACCCTCAATTTCTACGCCCCTTTATTACGTAGCTTTTATAGATGAATTTATAAGATTTTATATTTATTTGAAATACAATTATTTATATCTCACGATTGGCAACAGTTGATTTCCACTTTTATCTCCTGCGAATGGCTTTCGTTATTTATTGCTTTAAGGGAGGACATGTGCAGAATATTCTCAGGTACAATATTTTTGATTTATATTTTATTTTTCAATTTTTAAGCTTGGAGGCCCAGTAGACGGAGTTTATAGATATTATCTATCTCCTTTTTCAGAAACAAGCTTCTTTTGTTCATTTTGAATCGATACTAGGCCCTGAAGAAGAATCTGTTCAAAATGAAATCATTTTTAAGCCTAGTGCTTTTCCACGTGTTTGGTTTTAATGCCTGATTATTTTCTGATTTCAATATTCGAAATTTCACCATTGATATATATGATTATTACTTTCCTTATATACATGGTGCATAAGGAAAGTATTGTGACGGGGGTCGAAAATTCTAATTCGAGTTTTCGACGGGAGAGCACGTTTCAAGCATCCCTGATCACGAATCAAACATTTTTGAGGTGATGTCTGTGTGTGTGTGCGTGTGAAAGTATGTGTGTGTGTGTGTGTGTCTGAAAGTATGGGTGTTAGTTTGTGTGTGCGTGTGTGTGTCAGTGAGTCTTTGGAGACGATATCTCACGAACGAATGAAGCGATTCGAATGAAATTTGGTACAAAAATCACAATCCGTGAATACTAGAAGCCTATTGTTTTTAAACGTAATGGAAAGTACAGAAGCTCCTAAATTTTCTAGTGAAATTTTGAAAAAATCATCAAAACATTATCTTCAATCATTCAGTTCGATCATTTTTCAAATAAATTTATCAAAAAATCCCATAAATTAAAAAAAAATATTAACTGTGGAGAAACATGTTCACTTTTCATATGTAATATCATGCGATAAATTTGGTGACATCATTCTCATGGATCTAGCTCGTTCCATTCATGAGAGAAGATACTTTGAGTAATATTTTGTATTTGAACGCCAATAGTCATTTATCTGCTATAAGGATAACCTATTTTTCCGTCCATAACGCTTGGGGAAATTTTGGCGACGGATTTAGTGGAATCTCGCTAACTTGGCGACTTTTTGAAATGCTGCCAAATTAACGAAAATAAATAAAATGGATAAAAATCGCGCTAAATCAATGAAAATGACAACTAATTGTCGCAAATTCAATATTTTGGAAAGAATTAAAATATCTACTACTATCTAATAGGTTTTACTATAAGAAAAACCTATTTCTTTTGCTGTAAAAGTAGTAAATTCATTGCATTATATAAGGAAAGTCATGTGTGGCCCACATCATATTTTATTTAGCTTCTGACTGGGTATATGCATTTTATTCTCCCCTTGATTGATGAATCTCTATTTTTTACATATTTTTACGTAGTTATCTTATATTTGAAGTTATGGTTATATGGATTACAACTTATTAATTTTTTACCTGTTGGAGATAAGTGGACTATGTAAATTGCAAAAATGTTGAAAGTAAGGTAGGAAATAAGACTACGTTAATAATATAGTCTTTCCATTAATTTTCAAAAATATACACTTTTTAAATCTGTATTCGTTACGACCCCCTTAGACAAGTTTGTGTCAATCAGAAAATTTTTATTTTTAACGCAACAAGATCATTGAAATAACCCGCATTTCTGTATCATTAAAATTAACTGAATTATGATAAAGAAGAAAATCTGACTTATGCCACTTTTCCGTACCATGTGAAAGGCTGCTTCAGCTGTGAAAATAGGGATTATAAACAAATTGACGTTAGAAATTGTTTAGATCAAAAATACGTTAATATGTGTCAAAATTTTTTGTCACAAATGCATCTAAATAAAACATTACACAGAGATCATATAAAGCAGTGTTATTCACCACGTGGTTATGTATCCTATGTATCCTATCAGTCTTATATTTTTTGCGATATGTCACAAAGTTACATTTCTAACTTGATATATGGTCCCCATTCACAATATTCAATTTTCAATTAAATATAACTCGCTCAATTTTAAAGATACAGATATGCGGGTTTTTTAATGATCTTGTTGCATTAAAAATAAAAAAATTCTGATTGACCAAATTTGTCTAATGGGGTCGTTTGAAAATTTAAAAAGTGTAACATTTTGAAAATGAATGGGAGGACTATTTCATTAACGTAGTCTTATTTCCTACCTTACTTTCAACATTTTTGCAGCTAATGCACAAATCCTGTCTATAGGCACTAATGTTTAGAGTGCACTCCAGCACTAATTACAGCATTTTTTAACTGTAGAGCAAATTTTGCGTCATATTTTAATCCTTGGCTCACATAAATAGAAAAAAAAGCACACTTTTTGTTTGAACCACGTCTAACTGACATCTGACAATGTCATTCACAGCTACTTGCCTAGCAGTTATGTTTTTACAGCAATGCTTTATTTTAATGCATAATAATGCAAGAAGAGATCAAACAAACCCGAAGTCCAAAAATCTATCTTTTTAGATTTCGAGCTAAAAATATTTCCAAACGTCCAAAAATCTTTTTAGACTTTTTTTAAAGCAATGCTTTATTTTAACTGTAGAGCACATTTTGCGTCATATTTTAATCCCTGGCTCACATAAATAGAAAAAAAGCACACTTTTTGTTTGAACTACGTCTAACTGACAGCTGACAATGTCATCCACAGCTACTTGCTTAGCAGTTATTTTTTTTACAGCAATGCTTTATTTTAATGCAATTAGTACTAAACAGAGTAATTAAAATGACCAACAAAAAATAATAGTTATGCAAGTTAAAACAAATTCAACGAGAGCAAAATTGTAACAAAATAGTCATAAGTGTAAGCAGCAAACCTCATTAAAACTTACAAAATATAAATTAATATGAAGAATCCAGAGCTACATTTTAACCGTTTTAAAAAGACTCCCAGAGATACTCGCCCGCTACTTTCATATCATAAGTTGTATGGTAATCATTTTCTTCGCTTCTGAGTAATTAGCAAATATTTACAATAGAAAGGAAATTCAATATGTAAGCTGTCTCTCTGATTCTGCGTTAAGTGACGGCACAATTCGGTATGGCCGTTATCGCCGGAAACAAATGGCAACCAGACTCTGGATTTGAGAACAGCCGGCAGTTATCAATTGTGTTCTGGAAATTGCGTGGGAAATTAGACTAATGATGAAATTTGAAAAGGTATGGAGTTTATTTGCAGAGCATTTAAACTCAATTGTTAATAACTCGATATTTCTGTTTTAAAATGGAAGAAGCAAGAATTTTGAGATTTGAAGACAGTAAAAGTGCTGGTACATTTAGGTTTTGAAGTTAATTTAAACTAGCTTTAATTATATTTTGTGCATTAAAGTTACGTTTATAGTTCCTAGAGAAGTTTGTTCTAAATGTTGCATTTCATCTAGTTAACGAGAAGGGGGCAGCATACAGCTGTTTCGAGGATACGTTGGATGTCCTTCGTCAGTGCATGAAAACCAACAAACCCGAAGTCTAAAAAAAATTTTGGACTTCGGGTTTGTTAGTTCTCTTGTTGCATTATTATTGTTATGTACGTTGCTCAAGTTCTCCTATCCTTCTCATAAAGTATATTGTACTTATGGATATCTAGTTAACGTTTATCGTGATTCAAACAATTTGTTACATTTTTACTCTTTAAGGGTGAGCGTCAGAAAATCTTCTGCCCTATCCGCGCTTTGTTAACTTTCGTGGTACACGTTTTTCGCCGAAATTCTGCTCAAGCAGTTGCTAAATATTTTCTGACAGATAAAATGCAATGCTTAGATTTTATTAAAACTAAATTTAATATCCAATAAAACATAGAATATATTTTTTATTTTAATTCAAAATATTTTTGGTGCTGCCATCTGTTGTCGTAATTTAATTCATACCGACTATTTTTTATTTTTTAATGAACATTTTTAAATGTCTATTCCTTCTAATACGCAATTAAATACAGCAACAGATCATATATAATTATGCCACAATCACAGAAACGTAATTGAACTTGGACTTGAAAACAAAGGAACTTGAAAACAAAGCTGCAGTCCTCAGTGATGTACATTCAGATCCCCTTATCAAATTTATAGAATGAGAAATTACCTTTCCGTGATAGTGGCATAATTATATATGATCTGCTGCTGTATTTAATTGCGTATTAGAAGGAATAGACATTTAAAAATGTTCATTGAAAAATAAAAAATAGTCGGTATGAATTAAATTACGACAACAGATAGCAGTACCAAAAATATTTTGAATTAAAATAAAAATATATTCTATGTTTTATTGGGTATTAAATTTAGTTTTAATATAATCTAAGCATTGCATTTTGTCTTTCAGAAAATATTTCGCAACTGTTTAAGTAGAATTTCAGCGAAAAATGTATGCCGCGAAAGTTAACAAAGCGCGGATAGGGCAGAAGATTTACTGACGCTCACCCTTAAGTAGTTTAGTGTGCTATCTGTGTTGGGGGGGGGGGGAGTGAAGAAGCTAGGAGCATTATGAAATACTAAAGCATTTCTAAATATTCAAAACATTCTAAATTCCTGAAAGTTCTTACTCAAGGTTCTTAAAACCTAAATCTCATCTGAAAAAGCTCTAAAGTTCCTCAAACCTGAAAGTATTTAAAATCTGAAAACATTCTAAAAACCTAAAAACATTCTAAAAATATAACTGAATTCTTAAATAAACTGAAAGTGGACCTATTGACCAGTTTCCCTACGTGTACAAATATGTACTCTACATGTAATTAAATGGAACTTTCCTAAAAATATAAATTCATTAAAATAAAAGGGAGAGCACAGAATTTAGGTTTTCAAAATCTAACGTTTATTAAAATTTAAATTTCACTTTTAAAATAATTTTCAAAACATTTACATCTCATCAACTAAAATCAAACAACTTAAATAATAAAAATAAATGGAATGGCCGGTCGTATAGTGGTGAAAAAAAAAACCGTTAGAATATTAAATTTTAAAGTTAACAATAATAAACTTATTCAATTATTTATCTAAACTAAAATTTGGGATAAAAGAACACCAGTAAGCCAAAAGGGAATTTAGAACAAAATTTAAAGAACCACAGGTTCAGGTGACCTAAAGTATATAGGTCAAAAGGGGTCTTATTCTATGCCAGCTCAATTAAATTTTAAATAAGGCAAAAGTAAACTAGTCTGAAACTGAAGGAAAAGAATTATATCACCAAGGGTCCAGGAAGAACGGCAGAGATCGGCAGGAGGCAGGCAGAATCACCAAACGTGCTGCAGACCCAGGGAAAACCGGAAGAGGAAAATCCATGGCACAGGATCTTATTTCTGTCCAGTAGAAATCTGGAAAAACGATCGCTCCACGAATTCCGACTCCAAGGGAGATTCTCCAAATCAGCCGGACGTCCAGCAATAAACATCATTTCTCCAAGTTGCAGCACCGAACTTCTGACATCAGAACGAAAACCAAAAAACATGTGTCCGTCTATTGAGCACGGAAATATTGATTCCATTCCTCATGTAAAGAGCTGCACAACTCGGGTAAATAAACAAATTGCAACTTCCTCGGCGGACATCGCATAAATCGCGGAACCTCTTGGATCAACATTTAGCAGACAGGAAACTGATTAGCAAGATTGAAGAGGCAGGAGTTCAAAACATCCAGTCCTTATAGACACAACTCTCTCTGCCATCAGATGTAACATTTTCAGCAGCTCTTGAATGTTTAGATTAAAACTCGGCGGCAGGAATAACAAATAAACAGAGCATAATTAATGAGCCGGGAATAAAATAAAAACTTTCGTTCCTCAGAACGCACGCCGAATTCGAGCTACGGCTCGCGCCGAAGCGCTGAAAACAACACTCTATAGGACTACATCTCCAGTTCCAATCAAAAATAATAAGAGAAGAGCGCGAAAAAACGCGCGATTTTGCTTATATACTGCGAAACATCGCTGCCACAGATTGTAAACAAAATTATAGATGAACGATAAAATAATTAATGACAGACGATTTTAATATTACGGTCAACCAATTAAAAACTCGAAATTTTAAAGAAGAGAAATGGAATTTCAGAGCAGACGAAAATTAAAAGGAAATGAAGTGAAACGATTTGGAAATATGCGAATTCGGCAATAATTTAAATATGGACGATTCTGAAATATTTAAAAAGCTGAAAATAGAATAAAACTGTAAAATTGCGATGAATTAACGAATTTTTAACCGAGAACAATAAATTTGGAATCAAATTAAAGGGAATTAAAAAAGTAATAAATGGAATAAAAAATTAGCCAATTTAAATAAATTTAAATTGCTAAAACCTAAAAAGAACGAACTTTCGCCGTTTTTAACACAAAACCTATAGAATAGAACCTATTTGAACAAAGAATATCAAAAACCTAAACAATTGGAAAATGAAGAGTGACTATGTAAATAAGACCCCTGAACACGTTTAAACAAAAAGCAAAACTCTTAAAATAATTAAATATCCAAAAGTATAACCCAACAACTCCTTCGAACGTCCCAAAAAAATTTTTCATTTGAAAAATGAAAAATTTTAGCTAACACATGACAAAATTCCGCGAAACGAAGGAGAGAAAAAATCAAAATCTTAACTACAGCTGTAACATGAGCCATAAAAATCACATAAAAATCAAATTCCTTATAAATAAATCAAAAATCAAATAATCACTTCACTAAACACTTTCATAATATCAAGTATCATAAATTTTTCAACTCTAAAACAAACATGTAGATTCAATATTAAACTCTTCAACTTCATTATAATTCTACATTATGAAAATTCATCAATTAATTTTAAAATGCTCCAACAAATACGTCATCAAAGAGAAGAAACAGAAAAATAATAAACAGATCTCTATATCATTAGCTGTCATGAATAAACATAAATTTTAACGAAAACTTTGGACCAGCCAAAGAATTCCAATAATCTAAACAATAAATTTTGAAAAGGTACCTTCAACATTAACAACTAATAAATATAAATTAACAAATTCATCATCAGTCTCCTCCTCTACAAAGAAAACAATTATTCGAAGCATAATTTTCAATTTAAATAATAATATCAATTTTGGCCCAAGTTACAAACAAAAAAAATTGTGGAATATTTACCCCAAAATAACAAATTCAATTCCCTAACAATTTGGAACTGAACTCAAATTTAACCGACTTGCTTACAAATTATACTATAAACTGATTACTTGGCAAATTAGGTCGTTTAAAAGACAAATATACAATAAAATGACCTTATGCATCATTTTACACTAATAATAATAAACGCGATTCCACTATAATTTTGTGCAACATCTTGCACTCTCAACAACAATAATCTCAAACATCATAACTGTATATCTCTGGTAATCTCAAACAATTCTCATAAAAATAAAAAAAAATTAAGACAAGAGGCGGAGGGTTGTGAGTCCTCACAAAGGTTGTGAATCTTTTTGAACCCCCAAAAAATAGCACAAAAAAAATCCATCAAGTATAAGTGGTACATTTAAATTCACTAACAGCCAAGTGTATCACATTACTTTAACCAAAATACCAAAGAAAAAATCCAGTTACAAATCCCCATTTAAATTTTTAAAACCAAAAGAACTCAAATTGCATTGCACAATTTTAAATATTCCACTTAAAAAAAATTTAATTCTCCTATAAATAAAATAAATTTTCCACTTTAACGACCCAAAATTTTTAAAGACAGTATTAAAAATATCAGATTTAAAATTAAGAACAAACACACTGATTTTATCACCACTCTATTTGAGTATGAAAACTAACAAATGATCAATATGAAGAACAAGATAACTCAAGATGACATTTATGTCACACTCATATTGGAGTGTAAAAACACCTGCATTACCAAATTTTTCAATTAATCACCAGTATTTCATCATCTACATTCACATATCAGTGAGCATTTAAATCTCAATTCCAAATCAGAACATACAAAAAATTCTAAGTCGAAAAAACTACTGCTTTAATTCTATACAATTTAACATAATAAAAAAAAATATTCTCATTAAATTTACTCAATTAATTTTACACTATTTTATTAAAACAATTCTAAATGTTGCTGGGAGCGTGGGTTACAAGAACATCAAAATAAAAAAAATTGTTAATGAGATGGGATTAGAACAAAAAATGTAAATACTATAAAGTGCGTTCTTCAAATACTTAAAACTTCCTAAACTTATGAATTAAATTTAATTTCAAACTCTTCAAATAATAAAACTCAAATCAAATTAATTTAAATTAAGGAATGCTTAAATAAAAATTCTAAATGAAAAAGTCATATTCAAAAATTCCAAAGTTTCCTAAAAAAATTCTAAATGAAAATATTTAAATTAATCCTAAAATTTCAATTTTAATCAAAATATTAAAGTAAATTCCTCTAATTTAGTTTAAGAACATTCCAAAATATCCAGCATTAATCACTTTCAGAATAAACAGCTATGGAATCAATGCACTGAAATTTCATTTTTAAGAACAAAAATTAAGAACATCTATTACAGTTAGCATGAATAAGCCCCTAGACTGGTCAAACGGCGCCAATTGTTGGGGGGGGGGGAGTGAAGAAGCTAGGAGCATTATGAAATACTAAAGCATTTCTAAATATTCAAAACATTCTAAATTCCTGAAAGTTCTTACTCAAGGTTCTTAAAACCTAAATCTCATCTGAAAAAGCTCTGAAAAAGTTCTAAAGTTCCTCAAACCTGAAAGTATTTAAAATCTGAAAACATTCTAAAAACCTAAAAACATTCTAAAAATATAACTGAATTCTTAAATAAACTGAAAGTGGACCTATTGACCAGTTTCCCTACGTGTACAAATATGTACTCTACATATAATTAAATGGAACTTTCCTAAAAATATAAATACATTAAAATAAAAGAGAGAGCACAGAATTTAGGTTTTCAAAATCTAACGTTTATTAAAATTTAAATTTCACTTTTAAAATAATTTTCAAAACATTTACATCTCATCAACTAAAATCAAACAACTTAAATAATAAAAATAAATGGAATGGCCGGTCGTATAGTGGTGAAAAAAAAAAACGTTAGAATATTAAATTTTAAAGTTAACAATAATAAACTTATTCAATTATTTATCTAAACTAAAATTTGGGATAAAAGAACACCAGTAAGCCAAAAGGGAATTTAGAACAAAATTTAAAGAACCACAGGTTCAGGTGACCTAAAGTATATAGGTCAAAAGGGGTCTTATTCTATGCCAGCTCAATTAAATTTTAAATAAGGCAAAAGTAAACTAGTCTGAAACTGAAGGAAAAGAATTATATCACCAAGGGTCCAGGAAGAACGGCAGAGATCGGCCGGAGGCAGGCAGAATCACCAAACGTGCTGCAGACCCAGGGAAAACCGGAAGAGGAAAATCCATGGCACAGGATCTTATTTCTGTCCAGTAGAAATCTGGAAAAACGATCGCTCCACGAATTCCGACTCCAAGGGAGATTCTCCAAATCAGCCGGACGTCCAGCAATAAACATCATTTCTCCAAGTTGCAGCACCGAACTTCTGACATCAGAACGAAAACCAAAAAACATGTGTCCGTCTATTGAGCACGGAAATATTGATTCCATTCCTCATGTAAAGAGCTGCACAACTCGGGTAAATAAACAAATTGCAACTTCCTCGGCGGACATCGCATAAATCGCGGAACCTCTTGGATCAACATTTAGCAGACAGGAAACTGATTAGCAAGATTGAAGAGGCAGGAGTTCAAAACATCCAGTCCTTATAGACACAACTCTCTCTGCCATCAGATGTAACATTTTCAGCAGCTCTTGAATGTTTAGATTAAAACTCGGCGGCAGGAATAACAAATAAACAGAGCATAATTAATGAGCCGGGAATAAAATAAAAACTTTCGTTCCTCAGAACGCACGCCGAATTCGAGCTACGGCTCGCGCCGAAGCGCTGAAAACAACACTCTATAGGACTACATCTCCAGTTCCAATCAAAAATAATAAGAGAAGAGCGCGAAAAAACGCGCGATTTTGCTTATATACTGCGAAACATCGCTGCCACAGATTGTAAACAAAATTATAGATGAACGATAAAATAATTAATGACAGACGATTTTAATATTACGGTCAACCAATTAAAAACTCGAAATTTTAAAGAAGAGAAATGGAATTTCAGAGCAGACGAAAATTAAAAGGAAATGAAGTGAAACGATTTGGAAATATGCGAATTCGGCAATAATTTAAATATGGACGATTCTGAAATATTTAAAAAGCTGAAAATAGAATAAAACTGTAAAATTGCGATGAATTAACGAATTTTTAACCGAGAACAATAAATTTGGAATCAAATTAAAGGGAATTAAAAAAGCAATAAATGGAATCACAAATTAGCCAATTTAAATAAATTTAAATTGCTAAAACCTAAAAAGAACGAACTTTCGCCGTTTTTAACACAAAACCTATAGAATAGAACCTATTTGAACAAAGAATATCAAAAACCTAAACAATTGGAAAATGAAGAGTGACTATGTAAATAAGACCCCTGAACACGTTTAAACAAAAAGCAAAACTCTTAAAATAATTAAATATCCAAAAGTATAACCCAACATCTGTAAGTATATCCTTATTTAAATTAATACGAACATTAAGTTCAATCCCATTGTTTAGTGGCACATTGAATACATATTTTTATTTTCATTCTAATTGAGTGGATTCTATTTTTTCATTTTTAGGGGGAGGGGGGGGGGTCTGCGAATAAGGCATTTACGTATGTATACTAATTATAAGCAATTCACAGGTTATTGCATTTTTGAAATATTTGAAATTTCGTTTATATAGATCACGCCCAGGTTTGTATTTGGATAAACGGAATTTTAGTGAACATCCATGAGTCTCATAAATCTCACCATGTTGTATAATCATCATGCTCTCTAATACTATTAAAATTATCTGTTACATATTTAATTTCCGCATAGTTTTGTTAAACTAAAAATTTGAAGTTATTTTCTGATTTAATCTTTATGTTCCAGCTTTAAAATTGTTAAACGCAAGATCCCAAAAATTTCATTATCACGATTAGAATACTGATGCCGTTGGTATACAATACAGTATCGATATATTACTAAACGATATGATGCATCGATAGACCGCATGAACTTTACATTGTTGTACGATACTTGACATTGCAATACGATATTTGACATTGAAAATATGATAAGTAAAGAGTTGCCAGACAATTGGCTTTTCTTTTATAACCGAAATCTTAACACACTACTGTTTGGCTGTCATGTTGTAGTGAGGCCAGGTGGTTAGAGCCAAAAAACCCTACAGTTGGACTCAATGTCCCTACAAAAATCCCTAAAGTTTACAAATGTGTTATATATGCCAAAAACTGAATCAAAGAGGAGGGGGGCAAGAGCTCACTCCAAACTGAAAACTTAAAATATAATAATAATAAATATTATAGAAATATTATCTGAATGACTATTCTGAAAACCAATTTTTTTTATAAAGAATATCACCTTTCCTACTTAAAAACACTTTCTATATCCCAGACTAAATTAAAAAATAGAAGTCTTAATTTTTTTTTCTGAAGATGCAAACCATCAGAATTTTACTGGATTTCAGTGGACGTGGTTATTATCGAAAATTTTAAAGAATTAAAAGCGAACTTTACGTTCCCTGACGTTTGCTATTTACTTTTGTGAACAATCTTTTAAAAAATAAATGCATTTACTTAAATTTTTTCTGAAAATTCAATTTTGCTGGAACTTAGTAGGTGCTGTTAATATCCTGAAACCACAGTTTAATTTTTTTTTAAGAATCCTTAAAATTTAGCAACTTTTAACGGCTGGACATTATTGACAGATTTATAAAAAAGTATTCAGTAAGTCTCATGACGAATGTGTTGAATTATACAATATTCCTATCACAAGTAAACTCCTATTGAACACGAGTTCCTATTATTTTTTTTTTATTCTGGTAATTATTATACATAGCATCTCAAAATAGGTTGGTCAAAATTATAAGAAATTTGCTAATTATCTATCTTAACATTATAAATGGGATTTGCAATAATACTACCTGAATGTTATGTTTTAAACAGCAAACATATTTTAATTGTATGCTGAAATATAGTAACATAGATGTATTTTTTCGTCTTCAGCCACGTTAAAATAGTAATCAACTTTAAATGAAATCTATCTAAGTGTATTGAATGCATATGTATGGTTAAAGTTAACTACCATGCTTTATCACAATTAAATATTGTCGATTTGTTCAATTTATAATTTAATTTTGTCTTCCAGTTTCTTCATGAACTGAGTGAATACCAACAACATTTAAGTAATATAACGCGAGAAAAATTAATATTTCATAGTATTAAGAATAAGAAAGGTGTTTACAAAGCTTTGAAATCAAAATGTTTAAATATGTTCTTAAAATATCGATGGAATTATAATCAGTTTATATGTTAAATGTTCAAAAACTGCCCTATTGGATTATATATTTGGTGCGTAATTTTAAACCTAACTTGATGGTAATAATATCATGTTCAAGAAAAATTAATCCTAGTGGCCCTTGATGAATACACTTTTGAAAATAAATATGCAATTAATTTCGATTTGTGAAGTTAAAAAAGTAATTAGTCGTTGCTTTCCCCTTATCTACCACCTTTTAATTTCTAATATTTAGTACATTATATTTAATATTTATTATTATTCATATGCATTATATAATTTATCCTGCAAAAAATCTTAGAAAAGCAATTTTCAAAATAATGAAACTGACATTTTCATATTAGTTTTAAAAAAATTGAATGTCTTCATTTTAAAATATCGAAATCTAAATATCGTTACGTTTGTGAGATTTTTGGTAAAAAGTCATTTTGTCCCTACAGCAGTAATTTAAGCTCAAAAGTCTCTAGGTGTATGAATATATCTCATATTGTCCGTTCTGCAGGGTTTAATAGAGTTATTTTCCAAAAATGTTTAAACATGCTAAAGTCGCGCCCAATTACTCCGATAGCATCATTAGTAGCATTTAATATTCGTCTAATATTAAACCAATATTGTATATCTTGACATCACATTGGAAATAATTACAATGTAATCTCAATATTGGGCAAATATTTGGGTTACATTGGCCTCCAATATGGGCTAATATTTTCATTACAATATTACGCAAATATTGGTGTTACATTGGAAATATTGCCGTAATATTATCCAAATATTTTAAGCCAATATTATACAAATTCCTTCAAATTGTCCACTTTTTCGTATTGGTCCAATTGGTTGGTTGGTTGGTGTCGTGTCCACTTTGAATTCAAATAGATCCATGTGCGTCAATCACTGTCCTTGCCAGATCCACTATCCTCTCAGTATGAAGTTCACCCCGGAAAGGGAATTATCCCAAGCTTTGCAGCACTGCAAGAATAGCCGGGCATGTAAAGATATGTCCTGGAAAAAGCCCCTCCCGAATGAAATAATTACAATGTAATCCCAATATTGGGCAAATATTTGGGTTACATTGGCCTCCAATATAGGCTAATATTTTCATTACAGTATTACGCAAATATTGGTGTTACATTAGAAATAATTGCCGTAATATTATCCAAATATTTTAAGCCAATATTATACAAATTCCTTCAAAATGTCCACTTTTTCGTATTGGTCCAGTTGGTTGGTTGGTGTCGTGTCCACTTTGAAGTCAAATAGATCCATGTGCGTGAATCACTGCCCTTGCCAGATCCACTATCCTCTCAGTATAAAGTTCACCCCGGAAAGGGAATTCTCCCAAGCTTTGCAGCGCTGCAAGAATAGCCAGGCATGTAGAGATATGTCCTGGAGAAAGCCCCTCCCCAGAGCAATTTCTGTAGTTCTTATATGTCCTGGTACCGTTTACGTACCTGGTACGAGTTCTCAGTCTGGTAATGATCTTAGTGATTTCTCTATTTGCATTGATTTCACATATCTGGTGACTCATCTTGATAGATTTCTCCCTGAGTCTACATCTGGCAATAACATTTGCATCATCTAGGGGTGACGAGGTTTGTGTTGTTATTGTTTAGAATTCTCGCCTCTTTAGTCAATTCATCTGCTGCCTTATTACCCTCAATTCCGACATGTGCAGGAATCCATTGCAAAATGCATGCCTTTCCCATCTGGTCTATTGAATCTACCCCCCTGGGGGCGGCACTGCCAAAGATTGCGGTGTACGGATCTTAGGTCTGTACCTCTGGTCCTCCGTCTGCTGGGGGAAAATTAATCGGGTTACCCTATTAGTGATGACGTGGCCGTCGAACCACTGAACTGGTAGGCCCCGACTCTTCCAGGTGGTCGGATCTCATGGACTGTGGCTATTCATGCCCTGAGCCTAGATCTAACCGGCGACTGGGGTCGGGCTTGGCGGGTGTTCTTCGGAACCTACCCGGTGAATGATTCCGCTGAGTTCGCGACCGCGGCTGCGGCTTTGCTGGATGAGAGATTATGTTACCTGCACGCGACTCTCACCTATACGGCGCAAGCCCCAATGGCCACCGTGGTGAGGTGCTCGTATAATCCTGTCCTGGTCTATTGAATCTAGCTGTTGGTGAATATCTTGAGTGATTCTTGAGCGTCCTAGTAGAATTGAGTCAAGGGCAGCTTTTGAGGTATTGGTCCAAAATTGGAGCCAATAAAAAAATAAATAAAACATAAATAAATAAATAAATAAAAAGAAACAATATTGGGTCAATATTTGATTGCAATTAGGGATAGTAAATACCGATCAGACGGAGTCAGGGTCACGCCCCCTCGGCTCATTGCACGTAGATGCGTTAATACGTAATTTTCGCGTTATCTAGCGTATATATCGCGTATAAACATTTACTCTAAGGATTAATATTGTGCACTTAGGAAATTATGATTATGTAAAGTAAGTACAAATGGAATTCAATGATTAAATCTCATTTAATGCATTCTCAATAGCCCAATGATTGGCTAATTTAAGTCAAACACGCTTGATAATAAAAGTTTAACCTGATACACTAGCCATTAAGATCCGAACAATCCTTCAAGACTTATAAGGTGAACACAGTGATATATTGACATCGAGATGGGAGGTGTCGAGAGCTTCGTTGAAGTATCCATCCTCCAGACTAATGAGACATTTTGAGAGGGGTCACGGAAGATAAGTCGTCAGAGACTGGATCTATCGCATTTATTCAATCAATTCGTCTTTCTTTGTTAATATAGTCTACAAAATTTTGCGTAATATTGTTGAAAGGGTTTACAAAAGTTAATAAGAATTGTGGAATGATTCGTACTGACAAAATGAAGATTCGTCTCACTTATGGGCATATCAGTTCCGATACTAATGAGGGCAGTTTAAGGATATGATCTATAAATCTTTAAAAATCAAGACAGGTGATTATTGGCGTGATTGGGGAAATTTGATTTGTGATTCTGATTCTTAGTGACAAAGAAGAAAATTTCCATTCTAACTTCATAATCAGCAAAATGCTGCACACCATTATCTAGAATATTTTTCAACTTTTTTTATATCTGTGGCATTATTGTAAAAAATGGATATTCAAGGAAAATTTTGTAGAAAAAATACAGTTAGTGTCAAGTGTTTTTTGCAGTTAGTGTCAAGTGTTTTTTGCAGTTAGTGTCAAGTGTTTTTTGCAGTTAGTGGCAAGTGGTTTTACATTTAGTGTCAAATGGCTTTTGCAGTTAATGAAGCTATAGTTGGAGTAATCTAATTAAGCCGTCTGAATTACTACTGTTAGGACTACGATGATGCCAATCGTTATTAAACTGACTTGGAATGAGTTGGAATGACATTCAGATGTAGTTTGAGCAACTGAAGGTAATTGTAAATAAATTTGTGAATGAAAGCGCTCACCAATGATCTACATATAAATGTAAATGCTCTGCATATTACTGCGCAAATTATTTAGTATTCCCTTTGTGACATTTTTATGTACACGTTGCATAGGTATACAGAGAAGAGGTTTAGAAAGTGAGATGGCAGAGAGAGTAGAAAAGGGGAAGAATAACAAAGAAAAAAAGCGGGTGAAGAGAAAGAAAGTATAAGAAGCACAGATAAAATACACTCATGTCCAAAAGTTAAGCATAAATCGTAAAATGCGAAAAATTCGGAGTTAATATGGATACAATGGTTCACATTCAATTGTGGAGAATCGTGAAACACTGGTAAATCATTGTGCATATGCAAAACAGTTTAGTCGACGACAATATGCGCTAACCACTGGCGCACGTCGAAAAGAGTATAAATTGGCTTCGAATGGCATGGCCAGTTGAGGCAGAATTTCGTGATTGCTATGGTACAGAGCGTTGCTAACAATCAAAAAAGACGAAAGCTATCACAAAGATGCGAACTGAACATGTTTTTGAGGGGGCGAATTACTGGAATGCTGGAATTCGGTCGATCCCAAACCGAAGCGTATCGAATTCTGAATGTGCCTCAGTATGTGATCTCCAGACTGTGGCAGAGGTTTTTCTGCAGCAAAGACATCTGATCAAAGATGCTTGGAACCTGTATCCGAATTATAAGAACGGAGGAGAAGCTAGCTTATGCTCAGTGATTTTAAGGTCGGTCTTGTAAGCACCAGGTCCCGAGTTCGGTCCGGGCTCGGGACAGGTGACGCTCCTTTCGCCACAGTGGTTACCCTGGACATACGAGCACGAAAAAGACCTTCCTCTCCAACGATTTCTCCTCTCAACACGAGATGGCAGCACCCACGGAGTCAAAAGCCTTAACACTTCCTTCCTGGTTGACCACGACTGACCGTCACGCCCGAAGCGTCACGCCTCCCGGCCCACTTCAGCCCCTCAACTACATTTCGGGGGGACACGCGGGAGTTTTCTCAGCGGCCCCCTCCTTGTCGAAATTAAACCGGGGCCTTCATCAGGTGAGGGAGTGTTCGGCAGCAAAGACATCTGATCAAAGATGCTTGGAACCTGTACCCGAATTATAAGAACGGAGGAGAAGCTAGCCTTTGCTTAGTGATTATAATGTCGGTCTACGAAGCAAAGGGTCCCTGGTTCGGGGCCCGGTGACTGCCAATCGCCACAGTTCCAAACCACTGGAGATGTTACCCGACGAGCAGTACCAGGTCGGCCAAGGGTAGCAACCGCTCGGCAAGCCGATATTTGGTGATAACTGCGCGACGTCAGAGTAACCTTTCTGCCAGACAACTGGGTTCAGCCCTGACAGCTGCCACATGAGTCACTATTTCGAGACAAACTGTTTACAGGAGACTCAGACACGTTGGCCTCTATGCCAGACAACCAACAGTTTGCATCCCTTTGACGTCTCCACAGAAACGCGCGCGTTTACAGTGGAGTTTGGAACATTGGTAGCGGAGTGGACAACAGTGGGACAAAGTCATTTTCAGTGACGAGTCCAGGTTTAGCCTGCAAACTGATTCTCGTCGTACCACGATCTGGAGAGAATGTGGGACACGTTTTCATACGGGAAACATCACGGAAAGAAATCGTTTTCCGTTTGGGAGAGTCATTGTCTGCATCATGATGGACGGCCACACAGACCTCCACATATCTGACACGGAGTCGGTTACAGGTTAAAAATACAGAGACGAAGCCCTTGAGCCTACTGTTCGATTGTTTCGAGGTGCTGTTGGTCCTGATTTCATAGTCATGGATGATAACGCGTCTTGGTCGACGACTTCCTTCAAACTGAAGATATCCAGCACATGCAGGGGCATGCCAACTCTCCTGATCCGAATCCAATAGAGAATGTGTGGAATATGCTCGGGAGCTATCTTGCAGCCCTCCGCTACCCACCAAGCTCAGTTCCGGGATTGAAAACTGCTCTCCGTGAGGCTTGGAATTCTTTGAGCACACAACTCATCCAAACCCTCATCGAAAGTATGGGAAATCGGTGTGCAGAATGCGTGGCTACCCGAGTTTCCCACACACCGTATTAAACTGCAACATCACATTGTTTTAAGCATTCTGTTTCACTGAGGTTGACACTCGTATTATGATCCTTATATTACAACCCTTTTATTTGGATAATAAAAGTCATTATTATCCTTGTTTTGCATTGTTTTCTTCTTCAATAACCCTATTACAGACGCATACCGCTTTTTCTTCCATTCCGATGTATATTTCCTGAAATTTTCACATAACCGGCAACTATGCTTAACTTTTGGACATGAGTGTATATCGTTTATTTTTAGCTCATTAAAGACACTATATTTTTTTCCAATAAAGGGGTTAGATTCATAAATAAAATTGGATTCGTTCTCAAACTATCAAATCAAACTATTGAATCAAACTATCGAATCAAACTATTAATCTCAAACTATTGAATCAAACTATTGAAATCGCAAAAATAAGGAACCTTGGACTTGTCCCAATGCGCGGGCGCAGGGTTCTTTGGCGACAACGCAATTTTTATCATTATGCGGCAGTATGTTAGTGAGGAGCACACGTTAATTGGATCAGCAAGGACTGAGATATGTCAAACCGTAGATAAAAAATATGATGTGGGCAACACATGACTTTCCTTATATAATGTAATGAATGTACTACTTTTACAGTAAAACAAATAGGTTTTTCTTATAGTAGATACTAATATTCTTTTCAAGATATTGAATTTTCGACAATTAGTCGTCATTTTCATTGATTTAGCGTCATTTTTATCCATTTAGGGAGATTTTCGTTAATTTGGCAACATTTCAAAAAGTCGCCAAGTTGGCGACATTCCGCCAATTTCGTCGCCAGAATCTCGCCAAGCGTTATGGACGAAGAAATAAGTTATTCTTACAGCAGATAAATGACTATTGGCGTTCAAACACAAAAGTATTACTCAAAGTATCTTTTTTCATGACTGAAACGAGCTAGATCCACGAGAATGATGTCACCCAAATTATCGCATGATATTACATATCAAAAGTGAACATGTTTCTCAATAGGAAATTTTTTTTTTCTATTTTATATGACTTTTTGATGAGTTTTTTTAAAATGTGCAATATCTCGAGAATGGTTCATGTTAGCGTTCAAAAATTTATGTCAATCGTTTTCTAATGAAAAATTACATAAGAAATGTCTATTTGCGTAACTTTATTAGTGGCTCTGATTTTTTGATAATTTTTTAAAAATTTCATTCGAAAATTTAGGGGAGTTCTGAACACTCGATTGCGTATAAAAACAATAGGCTTCCAGTGTTTACGGATTGTGATTTTTGTACCAAATTTCATTTGAATTGGTCCATTCGTTCGTCAGTTATCGTCTCCACAGTCTCACTGACATACACACACACACACAGACATCACTTCAAAAATGTTTGATTCGTGATCAGGGATACTTGAAACGTGCTCTCCCATCGAAAACTCGAATTCGAATTTTCGACCCCGTCACAATACTTTCCTTATACATTATGTATATAAGGAAAGTAAAAAAAGCAGTAAAATAAATAAACGCTATTTTGGCGAGCTTTCAACAGACTCTTTTCATTTTTATCGCAATACTCCTAATGATAATATAATACCAAATTAAAAAAAAAATCCAAACAAAATTTTTCAATTTCGCAAAGTTACAAAAGAAATAAATTTTAACCACTTTGTATGAGAAAAAGCCCTGTTTCATCCCGACAGAATGTATGCCATTTAATCAAAACACACATTTTCATCTTTTGCACTCGTAAATCGCCTCTTCGAATGAGTGCAATTTTGAAACCAAGATTCCGACAGATTTTCGATTTTAAATGTTCACAACGTTTTAACTAATTCGAATTGAAAAATATTTTTTTCAAGCCGAACAGTATCGTTTGGGAAATCTGAAGTATCTCTGTACCAAAATTCGTTGCTGTCCGTAACATTAATTTTCCACTACAGACGACACACATTCACAGATAGGCATTTTTATACAAGATAAGAGAGCTCTGCGAATCCTAAAAAAAGTAATGAACTAACGGTTGATAACCACTGATAGAGAAAGAAGCATCTCTGTATTTTATACTGGATTTTTCCATCTCATGCCATAATTAATAGTCATAATTAATTCTTTTAGAAACCAGAAATATCACACAGTAAAATATTATAAATAAATAAATCCTTAAGTAGAATATTATACCTATCTGCGTTAAGCACATGTCGTTGCAAGATCTAGACCTCGTACATTGCCCAATTTAATCCGGACCATCCTTCAAACTTTATCTATCAACACAAATAACAATGATTTACAGAAGTTAAAAGGGGGGGAAGTCAGGAGTATTTCGCTGAAGCATCCATCCACAAGACTAATGAGACATTTTGAGAGAGGTCACTTGAGATAAGTTGGCACACGGCTGGATCTATCACTTTTAATCAGTCAATGATTCTTTGGTATATTCACTGCGATTTTCTGAAAATGTTTTAAAATTTATGATTTTACGAAAGTGTTTTGTTAATAGGTACTGAAATAATACTGGCTCTCGAGTTTTTATGTATCATTTTTTAACTAATTTTAAATTTTAATTTATTTGCTTTTTTTGGTTTGTATAATTTTTTGATAACAATTCTTGTTGAGTAAAAATAAATATATTTAAAGATTTAACTACGTAATGTGTGAATAGCCAGAATATCGAAAAAGGCATTTACATTGTTGAATTTAGTTAATATACTTTTTTCTCCTGGTAGGGGGGGGGGGGGTTGATTATGGTATTCTACTCCTTACCTACGTCACTATACTGTATACTTAATATTGCTGATATTTGTGACATTTTGAAAGTACTTGCATGCAAGTAAATTTAGTTATATACCGTAAAATATGTTTTGTTGCTTATTAAAGTGAAGGTGAGTGATATGAAAATAGAATTGGACATATACATATTACTAATGCACATTGCATTAGGTAGGTTGGGGCGCGGTAGCCCAGTGGTTAGTTCGCGGGAAATTGCACTCGGTAGACCCGGGTTCGTTTCTCTCCGCTATCAAAACTGCCGCCGTGTTCACGCGGAGTACGATCACATTAAACATGTGGGTTCGTAAGTCCTTACGAGAGGTTGGCGGTAGGGGAAGGAGGGTACGGTCTCTGTGGATGCCTCCCCCACTGGGTTCCAGTCTAAATTGGGTAGCTCTTCCCGGCCGTCCAAACAATTACCTTACACCTTTCTGGTAGATCGGAGGTCTGGGTCTCAACAACAGTGCATGAGGTTGTGATAGTGACATACAATTCGTTACCAGTTTTTATTCCCCATATATATTACTATGTATTGTAGAAAAAACAAAAATTTCAATTCAGATTTTTAATGGATTTACATGTTTTAGGCATACTAAAACACAACTCATATATTTCTAGCATTGCATTGAGTCTATGTCTGTCTGTCCGTAAAGAAATTTTGTAAATAACCTTGCAAATAAGTTCTATAAAAAAAACCTTACTGTATAAATCTTGCTCTAAAGAACTGCAGCAAGGTTCCGTAAAGAATCGGTATCGAACACGGATCTTCATATTGGCCAGCCGACGCTCTACTACTGGTATGGAATCGCATGCTCCAATAGTCAAACGGGACTCTACAATGTATTCGCCCTTGATGAAAAATTATCAGACTGATTTTAAAAGTTTTGACATATAAGTGCATTTTGCATTACCCTTCTCAATTGATTTTAGTACAAATTGTAAAAATGTAACCCCTTTTTAAAGGGCCAGTATCAGGTTTGTTGTGAGTGCTTTCACATTATATTGTCGAAGGTATTATGCAGAAAGTCGCTTCAAATGCATACGGTTATGAGAATCTCTAGAATTACTCTTCTGTCGTCTCTTTCATAAAAGTTCATTTATTCTGCTTCCATAAAAATATAATTCTAATTATTTATACGAAAGAAACCGCTTTTTATTTAAAACTAACACATTCCGAAACTTTTGGTTCCAAAGCAACATTAATACAGCTGTTTCTATTCGCTTAGTTCAATAGGTAATGAAACAAAAACTAAACTATAAAGTTCAAATTTCATGAAAACAAATAATAAACATGTAGCGAAGGATGATATTACTAGTCCTGAGCCAGGACAGAACTCGGGACCTCGTGCTGACAAGACCGACATTATAAGATTAGAGCAAACGCTAGCTTCCAATCCGAACTTATAATTCGGGTATCCTAGCATCTTCGATTGATATCTTTGCCAGGAGCAGAGTAGTCTGCTACCACACACTCCCTCATCTGATACAAAGGCCCCGGTCGAATGTCGGCAAGGAGGGGGGCGCCCAGCAAACCCCCGCGAGTCCCCATCCGAGACTCAGTCGGGGGGTTGAATGGCTGGGAGGCGTGTCCTCTCGGGCGTGACGTCAGTCGTGGTCAACCAGGAAGGGAGTGGTAGTACCTCTGGCTTCGTGTGGTGCTGCCATCTCTTGTTGATAGGTGAAATCGTTGGAGAGAGAAGGTAGCGTGTATAAAACTTCCAGTCATCATTGTAGGAATTGTGATGGTTGTCAGGACCGAACTTGGGATCTCGTGCTTACAAGACCGACATTATAAGATTGGAGCAAAAGCTAGCTTCCACTTCGAACTCATAGTTCAGGTATCCTAGCATCTTCGCTCGATGCCTTTGGCAGGAGCAGAGTCGTCTGCTGCCACAAGCATTTCTGATTAGGTCCTTAAAATATAAGTGGTTGAAAAGTGTTGCGTACTTGCAGAAGAAGATCACAATTCTACTTTTGATACATATATAGATTACTAATAACCGTATTTTTTTATATCCTATCCTAGTATCAATCCAATATTGGCTCCAATATTTGACCGATATAAAAATGTGGACATTTTGTCGGAATTGAACCAATATTCGCTTAAAATATTGGGACATAATTACGCCAATGCTTCCAATGTAACACCAATATTGGCATAAAGTTGTAATGAAATATTAGCCAATATTGGAGGCCAATGAAACCTCAATATTTGCCCAATATTGGGATTACATTGGAAACATTTTCAATGTAATGTCAATATATACAGTATTGGTCTAATATTTGACAGATATTAAATGCTACTAGGGTACCCTCTCTGATAATTGCATCTGTAATTGAATTGCTTAAGACCGTACTGAGAGTAAAAACAACGATTTGTAAGAATCAATAATTTATCAATATAGGGATTTGGAAAAATTTTATTTTATTACTTTCCTTACATACAATAATGTATAAAGAAAGTATTGTGACGGGGTCGAAAATTCGAATTCGATTTTTTCGACGGGAGAGCACGTTTCAAGCATCCCTGATCACGAATCCAACATTTTTGAGGTGATGCGTGTGTGTGTGTGTCAGTGAGACTGTGGAGACGATAACTGACGAACGAATGGACAGTTTTGACCGAAAGTTGGTACAAAAATCACAATCCGTAAACACTGGAAGCCTATTGTTTTTATACGCAATCGAATGTTCAGAACCCCACCTAAATTGTCGAGTGAAATTTTGGAAAAATCGTCAAAAAATCAAAACCTCTAATAAAGTTACGCAAATGGACATTTATTATGTAATTTTTCATTAGAAAACGATTGATATAAATTTTAGAACGCTAACATGAACCGTTCTCGAGATATTGTACATTTTTCAAAAAAATTATCAAAAAGTCATATAAAATAAAAAAGAAATATTTCCTATTGAGAAACATGTTCACTTTTCATATGTAATACCATGCGATAAATTGGATGACATCATTCTCGTGGATCTAGCTCGTTCCATTCATGAAAAAATATACTTTGAGTAATACTTTTGTATTTGAACGCCAATAGTCATTTATCTGCTGTAAGAATAACTTATTTCTTCGTCCATAACGCTTGGCGAGATTTTGGCGACGAATTTGGTGGAATGTCGCCAATTTGGCGACTTTTTTAAATGTTGTTAAATTAACGAAAATCTCGCCAAATGGATAAAAATGACGCTAAATCAATGGCGACTCATTGATGATGACGACATGGAAAGTGATGATTCATTGACAGAAATTTAATATCTTGGAAAGAATATAAATAACTATTATAAAAATAATCTATTTTTATTTACAGTAAAAGTAGTAAATTCATTGCATTATATAAGGAAAGCCATGTGCTGCCCACATCAGATTTTTAAAAAAAAATCGTTTAGGAAGAGACTGCTGTATTTAAAAATGCTGGAGGTCGGAGATTTCGAACCTTTCTCTGATTGAATAACTTCAGGTAAATACCCTTGATTAAATTGAAAACCTGCATTTTTAGGTTTTTTAGACGAAAAATATCTTATAAATATCGGATCTATATACGCATCTGACAAGTGAATGTATACACAGACATATATAGCATCTTGTGGTACTGTGCATTTGACCTATTGAGGGAACCTTGTTAATCGCAAATTTACGATCTACAATCGCATGATCAACTCAGTTATATAGATTATCAGTAAATCAAGGTAATCCTGGATTTTGAAGCAATCTCAACGAGATTATTTGTCGGCAAACTCGGTTATCGTTAAGTGCCAGTTAGTATCTGATTGCTAACGCTATGAAAATGATTGGAAACGTTTTCAACATTATATTAACAATGGTTTATAATGGAATTTATTTAGAATATTTTGTGTATGGAATATTTAAAGTCCCCGGTACTTATTAACTGATGCATTTTCAATTATTATAGATAAATATTGTGCTTTTATATGCGAATATGAAGGTTCAATGAAAAATATTTTGTTTTTATGTTTTATCTTAATATGAAATTTAATTTTATAAATGATAAAATAGCACAAATTATTCATTTTGTCTTACACTGTTGAAGATAAAATTCAGGAGATTTAGAGTTGTTTAAAATTGATTTTGGATTTATGTATGATATTACTTTCCTTATACACATATAATGTATAATTTTTCCCGGCCATCCAAACAGCTGCTCTTAGTCTACGGACGAGTCGGGTGGTCTGGGCTTTCGACATATAATGTATAAGGAAAGTATTGGGACGGGGTCGAAAATTCGAATTCGAGTTTTCCACGGGAGAGCACGTTTCAAGCATCCCTGATCACGAATCGAACATTTTTGAAGTGATGTCTGTGTGTGTGTGTGTGTGTCAGTGAGTCTGTGGAGACGATATCTCACGAACGAATGGAGCGATTCGAATGAAATTTGGTACAAAAATAAGAATCTATGAATACTGGAAGCCTATTGTTTTAAAACACAATCGAATGTTCGGAACCCCCCTCTAAATTTTTGAGTGAAATTTTGAAAAAATAATCAAAAGCTTAAAACCTTTAATAAAGTTACGCAAATAGACATTTTTTATGCAATTTTTTCTTAGATGACGGTTGATAAACTTTAGAATGCTAGCATGAACCGTTTTCGAGATATTGCACAGTTTTCAATAAATTAATCAAAAAATCCCATAAATTAAACAAAATATTAACTGTTTAGAAACATGTTCACTTTTCATATGTAATTTCACGCTACAAATTAGGTGACATCATTCCCTTGGATCTAACTCGTTCCATTCACGAGAAAGAATACCTTGAGTAATACTTTTGTATTTGAACGCCAATAGTCATTTATCTGCTGTGAGAATAACTTATTTCTTCGTCCATAACGCTTGGTGAGATTTTGGCGACGAATTTAGCGGAATGTCGCCAACGTGGCGGTATTTTTAAGTATTACAACATTAACGAAAATCTCGCCAAATGGATAAAAATGACTAAATCAATGAAAATGACGACTAATTGAAGACCATTCAATATCTTGAAAAAAATATAAGTATGTACTATAAGAATAACATTTTTTTAAACTGTAAAAGTGGTAAATTCATTGCATTATATAAGGAAAGTCATGTGCTGCCCACATGACTTCTGTCCTGAATAATGTCTTATGATGATATGTTTGTAATTGTTTTTACAAGGATTGTTATATGAGAAAAAAAATTGTACGCATTCTAAAATCAATATTTTTAGACACATGAGTGAAAATAGATTTGAGTTATACTATCACAAAAAGATAGAGATAAACCTTCAATGTCCTCATGCAATAGCATCAAGAGGGAATGGAGTGATACAATTTCACATTTCAATTATAGAGAATATCGATTTATAACAATGATTTTACACTATAAAAATATGTATGTAGTTCTATAGAATGAATATTTAGCCAGATGCCCAGTAGGATAAAGATAGTTAGCTCTCCGATACAAAGCAATTTTGTTATTAAATACATAATTTAATATATAACTTGTCTTGGATCAATGCTTTCAGATATCTAATTAAACCGGAATTGATAATTTTGTCGCTGCTGTTTTTGCAACACGGGAGCAACTTTGAGCGAGAATAACTGATGTTATTCTCAGTGATAGAAGAATAGGGTATGAACCCAACAGTTATGAGAATTTGGGCCAAAGCAGGGTTCACTTTCTTTATCTGAGAATCAAACCCAGCTCCTTCACAGCTGTTGCGTGTAGCCAACGGCCCTACCGTGCTTAAAACACCGGTTCTTGTTAGATCACCGAAGTCAAGCAGCATCGGGCGCGGTTAGTACTTGGGTGGGTGACCACCTGGGAACACCGCGTGCTTTTGGCACATTTCGGGTACGGTAGCCCGGTGGTTTGCGCGCTGGATTTGCACGCTACCACAACTGCCGCCGTGTTCATGCGGAGTACGATCACGTTAAACATGTGGGTCCGTAAGTCCTTCCGAGAAGTTGGTGGTAGGGGAAGGAGGGTACAGTCCCTGTGGATGCCTCCCCCACTGGGTTCCGATCTAAATTGGGTGGCACTTCCTGACCGTCCAAACGGTTACCTTACACCTTTCTGGTAGGTTGGACGGTCTGGGTCTTAACAACACCTGTTGCGTGTTGCTAAAAGTCATTTGTAGGTTGAATATCTATACTTGAAACTTTAAAATATATATTAAAAATTTTAAACAATATTTTATTAAAATTTTTCTGGAAGATATGTGCCCAATAGATGTCAAACTTTTGTAATAAAAATATATCTATTTTTAATAAGAAAATATGATTTTTTAACACTTTACAACAAAGTTGAAAAGTGTTTATGACTTTGTTCATTCTGTCTGTCTGTCTGTCTGTCTGTCTGTCTGTCTGTCCGTTAGCACGATAACTGCCGTAAAAATGAGTTTATCAAAATGAAATTTTAGTATGTTGTTCAGACGGTCTGTAGGACCTATGGGAATATAAATAAATAATATCACCCAATTAGTTTTTTATTGAACCCGGGTTGAAAAAATGAAATACATTGAACCCTATGGGACCTAATTTTTCAAACATTTTTTAAGTAAATTTAAAATTCACGAATTGCTTCGAAATTTTTAGGAAATATTCACATTATCCCATAGAATATATAAAAAAAAATTCAGTAAAATATGTTAAGTAGTTTTTTAATTAAAAAAAATATTTAATATAGGGAAAAAAACAAATTCAATTAAATTCTGACTTTGGGATATCTTCCAGAAAGAAAAGAGAGAGATATTATATAATAAATATCTCTCCATTTGTTTAAATGTTTTGCATATGGGAGTGGCTTCATATTTTAAAATAAATTTGGTAGATAACAATTTTTCATTTTTTTTTAATTTTATATAACTCTTCTTGATAAATTTAATTGATGGCATTTTAAATGCACTTTCCTACGTCCTAGAGAGTTAAAATTTGGTACACAGCTTAAATTTGTTGAACATTTTATTCGACAAAAATTTGATGGATCTTTAAATATAGATCATACATTTTTTTCGAAATGGCCTGAAAATAATCCCCGTTCACTTCTATAAATCATTGGTGTAATATTGTTAAAAATTCTGATGTGGACAGCACATGTCTTTCTCTGCAGACTCATATTCGTTCTCTTTATTTATTCAATGATAATTTGAGTTTATCTGCACAACATAAGTATTTTAAATGACATTGAATTTACACGTTAAACTTAAATTTGGTTCTCATTTGATAGCTGGACTTATTGTCAAAGGTGGCGTAGCGAAAACGCGAAAAAACTAGAATATCTCAAGAACGGCTAGTCCTAGAGTAATGGGGTTAGTCTTATTCTTTTTGTTGTCAAAAATCACATATAAAATAGGAATTTAATTGATATAATTGAGCACACGTAGTCTTTTATTTTTATATATAACGATTTTTGCTGGCCATTTCGCAAAAATAGCCCGTTCCTTTTTCCCGAATCGTAGTAGAATAACCTACAAATGATTTATATACAAAATTTTGTTAAATTTAGTATATAAATCACTTGTAGGTTATTGAAATATTATACTCCAAATTTTGTTAAATTTAGTTCATTAGTTTTTAGCTAGAGTGGATAAAGGCAATTTCTGCGGCTATTTCGCAAAGAAGGCAGATTCTTTTATTGCGAATCGTACTATAATCTAATGAACATCAGGATTTCCCACAAAAAACATACCTACCAAATTGTATGAAATTCGGTCCATTAGTTTTTCAATTAGAGTGAATGTAATATCCACACAGACACACAGAAACATACACAGATACACCCTTACACACACAGACGTCTTCCTAAAAGTAGTTTTTTCGTGTTCTAGAAGTCCCAAAACGTGTAGATCCTTTGAAAATTCGAGTTCCGATCTTCGGCACGATTCCAATACTTTGAGGACATACACATACACATATATATTATCTGTGTATTATCTGTGTATCTAAATTCCGTGCCTATGCAATTACAATAGTTGTGATTTTAAATGATCCCTAAACTTTTATTATTTCTTCAAGGAAGCCTAATTTAACATATGCAGAATGCAAATATCTCAAGCGATTGTAAGATGAATTACATAAGAATTGCTGAATTTTTTTCACACAAAATTATTTAGCTCTGGAGTCTGAAATACAAGTTATATGAATGAAATATTCATTGATTTTGCATAAAGAATCAGATGATTTATATTTCGATACAGTTTTAAATATTTAAGTATAATAAATTACTGTAGTACTGTGATAATGTAAAAGATATTACCACTGAATGAATCACATTTTAGAAATTTTTAAATGAAATTACATTTCAGTTGGAAAGTGTTTCATAATCAATGCTTATGCATGATTGATCTTTCTTGTTTTTTTACTGCACGGAGAAAAAATGACTAATTCTCTATTACCTATGGCTCAAACTACTGCTAAAGAATAATATTAAAATGTCTTCGTTAACAGAAATACATAATATAAATATTATATGCTTTGTAATTACGCCTAAATTTCTTATTAAGGAATACATGAGTCTTGTTTCTAAACTTGGACTTTCTATTCTTGCAATTGTTGGACAGGTTGGGACTCTAATCATGTTTTATCGTTTTAAAACTAGTATCTTTTTTTCTCCAATTTGCATTTTTGAATCGGACTTTCTTGGAAGCTTCTCGTTTGTTTCATAGTCAAATAGCCTTGTTAATGATAATTATCATTTCTTCTTATCTGCTTTTAAATATCTATATACTTTTCGATTAAGTTTGCTTTCGTCTTATTTTTCACAAATTTTCATCTTTGACCTAGTTTTATAATTTAATTAGGCGTTTATGATCAACTGAATAAGTAATTTGAATCTTTTATTGGACTGTCATTTTCTTCTTTGGTATTTTACCTTTCATTCAATGGCTCCCACCTTTTTGTCTCTTGTTCTTTTGTCCTGGGTCTCTTTTACACCCGTATTTCTCTTGGCGTTGGCTACACCTTCTACCTGCTTCTGTCACGTTTGCTGTTCTGGCAACAGTCGCCGATCTTTCTCTGACGAATGAGAGTTACGCATCTTCTGTATCCTGACGAAGAACGCTGTTTTGGGTCCGGTCCGATCAATTTTATTTATATTATTCATATTCAATATTAATCAATTTATATTATTATTTATATTATTATATTATTATATTATTTATATGTGTGTACTAATTCCCCGTGGTGAAGAGGCGCCTACGCACCACGTTCACAAAACACTCCAGGGTGTCCCATAGCGAAGGGGAGGAGATTAGCAGCTTCACTTTTATAGAAGTCCCCCGAAGGGTGGACGTCTGACTTGGATTTGACATGACAACATCTATGTCCGCTGGCGGGATTCGAACCCGCAACCCGGCAATCCAGCGATTAGACGGAAACTCATGCCCCTGACCGCTCGACCACCGGATCGGCCTGTATAATTTATATAATATTTATTAATCGTTTATATTATATGACGCTTTTAACGAAGTTATTTTAAGTATAACTCTTTAATAATTTAAATAACTATTAAAAATTTGAAAAATTTAATGTTACGAATATCTCGCTTTACAGTAAACAAACACATATCTGATACAAACCATCAAAGAGAAATAAGCAAGTGATTCATTAAAAATTTATCAATTGATCTATTAAAAACTGGCAATCCTCGGAATCTTGGAATCCTTCATAAACATTGATATGTAACTGCGCCAATTGATATGTAATTGTGCGTAACTGCAGATTGATAATAAACTGTTGAACCTATTTCCTTGGCTAATTACTCAGTTTTATCTTCCTACCGTCATTATGCGTATATTAACTAGATGGTTTCCATAGTAACATAATTCCTATTGGATATCAACTTAGATTATATTTTTATAGAAATCTGGAAAAGAAGGAATATAATTTTGAATTTTAATTGTAGAAATTGGTTGATTTCAACTCAAACCATTGTTGGATTTCAGTAAAAGTTTAGATTTTAAATATTAATAGTGCTTTATATATGAACTATATAACTTAGGTTTGCTGTGTGTATAAATTTAGTCAAAAAATGCTCGTAACTAATAATATTTTATTTTACAGAAATTATTGAAATTTGGATAAATGATTGCAAAATTATAATATCTGCTTTGACATTTTCTCACAAAAAACATCGCCGGTAACAAGATGTTGTGGATGCACAAACTTGATAGTATTTGTTATCAATGCCAACCTTAGGAAAAGATAAATTCGGCTGTCATCTAGAGTACTGAGGGATTATTTTTACTTTCCTTATATACAAAATGTATAAGGAAAGTATTGTGACGGGGTCGAAAATTCGAATTCGAGTTTTCGACGGGAGAGAACGTTTCAAGCATCCCTGATCACGAATAAAATATTTTTGAGGTGGTATGTGTGTGTGTGTGTCAGTGAGTCTGTGAAGACGATAACTGACGAACGAATGGAAAGATTCGAATGAAATTTGATATAAAAATCACAATCATTGAATACTGGAAGTCTATTGCAATCGAATGTTCAGAACCCCCCTAAATTTTCGAGTGAAATTTTGAAAAAAATTATCAAAAAATCAAAACCTTTAATAAAGTTACCCAAATAGACATTTCTTGTGTACTTTTTCCTTAGAAAATGATTGACATAAGCTTTAGAACGCCGGCATGCACCGTTCTCGAGATATTGCACATTTTTCAAATAAATTTATCAAAAAATCCGATAAATTAAAAAAATATATATTAACTTTTGAGAAACATGTTCACTTTTCATATGTAATATCATGCGATAAATTGGGTGACATCATTGTCGTGGATTTAGCTCGTTCTATTCATGAGAAAAGATACTTTGTGTAATACTAATACTTTTTTAACTGAACGCCAATAGTCATTTATCTGCTATAAGAATAACTTATTTCTCTGTCCATAACGATTGGCGAGATTTTGGCGACGAATTTGGCGAAATATCGCCAACTTGGGGACTTTTTAAAATGTTACCAAATTAAGGAAAATCTCACCAAATGGATAAAAATGACTCTAAATTAATGAAAATGACGACTATTTGACGAAAATTCAATATCTTTGAAAAAATATAAGTATCTACTATAAGAATAACCTATTTTTTTACTGTAAAAGTAGTAAATTCATTTCATTATATAAGGAAAACCATGTGCTGCCCACATCAGATTTTTTGTTTTCAGATTCAGAGCGAGTTTACTATTCCAAATATGAAATGCAGAATACATAGCAAATATGGTTCAGAACATGCAAAACTGAGCGTTTGTGTCCCGTCAAGAAAGCAGGTTAATCATGAATCCAAGATCTTGAATTGCGTGATCAGCGCTGTTCATCAGTAAATCAGAGTAATCCGGGACGTTGAAGCAATCGCAGTAGATTATTTGTCGCCAAACATAGTTATCGTCAAATGTCAGTTAGACGCCAGACTCATGATATGAAAATGATGTGAAACATTTTCTCACCTTAGTCAGCAACAATGAAGTGGTTTGGGGACTAATTCTAAATATCTTGTTTGCGGTATTGATTAAAATATTTTCTACACGTGGTATTTAGTTATGTTGATATAATTAGAAAATGTTTATCTTCACTCTCATTTATACGCAGATTAAATAATTTGGACAACAAAACGTAAATTCGGTGTTGTGTTGGCAAATATGAAATAAAAAACTAAACTATTCATGAAAGTGGTGTCAGTGTACTTAGCTTTTGCTAGACCCTCAAATATCAGGATGTCTGGATAATCCCCACTGGAAATCATTTCACCAAACTTTTATGCACGGAATAATCTGAGTACTAATTCTTCTTCAAGATTATGTTCATCATTTTAAATGTTCACCTTGGGAATAGCAACAATCTATCTCAAATCACTCTCTGTTTTTGCCCATATCCTCAGTGCATGTCACCATTAGTGTTTCAGGTAGGAAATATCCCAGTGTTTTGCTTGTGACAAGGTTGGTTTGTTACATTATATATGCAGCGAACTGCACTTTTCCCATTGGTCATGATACGCCTCTAGGCTCAGACTTGTGGGCTAATCATCTTCCAGAAACTTATTTGCTCCACTAATAAATTGTTTAATCTAAACTTTTAACTATCGATGACAGTTTGGTTATGGTATTGTTAAAGGTTTTGACTTTATTAACTTTTTAATCGTCCATATAATAAAGTTACATTTTATCTGATCTGATTTCATCACATACATTACATACTTTTTAGTATTTTTAACACTTTACAACAAAGTTGAAAAGTGTTTATGACTTTGTTCATTCATTCTGTCTGTCTGTTCGTTAGCACTGCCGTAAAAATGACTTAATCAAAATGAAATTTTAGTATGTTGTTCAGACGGTCTGTAGGACCTATGGGAATATAAATGAATAATATCACCCAATTAGTTTTGGATTGAACCCGGGTTGAAAAAAATGAAATACACTGCACCCCATGGGACCTAATTTTTCAAACATTTTTTAAGCGGATTTAAAATTCACAAATTGCTTCGAAAATTTTAGGTAATATTCAAATTGTTCCATAAAATATATAAAAAACAATTCACCAAAATATATTCAGTAGGTTTTTAAATAAAAATTAAAATAATAATTACACCTCTTATATGAAGCTATCACGTAACCATGATATGAAAAGATCACGTGATCCACTCCAAAATGAAATATGGCATCCATCTTATCTCAAAATCGTGATTTGTAAAGTTCTTTTTAATCCATATTGAGTGTTGTATCCGTCTTCTTAAAACTGCTTTATTTTTGCTTTAATTCTGTGCATCTACATACTGAAACAGCGCAATTACAATATATTTTAGTTTAAATGGGCATCCAAATTTGATAATTTCTACAAGGAAGCCTATTTTTCACTTATGTAAAATGTAAATAGCAAAATATGTAGAATGAGTTGCATAAGAATTGCTATATTCCTTTAACGCAAAATTATTTAACTCATGGAGTCTACATAGCTGATATGAATGAAATATTCATTGATTTTACAGAGAGAAGGACGATTTTTTCGATGAAGTTTTAAGCATAGAGTTTAATTACTTGTAGCTCCATGGTCTTAATTTTCAAATAAAATAAATTATTATAATATTGTGATGAATGGGAAAATATTTATGAATGAACTGCTGCTTTTATAGAGAGAGCCAGGCGTGTTATTTTTTCTATGACGTCATTTGAATGAATTTCAGTTGTTTTCGATGGAGTTTTCAAATATAATAAATTATCGTAGTATTATGATAATTTTAAAAATATTACCGAGGAATGTATCGCATTTTAGAGATATTTAAACCAGGCAATTTATATTTCAATGCCGTCATTTGAATGAAGTTCATTTTTTTCGATGCAAGTTTAAGTTTTCAAGTACAATAACTTAATGTAGTATTGTGATAAGTTTTAAACTATTATCCAGAAATGTATTGTATTTTAGAGATGTTTAAATAAAATTGAATTAAAGTTGGAAAGTGTTTCATAATCAATGCTTTAAGCATGATTGAACTTTCTTGTTAATAATAGTTATCACATGAACATAATTTGCACTCAAATTAGCTTCGCGTGAAGTATAATTAAAAATGTGGACGTAAGAACCATGAAAGTTCAAACTGTCAAGTTTCTGGAGAACAAAATGCATGAATAGAAATTTCTGAAGTTAGTCTTAATTGAAATTACTAGGATTATTTGAAATAAATAGTTACATATTGCCTGTGGGCAAAAAACTTCTCTTTTCTTTATTTTAACTCCAGGAAACACAAAACACCGGAGGGTGAACTTGCATGGTTGTTACACAAAAATTAATGCATAATTGTATTTTAGAACAAAATGGAGTTTTATTTAAGTATAATGTACTGCAGTTTGAATTTAAACAACCATTCAAGTACAATTCTTGTTCTTAATTGATTCGTAAACCGCTACATTTAAACTGTTACTTAATCAGAAACTAATGATGAATAATCAACCATTGGACTTTTTCTTTAGTAAACCGCTACATTTAAACTGTTACTTAAAGAAAAAGTCCAATGGTTGATTATTCATCATTAGTTTCTGATTAAGTAACAGTTTAAATGTAGCGTATTAGTAAAGAAAAAGTCCAATGACTGGTTTTTAATCATTAGTTTCTGATTAAGTAACAGTTTAAAAGTAGCGTCTTAGTAAAGAAGAAGGCCAATGGTTGGTGATTCATCTTTAGTTTATGATGCCTGACAATCACCGATTTGTTCTTCTGGCTCCGGCTAATTGTGGAACTAAATTGTCACTTGGAGGTATATAGGAAATGACGTTTCTTCACATCTTTGTGTTTTTCTCTTTAATCATGAGTTTTCTGTCATAAATATTGTCTGTCGTAAATGTTGACTGAGATAACTATTGTCCGTATGTATCTCGTCATAGACAAAAATTAATATAAATCGTTTTAACTCGGAATAACATGTCGACATTTTCTTTATGAGTTAACAGTAAAATCCACCAAAAATGGACTTTCACAGTTCTTGCCCTTCAATTCTAACTTGACCTTGTTCGACCTAACCCGAAACTTCCTAAGAGAAATGTGACCTAAGTGGTTAGAGAAGTACTCAGGAGAGAATAAAATCCCTCCTTTAAACTTCTAGCAAAGAGAAAAAGGAGTTTCATAATCTGGATAGAATTTACATCGAAATTGTGCTTGGAGGTTCGGGGGGGGGGGGGGGGGCGACCGAAGTCGTTACCTTCTCCAAGTCTTCAGAAAGGAGAAAACTTGGGCCCAGGCAGGCTCCCAGTTGTAGGGTTTTACCGTACACTCTGTATAATCATTTTTGAAGAACTTGTTATCTTGGATTGATTTCTGAATATTCACATTTGTCCTCCGTATTTTTTAGTCAATATAACCCTTGATTTATCCAATCCAACTTGATTTAACCAATCCGAACAAAGCCTTTTCAATAAATATCCCGGCGCATTTGCTTTCGAAATACGCAATTTAAATCACCCTTTTAACGCGGTTATCCATATTTTATACTGCTTTATCGCATCTGATAAGATATTCACAAAATGCATTTTTAATCAGCAGTGAACAAGCTCGCATCCCCCGATGACGAACATTGGCCACTTCCAAACCATACAGGACATCAAAGCGTCTGTCAAAGAGACCAGTGACAAATCCGGCTTATCTGAAATTTTGAGCAATCGCGATAGATTATTTGTCGACAATTGCACTTATCGCTAGCTACCAGTTCAAAGCCGAAATGCAAATGCCTCGAAAATGATGGGGGACTCCTATTAAAATCCCAATGAGGTTCTTGGAGATTAGTCTTGAATATATATTTCCGATAAAGTGCAAAATTTTGAAATGAATGCTTGGATGTCGGTTTCGGATTTATTTTATTTTTTATTCTTTTTATAAGTTAAAAGGCGCCTTTGTATAAAAATAGTGACTTAATAAAAAATTAAATATATTAATAAAGAATATTAAATTACTAATTTTCTTAAAGCGCCTGGGTACATCAGAGAAATAAAATGTAATAAATAGCAGTTTTTGAGCTGCTAAATTGTCGAAATTCGTCAATGACTGACATTTTCGTCAATTTGACGATGTTTTGTTAATTTTGCTGATTTATCCAAAAGTCGCCAAGTGAACGCCAGACGAACAGACAGATAAAGGTTATTGAAACATAATAAATATACTTTCCCTCTGTTAATTAGTTTGAATTCCAAGCTATTCATAAAATGTATTAATTTGCAGCCATTTTCTTTATTTGAAAGGCCGCTTTTATCAATTTAGCGACATTTTCGTTAATTTTGAGACATTTGAAAAATCGCCGAAGTCGTCGCCAAGTTTGTTGCCAAGTGTGTCATACGAGCAGATAGACAGACCCTATTGAAACATAATATACTTGCCGCTCATTAATTAGTTTGAATTCCAAAATATCATTAAAATTTAAAATAAAAAGTAGTGACTTTACTGCAATACATAGTATTATATGTATGGGGAACGTTGTGTAGTCAGGTCGACATTTCGGATTCGAATTTACGACGGATTTACACTGTGACCAGTGTAAATAGTATGGAGTTGGGTAGTCCTATTTTTCTGTATAATTTTTTTTTGTTCTGACATGCTAACATACAATTTGATACATACATTTGATACATACATTTTAACACACATTTTTTATGTCGAATAATGCAAGCCATGGAGCCAAATTTAATATTTTCCCCGTCATCTTTGAAATATGGCGCCTGAAAAATCTGTAATAATCTTGTAAATGATTCATGGTATAAAAATCTTTCTCATTATTAAAATCAGTAAGATAATTTTATACAAAACAGGCCCATGCATGTTCTTTTAATTACACAATGGAAAGTTGATCAGGAATGTTTAATTATCTTGACTTAATTTGTAGTTTCATCCTATATACAGGGTATCCAGTGTTATCGGTGGCCAATGGCTATTTCCTCAACCTTTAGTCACAGATATACACTTCCAGTTGTAAAAATGTTTTAAATTTTAAAATATATTATCTTAGAAACTGTTTAAGTCAATAAATGCATTTCTGAAAGAAATACGAAATATAAAGTTTTATACAGTCCCCCGGTCCTACCAATTGTATTTAGGAAAATCATCCTCATACAATTTTACGCAAAATAAAAAAAAATCATCCTTTTACGACCAAAATTGACCGACTTATAGCTGTTTAAAATTGAAGCACTTTTGTGCTGAGAAATGGTCAATACGGTCCCTGATTGTTTGGTTGGTTACCCGAAACGGGACATTTTTATGCGTGGAAAAGCGACTTAGGTCATAAAGTTTAATGCTTCATAACTAAGTGAATTTTGGTCTTAAAAGGAAGATTTTTTTAAATTTTGCATGAAATTGCATGAGGATGATTTTCCTAAATATAATTGGTAGGACCAGGGGACCGTTGTTGTCGTTAAAATCCAGACCGTCCGACCTACCAGAAAGGTGTAAGGTAACTGTTTGGACGGCCGGGAAGTGCCACCCAATTTAGACCGGAACCCAGTAGGGGAGGCATTCACAGGGATCGTAGCCTCCTTTCCCTACCCCCAACATCTCGGAAGAACTTACGGACCCACATGTTTAACGTGATTGTACTCCGCAGGAACACGGCGGCAGTTGTGGCAGCGTGCAAATCCAGCGCGCAAACCACCGGGCTACCGCGCCCGAAATGTGCCAACAGCACGCGGTGTTCCCAGGTTGTCACCCACCCAAGTACTAACCGCGCCCGATGCTGATTGACTTCGGTGATCTAACGAGAACCGGTGTTTTCAGCACGGTACGGCCGTTGGCTCAGAACCAGGGGACCGCATAAAAATTTATATTTCGTATTTATTTCAGAAATGTATTTATTGATTTAAACTGTTTCTAAGATAATAAATTTGAAAATTTGAAAACATTTTTGCAATTAGAAGTATATCTCTGTGACTAACGGTTGAGTAAATAGCCATTGGGCACCGATAGTACTGGGCACCCTGTATAATGTCATCAGTTCAAAGTTCAGATTAAAAAACCAACATGTGCCATATACGCGTATTAAGGGGGTGCCCAGAAGATACTAACGCTGGTGTTTTATAAGCTCTTTTTACTCTTTATAAGCTCTCATACGAGAAGCTAAATTAAATTAGAAAAGTATGTGTTACAATTAATGTGTTAATATTATTACAATGTGTTAATATTATTACAATGTGTTAATATTATTACAATGAATGTTTTATGACATGATTGTATAGAAATTGTTTTCGGGCGCCATTTTACACACAGATACAAGACAGAACACAATTTAGATTAGCGCTATCTTATTTTTTTTCATCACATAAAACTGTCCCCATGTGCAAGTTTCATTTTATTCTCACAAACGATTGTTATGTATGGAAAATCAAGCATTTAAGTTCCCTAAAACACAAGTTAACTGGTTTTACCTATGTGTTGTCAGGATATTGAAAAGAAGAGGGAGGGTCATATCGATAAAGATCTAGATCGATAAAGAATAATCGATAAAGATCTAGATGAAATAATTTAAGCATTTAATGAGCCGCAATGGCTTCAACTTTCTCTGATTATGATACTGGTTTTATCATAACATTTCTGCATGGTAATATCTGTCTGCTCAATGCATTCACTTTACTTCTATAACGTTAAACCTGATATTTATGAAATTTGGTATTCAGTAAACTTATTAGATTTAGTAGGCATTATCCTGGGGAAAGTTTAATTTTGGTACATATGTAAAAAAATAAAATTACGTCTTTTTAAATGACTCTACAAATTCCATAATAAAATAATAAAGTTCTTTAACTATATTCTTTATGCATAAAATTTGATAAAATATACTTCTCCTATTGCAAATTCATTTTTTAACATTCATCTTCAGCCAATATTCTTCAATAACATATTCTTCAATCTCGCAGACCACCAGAAATGATTATTGATTAGTGGGATAAATCCGGCTCAACCTGAATTTTAAGCAAACGTCTTTGATTATTTGTCGCCAGTTATCGCCAGCTCCCATTCCAAAGTAAAATGCAAATGCGTCGAAAAATTGTGGAGAATCTTCGATTTAAATCTCAAGGATAGTCATCGGATATTAATCTTCAATATATTTCTGTTGATTGCACAATTTCGCGATTTATTCTTGGATAAAGGTTAAGTGTTCTTGGTATGATGTTCAATAAACGTATTTCGTATTAAACATTACTTACATTTTATGTATTCGGTAAAATTAAATCTTTTGAATTCATCACTGTTATTTAAGAATTAAAACCTTAACGTGTTTGTTAACCGATAAACATAGTTGCACCTAAAACTTATTCAATGATAAATATACCTCAGCAAAAGAAGGTCCCTAGGAAAAAAACAAACATTATGGTCAAATTCAAAGGTATATCCCAATAAATTTTCCCATCACCATCAACAACTCGTATTGTCTACGATGACAAAGTTTAGTCGCTTAGCATTCATACTGGATTTCAGAGTTTCTTTAATATTGATTAGCATCATAAATCTGGTTAATCAATGATTTGAAGCAATCTTCAATTTAAATCCAAATTCAAGTGTCCTGAAGGTGAGGAGAGAATTCAAGTTTCTATTCAGATCACTGAGGTGCATGCATACATATTAATTCTAGAATATATGTATATGTTACGGTTAAAGTAAAAAATCCGGTTAGTATTAATAATAACCGGTTATTATTAATAATAACCACGTCTTTTGGTAAATGTGATAAATATTGCATATTAATCACATTTACCGGTAAATATTAATAATTAAAAATGAAGTTTGGTCATTGTAATTAATTAAACATAATTTATTGAAACCCCAACTTTAACGTAATTTTTGTGTCATGCGATAGGAAGTGTATGATATTACATGCATTAAGAGTTTAGTTAGCAATGAAATTTGGTCAATGTAAAAAATGTTTTATAACAATGATTACTGTTATTCATAAGATACATTCCTTATTTATTACAACACACAATTTCATTACATATAACACCTTAAGGCGACAAAAATTGCAAACAAATTACATTACAAATACAATAAATGGAAATCTCAAGCTAAACGCGTTGGAAATTATCACATTGACCAAACTTCATTGGTAATTGTTAATAACAACCGATTCATGTGATAAATTCTCATAAATTATTCACTTTAACCGGTTTATTTGGTTAGTATTAATAATAGTCGGTTATTATTAATAATAAACGATTAATTTCATTGATGGTAACATATACATCTGATACGTTGTATAGTTTTAGAATTTATTATTTAATGGAAATTATTAGTGTTTCAGTTATGAACGAAAATTGATTCAAAATATGTTTAGAATTAATGGAATTTAGAGATTGTTTTTCAGAGAAAAATATTTCAATCAGATTTCCATACATTAATCTTTTCAATGAGGGTTATAAACATTTGACAAATTTTGCAAGACAATCAAAGACATACGAATATGTATAAAGCCAGGCGCATTTTTCATGAATGGAACGAGCTAGATCCACGAGAATGATGTCACCAAATTTATCGCATGATATTACATATGAAAAGTGAACATGTTTCTCAATAGGAAATATTTTTTTTATTTTATATGAGTTTTTGATAATTTTTTTTTAAAATGTGCAATATCTCGAGAACGGTTCATGCTAGCGTTCTAAAATTCATGTCAATCGCTTTCTAATGAAAAATTACATAAGAAATGCCTATTTGCGTAATTTTATTAGAGGTTTTGATTTTTTGATGATTTTTTCAAAATTTCACTCGAAAATTTAGGAGGGGGGGGGGGGGGGGTTCTGAACATTCGATTGCGTATAAAAACAATAAGCTTCCAGTATTCACGGATTGTAATTTTTATACCAAATTTCGTTCTAATCGGTCCATTCATTCGTCAGTTATCTTCTCCACAGATCAATGATTTCAATTTTACAAATGATTCAAATAAGAAAGACTTCCAGACTACGATAGTTTTGGTCACATGACGTGTCATAAAAAGGGCAACATTTAATGTATTCAATGGGCCCTCTATGGAAATGTCAATCTCCAATTAACAAATTGTTTCTTAAAGATCTTTTAAAAAATAACTGGTTCTGTAATACACAAAATTAAATGTGAAAACATTGTTAAAGTTATAGGACTTAAACCAATCTGACACGCGATAAAGAAAAAAAAAAGGCGAAAAAAACTGACATGAGTACTTACCTATCTTTAGCACAAATGTTATACAACCTCGAATTATATGTCGTAATCTTTAATTAATTATATCTGCGGATAATTTTGATCGTATGAAATATGTTATCATCAAAAATTTCCTAATTTAAAAGCTATGATTTGTTTTGACATTGAACAAGACTCCTAAACCGTACAGTTATATTGTTACCACGATAACCTCTTTCAGTGCCATTAATCTAAGAAATTGCTTTCAATAAATAGACCAATATGCAAATCAAAACATTTTCTTTGTATAAAATGGCTAAAACGAAAAACTAATGTAGAACATAAATTGCAACGTGAAGGATTTCAGAAGAGTGTAATTGCAACAATACCGTTCTTGAACACATGTAGTTTGCTGTTTTAGAGATTTATTTACCATTAAAATAATGTATTGTGTATTCATAAAAGAAAATATCAACTGTGCATGTGTTAAATTAAATATCAATCATTAGCACTTTTTAATATATAAGCTAAACAAGAAAGATCAATCATGAACAATGCGTTGATTATGAAACACTTTCCAACTCAAATGCAATTTTATGTAAACATCTCTAAAATGTGATATATTCAGCGGTGATGAGTTTTTAATTTCCACAATACTGCAATAGTTTATTTTATTTGGGAACTTAAAACTCCATCTAAAAAAATTAACGTTATTCAAATGACGTCATCGAAATGTAAATCGTCTGGCTCTCTATGTAAAAGCAGTGAATATGTCATTCATACTCTTTTATTTCAGACTCCACAGTTAAATCATTCTGCGTGAAAAAACATCTTCTTTATATTCTGCATCCATTAAAAGTAGTCTTCTTTGTAGAAATAATCAAAGTTTGGTGATCATTAAAACTCAAAAATATCTTTATTGCGTTGGCGCAGAATATAGAAGGACAAAAAATGCGCAAAAATAAAGCTGTTTTAGGACGAATACAACACTAAATATAAATTTAAAACAATAAAAATAACAATTTTTATCCTGGGGAAAAAAGATGGATGCCCTATTTTATTTTGAAGAGAGTCACGTGATCTCTTCATATGATATGGATGTCATTATTATTTTAAATTTTATTTAAGCAACTACCGAAATTATTTTGCTGATTAATTTTTTAATGAATTTTATTGGCTACTTTAAGTATTCTCTGAAATTTTCGGAGCAATTCGTGAATTTTTTCCTCTCAAAAAACGTCTGGAAAATTTGGTTTCATGGGGTTCAATGTATTTCATTTATTCAACCCGGGTTCAATCCAAAACTAATTTGGTGATATTATTCATTTACATTCCTATATGTCCCACAGACCGTCTCAGCAACATACTACAATTTAATTTTGATAAAGTCATTTTTACGGCAGTAATCATGCGAACGTACAGACAGACAGACAGAGTGAACAAAGTCATAAATACGTTTTAACTATGTTGTAAAGTATTAAAAAGGGATCTTGGATTTTCTGACTCATCATTTTAAGGATTAACTTCTCCATAGAAAATAGGTAACTTTAAAATGTGCATATAGAACAGTTGCGGATTTGCGAATAGTGTTTTATTGAATTTAGAAGCAACATCTGGGAACACTTAGTTTTTCTCTCGTGTGTCGAACTCTTCAAGACTTGGTGCGCCAAATGTATAGTTGGCACCAGTTAGTATAATTTCTATGGCGTTTATTACGTGGTCAAATAAGCTTGTTCGGAACCATTATCGAATGCATGTTTGCAATTAATTTTTTCATTGTTTAATAAACAATTTTTAAATTTTACAAAAGTGGAAACCCAGATTTTCAATTCTTCTGACGCATTTGCAACTTTTCTTAAACTTCGGATAATTTCCTGCCGATATCACATCTGACTTACTTCTTGTTTGCCCATAGAGATGGTTGGAGAATTGAAAATAACGTGAAAAGTTTTCTTGTGGCCTTTCAGTGGCCTTTCAATGATGATGCATTTTAAAATAAAAACCCGTTTACCGGTGTTGCTTGCTAAAACATGATTTCAAATTGTTCATTACAGTGGCGTAGGCAAAAGGTGCTAACAATTTCCAGTACAGGAATTTATTAGTTTTCTATAGGGTCCATATCACTACTAAAATCAAGCAGTGTAACAACCTGCTCCAATTTCAGTAGTAAACCCTCCCACCGTTACGAAATCTGGGTTATGCCTTTAATTGGAAATATTTTTATTTCCAATAGCTGGCGCACACGAACAAAATGCAAAAGTAACAAACAATAAGAAACAACGACAAGGGTTAAAAAGATTACAGAAGGTTATCGCTCCAATAGTCCTCTCGCCTTTCAATATCTGTAAGCCCCAGTAGTACCATGGAGTATTACTGAGGAACATGAAGTACCATAGCAGTGCAGGTGGTGTTTGCCCATAGATTCATTACCATCACATATCAGGCAGGCAGCCTCAGTAAAAATACCAATACCGTACAAATGTGCAGCAAAGCAATCATGCCTAGTTAGCAGACGAAAAACAGCCACTGCATCCCGTCTTGATAAATTGGTAATTATTTTGGCAATAAATTGTTAAAAATAAAACATCCACATGCATTAATTGTTCCATTCTTAATATTTTACGCTGCTCTGTAGAATACCTATAAATATAATTTGCTCCTTATTTTATTTAAACCTTAGACATTAAAAATATATGATAATAAAAATTACTGTATTTTCTATCGATATCAGGTGTGATTAAAATTACTTGCAGGTCTTCTTACATCCTTCCATTTAAATTTCAAAACTCGACTTTAAAACTTATCCCCTTACCGGATGAAATATAGTCTTGTCATTTCTCTCACAGAACTGTCAAAACATCGCAACTAAAACTCGTCCACCAGACGTGATTCCTGATGACAGTATCTCGTTTGGACATTTTAACAACACTGAAAACTTCCTAATGACGATACCTAGGTATAAAAGTGATGGTACCCAGTGAGTAAGTATATCGATTAACCTGACAAATTGAGCTACTTTGGAATTTTAAAGGACTTTTGATAAAGTTTGGAAATATGCTCTCATTTCACCAAAGGATTGACCTTATCGGCATCGAATAGCTGTCATCGTTGTGACATCCAGGAAACATTTTATATGTTGCATTTCAGCGAACTTTTGAAGGTGACACATTTAAAGTCAGTCATACTAATGCAGTCATACTGCTACTGTCAGTCAGCACAAACATACTACTTTAATATGTATATTCTTTTAGTTTGCTACTGGAAAAGTAGCTTGTCCAGCCTTGGGGAAATTACATAAATTTTACATCGACATTTCAGTAATTTAACATTTAACTGACAACAAGCCAGCTCGTTCATATGAAGTATGCAAACTGTGGAAGATTTCACACTGAAACTTATTTTTAACAAATAATTATGAAATTTGAAGGGTAAAAAATCAATTTCAATATTTAAGACCACTAATATAAAAGAGCCTATAAATTTTCAGAATTTGAATATTAAATTCAACAAATTAGAATACAAATACAAGAAAGATCAATCACGCATAAATCATTGATTATGAAACACTTTCCAACTTCAATGTAATTATATTTAAACATCTCTAAAATGCGATAGATTCCTCGGTAATATTTTAAAAATTATCACAATACTACAACAATTTATTATATTTGAAAACTTAAAACTTCATCGAAAAAAATGAACTACATTCAAATGGCGGCATTCAAATATAAATTGCATCGTTTAAACATCTCTAAAATGCGATACATTCCTCGGTAATATTTTTAAAATTATCACAATACTACAACAATTTATTATATTTGAAAACCTAATCGAAATCAAATGAAATTTATTCAAATGACGTCATCGAAATATAACACGCCTGGCTCTCTCTATAAAAACAGCATTTCATTCATAAACATTTTTCCATTGAATTCATTCATCACAATACTATAATAATTATTTTTTTAAAAACTTAAGACCATGGAGACACAAGTAATTAAACTCAATGATTAAAACTTCATAGAAAATATCGTCCTTCTCTGTGTAAAATGAATGAATATTTCATTCATATCAGCTATATTGCAGACTCTATAAGCTAAATAATTTTGCGTTAAAGAAATGCAGCAATTCTTATACAACTCATTCTACATATTTTGATGTTTACATTTTCCATAATTGAAAAGTAGGCACGTTGTAGAAATAATCAAAGCTGGATGATCATTTAAACTCAAATATATATTGTAATTGCGTTGTTTTAGTATGTAGATGCACAGAATTTAAGCAAAAATAAAGCGGTTTTAGGACGGATACAACACTAAACATGAATTAAAAAGATCTTTAAATATCACAATTTTGACACAAGATGATGCCATATTTTATTTTGAAGTGGGTCACGTGATCGTTTCATATAAAATGTGTAATTATTATTTTAATTTTTATTTTAAAAACTACTGAATATAGTTTGCTAAAATTTTTTGTTATATATTTTATGGGATAATTTGAATATTTCCTAAAACTTTCGAAGCAATTTGTGAATTTTAAATCAGCTTAAAAAATGTTTGAAAAATTAGGTCCCATAGGGTTCAATGTATTTCATTTTTTCAATCCGGGTTCAATCCAAAACTAATTGAGTGATATTATTAATTTATATTCCCATAGGTCCCACAGACCGTCTGAACAACATACTAAAATTTCATTTTGATAAAGTCATTTTTACGGCAGTTATCGTGCTAACGGACAGACAGACAGACAGAATGAACAAAGTCATAAACACTTTTCAAATTTGTTGCAAAGTGTTAAAAAACAATGATACCAAAGTAGCACATTTAAATCGCAAAACGTATGTAATACACAAAAGCGCGTATAAATCCCAGTGCATGCAATTGTGCACGATTTGATTACCTGTTTAAAAGTTATTAACTTGTTATTTGTAGGAAACATAGTGAGCATGCACAGTTTAAAAATAGAATTTTCGCCCTGTTGCAACAGTTCGTTTTAATAATTGAAGTTGTATTTCTGTAAATCTGCGTTCAATTTCATGCATGTATTTCGTGCATGTATTGATCTGCCTACACATTGTAGTTTTTGAGTAACAGGGATGAAAAAATTCAGACAAATGATGATTTTGATTCATTAGAAATGGAGAATGGATTTCGCTGCGCTCGTTCATTATAAATAATATTTAATAAACTAAATAAAACTATAACTCAAGCGAGAAATATCAACCATGCATAAAGCACTGACTACGAAACACTTTCTAACTGAAATGCAAAAATGCATACATTTTGGACATTGTGCGAAATTTTCTATAACACTGCTCACAATTGAAATCGCAACACCATGAAGAAATTGATGTATCCTTATGAAATTTACAGTATATTATTGTAACATGGAGATATGCAAATGATTAAAAAATAATACCTGGAACATGAAAGCATGGAACTTGATTGACATCAGATCAATATGGAATAGGCCCACCTCAAGCGGCTATTCAGGATTGAATATGACGAGACATTCCGTCAATGAGATGGTCAATGGTGAGCTGATGGATGGCATTCCACACAGCATACAACTGGGCTTGTAAATGAACATGGTTTGCTGGAATTGGGAGTTCTCTTAATCGGCGACCCATGATGTCCCAGATATGCTCAATTGGCGACAAATCCGGAGAATATGCAGGCCAAGGCAGTATATCAAAACCTTGTAAACTATTCATAGTTATCCGTGTAGTATGTGGCCTGGCATTATCCGGCTGAAAAAGCAGTCCAGGCCTGGTTAACAGATATGGCTGTTCCACAGCTGTCACAATGCCAGAGACTTATCGTTGTACCGTGATACTGCCAGAAACGTGGATCAAATGTGTTCGTCCACCAAATGTTATACCACCCCAAACCATGGTACCACTTAGGGAATCTGTGTGGCGACTGATAGAAAAATCTTCCTGGTGGCGTTGTTGAAAACGCCGCCATACGCGAGTACATCCATCTGACATGCCAAAACAGAATCGTGATTCATCCGTGAACACAATGTTGTGCCATTCTGTCAACCAATTGTGTCTCATTTGACATCACTGGAAGCGACGTAACCGGTGAAGGCGTTGAAACGGTAGATGTCGAAAAAGTCGTCTACCTCAGAGTCCTGCATCATGCAAACGGTTTCGAATTGTTTGCGTCGAAACTACTTTACGTGTATTGTGGGATAAATGTCGTTCTAATACGGTTAGAGGTAAACGGCTTCTCAGAAGCATGCCATCTTCACGTGATGTGGTACACCTGGAAGCTCCACTATCTTCGTGTGTCGTTTCTGTGTCTCTCACGAACCGTAACACACACCGTTGAACTGTGCTCACATCACGACCCAATAGTTCAGCGATCCTTCGATGGCACAATTCACCCTCACGTAAAACAATGATTTGTTGCCGTTCCGTTAACGATAACTGAATGTATGTGATACGTCGACATACTCTTGGCATACTGTGGTGATTTTTACAACCTGAAACCAATGACGCTATAATTTAGCTGTGATATCGCTCAACCTTGACCTGACGCTTTTATGATGCCCGGCAAGGTGTTACGTCACTATGCATAACGAAACTGTGATCATTTGCATATCTCGCCCTGCTGTTCCCATTGCCTGGTTTACATAAAGCTACACCTAAAACTTTATGGTGTTGCGATTTCAGTTTTGAGCAGTTTACAAAATCAGTTAAACCACCTGCAATACCCCTACTAACGAAATATGTCTTCAGTGAAAATTTTAAGAAATTTACACATGAAAACTATTCATAACCCCTCTTCCTTTTGTCACGGAATTTCTCAGTGCTCATAATTTTTATATATGTTTTTTTAATTTAATAATGAAAAATTGCAATAATTAGAATTAATAATGAAAAATAAATAACTTATTATTAAAGTAACTAGTTTCCAGGGGGTGCTCTGGACCCCTCTTACTCTTCCCCTCCCTAAATACGTCCATATGTGCAGAGTTTTGTAAGTTTAGGTTCGTTCGGCTAGTGCTTGCGTTCAATCCGTTTCTTTCAATGAATATTTCATTTTTGATGTAAATAATATGTATGTTTAGAGTATCCGTGGTTGAAATCGGGGCATAACAAACACTGTAAACACTTTGGCCACTTATATCTCCGAACCTAATATATAGAAATGCAAATACTTTTTTAGTTGTTCGCTGCAGATCGATCGCCCTTCTTGAAGCCGGAAAATTATATCATAAATTAATCTCCAGATGCAAATAATATATAATCAGCATATAATAACATAGATCAATCAAATATTTTTAAGTCATCGTCTGCCAGACCTGTTGTCAATTTGAAAACAATATTTCATAAAAAAATTTCTAATCAAATATTAAAATAATAAGACTAATTTAAAAAATTCAATCTGTTTTCAAAGCTCTCCAAAAGTCGCTATGTTGGCGAAACTTCGCTAAATTTAAAATTTATCACCAAGGTCAATCGACTTGGAACTTTAAGCAATAACAATGGTTACTGGTAAATATTATTTTTCTTCAAGGACAGGCAATGTGCTGTGAAGATAATTTATGTTTTCGTAAAAGAATTCTGAAGCTGATTATGATAGCAGTACTTTTAAACAATGTGAAATATGTATTAGAGAATGTATGAGAAAGTCGAGTGGTGACTCACACGTCATATATTTTAGGATAAAAATATTAAAAAACGTAATTAATTTTATTTAGAATATATCATGTTCACGTGTTAAAAGTGTTTGTTTTTTCTCGTGTTACAAGTTCGTGTTACAGCACTCTTCAATAGAAATCAATCGGCTGGAGGTCTACAACAGAACATTTTCACAAAGTTTGAGAATTTTTAACAACTTTTGAAAGTTCTGTTGAGGACGAATAACCTGAAATCGGAAACAAGTCACCGTGAAAAAAGTTCTCGTTCAAATACTTCTGTTAAAAATAAGATATAAAGATCCTAACTTCCTACCTAGAAGAATTTGTCGCCAACGGCAAACGAAACATTGGAAAATATCAAATCAATTGGAGAATGAGGAAGAAATGTGATTATACGAAGCAGTTCGTTTCAGAATAAAAATTTCAAGAAATTAAACAAATACTATTTTTCGAAAGTTGGTTCTAAAACTTAATATCACTCAGCAGTTTAGTTTGTCTGCTGTTATACAGTCCGCGAGAAAATATAATTTCGGACAGTCAATTATGGATTATTAAATTCTAAACCATTGTGTTTTATATCATTAATTATTTATTTAGAAGAATATATCACATAGATAAACTGTAAGAAAGCTTATTATTCACAATCAGTTACATGATACAATTGTGAGCTTAAAATGTACATTTAAAACTTTCCAAGATACTAACTGCATTCAATGACTTGTAAACTATGACTTGTAAACAATGACTTGTAAGCTGACTAGCTGCATTCAGTTCAATGTTATGTGACCATAACATTAAAGTATAGTTATACTGTGTTTTCGTGTTCTTTTCTTGACATTACGGTATAGTTCTTATGGTCACGAAAGAATTTCGCTTTATGCTTAGTGTTAATTATCCTGATTAGAAAACAACAACCTGCTACCTCTACTATATTTGCTTTAAAGTTAACACATTATGGACACTGTGGTCAGGACATTACTCACCTTTTTCTCATAACGCTTATTATCCATACCAGGGGCGAAGCGGGATAAAATAATTTGATGAGATGTAAAACCAGAAATATTTTTAAAATGTTAGAAATGAAATACAATATAATTGCTACGAAACCCAATTGTGACATTTTACAATTTTGTTATTACAGTGAAATTCCGGAACAGATTCAAAAATGCTATATGCGGTAAAACACAATAAATGGAATCCTTTATTTTATCCAGTATGTATATAACAATCACAGAAAAAAAATAATAAAATAAATATACCACTCACCAAGATTGTATTTTCCCCTTATTAAAAGTTCCATTTATGTTTCTCATAGAAACCTGCCGTATCAAAAATGTCAAATCCACTGCACTTTTGCGATTCTATAAATCAAATTCGCTATTAAATTTTAAAATTACTCTCCTGAGTCCTTTCTCAGATAAATAACACGTTGTTTGCAGAAATGAAACGATTTAGGGGAAAAAATTCTTTCCACTCACAAATCCCATCGTAAAGGGAGAAAGAGAATATTTTCTCCTCCAAAAATTACAGCAACTTAAACACGTCTATACGGGCCTATACGGCAGTTAAATGATAGAATTGCGCGCGCATTCTGTTTTAGTTCATTTCCCAAAGCATGACTTGGTAGACAAAACATGACTTGGTAGACATTTCGAGAGATGTCTCTCCTAAAAAATACGCCGGCACTTGGGGGGTTGGCGCCTGTCGGAGCAAATATATGTCGGCAACTTCCTTCATTTGCTCATAAAGAAAATATTTTATAAATTTATTTCGAATGATGAACAATTAAAATAAAAGTTACTAGGTGAGTAAATTTTTTGTGGATACACTGTTTATCTTGTGGCTCCTGATACGCACATCGACTAGATAGATTCGAAAGCAACTGAATTCATTCTAGATATTGGTTTAGAATAATACTTTATTTAAACAAAAAAGAATGGAAGTATATATATATATATATATATATATATATATGTGCGTGTGTGTATATATATATATGTGCGTGTGTGTATATATATACATGTGCGTGTGTATATATATATATATGTGTGTGTATATATATGTGTGTGTGTGTGTATGTATATATATGTGTGTATATATATGTGTGTGCGTATATATATATATATATATATATATACTAGCTAGTCTTTCGGTTTTAATTCGGATTGCATGGCTGTCTTGATGAGTGTGCAGTTCTGAATAAACCACAATTTTTGTTGTAAGTATGCTAATGGCATGGCCTAGTCACCATTTATTAGTTTTAACTTATTGTTCTCATTGTCTTAAACTTTAATCTTGAGCTACTTGTTATTGCTTTTTCTCTTTTTTGCCATGTTTTCTCTTTCATATATTTATATATATATATATATATATATATATATATATATATATTTAAATAATTATATTTGAATAATTATATATTTATTAATGATTTTTGTATACATCTATACTCATGCCCTGTTCGGTTGTATTTCATCATTACATTAATGAATCCCCTCATCCCCCTTTTATCATTATAGCCATAAGTTTTCCTACGATTTTTATCTTATGTTGTTGTTGTTGTTGTTGCTCATAACCTCCTGTTTCGGTCGAACCACAAACAGGACCAGTGATGCCAGAAGAAGGACAAAGAATGACACAAGACGAGATCACAAAGTTATTAACACAAACAAGCATCACTGACGAAGATCTGGGAGGGTGCAGCTTCACATTTGGCGAAGACCCTGAAGGCGGAAGACTTTTTATCTTATAGTTACTTAGGTTAACACTTATTTGTAATAGGTGTGCTAGAGATGGGTATTTTGTACTTACAGTAGTTTATGCAAAGTTTTTACTCACACATAAATTCCAATTTTTAAATATGAAATTTGTATATATATATATTTGTATATATATTTGTATATATATTTGTATATATATATATATATATATATATATATATATATATATATATATATATATATATATATATAAGTATATATATATATATATTTGTATATATATGTATATATATATATATTTGTATATATATATATATTTGTATATATATATATATAAGAAAATTTAATTTTTAATTATATAAGCATATTAATTGAGACATTTTTGCAGCGGTAATGCTGCAGGCGGACGGTATGGGAGAGAAGCTTTTACATAACTTCATGCATGCGAGAAGCTTAATGTTAATATATAGTTCGTGGGTATTGAATACAGAAATAACATCTCTCGCCGCAAACGAAAGCTTTTAAATGCAATAGTGCAAAATAAAACGCTTCAATGTATTATATTGAAACAAGGTTTTCGCATTTCTTATTTCAATTTAAATACTTCGTAATTCTACTTAAAAATATTTTATTATAGATTTAGCTTCATTAAGCACTGGATTGAAATTGGTATAAACAATTGAAAAGAAATCAAAGTTACTTCCTCGAGTTTGACATTTTCCCCGTTTCAAAATGAGCACCAAAGTAAAATTTGATTTTTATGGTCGATTTATCGATGTAAGTCCTAAGGGGTAGAAAACTTTAGAACTTCGTAGTTATAGTCCGATTTTCCACAATATGGCGGAGGACTTGAACACGCTGACCCCCCTGAGGAAAATTTCTGCCCAAATACTTTTAAAAGAGGCAAGATCGTGGATTTCAGAAAAGAATAGCTGGGCGTTCGTAAATAGCCGCTTGAGTTTTGAAAGTTTAGTTTTAAAGTGCACTTGCATCATTCTAGCTTGCAAGGAATAGATTTATAAATCAATTCATACATTTTAATAAATGGAATTGCGATTTGAATGTTAGATTTGTTTTTTTTATAGTATTTCCATACATTGTATGCTTTGAAGAGCATTTAAAATCATATAATATAGATTGTGTAGCATTTTCATAACTGAATTGCTTAATGTAGTAATTCGTGATATTAGAAAGTTGGGAGTTTGATAAGTTCATATAATGTGGTAATGGGATTATATTGTTACGAACATAAAAAATACTTTTACTGGAAAGAGAACCAGAAGGGAAAATCAACATACAAGCAGCCACTCCTACGACGTAAATCTAGGGTTGTCATATCAGGACTGTCGGTTCTGAGTTGCCAAATTTAGAAATTTATCTCCAATATTTCGAATGTTCGAGAACCTACTCAAAATGACCATATTCTACGAGATACGAGCCCCTTCTGGAAGTTTTTACTCAGAGTATATAAAAAGAGACGTCGCTCAGTTGAAGCAGTTGACGTGATACGAGCTACATTGAATTGTGAAATACGTCAATGTTTTGGGAATAGTTTCGTCTGTTTTGTGAAATTCGATTAACATGTAATTGCTGTTTTACTGTACATGGCAGTTGTTCAGCGACCCTGTGAGGTAGTTAACCAGCTATTTGTTGAATATTGTTTCTGTTTGCGCTGTACTTGTAAATAAATGTGTTAGTTATCCAGAAATTTGGACTCATTTTTGCAGCCAGACACTTCCAATATTTCAGAAGATATGCCGTAACAATAGTGTATTTATTCGATTAACACAACATTTTTAAGCCGGAAACACATAATGCATTTTAGAAGTAATTCAATAAGTTCTTGCATAGACTCTTTTTAAAAGTTTGCAATGCAAATAATAATAGTATTTCAAATACTCAATTACGCATAAAAATAGTTAGAATTTTAATAGATTTATAAGAAGCTATTGGCAGTCATAATAAAATTATTTAATTCCTTTCTTTATAATAAATACTTGAAACTAACTCTAAAACCTTTTATAAAGATGGTGTTATTAAATAAGCTTTCATGTGAAAAGGAACTTTGATATCCATTTTCATAAAATTCTTTGCGATAAGTAAAGTAACTTTAATGTAATTTATTTATGAAATGTATTGAAGTCTTTATTGATTCTTTCGCGAGCTTCTAAATAATTTAAACTGACAAAATAGTACGTTTAAGCATGCATCGATGATATTCAACAATACTTTTCGAATAATTTTGTAACATTTATCTTATTTAAAACATCCAATTGAATTTTAAATAGGTTTTCTTTCTTGGAGCTATATAATAAACGACAAAGGGAGAAATATTATGGAATTTGTGTATGTAAAATATATATAACATAAATTAAAGAAAATAACATATTGACGCGTGAAACATTTGACTTTCTTTAAAAATTTAAATTACATTTGTCGTTTTCTTATATGTATGTTCGTTTGAATAAAATAGTTTTTACTTAGATATTGGAAAGTAATGTAAAATATCAAATTATAAATTTTTTGTGATATAAACATCGTTTAATTCAAAGACAATTAAAATTTTAACTTAATAAAACTTTCTTGTCGGTATAATTTACGCAAAATTTTACTACAAATAAAGGTTGAATCTTTCATGATTTATTGGACCAACTTAAATTCTATTATTCCGACTGAATTGGTCAATACAATGTTTATACTTTTGATATTAGAAAGAGTGCATTGTATTTACAGTAGGTGAAATTAATATTAATTACAATAGATTTTTTTTCACAATAGGTGAAATTAAACTTACAAACAATTGTCCTTCAGTTCTTTATTTATTATGGAATATCTTATAGCTGTAGCTATATTTAATTTAAATATATATTGTGATATCGAAATGTATTAGAAAGGATGTTAAAGAAAATATTTGTAAAAATATCAAATTTTAATTTTTTTGTGTGTGATATAAACATTGCTTAATGCAAAGAAAATAAAATTCTTACTTTAATAAAACATCCATATTATGCAAAATTTTGTTACAAATAATAAATTTGGAATAATGGTTATGATATGCGGGATATACAGAATGCATTACAATGTACTATGTACAACGGAAGAGGTTATAAAACGGCCAGGATAGCGCCAAATCTGACATTTTTAAATAAACAATGTACAATGGGGCATATATGTGCTCAGAACTTTTACAATCCTGATATTCTCATGTACCACATACCTAAGTTTAAGAACTAGACACCAGACCAATCAGCAATAGGACATTTCTCGCGCGCAGTACGAATTGGCAGAGCAAAATGGCCCACAATATTGCACGAAATCAATCGATCAATCAAATAGAATTCAACCGTTAGTTATAGTACGATAAGCAGTTCTGGATGGTTTAAATTGCAAGAGAAACACTCTCAAAAAGCAAAGACTGCTAGGTTCATAGATGACTGCCTAAAATGGCCCAATGTAGGCTCAACTACACACACCAGCCAGTGAATTAGAAACCTGGGGAAATGTATGCAAATGTAGGTTATAGGCGGATATATGCATATTCCGATGGTCATAGAAGGTGCACTTAATCGCAACACTGCTATAAGAATGCTGTCAGTGTCTGTTCCGAGAGAAGAGGAGCAAAATGGGGAAAAGACAGATTTGTCACCGTTTGAAAAAAGTCTTATTGTGGAGGCCTGTTGGTCAGGAGCCACAATTACCAGAACACAACAACTCACTGGCTTTTAGAAATGTAAGATATCCGAAGTGTATAAGAGTTGGAACAGAACCCCCAGGTCTGGAAGTCAGAACCGTGGATCGAAAGCCATCAGTCAAATCCGTGATCGGCCGTATCAGACGGCTTGTACGGCAGAAAACGGGATCTACTATGCAGAAACTGAAGAAAGTCTTTAATGAACGTTCGTCTCAATCGATCTCGTCTCGAACAAAGCACAAGAAATTATAGCGAATAGGTGTAGTATGCATGTGCAGACACCTCATTTTAGCGAAGAACCTGAAAATGCGTTTATAGTGGTACCGGGAACGGCGTCACTGGACATCTGACGATTGGAGAAATGTTATGTGGTCAGACAAATCAAGTAAACCTTGTTTTGCACCGACGGCAAGTGTGGTGAGAGCACAATGAAGCTATGAACCCATCTTGTCTTGTTCGCACAATTCAAGGTTTTGGTGTGGGATATGTTTTGCTAGCTTGGTTCAGGTCCCTTGATGTTTTTGGATGATTTGGTGTCACACATGGAGTGCCTGAACATTATTGCCGATCACACCCACTCTGAAATGTTGTATTTTCCCCCCAACAAGCGACTAATCTTTTATGGACGATAATCCAGCCATTTGCCTTACAGGAACCATGTAATAGTGACTCACAGAGCGTGGCACTGACTTCCAGCATATACATTGGCTACCGTAAAGTCCAGATTTAAACCTATCTAGAACGTTTTGGATATGTTGGACAACAATCCGACAACAATCTCCTCTGCCATCAACTGTACAGGAGTTTACGATCTGGTTATCCAACGCCCGACATTCTCTTGACTTCACTGCACTCCCGTACCTTGTAGAATCCATGTCTAACTGCATATATACTGTTATTTGGGCTGAAGACGGTCCAATAAAGTATTAGACCAAGTATTTCTAATTCCTGAGTGTGTGTATAATAATTGGGATGATACTAAATAAAAATTAATGCAATGACGGAAGTACTTTAAGTATTTAATTATATATGTTGAGATCCACGATATATGAAATAACTGATGTCTTAGTGTTTAAAAATTCTGAAAGTTAGCTAAGCAATGATCATCACAATTTCCGTTCAATAATAGGATTCAGTAAAAATAATGAGTTTACGAGTAATGGTATAATATTTGTTTGGAGGAATGGCGGACAACAATGCAAATTAAAATTGTGTAGTTATTGAAGTACCATTAATTATTAAAACCCGTCAGTTTATCTCATTGCGAAGGAATTTGGGGTGTGCTTTCTCATACTTAAGGAGAAAATGTAAATTTTATTTTGTATTAAAGTACCGAAATTTAATAAATTGTTAAACTATTCCATGTATTTCAGATAAGATCAAAATTACATTTTGAAGAAAATAAATTTAAATGAACTAATACAAACGTTTAAACATGTATTTTCAATATTTAAATGCACCTGTAAGCACTCCTAATCTTAATGGATGTATCGAAAGTAAAAAAAAATATAATCATATTAAATATATCTTGCCATTAACTCTATATAAGGCTGCATTTCTATTAGATGATGTAAAAAATGAAAAATAAACTTTATAAATTTTCTCTTTGCTAATGCGTCCTTTTTAAAATGTAGTTTAGTTCAAATTAGAACAGACAAAATAATTTCAAACTGGTGTCATTAAAAGGCAGCACATTTGAAAGTGTCTTGGCATATATCTTTCGAAAAATTATTTTCGCAAAGTGAAATAAATTTATTGCAGTTTATTACTTGTTAAAAGCAATGTGGTGCTCATTAATTTCCTTTCCGATTTTCAAAATATTCTAAACTGACGAAACAGAGCATTTAAATACGCATAAGCGGTATTCAAGATCATTTTCCGAAAAATCGAAAGTAATTTATTTCGTTAAATATTGTCAGTTGAATTTTACACCCAGGTTTTTAATACAAAAATTAAAATATATGTTGAACTGAATGTGATTATATGATTTTCTAATAACACACACATATATATATATTTCATGATTATGTGTTATTTTATGGTATTTGAGTTGAATATTACCCTATTGTATCGTTTCTCTGTGGATCTCGTTTATTTCGTTGTTAGGCACAGATTTCATATAATTTTAACCACGTGTTTTTATGCATTCATAGAAACAATGAATTTTAGTATATCTGTCTAGAATGTGCCCCCGAAGACGTTACTGGCAGATATACTGTTCATTGAATTATTTCATTTTTCCTGGTCATTCAATGGTCTACTTTTCCAAAACTTTCTCGTTACTTTTTGCTTTTAATGTAAATTAAATACGCGTTACTTTACGTCCCGCGGTTTGAAGCTGTGTTTATAGATCTGCACTCCTGCACATTTTGATTTTATCATTTTAATATATATATATATATATATATATATTCTTATATTTTTAATATTCAGATGGAGATTTCAGAATCCATGAAAACCCACTCTAAAAGATAACCTTATAGTAGGATATGGGCAAACACGGCAATTATAGTATCATCAATTGACATAAAAATAGTTACAGATAAAACAATTGCAATAAATCGTTGCATCATAACTAAAAAGATAAAGAAAGACAATGAAAAATATAAAGATGACAATGAAAGCAGGTAAAAAAATTAGCTGCCAATAGGGGAAAAATTCTCACTTTCAACTGAATTATATATATATATATATATATATATATATATATATGTGTGTGTGTGTGTGTGTGTTGCAAAAAATATATGCACCCGTAAGAATTAAGCAACTCTGCATGCAAATGTCATTTTAAGAGCTATGCAAATGATCAAACTGGCAGCGCTAATGATATTACAGGGCTCACGCAACGGGCATGAGAACGACTCATCGTGCATCATTTAAACTGTGGTATCAATGTATATTGGAATAAACCAATTTTCAAAACAGTTATACCATTCAGAAGTTGGTATAACAGAAACATGGATATAAGCTTCGGATATAAGCTTCTTTATAAGCTTCGGATGCTCTTTCTGTGCTCTTAAATCGTTGACCACGCATTTTATTTTTGATTGTTGGGAACAAAAAAAATCATTAGGTGCTGAACTAGACGAATAAAGACAGTGACTCACCAAATCAATTTTTCATGTGTCAAATAATTGATAATTTAAAATGAAGTGTGTGAGCTTGTATTTTCACGAACATTTGTTGCACAGCATCGATGTCTTCTGGCGTCACAGCATTTTTTGGTCAACTTCCAGAAAATTCATCACTGAAACTCTCACGTCCATGATGGAATTCTTTGAACCAGCTGTAAATTGTTGCTTTGGATAGTGCTTCGTTACCAAAAGCCAAATTCATTCGATCGACACACAGTTGCTGTGTCAGCCCTTTTTTCTTCTTCGACCCAGACTGTCCGACCTACCCGAAAATATGAGGTTTCTTTGTGAACCTTTTTTCTTCTTTGACCCAGACCGTCTGACCTACCCGAAAGTGTAAGGTATTTGTTTGGACGCCGGGAAATGCAACCCGATTTAGACCGGAACCCAGTTTGGACGGTATCCATCCTCCTTCCCTACCACCAACCTCTCGGGAAGGACTTACGAACCCACATGCTATTTAACGTGCTCGTATTCCGAGTGAACACTGGGACAGTTTCAGTAGAGGCGGGAATCGAACTCTGGTCGTGTGAGTGCTAACCACTGCTGTTTAGTGATGTCCAAAACTGCATTAAAAAACCTTTCCAAACCCGAAAAATGTTTCTAAAACGATCAATTTCATTGCTAATGTAATCCTTTTAATAAATAATCATAAGATTTGATATTGTTAAATGCTTTTAATAAAACGAGCAATGAACGTGCAATGTTTTCGCTAACAGTAATGCATTTTAAATGTTAAATTTTGAACAAGGGGATTTCTTTTCATACTTTTTACCTTTGAATTCAATAAATTTTCAAGTCTTACTTATAATATTAAAATACTTTTAAAAGTTTATTTTAATAAAAAATTGGAACTTAAAATAATTTATTAAAATTTATTCATCAATAAATAATCTGTTGTACGAAGTCGTTATGACATCCATTTTAGAGCAATCGTTAAAGAATCGTTATATTTTTTAAATAACATCGAACGATCTATTTCTCATATCTTCCGAGCTTCGACATAATTGATACTAACAAAACTATTCGGCTAAGCATACATTGATGATATTTACGATTATTTTACTTTATTACCTATTATTTATTACTTTATTAAAAAATTGGAACTTAAAATACTTTATTAAAGGTGATATTAATAAATAATCTTAGTTGTACGAAGCCGTTATGACATCTATTTCTCATATCCTCTGAGTTTCGACGTAATTGACACTAACGAAGCTATTTGGCTAAGCATGAATTGATGATATTTAAGATTATTTTTCTACATTATTTATTATTTATTACTCTAATAAAAAACTGGTACTTAAAATAATTTGTTAAAGATGTTATTAATAAAATATCTGTGTTGTACGAATACGTTATGACATCCATTTCATCCATTTTCAAGCAATCGTTACAGGAATCGTTATATTTATTAAATAATCTAACGATCTATTTCTCATATCCTCCGAGCTTCGACATAATTGATACTAACAAAACTATACGGCTAAGCATGCATTGGTGATATTTACGATTATTTTTCAATTAATTTGGAGCATTTATCTCGTTTACCATTGAATTCCAATTTGGTTTTTCTCTTTAAACTTAAAATGGAAGTTAAACCGAATGGGATTATGTAATTTACTTCTGGGAAGTACATGTTAATATATAAATGAATGAAAGATAATATGCAGCTTAAATACTCTTTGTGAAATGAATGACACATTTTAGATTGATCGTGTACCAATTCATTTACGCTTTTTAAAAATGAACTAAATTCTAGCCGATGAGATAACGGGACTGAAATACGCTGAATATACGGATAGATCAGTATTGATGGACAGTATTAAAATCAGGAGAAAAATTTTCTTTGACTTGTGCAGGCGGGCCTTTGGTGGGATCACCCAAATTTCAAAATTAATGTATACCGCCACCAAACTTGTGCTTACTTTACGCCATCAGTTCTAAATATTTTACAATCCACGACCACTCACAGACATCAAAATTATCTGGCAAACACTAATGAATATATTATACATTAAATGCAAGTATGTATGCATACAATGAATACAAGCTTGTATATATACAATTGCTACAAGTAGGTATGCATGCATATTATCTATTCATACTTGCATATGCATAAAATTCATAATGCATAACATTTTAATATGCATAATGCATAAAATTTTTAAATGTTTCTATATTACAAATATGTTGGAATTTAAAATAAATTTTTGAAGGTGATAGAAAAAAATATATAATATATAGAATATATAATAGAATATATAACAGATAGATAAAGAATATATTATATATATTCAATGCAAGCATGTATGTATGCATATCATCTATTCATACTTGCATAAGAATACATAATATGCATATATACGATTGTATTCATCTTACATAATAAAGGGAGAATACTGCATGTTTTTTTTAATTCTTTCTTTTTTTGCAATCTGTTCCTTTATTCAGTTAACTTTATAGAACTTTTTTTACTGTATCTTGTGAACTTTAAATATAAGAACGATAAACGTTTCTGTAGTTCAACGAAAAAATCATACTCAGCCCAGTAGAGATGAAAAAATCATAAAAGATGTTACCAGCATTTCTGTTACACAGGGTTCTTATAAAATTAATTAAGCACCCCAATAACATTGTAAACAAAGGTCCATGGATGCTCATGATAGGTCTGCCTGTAGTAAAGTGACATTGACCGATCGCTTAAAGTGGATTACAGCGCTCCAAGTGGAGAATTAAAAAAGCTGCGATATCGAACTCTACATCAAATTGAGAAAAACGAAAAAAACAATACAATTGGAACGTTATAGGGCATTACCAAATGAGTAGCAATCTTGCATAATAAAGGAAGGTGTAATAATGTTACATAATAATGGTGTGTCTTTCATTCATTCATTCTGTCTGTCTGTCTGTCTATGTAGTTTATAGCGGGAAATTTAAGCGTCGTACAGCCATAAAATTTGGTACACATGTATTTCAGGAACCGAATATTTGTAATTTCGAATTCGTTTTTTAGTTATTTTATTTTTTACCCCAATTTAGGCATATATTCACACAAATCGATTCCTTAGTGACTTAAAATATTATCACAGAGATCCATCTTGATACCAGTGGAAATATTAACCTCTGAATGCGTGATGTTCGATGATGTTCCTGCGTGATTGAGTGTGCTTCGTTCTTTCCAGACATTTACACGCTTATCATCTGATTCCAGGGCAAATCTTGACTCTTCCGTGAACAGGACTTTGCACCAATCTGAGACAGTCCAATTGACATGTTGACGACACCACTTTAATATTTCCCCTCTGACTTGGACGGTTAGTAGAATATAAAAACGTGGTACTCGGGCGTACAGTCCCTTCACGTGGAGCCGTCGGCGCTCAGTACTGGCAGATATTGTCTTACCAAGTGCCGCTAAAACCATGGATGTAACAGTTGTGGAGGTCGCTCGTCGATTTCGCTTAGCTACTATAGCAATATACCGATCATCGGGGGGGGGGGGGGGGGTAACCCTTGGACGACCGGGCACAGCTTTCCGGACAAATGTTTGACTTGTTTGGAATTGTTTCCATAACTGAGAAATTACCGAATGATCAACGCCAAAGAAGATAGCAACATCTTTGATTGACTGTCCTGCTTCAATGCGTCCGACAACACGACAGCTCTCACTATCTGTCATTCGTCTTCTTTCAGCCATAGAAACACGAATATCATCAAAAATAATCCTATAAAAGCTTTAAACACTTCGTATTAGCATTTAACTGCACCCCTTAACTTAAACCCTTCAGAATGCAGGCGTCTTCAACGATTGCCTAATTACTATATATCCGAACAGTCAATCGTGATTGGCTGTAACATACGATATTTGCATACTGCCATCTACATCCGCAGCAATTTTTAGCCACTCAAATTCAAATACACTTTCGCGAAAATGAAAATTTGCATTGCGTGCTTAATTTTTGGAAGTCACTGTATATAAGGAAAGTAATAGAAGTGGAATATAAAAAAATATTTTTTTTTAATATTATATGCATCGATAATATTTTTAAAATATATTTTTTATAAAAAATAATTTCGCTTTGTCATTATATTGTGGTTAGAAGAAAATTACATCTAGATAGTTGGACAGCAATAGAGCCTAAGCGCATTCGAATAAGTAGAACAAAAAATGATCGTGGATTATCTATTCTTTATTGCCAGACAACATTGGCTGACCATGAGGAAACGTGTCAAACACCATGAAAATTAACTGTGAAAGGCTGCTTCAAATTCTATTAAATTTAGAGCAATTGCGATTTAGAACAATGCTAATTTAGAGTAACTGCGATTTAGAGCAATGTTAATTTAGAGTAATTGAGCGATACTTCGCCATTTGGTAATATGTGTAAAATGCTCAAGTTTAGCAATCTGCTGATAACTTCAATGCTTTTTTTTTGCATGTGTGTGTTCATTCAAAATTTATTATATAAAATAATATTTATGTGTATATAATTTATGTTTACACGTTATTCCACAAATCTAAAACTATATTATTTTTTAGGTAAGAGTTGATGATTCAACATTTGCTATCCAAGTAAGGATATTCCGAATATACTTATAGTTTTATTTAACATATTATTCTACGTTTTATTTTAAGTACTTTGTATATACTTTAAGATTTCATAACTAGCCTTTCAAGCGAGCAATAAACTACAGCTCTACAATCTTGGCTTAATTAGTAACTTCTCATGACACCCATCTGGGGGAGTGGCAAGTCTATTCCCATTTAAGACTATTTAGTTGAACTTGCAGCTCTTTATCTTACAGCATCTTAACTATCGGAAATAAAATTTAATCAACCTCTTTATTATTTTTACTAGCTGCTTTTAGAGGTTTCATAGATAACTGCTTGGAAAGCCGTATTTAGAATTTGATTTCAAACTGCTGCAAATAGAATGTCCTGTATACAAGTATTCGGTTTACTAAATAATAAATTAAGAGTTTCATAGAGAAGAAAACACCCACCAGTAAGTAATCAGTAGATGTCCAGTAAATCGCCTTTAAAACTATCAGTGGAAACACACACAGCCTTCAATGAGACATATTCCGGGTGGTTAGAATTAAGGTATCCCTGTTGAGATCAAGCACTCTAGAGAAAATACCAGGACTCATAAGAACGCCATATTTGCGTGGTATGCATTTCAGAAAATGGGGAAGCGAATAACGCAAAAGAAAAATTATTTCCAAAAATGATCGACAGTGGACGTAGAACATATGTTACATATGTAGCGCAGAAACCTGTAGAAAGACAAGTCATTGGCAGTGTTCAATGTGTCCACCATGTTGAAGTAACAACTGGTACTGTGTGACAGCGTGTTCGACAGCTCTGCAAATAACTGCTCTGTTGTGCTGTTGCTCGTGTACAAGATGACGATGTCCTTCAAATCTGCAAGGTTACGAATTCCGCTTCGATAAATCATGTTTTTTAGGTAACCCTATAGCCAAAAGTCACAACGGTTCAGATCTGGTCAACAGGGTAGCCGTAAAGATAGGAAATCACGACTGATTACTCGATTTTCTGTAAAATGCTGTCATAATAACTGTTGAACAAGACGGCCAATGTGGTGAGGTGCTCCATCTTGCTGAAATATGATAGAGCTGAGACATCCTTGTTGTTGGAGATGAGGAATAACAAAATTCTGCAATATGTCCCTATAATGCTGTGCAATAACTAAACAGGTCTTCGGTCCCCGTAGGTAGATTTCTTCAAAAATAGAGACCAATCTGAAATGTTGCTATAAACCCAATCCAAATGGTTAGTAGAGAATGTAAGGTGGAGGAATGTTAGTGGAGAATGTAAGGAGATCTGATGAAACTGTCGGGGATTTTCCATTGCCCAGATGCGGCTGCTTTGTGTGTTTACTGCTCCACACGGAGGAAAATGTACTTCATCACTCCACATGATGTTCCAGCGCCAGTTGCCGTCTACCTGTATGCGTGCTAAGAATGTCCAAGCAAATGTTTCACGGATATCTGTATCAGAATGTTGTAACGCTTGCTGACGCAGGATTTTATGCGGATAACTTTCTAAAGTTTTTAGCAAATACTTCTACTACTGTTGCGTAGGGCAAATCTAATTGTCTTGCTACAGCTCGAGCAGTACTGATTCCTGTCGGTGACTGGTCGGTGACTGTGACTGGTCTGCTGAACAACAGACGTTGCAACCTCTCCAGCCACTTGCGTTGTCATAGGCTTTCGGCCTCGACACCATGGTTGAACTGACAAGCTTCCAGTCTCCTCGAAACGTTGAATTATTTTCTGGACATCACATGCTGTCAGAGGACCTGTACTCAACGATTTTAAACGTCTGTACTTTCGGAGAGCCCCAGCAGCGTTTTCGTCAATCTTGTAAAATAACTTATTTTTATAGCAATTTGCATAAAGCGACATAGTCTTTTGTTGATGCCGTATGGATTATTTGCAAAATGCTTACTTAAATTTCATATTCAAGGTCTATGACAGTTGATGGTCGCTTATATCACTTACAATTCGTAATTAATATGCATTACGACTGCTAAGCCGCTTCATTGAATTGCGTTTTTACTAAGGGCTGTTCGCAGCGCCATCGCGTCCCCTATTGGTCATTTTTGGAACTAATATTTTTTGCGACATTCATTTCCCCATGCTCTGAAATGCACAGATTTGGCATTCTTGTGACCACTGTTTTTTTCTCTACAGTTTTCTGAACAGGGATGTTTTAATGCTAATCACTCTCTGTTTCGTTTAGCACAGTGAACCTGGGAACTACTTGCTATTCTTTGAATTCGGTTAATACAGCTGAAGAATAACTCAAAGTAAACATTTTTGTTAAAGCTCAACAAATTTTTTTAAACTCATAAAAACTTGTAGAACAAAACTTTAATCGTGCAGATTTCTTATATTCGAAAAGCCCATAACACTATCTACATACTTGCATTTATAGATAGATTCGCTAAAAGGTATTGATATAGTATATTGATGTGAAACATTTTAGGGCGAAGGGTATGAAATATATTATGAAGGAAATGTGACGGAGTGAAACGAAAGTATGTAACGAAAGTGATATCATATTGTTAAGAGCACCTAACGGGAAACCATGGATATAATTTGAAGTTCCAAGTCCTTTGACCTTGGCTACGAATATCGCCAGATTGGCGACCTTTAACGAGTTCTAGATACTTTTCGAATTTTGTAGAGTGGCCCAAAATTTCACGAACTACCTGCTTTCGAATTTCAGAATAAATACTAGGCGAAGTGTTCTGTAACTTTTCCGATGTGAAGAACATATTTGAAAGCACACTTTCCAGTAAAATTTCGGTGACTTGTGCATTTAGAGGACCACCAAGATATTGAAAAAAGGGGGAAAATATATTTGATGACCCTGTATCATAAAAAGCTGGAAATGATTTGTAACTTTCACAAAATTATTAAATAGCTTTGTTCAATGTGTATAAGCATTTTCGTAAAACAAAAACGTATATTCATGAAGATATAAACTTTTCTTTAAAAAAAAATTGTTAGACATATGTATATGAATACATATGCGGTGTATATGAATACATATTCGGTGTGTCCACAACAATAAAAATATGTATTTACATATGTATATGAATACATATTCGGTGTGTCCACAACAATAAAAATATGTATTTACATATGTATATGAATAGCTACCAACAGCTACCATTCAACTGATCTTCTTCCCGTACTCAGCGAAAATATCCTTTTAAATTCAAGAACTTTAAAAAACGCCCAAGAGATGGCGCCTTCCAAATATTCATTACTCCCTAATACTCCCTTACTAATTCCCTTTAAGTACGTCACGACTGATAAATATCGTCAGTCCGTCATAGACCGCCGGGGAAGATGTCGGACATCACAGTGCTCCTCTTACCAGCTCAAGGTTGCGTCATCGGACCAAAGTTCAAGGTAACTTCTTGACGTCATTAGTACAAAGTTCAAGTGTCCTCATTACGTTATCATTTCAAAGGTCCATCTCATCATGAGATTCCCGTCCAAAGTTCAAGTTATGTTATCAGTTCAAATATTCACTCATTCGGTCTAAAGTTCATCTCATTTCCCAAAACATCCTCCCAATGAGTCATTCTTCCTCCTCCTCCTCATGCGTCATCGGCTGCTGCTCTGCAGCTGTTTGCAAGTGAACCCGTTGTTCTTACCTACTTACACCCGCATACCCGTTTCCTTCCATTCTGATGTAGATTTCCTGAAATTTTCACATAAACAGCAACTATGCTTAACTTTTAGACATGAGTGTATATATATATATATATATATATATATATATATATATATATACACTATATGATCAAAAGTATCCGGACATTTCGGATGTTAGAATGTTTTTCGAATTTCTAAACAAATACTTGACGAAGTGTTCTGTAACTTTGGCGATGTAAAGAACATGCTTGAACGCACACTTTTCAGTCAAGTTTCGATGACGTGCATTTAGGGGACCATCAAGATATTGAAAAAGGGGAAACATATATTTGATCACCCTGTATCACAAAAAGCTAGAAATGATTTGTAACTTTCACAAAATAGTTAACTGGCTTTGTTCAATGAGTATAAGCATTTTCGTAAAACAAAAATGTATATTCATGAAGATATAAATTTTTCTTTAAAAAAAAATGTTACATGTATTTTGCTTACAATATCCACAGGTTCCAATCAAATTTCACGAAACTTACAGAACATTTGTCAACGTCTAAGAAAAACATTATACTTCAATTAAAAATTAAAGCCTAAGCTTTTGAAGAAACTAAGTTTTAATTAAACTGCTCCTGTTATTGAAACTGCTCCTCTATTTCTGTGCTGGCTTCTAGCAGAGATAAGTCTAATATAATTAAGACTATTAAGGAAGGAAAACATATTTAAGGGTATCAATTCATATTGTATGAAGTGGATGACATTGAGATTGTTTTAAATGAGTTGGCGGACGATTTTTCCAAACATGTTACCTTATCCAGGAAGACTGGATTTTCCGGCCACTTGCTCCAGGGGCCGACTTACTTTTGAGGGATTCCCATTGAAATATTGGCATTTATTCTGGGACTCCTCGGAGAAGAGTGTTAGGGCCAGGATGCTTCTACTGAAGGTTGGCTACACACTCCAACTTACTGATGAATTCTTAATGTATTTTATTAATGGGCATGGTTTCCTTAAGCTATTGCATAAGTTTCCGTTTCACATTTAAACCTCTCGTTATTGTTTATGCTTTCAGATTGGAGATGCCATTCATTTTAGTTTTGATTCTCTAATACTATTGAGTACCATTTGATTAACCTTTTGGACAACAACTTGGACCAATGTTTTCTTTGGTTTTGGCTTATCCCCCTCCATTTATGTGATTAAGAATTGTATTGTGATTGCAAGTCCAATCTCTGACTAATTTGAATTGTCTTACTTTTATGGCTCTCATTCTGTTTGATAATATGACCGATTGTTGTTATTTGTTTCATGGCTTGAGTTTCACTCGCATTATGTTGTTTGTATACGGTGAACTTCATGAAACTAGGTTTATGGTTTATATGCAGTTGCCGGGTTTATCTTTTATATTTGTTTATGATTTTGTGCGTCTAGTGTGTGGTAATCTTTGGGACACTATGCTGTTGATTTATATGTAATTGTCATTTTATTGGTTTTGTTGTATTTTAATGATTTTGTGCTCCTAGTGTACGATCTTCTACTGGACACTGTATGGTGTTATTGATTTATATGTAATTGTAATTTTATTTTTCTTGCATTTTAATGTTCTTGTGTTTCTAATGTAAGGTGTTCTTTTGGACACTAGACTGTTATTTATATGTCAGTTAATTCAGTTTTATAGATTTTGTTCCTTTCCTTTTTATAGATTTTGCTCCTCGTGCATTGCATTTTTGAAAACCTGGGCTATTGATAATTGATTTATACTGTTTGACTCGAGTTATATGATTAATATTGATATTTAATAATTTATCTTAAATGAGTCATGCTGAATTCCTATTTAAGTTAGTTGTAACTTTTTTACCTTCTGTTCTTCTTAATTTCTGGTTCACCTGCTTTTCTGTTCTTTGGTTTACTTTTGTATCAGTCATGCTGGAACATGCATCTTCGTTTTATCTCTGTGCCTGATAGTTTATACTGCATTTTAACACATTTCCGGTCTCGCATTAAGTTGCTCTAACGCAGTCATCGTCCAGGTGGATTATTGACGTGATACGAGTAAAAGCATCGGCCAACCTCAATGCAGAATCCAATATGTAAACTTTTTTGTAATTTAAAATATGTTACAAACATTTCCGATAGAAAAAGGGAAAAAATAAAATAAATATTAGATCTGCAAAATCTGTGCAGCGACATGTCCGATTCCGACGAAATAAACTTCATTCTATTAATTTATCGAAATTGTAAATTAAAAAAAAAATAAAATAAAAATAATAATACATAAATAAAGAAAAAAATCAGGAATTTGAGAAAAAACTTTCTTTAGTACCTAATACTATAATCACGCAAAACACTTATCCACATTTTCCAATTCGAAATATGCTAAAGAAAATATTTTTCGCATCAATATATAACGAGTAACAGAGTTACTCTCTGTTTTTTAAACAAATTAATTAATTCTGGCATAGAAATGCGGATTAACCTGTTGTTCACGATCCATATGTTCGTGGACAACAGGTTAATTTCTTAATTCTTTGTACCATAATAGCACACAACTCATAGCCACATTTTTCTATATGAAATATGCGTAAAGGGTGATTTTTCACATCAATCTATAACAAGTAACAGAGGTACTCCCTACCTTATTGAACAGGCTAATTTCATAATTCTGGTTTAGAATTACGAAATTAATCTGTTGTTCATGAACCATATAGTATTTGTAGACAACTGGTTAATTTCTTAATTCAACGCTAAAGAAAACTTTATATAGAATGAGATAAAAAAATTCATCATAAAGAGGCTAGAGGAACACATAAAATCCAGGTAACTCAAATCACAAATATAAATAAATAAAATCCCAAGTATCCCAGTAGCATGTTTTTCCTCCACTTACATTCTAAGGATAAACCTAACCAACTTTTACGGCACGTTTAAGCTCCTAAACACAGATTTCATCCTTTTTTAACGCTCAAGTTTGTCAAATAAAACAAATCTAGTTTCTGAAGGAGTGTATAAAAGCGTAAATTCATTTTCTATTCAACGTGAAAATGACATTTTTAGCTGGGTTAACTCACATTTTGAGACTTTAGACTGGATCGTCCTACGTCATCCTTTGTAAATATTTTTTACAACCTTTTATTTAACTTCAAACACAGTATATATATATATATATATATATATATATATATATATATATATATATATATATATATATATACATATATATACATATATATATAAATATATACATATATACATATATATATATATATATATATACATATATATATATATATATATATATATATATATATATATATATATATATATATAAATATATACATATATATATATATATATATATATATATATAAATATATACATATATATATATATATATATATACATATATATATAAATATATATATATATATATATATATATATATATATATATATATATATATATATATATAAATAAATAAATATATATAAATATATATATATATATATATATTCTCTTCTTTCTTCTTCAGTGGCCTGACAGCCCAGGATGGGCCCTTGCCTTCCGCAGTATAGAACTCCAGGCTCCCCTATCCCTGGCCAAAGACTTCCAGTTCAAAACTTTTAAAATTTTAAAATCCTTTTCCACACAGTCGAGCCATCTGAGTTTAGGTCTTCCTCTTTTACGGGTGCCGAATGGTCTGGCAGAGAAGATCTTTTTTGTTGTACGGCTTTCGGCCATCCTGCACAGGTGACCCACCCATTTAATTCTCTGAATCGTGATGTAATTGACTATATCTGGTTCTTTAAAAGACTTATAAAGTTCTGAGTTAGTTCTTCTTCTCCAGATGTTGTTACAATTTAAGCCACCAAAAATACCTCTCAAGATTTTTCTCTCAAAAACAGAAATGATGTCTTTAACTTTTTCTGTCATTGCCCAAGTCTCAGCAGAGTAGGTAAGAATGGGTCTGATTAAACTTTTGTAGATTATAATCTTCGTTTTTCTGCTGATGAAGTCAGACTTTAAGTACCTTTTAAGGCCGAAAAAACATCGGTTAGCAGCTGTAAATCTACCACGAATTTCGGGCATAATATCATTGAGAGTATTAACTTCAGATCCTAAATATCTGAAGTTGCTTACAGTTTCAAACTTGTAAACCCCAATTTCGAAATAAGGACAGTCATAATTACCACAGGGCATATACTTAGTTTTATTTTGATTAATAGTTAGATGCATTTTACTGGCTGCGGCCTCTAAGGATGTGAAGGCTTCCTTAAGTAACTCGGGAGTGCGTGCTACAATGTCAATGTCGTCAGCAAACGCAAAAATCTGGACAGACTTGTTAAAGATTGTTCCACGGGTATTGATGTTAGAGTCTTTCACAATTTTTTGGAGTGCAATATTGAAAAGCAAGCAGGCCAGTGCATCGCCTTGTCTGGGCCCATTTGAAACAGTAATAGGCTCGGAGAGATTATTCTGAATTCTTACCCTAAGCTTTGTTTCGGTAAGAGTAATATTAGCCAAATTTATAAGTTTATCGGGTATTAGAAATTCTCTCATAGCTTCAATTAATAGTTTTCTGTTTACTGAATAATAGGCAGTCTTGAAATCAACGAAGAGATGGTAAGTTGCTATGCCATATTCATTAGCTTTTTCCAACACTTGCCTAATGTTAAAAATCTGTTCAATGGTAGATCTATCTCTGCGGAAACCACATTGGTAGTCTCCCACAATGTCTTCTGCATAAGTTACTAGTCTACTAAAGAGTATATTAGAAAACAATTTATAAAAAACGCAAAGAAGACTGATTCCCCTGTAGTTGGCACATTCCAAAACGTCTCCCTTTTTGTGGATAGGACAAATGATACTCAATTTCCAATCTTCGGGCAAGACTTCTTGGTTCCAGACTGATTCAATGAGGTGATGGATTTCCTCAATGTTTTGGCTTGCTGCACTTTTAATAAGTTCAGAAGGAATCAAATCTGGGTCTGGAGCCTTGCAATTTTTGAGCCTCTTAATTCCTTCTCTGACTTCTGCTAAAGACGGCGGTGGAATATTGTCAGCGTCTGCAGAAGTATTCGGAATGGTGAAAACCTCATCCTGAGTATGGTCATTCAGTAAATCACTAAAATGCTCATTCCATCTATGAAGTACCTCTTTTCTATCATTCAAGATGATGTTGTTTTTGTCTCTACAAGCAGTAGTTCTGGGCTTAAAGTCTTTGCGGCCAAGATTAATTTCACGGTAGAAAGCACGGCTTTCATTGGATCCTCTGAGATGTTCAACTTCCCTAAACAGATCCTCGTGAAAGAGTCTTTTTTTTAGCCTATGGATCTTCTTCTCCTGTTTCCTAGATATCTTATATTCTTCAACGGAGCTTCTTGAATGTCGCCTCTGGATCATACTTTTATAGGCGGCCCTTTTTGCCTGTGTTACAAGAGCGCATTCCTTATCAAACCAATCCTTTGGTTTCAATTTTTCCAAATTTCCCAGTGAGCTGTCAGCTGAGTGGATAATCGAATTCTTGAGCAGGCCCCACTTAATTTCCACACTCTCCAAATCAGCAAAGTTTTTAGATCTTAGTTCTTCCCTAAGTGTGGACTGGAATTCTCGCCCACTTGTTTCGTTTTTCAGTTTTTCACAATCAAACCTTTTTTGCCTCTCTCCCTGTATCTTTCGGGCGTTTGAAATTTTGGCAATTAGTTTAACGATGACCAAGAAGTGGTCAGAATCACAAGTTGCGCCTCGGTAAGTTCTTACATCCTGGATATCCGAGGCATGCCTAGAATCAATGAGTACATGATCAATTTGATTAAAGGTCTCACTATCGGGTGAGCGCCAGGTCATCTTATGAATTCTCCTGTGTCCGAACACAGTGCTTGAAATAATCATGCTGTGCTCAGCAGCAAAAAACACCAGTCGCTGTCCATTGTCATTGGTGTTATGTAAGCTGTGCCTTCCGATAGTTGGTCTAAACTCAACCTCCTTACCTAATTTCGCATTCATATCCCCCAAAATGATTTTAATGTCATGCTTGGGACAAGATCTGTATAGCATAGAAAGATCTTCATAAAAAATTTCCTTCTCCTCCTCTTCCTTGTCCTCTGTAGGTGCATGACCGTTGATAATACTATAATTAAAAAACCTTCCCCTCAGACGAATTTTGCAAAGTCGGGGAGACTTAGGAATGAAATCAGTTACTAAGTGTTTTAAACCTTTGTTCAATAGGAATCCAGTTCCAAAAGCATGTTTTTTCGCATCACAGCTGTAGTAAATCGTGTGATTTCTTTTCTCAATGGTACCCTCACCAAGCCACCGCATTTCCTGAATGGCAAGTAGGTCCATATTATACCTGTCAAATTCTTCTATAAGAAACTGCAACCCTCTACTAAAATACAGAGTTCGTACATTCCATGTTCCAAAACGCATAGTCCCTAGGCCTTTTCCGGGTCGTTTTCCAGTAGAAGGAGTCCGGGTAATTCTTTCTTTGGATTTCTTAACGAGAAGTTTTTTTTACGGGGTGGGGTTGTTAGCCCCACGCCCAACCCCCAACCTGGAGGGCCAGTCCCCTGATATAATCCCCAGGGGCAGGGTATATATATATACATATATATATATATATATATATATGTATGTGTATGTGTATGTATATGGGTATATTATATATAATTATTTATTAATTATATAAATAAATAAAAATGAAAAATAATAAACTAATTCAAAAACATTAGAAAAATCAAAAAATCGGAAAATAAGATGCATTAACATTAATGTTTTGAATTTTATTTTCGCAAAAAAATGTAACTTTTGTCAGTATTGAAACTACGTTTTGAGCGCCCTTATAATGGTGTATAGTGGCATTCTCGATTATCCAGTTTTCCTATGAATTACTTGTTTAGTAGGAATTTTCATCTTTGATTCATGTTCATATTCAGTTCTGCATGTTTGGGAAGTTGTATTCTGAATTGCTTGTCCAGTCTCCAGCTTGGACTCACTGGACTGGTTTGGGAGTATTTCCGTGAACGTTTGTACTGCCTCCCTGGTGGAATTTCGACTTGTTCATTCCGGTGCTTCTAGATTGGGCTGCTGAGGTTGATCGTGTATACACGTGGTGAGGAAGAAGGATTCATGGCGCATGGTAATACAATTTACTTAATGTATTCTTTTTTCATTTTTTCATTTTTGATGTCTGTAGTCTGAGTTTAAGCATTTATAGTAATGTACAATTGCTTAATCTTAAACAGGCATATATTTGGGTTAATTAGAATTAAATACTCAGACCTGAAGAGGAATTTTATTCTGATTAATCATCGAATTTGGGAAGGTTCTGTTCTTTTCATTTATCGGCATTATGGCCGTGAATTTGCTTCTATGGTGATGTTAATATTACTTGAATTGTATTTTTATTTTTATTTTTTTATTTTTTTTATTTTTACATAATTCTTATTATTACATTTCAAATATATATATATATATATATATATATATATATATATATACATATATATATATATATATATATATATATATATATATATATATATATATATATATATATATATATACATTTTGCACACTTAAAATATCGACCACGAGTCAAAACCTGAGACGTATTTTTGATATCTTCCTTTAGGGGTAGACAGAAAGAGGGATAGAAAAGCCTATCCAGTCCCTTCAGAAACCTAACGGGTCTTAGAAGATTAAAGCTTTGCACATTTGCATTTTCAACCATGGGATAGAACTTAAATGAACCAATTTCGATTAAGACAACTATTTTCGCCGCTAAAAATCATACATTGCTAATCAAAATAAAACTTGTGTAATAAAAGTCGCAATTTAATTTTAATAGTGGTAGTTACCAAAATACTAGTAAAACTTACACTGGGTTAGTCCCTTGACTTTCCCAATGCACACATCTGCAGCGTCTACGTCGATAGTAAAAGATTGCTATTTCGTCCCAGTACCTTAATTCTGAAAGCTTCATCTGGTCAGTACGAAAATCCGTATTTTGAAATCCATCTGAGACAGTAAGATTCTTTACAATGGCGCCCGAACAAATAAGCCCTTCATGTTACCGGAATGATGTCGGAAAATCTGAGAGTGAACTCCGTGCGACTAGGATCAATTCAGAGGAATCTGGGACATGGAGCACCGATTACGATTTAGGAACTAACCCGAGTTAAAAATAGTATGACGTGCTCAGACAGATTGCCATGTTGCATGTCAATCTTTCTTTCTTTCGACACACACCGTCCGACCTACTCGAATGTGTAAGCTATCTATTTGGAAGTTCGGGCAGTGACATACAATTTAGACCGGGACAAAGTAGGGGCGACATCCACACCCTAACAGCATTTTTTTTTTCACAGCGACGTAAGATTTACATCACACTGTGACTTTGGGACGTCACAGAACGTCGCAGTACGTCTCGGCAATGTCATATTGAGGTCACAGCGAAGTCATTTTCATGGTCGTTTGTGACGTCGCATATTAACTTGTTTGTGACGTCACATTGTAATTGCCATTGTAATATCGTCACATTGCTACGTGTTAATTGAATTGTGGAAACGTCACAGAATATAGTCACAATGAAGTTACAGAGTTACTAATACGTAATGTCGCATAGAAGTCACAAATATGATGTCATATTGTGACCCATGTGTCACGTGACTACAACATCACTGTCACACCTGTGACGATCTTTGCTGTGAGGGCAGTGACCGTACCCTCCTTCCCCTACCATCATCCTCTCGGAAAGACTGTCAAACCTACATATTTAATGTGTCCGTACCCTTGTGAACACGGGGACAATTTATGCAGAGCCGGGAATAGAACTAAGATCGTCCGAGTTCAATTCCTGTGCCTAAACCACTTAGCTGCCCCACTTCATTCGAGTCCACTTGGTCGGAAAGAGCTTGTAATCCCGTTGTAGTAGTAATTGAGAGAGAGTCTGGATGGCCAGTACGAAGAATAGTGGTTGAAACCCCAGCTGGAATAGCAAGGTCCTCTACACATTTTTTGAAAAGTTTCATCGAAATCGGCTGATTATTTTAGAACGCTATTTCGTGTAGAAGCGATTTTAAGCTTTATTTTTATATAGTAAATTAATAAAAGTCAGAAGTGCACTGTATTGCTTTTACTTTCTTTTCACCCACAGACTTTCCTGATGAGTATTAATTATCCATTTCGTATTTGTATATTATTACAATATCTTTGACGAAAACATTTATGGCATGCTCATAAAGAAATTATGAAAGTGGATTTCCATTCCATTTGAATTGAAGTGGTATAGCATTAATACACTAATTAGATTTCAGAGCATAACCGTTTGAATTTAATTTTTCTCTTCAAGGAATAATTCTTTGAAATAGTAAAAATTCGTATAAAATAAAGAAATCGAAACAACACTTTTAATTTATATTTCAATTACATTAAAGGCACACGTGTGTAATTAATATTTTAACAAATTTTCAATTGCCGCTCATTAAATAGAATAATAAATATTTTAATTGTAATAATTCAATTATTATTTACAAATTAATTATAAAAGTAATATGTGCCGGCAAATGCAAACAATGACTGTGCTAATAACTATATTTTTGCTTTATTTTTACAAATTGTCATCATGGATATAGTAATTAAAGGCTAAACTGGTATTAGGATGCCTGTCAAAACGCCAAATCTTTGTTCGTCCTTTTTGGAGACATAGAAGTAAATATGGTTGTCGAATTTTTAATGCTTAAGTTAATATTTTCTGAAATTCTGGATTACAAAGACATAGTGGTCATAACATAGAAATTGATTACTGGCCAAGATTTTACTCAACTGATATCAGCGTTTTTGAGTCTTCATCCTCAGGTTAGGCGTGATGTAACTAGAAATAAATAAATATTTTATTATACAAATAAAAATAAATAACAACCATCGAGTCAACATTTCTAAATTTTAGTGTTATATTCGAAATATATTTATTTCCCTTTTATATTTTTCAGTGAGAACACTATACATGGTTCCCTCTTTAGTCTTTATCTGTCCCGTTAATAACTTTAGATTGGAGTGCTCTAGAACTGCACAAAGGTATACTACTTTATAAAGCGATTATGCCTATTTCTGAAACAAAGACGAAAATTTTCAATTACGAGGTTGAAGAGAATGAAAACTCTATTTAGAATGAAAACACGCGAGCTTAGCATGTACACACATGATAAAGAGAAATCAAATATGCAACAGATATATATAGACTTTTTGTATGTATATATGTTTATAAGCATGAATTGGTAAAAAATCGGTGACATGATATCATGTACAAGGCAATAATCCGGCTTATTGTTTTTGAATTCTCGCTGAACTCGGTTCTTCTGCTATCGCTCCGCCTTTATCTGCCCATTGGCTGCCGAGCTTGTGTGCGAGGCTTTCTCATTGGCTATGTTGCTTACAACCCACTGTCTAGGAATCTCTTCATTGGCCATTATACGCTACCGTCCGTAGTCCAAAACACCATGTGACCCCCTCTTCGGATGTGGGACTTTTCTGTTTCATCATAAATCACTGCAAGGCTTCTTTATGGCCTGATCATAAACGATATAGAATTTAATGTTAAGTTTTGGCGTAAGCAATTGTCAGAATGAACTAACCTTGTCTCAGATCTTGGCCTTACGTTTATCTCCTGGTGCCATGGTACCCTTTTAAAACATACAACCTGTCTCATTATCCGTAGATTCTGGTTCAAAACCTAATATGAGTTACAAAATTTTCATTTATGCCTTTTATAGGTGGATCTTGCTTTACAGCTGGTTTTGCGTTACAAAAAAATATTTTTTATACCTTTTATCTGTAGATGCTGATTCAAAGACTACTTTAAGTTACTATTTTTTATGCATTTTATAGATATATCCTATTTTAAAGCATATTTCAAGTTACAAAATATTATTTTTATGCTTTTCAAGGTAAAACCTGGTACAAAGCATATTTTGAGTTGTAAAAAATTATTTTTTATCCTATTTAAAAATAGATCCTGGTTTAAAACCTATAAATAGTTTCAAATTATATATATTTCTTTATGAATTTTTTATACTAGATTTTAAACCTAATTTGAGTTACGAAAATTTATCTAAAAGCACATTACTATATATATTGGTTTAATGTATATTGTAATTAAGTGTGTGCTTTCCATATCGCGAATGGAATTTTAAATTCTGCATTCGAATGTTGAAAACTCGTGGAAATTCACGTTTCCACAAGAAAACATTAAAGATGAATTAGGGATGAGGCTGAAACCCTCGAGCAAAATGTTAAAAAGGAAAGATTTGTCATTTTTGCGGAACGGAAATCTCTCGCAGTGTCAAAGGCAAAAGTTGCGTGGACTTTAATTATAAAGGGCACGAAGACAACATTTTTCTTTTCGCGTTAAAATTTAAATATCTGCGGATGAAACATAAATGTTGTTAAACGTTATTTTCTTCTGTAAACGCGGTCAGAATTAAAATATCATTATTTTTTGCTGCTACCTGTCTCCAAGTGCTTACATGCAATCGCAGAATCGCAGTTGGCTATTGGTTGCTAAACCACAAGAAACCGCCAGAAACGGGGCGTTCCCTAAATATGAATATATATATATATATTTGGGCTTCTGTTTCTTCCATACACATGGTTTTGGAACTGCTTCGTGCGATCACTGTTACTGGGAGTGTTTCCTAGGAATAAAAGCACGATTTAACCAGGAATAGGGGTCACAATTCCGCTAGACATTAATGATCCCTCGTTAGCACTCCCTTTGCTTTCTTTCATACTTAAATTGTAAAATATTTTAAGTGTTCCTTTTTGGTATATAAATATATAGTAATTAAGATAATATATTTTAGAATATTTGAAGATAAATAGTAATGCATACATTAAAAACAGTTGAATGTAAGTGCAAACCAGAAAAAACTCTAGAGAAAGCTGTATATATATATATATATATATATATATATATATATATATATATATATATATATATATATATATATATATATATATATAAATTTCTTTTTTTATTCTAAAAAGGGCATTGTTTCGTTTTCGAGAATTTAATGTATATTCCGGTGTAATTTTAGTCAGAGGTTTACATCTTAAATCTTGGTCAACGACGGGTATTTTTGTTAGTTACACAATAATCGTGTCCAACATAATCCTAAGTTTATTATGACATAGTACAGTGATCTTCAAATATTCTTAATTTGCTATTTATCCACTGAATTATAATAGTCTCATAATTATTATGCAGATAATATATCGCAGTTCGTGTTACTGACACGTGTATTCAAATAAAAGAAATTTAAAATTAAAAAAATCGTCACTTCCTTATCACTACAACGGTTATATTATTTTTAATATTAAGAAAAAAAAGTACGATTTCAAAACCTTATACCAGCATTATTTCATAACTTATAAAATAAAACTCGCAGAAATGCCAGGTATCACTGATAGAAACTATCTCGAGAAAGCAGAGAAGGTAAATTAACGTACAAAGATAATTCCATTCTCTTTAAAGATAATTAAGAAAAAGAATATAACTGAGTAGTGTTCATATTTTGGTCTGTAATTAGTTAAATTAATGATCCCCCATTTTTGCAGGTTGTTGAGAAAAATGTTCTCTGGAACGTTCTAATCTTCTCCTTCAAAAATAGAAAGCCGTATATGCAAATAAAGGGAGGATTAGGATATTTACAATATGCAATTCTACTTGCATTTATTTAAAACGGTACGAATTTGGGGAATTAGTTGAGAAGTTTGTGTTAAGCTTCGAGTTATAGGGTTCTGACTTTATCGGTTTTGTTGTTTAATCCCAAATTTTAAAGTGTCGTCTAAGAATAATGACGAAGTTCGGAGAAGTCACAGAATACTATTTAAGGGTTTTTAAAAGTTTGAAGGAAATAAATTGGAAAACGTTAGAAAAGGGGAGTTATAAAAATCGCAAATTTGAGAATGCAGTTTTCTGATAAATGAAAGAAATAAATTACATAGATGTGTAAGAGATAGAAAAAGTATGGAGTCTTCATGTTATTGCGAATGCGTAAAATGCTTTTGTTGCCTACTGTCTGTCTTTGAGGTAAAACAACCTGTACAAGCAACCCTATTTTGATGGGCAAGGGTATCAGATTTGCCGATTTATCGCCACCTTGACGACTTTTCGAATATACTAGAGCTATCTCGAAATATCGAATATTCTCGGAAATACGAATACTTATTAGTTTTTTTATGTAGAGTATATAAGGAAATTATCGTTTATTTATGTCATACGAGCTAAATTGAATTGTGAGATATATCAGTGTTTTAAGTTTAGTGTATGGTATGTTGTGAATTAGCTGAGCAGTTAATTGCTATTTTAATTTATATGACAGATGTAAAAGCGATCGTATAGTTATTATGGTTTTTGCTGTATATTGTTCCTGTTTACACTTATTAGTGTTTTTAAATAAAAGTTTTAGTTATCCAGCAATTTAGGCTAATATGTGTATCGTTTTCGAAAGAACTATTAACCATAACTCTTTTGCATACTCAACATGCACAGTCATACTAGTTTTTGGAGAAACACTAAGTGCCATTTCCGGAATTGGAAGTGAGTATCCTTAGTCACTTAACCCCTTCGAAATTCAATGTTGAATCCATACCGGTCATCATCTAAGCTCCATCTATAACCAATTTTAAAGAATAGATGTTGCAAGATGTATGTCTATTTTTAAACCGGAAGTGACCTTTCCTGCGTTGGAAGTGAAACTCATTAGTGATCCCCCCAACCCCTCTCTGAAATTTTATTCTAAATCCATACACAGGGTGTCCAAAAAACATTGATCTCGGCTTTTATTCCTTAAATATTAATCTTAGACATATATAATAAATTACAAAGTTGCGTAAAAAAAGTACAGAATTTTATGAAATTGATTAAAATTTTCAAGGCAATTAAATTTTAAGAAATGCAAAATTTAAATTTTTCTACGGCTCCCATACAAAAAGATTTCCAAAGAGTAAAATGTGCACCATACACTAATAAAGTGATGTACAAAATTTCAGCATTTTATCATAAAAAGTCCCAAAGGTATGAAAAGGCAAAAATGCTGACCTAAACCACTTTTCGATGCATCGACATGGGTTCTCAGAGGGGAAAAAACCATGTCGGCAAATCGAGTTTCAAGGGTCATACACAAATTACGAAAGAAAACAATGATTACATAAATAAGTAATAATTTTGCTATTTATTGGTACAAAAGTATCTACACTGTGTAAAAAAATAACTTTACACAAAGATTATTACTTGTTCAAACTGTTTTTCAAATATGCCAAAGATCCATTAAAGATAAGAGGCAGATATTATTTGCCTATGATGCATGCCATTTGCACTCTTGCTATACGGCGTCTGAGAAAAAGGTAAACATTTACATTTTAATTGGTGATTAATTCCCCATCAACTTTATTTAAACTACCTAACATACTTCTGGGACTTTTTATGATGAAATGCTGAAACTTTGTACATTACCTTACTAGTGTATGGGGCACATTATACTTATTAGAAATGTTTTTGTACGGGGCCGTATAAAAATTTAAATTCTGCATTTCTTCAAATTTTATCTCCTGAAAATTTTTATTGATTTCATAAAATTCTGTACCCTTTTTACGCAACTTTGTAATTTATTATATATATCTAAGATCAATATTTAAGGAATAAAAGCCGAGGTCAATGTTCTTGGGACACCCTGTTGTTGTTGTTGAGACCCAGACCGTCCGACCTACCAGAAAGGTGTAAGGTAACTGTATGGACGGCCGGGAAGTGCCACCCAATTTAGACCGGAACCCAGTGGGGGATGGGACACCCTGTATTAGCTTTATCTGTATCCAAATTTGAGATGTTTCAGTGAACTTTTTGAACAGGGGATAAATAGAAAATGAAGCATTGATTCTAAATTATTCTTCCTACTTCCTCCAACATTTGATGCTGAATGCACATTAGTCACCATCTAAAATCAATTTATTCCAAGATCCCGAGAAATAGTCGCTTCAAAAGCATTTTAATAATTCAATAGTATGTCAAAAATTTTACCCGCAATGATTAGAGATTGTCTAATGTTAATGCTATTCAATTAGCCTGATATGTGCAACGCATGATCCGCACTACAGAACAAAAAAAGTCCGTACTTGCAAAAACCAATAAATCAAATTTAAAAGACCTTATAATTCCATCTATTACCGTACTCGTTGTTGTAAGTAAAAATAACACGTTTCATGGATATTGATTTAGGCTTTGAGTGATATCACGACGTCTGTGAAAAAGGTAAATGTCAGATATCTCAACAACAGTTTGTGACGACTTCTAAACGTTAGTTGCTCTAATTTTTGTTGAAATTACTCATAAACAGCTGTAATGTATTAATCTATGTAAATAAAATTGAAAATCTATCTATGTGTGTGTTTATGTGCATGTCTCATCACGAGAGGAAGGCTGCATCGAATTTCATGAAATTTTGAGGACGACCACACTTAAAATTTAGTCCGGGTTTCGAGTTTCTAGGACTATGGGTTGTCGAGATATTAATAAAAAACTCACGATTAAAACTTCCATAGAGATAGCATGATGCAGACGATATTTTCTCCTCCAATTTATTTGAAGAAAATGTGACTTAGCAACGGATTTAAACCCAATGCTACTATGCGGCAGACGATTTTTATTAAATCTTTTCTTATTTAAGTAATGAAGAAATGTATATAAAATGTATATATTATATGGAAATTGTATTTCTGACTGGATTAAATCCAGTACGGCGGCCTGCAGGTATAAAGATTTCTGGGATTATTATATTTTCAATGTAATACGTCATTTGTTTTTATTTGGAAAAGGTTTTTGAAACTGATATATTGGAGAATGGGTAATCTTCAACTAATACATGGGTATATCTTCTAATCTACGAAAATATAAGTAGTATGTCATATCATGCAATTTTAGCGCTTTCATTTGATTCAATCTGATGTTTCTTGTAAATTTGCTTACAAACTGAACTAAGATGTTTTACTTTTCAGATCTGCCTTTGAAGATAATTTCATATAGTGAAAACATTTATTCCCAAACTTCTTTTTAGGAGCATTAATTTAAATATTTTAATAGAATAATATTAAAAACAATATTATTTATAATACTATAGGAATTTGCACATGGTTGTGAATTTTAGGTTTATTTGTAATGTATATTCCCTACGAAGAACGGGTATACTGCTAGTATATATAATAAGCTTTGAAGAAATTAAAAATGCAGCTTCAAAAATGACCCGCTTTTTAAACGTGAACATTAATGATGGTTAGTTTTGTACCGTTACGTTATACATGCTAAATTCATTACCAGTATTGAACTATTTGTGTTTATACACAATTTTTACACGTTCCAACTCGTTTTATTAACCTATAACAAATTTATCACAACAATGGAAGAAAAGTTATGTCGAAAGTTTTTCGTCTGAAGATAAGAAAACTTATTTTGTGCTGTCTCCTGCTATTTATCTTACGCTCAACGCTGTTTTGGAGTTAGGAAAAAGCCGAATAAAAAGAAAGCACTTAAAGCAGAGAAATGAAGTATTATGAAAGAAAGAAGAAAAAAAAGAGAGAAAAAGTACAGCATAAAAGAAAAAGAAAGCGCAAACACTTGGGGAAAACAATAAAATAAAATCCGGGATACTGCATTCTCTTATTTATGTCAAACTTGCCGAAAATGAAGTAAACCCTCTTTTACGGTGCTTTACGGTCCCGAAACAAATTTTCTTGGAGAGAGTTAAAATTTTTGTAAAATATAAAACAAACATTGTTTTACGAAAAGGACACGAAAAGAAAAAATAAATAAATTCGCACAAATTCTACTTCGCGTGAAAATGACATTTTTGGCTAACTTTATTTAGAGATTTAAAATTTTATTCGTCGTTGTCGGAGAATCAGGGATTTTGTTGTTTGTTTCTGTGCGGGAATTTTGTTGGTAAGAAGTTTACATTTTGAGTAGCTTCTTTTATGTTAGCTTTGGGTAAAGTAGATAATGTTGTTTTAGAGCTTTTCTTCCTGCTATCTGTCTCAAAATTATGGCTTGTCGCCAGTGTTTGCGTGTCTGGAGAATTTTAAAGATATATTTAAATGCTTGTCATTTACAGTCAAATTGCTATTGGTCACTAAATATGACACATGCACTCGATAAAAACTTCTTAATTTCAGAAACAGTTTTAAATTAATGTGTGATAAAAAAACATTTGAGCATAATTGGGAAATTGGAATAACCCAGGAATAAAGTGATAGTGAATCATAACATTGGTGCACTGCTATCGCGGCCGCAAAACCCACGTTTACCTCTTTCCACGAGTTCCATAACATAATCATTAAATCAAAACACTCCACATTAAAATCCACATTTTTAAATTTTAAAATGAATTATCTTTTATTCATTTCCCTATAGTATTATGATTAAAATTACATCAATTTTAATGAACACTTCAGGAGGGAAAATCACAGTGTGGGACCAGGTTTTTTGACTTTTATTCCAAAGATAAAAAATTGACCTAATATACATAAAGATTGGCATATGCCTCTGTATTTCGGGTCTGCAGCTCAGCATGACTGGAATCTTTTACCAATTCTTTTCCTGGCATTTTGAGTCAGACTTCGGCTTTTTCTATGCCGTCCTCACTTCTCTAAATGAATAACTATTACACTGCTTGAAACCGCCACTCTCTCTCTTAACAACACCACTTGAATCCTCACAACATTTATCGCTCGCTTTCTGAATTATTAATGAATTCTATATACGTTGACTTTTTTTCCCTTGTGGCCGCATAATTTGGCCCGGGGTTAAGATACGCCTTCTTTGCACTCATTGGATGCTCCTCGGTGCGTTGTCGCATCTTCGCATAATTGACTCTTTCAGTTTCCAATAAAGCTTGGTTTAAGTCTTGTCCCTAGGATATTCTGTTCCAACCACACCTGCAATTTGTGTGGCGTGTATTTATTGGGGTCATGACTTTAGGCCCAAGACTGTGATAAAACAGGTGCCTAAAAGACTGCGCTGTGTTTCTTCATAATATCAAACCTGTATAAGTGTCTTCTGCTCTCACATAATGCATAAAAATGTCGCATATATTATATTTATTTTAACATAGAAATTGCTGTGCATAAAACAGTATTCATATGCAATCACTGTGTTTCACTTCATTTTCATCACTTTCAGACATTTTAATCTAAAAATGAATCACTAAGAAAAGTATTTGTTTTGTTTGATTAGAAGATCAGCCAGCAGATGATTTCGTTAATTAAGACATACTATTACTATGGTTACTAAATCAATAACTGTTCAAATATTGATGTTTACAAAAATCGTCTGTAATAATTATAAATATGTTAAGTGCAATAGCTTAATTGTACACTGATAGATTTAATTAAGAAAATTTATGGTATCTGTTATTCTGCGGAGGACGCTATAAATACGAATTTTGTGCTTCTAGGTCGTTCTTAGTTTGTAGCTGGAAGATGTTGGAACAAATTATTCCGAAATTTATAAGCTTTTCAAACAAAATTCCAAAATATTTTTAAAAAATTTGATGTGCGCAGCACATGACTTTTCCTGCAGACTTAAATTCATATTTTCTTTATTTCTTTAATAATTCATTAGATTGAGTTTAATTGCACCAAATAACACTAAATTTGCATTTTTAATTCAATTTTTGTTTTTATTTGGTAATTGGATATTTTTCCGATAGCGGCGTAACAAAAATGCAAGAAATCTCAAATATCTTGAGAACGATTAGTCCTAAAGAATAATGGAGTGTGTTATATTTTTTTCCTCGCCAAAAATTGCGTAGAAAACAAGAATTTGATACATTTCAACATACGTAGTCTTTTTTTTTATTTAGATTTTGACGATTTCGGAGGGCCATTCTTAAAAAAAGGCAGGTTGTTCTTTTCCGAATCGTACCAAAATCTAATCAGCACCAGAGTGTCCCACAAGTAGCTTATCTACCAAATACTGTGAAATTTGGTCAATTAGTATTTTAGCTAGGGTGGATACATGACATTTTTGCGGGCCATTTCGTAAAAAAGGCGGGTTCTTCTTTTCCGAATCGTACTAAATTATAATCAGCACCAGAGTATCCAACAAGTAACTTATCTACCAAGTTTTGTAAAATTGTGCAATTGCAATGTGTGTCTGTCTGTCTGTTTGTGTGTCGGTCTGTGTGTCTGTGCAATGTATGTATCCACTCTAACTCAAAAACTAATGAACCGAATTTCATAAAATTTGGTGGGTAAGTCACTTGGATGTGACCCTGATGCTGATTAGTTTTGGGTACGATTCGTAAAAACACAACCCGCTTTTTTTTGCAAAATGGCCAGTAAAAATTTTATTTATCCGCTCTAGCTAAAACACTAATTGACCAAATTTCACAAAACTTTTACAAGACAGACAGACAGATACACGCACAGACATCACGCTAAAGGTAGTTTTACTTTCCCTGCAATACCTGGTAATGTACAGGTAAAGTATTGGAATCATGTCGAAAATCCTAACTCGAGTTTTCGACGGATCTACACGTTTCGAGACTTCTAGAATACGAAAAAACTATTTTTAGCGTGAATGTCTGTATGTGTGTCTGTCTGTCTGTGCAGATTTTGGATCCACTCTAACTAATTAACCGAATGTCATAAAATTTGGTAGGTAAGTCACTTGTGGGCGAATCTGGTGCTGATTAGTTTTGGGTATGATTCGGGATAAAAGAACCCGCTTGTATCCATTCTAGCTGAAAAACTAATGCACCGAATTTCACAAAATGTGGTAGATAAGTCACTTGTAGGTCAATCTGGTACTGATTACATTTTGGTACGATTCGGAAAAAACTTACCTGCCTTTTTTTGCAAAATGGCCTTCAAAAATCTCCAAAATCTTAAATAAAAAACTACGTATGCTCAAATATATCCATTAAATGCTTGTTTAATACGCAATTTTTAACGAAGAAAAGAATAAGACCAACCCCAGTACACTAGGACTAGTAGTTCTCAAGATATTTTAGATTTTCTTATTTTCTCTATGCCACCTTTGAAAAGAAGTCCAGTTATCAAATAAGAACGAAAATTGAATTAAAAGTGAATTAAATGTAATTAAAATAAAGAGAACGTGAATATAAGTCTGCAGGGAAAGTCATGTGCTGCCCACATCAGATTTTCCATATCAGAATTAATTTTGTTTTCAAAATTTTACATGAAAATTTTTGAAAAATTGGTATCGTGTGTGCAAATTGTTGTAACTACAGAATGTTAAAGAGCTTGAAATTTCTTTTCGATTGATACCATGTTTGACAATGTATCCAAGGTGGGGGGATTCCCCCCCCCCCTCTCCGCCCTAAGGGAGCTATGACGTCACGAAGCGTTTTTATACTGGCAATTTTCCACACCAATGATTGAAACTATAAAGTATTTTGATGATTGAGCCATAAATAAACCTTTTATGCTTGATTTTGTCGAATTTTGTCCTATACTGCCTTTGACCTATGCTGCTTTATATAAAATATAAAATTTTGAATAAAGTTCGAGGTTTTTGCTCGAATTAAAAAAAAAGTATCTTATTCTAGATTTCTTTATAATAAATACGGATATAAAGTCTCGTGAAAATCCAGTAATATTTGTGGCCGCTATCGTGGTGATGATTACAACTATAGCGACATACAACTATACAACAACTATACCGACACACTGATATGATGATTATTACAACTATAGCCACATAATGATTACAACTATAGCGACATACAACTATACAACGACTATACCGACACACTGACATGATGATAATTACAACTATAGCCACATAATGATTACAACTATAGCGACATACAACTATACCGACGCACTGACATGATGATTATTACAACTGTAGCCACATAATGATTACAACTATAGCGTGTTGCTCCTCATTCTATTGTGTCCATGTTGCCATATATTGTCATATTTTGTCCTATGCTGGCTGCCATGTTAACAAAATATTAAATTTCGAATAAAATCTAAAGTTTTCGGTCAAATTTAAAAACGTTCATAGAACGTTTTTAAATTCGGCCTCTTTTAAATAGAACGTTTGTTTTTAATTAGTTCTAGATTAGTTTTAAATAGTTCTAGAGGTTTTGATAACTAAGCCGGATATAAAGTTTCCTGAAAATCCAGTAATATTTGTGGTTTCTACCGTGTACGCACGAAATCGACCACATACATAAGACAGACAGACGGACATCACTCCGAAAATAGTCATAACGTTTTCAGGAGGTCTTCAAGCATATATCGGCATCAAAATCTCGAAATTTAAAATTTTGGTGAATAAAATACTTTCTCAATACTATGTATGATGAAATGAAAGTAATATATAAATATATAGTAAAAATCATCGTTGTCAAAGTTAAGTTATAAGAGATTTATCCAACTTTCAACATTATCAAAGGACGACCTTAGTCATATGCTTATGCAAATACCCTAGTTTCTCTTACTATGCCAAAACGTGAGCATGATGTTTATGTATATTACAGATAGGCAGATAAGACAGGTTTCTTAATTCCCTTTATTACACGCGTTGAAGCAGGGGAGTACTACTTGTATTAGAATATTTAGATGCATTCAGCCTCATTGTTAAAAAAATCTGATGTGGGCAGCACATGACTTTCCCTGCAGACTTATATTCTCTCACGTTCTCTTTATTTTAATTAAATTTCATTCACTTTTAGTTCAATTTTCGCTCATTTGATAACTGGACTTATTTTCAAAGGTGGCGTAGAGAAACTACGAAACAACTAAAATATCTCGAGAAAGGCTAGTCCTAGTGTAATGGGGTCGATCTTATTCTTTTCTTCGTTAAAAATTACGTATTAAACAAGCATTTAGTGGATGTATTTGAGAATACGTAGTTTTTTATTTTAAATATTGACGATTTTTGCGGGCCATTTTGCAAAAAAAGCAGATTATTTTTTTCCAAATCGTACTATAATCAGCACCAGGGTGTCCCACAAATGACTTATCTACCGAATTTTGTGAAATTCGGTCCATTAGTTTTTCAGCTAGAGTGGATATAAGCTTTTACGGGTCATTTTGCAAAAAAAGGCGGGTTCTTTTATACCGAATCATACCCAAAACTATTCAGCACCAGATTCGCCCACAAGTGACTTATCTACCAAATTTTATGAAATTCGGTCCATTAGTTTTTTAGTTAAAGTGGATGCAAAATCTGCATAGATAGACAAACACATAGACACACAGACAGACACATACACAGACGCCACGCTAAAAATATTTTTTTCGTATTCTAGAGGTCTCGAAACGTGTAGATCCGAGGAAAACTCGAGTTGTGATTTTCGGTATGATTCCAATACTTTCGTTATACATTACTATGTACTGCAGGGAAAGTAAAAAAGGAGCAATAGAAATCAAGTTTGTAGTTCAGCTGATATTTCTGATATTTCACTTATTTTACATTTCGATTTTTTACCAGATTCGAATGTAATAGTTGATTCGTAATATGTTTATATAATGGATATCATGGAAGCTGCTGAAACCGGCATCGTCTGTGTCGACATTTTTAATTAAGTGAAGTGTGGCTTAACTCGAATTCATCATTCCAGATTCCATTTTTAGTAGATTTTCTTTTCTTGTTATCAAATTTCATAGGACATTTTTTTGACAAATCAGTATCATGAGTCCGAATGATTACACTTATAGAGTGTTACCCTTCACTTAAAAGGGCATGAAAAAATATTTCGATTGATACCATGCTTGACAATGCACCCCCTGAGGGTTGAAAACCCAAGCCATTGAACTCACCCTAGAGTATGAGTGTCTATTTGAATGGCCGAATACCCTAAGCTACCATGAGCCTAAGGGTTGGTCGTGTGATCTGCGCCTTCAACCCCCGGAGGGTGTAACTTGCCTCCCGAGGGGGTTTAATGACGTCACGAGCAAAAAATTGCATCGCGGCTATTTTTCACAACGATTGAAACTATTACCTTTCATGATGTTGAACCATAAATAAACACTTTTACGTGTGGTTATGTCACATTTTGTCCTATGCTGGCAAATAAAATTTCGAAGTTTTCGCTCGAATTTGGAAAAAAAATTATATCTAGTTCTAGATTTTTTAATAACAAAACCGGATATAAAGTTTCATGAAAATTCATTAGTATTTGTGGCCGCTATAGTGTACACAAGAAATCGATTCGAGATAGACAGACAGATAGACAAAAATACAAACGGGTATCACTCCAGGAATAGTTAAAACATGTTCAGGAGGTCTTAAAATATATATCGGCATCAAAATCTCGAATTCGAAAATTGTCATGAAAACAATACTTTCTCTAAGCTATGCTACAAAGTACGAGAAAGTAGGTAGGTCACAAGCAAAGAACAGCTCCTTCATCAGGATAAAAGCACAACAACCAAACAAGAAGAAGTAAGGGGTGACACATGCCACTTTTACTCCTGTTGGTGCAATTACTGCATTCATTGTACTGAAGATGAACGCTATTTGTTCCACCCAAAACCCGTGTATACCACTATTTATTTTATCTTATATTTTAACGAACATATTTAGCATAAATTTTCTCCTTTTTGGTCATGTTCTCTAATCATATAATAAACTAGTAACTATATATCTCTTAATTTGCAGATTCCACAAACTTTTATGGCAATATTAAAACGACTAACTTGTAATTACAATTATACTTATAACCTTATTAACTTTACTCTTTGGATATTGCGTGTTTATTATCGGTATATGGAAAAGGTGTTAATAAGGTGATATATGACTCGCGTGTCAACGTGCAATAACGCGAAGCTATAATTTATTGCTGAAATATAACTTATGTTGGAACTTTTATGATTCCTTTTCTAGAAGAGCCCCACCTTTCATCAGGAAAGGAATTTACTCCAGCATCAGATCTCTGAAGAATAATAAAAATTCCGTAAGTCTCTTTAATTTGTCACGTAAAAAAAAAACGTACTTTTTGTGTCATCGTAATATCGGATAATGATGCCAGTGTATTTATTGAATATTGAACTCCGAAATACGTAATTGTAGTTGAGCTACGTCTTTTGCATATTGGATTATCAATTGCATAGTTTTTTAGTAGTATGTACATGTAGTCTAAGTTCAGGTATTTGCTAAAATTTTCAAAGGAATATTGAAAAACAAAAATCACTAAATTGAACTTGGATGTAATTATCTACAAGAAGATGTGCGTAATATTGGCCGGATATTAAATAATAGTTTGCTTCTTACATATCACAGATATGCCTTTAATACGCCTAAAATAAGCTCTTTTGATACGCCCTAAATAAACTCTTTTGATACACCCTAAATAAGTTCTTCTGATACGCCCTAAATAATCTCTTTTGATGCGCCCTAAATAAGCTCTTTTGATGCGCCCTAAATAAGACCGCTGCAATTCGCCACGCATGCACACAGATGAGTACCACGCATGCGCATCTTCGCAGCTCCCTGATCTTCAATCGATAGAATGCCCTTGTTTGAGATTGTTCGTGTTGTTTCTTATATTTTTCTTCTTTAGTAAATAAATATCAAAGAAACGTTTAACAATGTAGAAGAGATAAAAAATAAATGTTTTATGTCTAATCTTGATAAAATCTTGAATATTCTCATACATGGAATTCAAAACCATCTCCCATTTATCAGAAGAACAGAGTGAACAGGTGGACGTTGCTAAATTCCCTAAAAGTAGAATATGCTCTATAATCTCTATATCTATAACAAAAAAATCGACGCACCAAGAAGGACGTAGCTGATTCTAATAAATTTTCGTATGCAAAGACATTTTGAGCTGATATGCAAATGAATAAAATTCAGTGTCATGAATTGTCTCCAAGCTAGCCCAACACTTCCTTGTCCAGCTAGGTCTCCTGTTCTCTTTCCCATAGAGTACATTTGGGACGTTATGCGAAGGCGATTGCAACCATCCCGGAATGTTGACGATTTGGCCCGACAGTTGGAGACAATTTGGCAAGACATTCCGCAGGACACCATCCGTGAACTTTATGAGTCTATGCCACGCTGGCTGACATCTTGCATCCAGGCCAGAGTTTCTTTTTTTTTTTAATTACGTCCCTCATCATTTGCTCTCTCGAGCATAAGAAGTCTTGCAGTCCAATTTAAATACGAAGCATCTCCAGGGGTGGAGAACGTCTTGAAGTAAGAAGTACGGACATCCTGGAGAGCAGAACAACTCCAGAGATACCCGCCATTCATGTCAACACTTTCCTCACACAGAATACAGTCAGGAGAGTCAACGAGTCCAAAACGATGAAAGTGCGCCCGCAGATAGTCATGTCCAGTCAGTAATCGGAAAGATGAAACCCCAAGAAGCCTAGGAAGGTTTCTTGGAAGACAAGATGTCAGTAGGCCTTCCCTAGATTTTCTCGCAACCCGCTCTCTTTTGGCAGTTGCTCGGAAAATTCGAATTTTCTGCCTGATTTGAATTTTAGCATTTCTCAAATTAGCAGGCGACACAGGTGGGTCCATAAGAGATGCCTCTTTTGCCAGATCGTCTGCTCTTTCATTTCCCCCACAAACCACAATGGCTGAAAACCCGGTATGTGGATCAACGCCTTATTGACTTCCTCCCTTTGTATATGGTCAAACTCTAAATCATTAAATTGTTCTGAAATTTTAATCGTTTCTTTTTCTGTGTATGTTCTTCACATCCACCAATTTTTATCACAAGCGGACAACTCCTTCTTGGTGCGTCGATTTTTTTGTTATAGAGTGTATGTGTAAAGCTGATAACAATTTATTTAAAGCAGCCAAAATTGCTGAACAGTCATGGGACTCTAATCATGTTTAAATTTTTCAGAAGCTGATATCATTTTTGCTGCTAATTCAATTATTGAATTGAACTTTTCTTAAAGTTTCTCAATTTTTTTTTCAATCAAACTCCCTTTTTAATAATAATTGTCTTTTATTTTTTCCTCTTCTGCTTGAAAATATCTGATTTAATTTTTACTTTCTCATAATTTTGATGCCGATATATGTTTTATGACCTTCTGAACACGCTTTGATTATTTTTGGAACGATGTTCGTCTGTCTGTCTATCTGTCTGTTTGTCTGATGTCAGTGGTCGAATTCTTGTGTGCACAAAAACAGCCACAAATATGAATGGATTTTCACGAAACGCTATATCCGGCTTTGTTATAAAAAATATAGAACTAGATAGATTTTTATAAATCCAGAGAAAACTTTGAATATTATTCCAAATTATATATTTTTTAACATGGCGTCATAGGACAAAATTTGGCATAATCATGCGTAAAAGGGTTTTTGATCACAAGACAATAGTTTCAATCACGCTGTAAAAAATAGCCGCGTTACAAATTTCTTTGTTCGAGGTTATTTTCCTTAGCCCCAAGTAACTCCCCCTCGGGGAAGGGGGGAACATGGCCTCTTTTAGGAGCACGGCATCCCTAGGCACAGTTGCCGTCGGCGCCCCCCCCCCCCCAACAAATCCATCCCCCTTCCTCCATAAATTAAAAATAAAACCTAACTAAATGAAACTTAATTAGTGAATCAACAATGTATTACAGTTGGTTCAAAAATTAACAAATGGGACAGATGTTTTGAATTAGTTTTAGATTTTTTACGCTAGCGTTAAACATATTAAAATTGTAAAAATTGATTTAGTTCATCAAATACTATATACTTATACTGTGCATATATCATAAGAGTCTTGCTCATCGTTTTCATTTTCAGGTTGTTTACACTTTTCGGCGGTGCTTGGTTTTAGAAAACTTATCTAATACTTCTTGAAAGTTGAGTGCAGATGTCAGGTCACTTTCAATTGCCAGAATAGCCAGGGCATTCAATTTGACATCTCCCATGGAGTTTCTTTGGTAGTTTTTGACACGTTTCAAAGTCGAAATCGCACGTTCCCCTGCATAATTTGTGACGGCCATACTTAACACTATTCTGAGAATAATGGTCACGTTTGGAAAATGCTTTGCAAATTACCATCTTTGACAATGTGTAAAAGATAGGAAAAGAGCCGATGTTAATGTACATGAACGTTTCTTGCTTTTGTACTTATTACTGTATAGATTCGAAGCGCACGGCGTTTCTATAAAACGTAAAAGATCCTTTATTTTTTACGCCCTTAAAAAATTTGCGCTCTAAACACGAGTCTAGTCAGCCTAATGGGATATACGGGCCTGGGGGGGGGGGGAGTATACTGTTAAGTATGGTATCAATCGAATTTTTCTATACCTTTAAAGTGAAACGCAACACGTTGTAGTTGTAATCATTTGCACCCATGATACCCATTTTTGAAATATTTTCTGGTCAAATTTGAAAAAGAAAATTATTCTGGTATGGGAAAGTCAAGGTAACCACACTTGAGTTCATTTCAATTTTTTTTCCCATACAGGAAGAGGGGGGGGGGATTTTTTTACCTACTTCCCGACTTTTTATTATTTTTGAAGTATTTGCTGATGAAGTTAGCTCTTATAGCCTTAAAAATCAGTTTGTTCCTTCATTCTATGCTCTACTTAATTTTCGTATTTGCTCATAAACTGTTGTTTTTACAGCTAGTTTGAACGTTTCATATAAATTTTAAAGCCCGTTAGTTATCTATTTTATTTTAATTTTGTAAGACACTTATGTTTATAGTTTTACGCACTGAACGTTTTTAGTCTTTTTGTTAGACGTTTACTTTCCTCTGTGGTATTTTACCATTCATTCATAATATCCAACTACTCGTTGTACTTTCCAGAATTTTTGAAGTATTTGCTGACGAAATCGTGGTTTTTACCTATTTTTTTATCTTGTTGCCGTTGTTCCTTTTTTTCCGAATCAGTCAATTTCGTGTCCGGTCAAAATCGCGAAGTGACAAAACCGCGAGAACGAAACCGCGAGGACAAAACAGCGAACGGTCAAAACCGCGAACGAACGAAAACGCGAGTGCAAAAAAAATTGATACCAACTTCATTTTCCGATAATATATAATAGATCCTTGTTCTAATTGCTACATCACTGTATGAGCCACGGAACATCTGTTGCTACGTGCGACCTCCGACAGCCAGCGGGACCGGATTCTGTGATGTTTTTTTTGCGGGCGAGCGTAGCGAGGTAAGTCCGCGAATCGTCCGTAGATCCATATTCGAATTGCTACATCACTCTATGAGTCACGGAACATCTGTTGCTACGTGCGACCTCCGTCAGCCAGCGTGGCCGGATTCTGTGATGTTTTTTTTAGCGGGCATAGATCCATTTTCGAATTGCTACATCACTCTATTCGCCATAGAACATATGTTGCTACGTGCGACCTCCGACAGCCAGAGGGGCCGGATTCTATGATGGTTTCTTAGCGAGCGAAGTAAGCGAGCCGAGAACCATGTTCGAATTACTACGGATCAGCTGTTGTACAAACGGTTGTTTTCACATAGCGATCTCCGACAGAGAACGAACGACTGGCCGAAAAGTTCCTAAATTTCTTTTTAACCTTTATAAATTTCTTCTAAGTTTCGTTTTTATCAAATTTCTTCAAGTATCGTTCTTTCAAGTATCGTGTTTTCTTAAATTTCTAGTATTCAAAGTAGTTAAAATATTTTTTCATTTAAATCAATATCAAAAACTTATAAGTATCGAGTATTTCAATATGGTTTCTAAAATTTTATTATTCTGCCGTTACGCAATATTAGATATCATTTGTATAATCCCTGAATGTTCATGTTTCTGTTTTATGTAATCTTCATGATTTTGTGTAATTTTTAATTATTAAATGAAAACTAGATGGGGTGTTACTCCCTGAATGATCTAAGATTCCGCTCTCCATTTTTTCCTTTCGGGGTTTGGTTCGTTCGCGGTTTTGTGCATTCGCGAGGTGGTCCGTTCGCGGTTTTTACCGTCGCGATTTTTTCCATCGCGGTTTTAGTCGGCGCGGTTTTGTCCGGGAATCGTCAATTTTGCGGTTCTAACAGCAATCGCCGATTTCATTTTGATTAGTGAATGTTACGCTTCATGCTTGTCCGGTGGAAGCAAGTTCTTATTATCTTCAAAACTAGTTGAAACTATTATTTCTATGTTGCATGTTGCTTTAAACAAAATTTTAATAGTTTATTGTATTGGTAGCATTTCGAGTTGTACGTAGAATGTCTGCTTTTACTTGAATACGTAGAATATTAATATATACGTAATGTAATACTTGAATACGTAGAATATTAATATATACGTAATGTAGTACTTGAATACGTAGAATATTATTATATATAATAGTAGTATATATAATAGTATAGTATTAGAAAATTTATACTGTAATAAGTATAATAATAAGTAAAATATTAATATATAACAGTAGAATAATAATATAAGTAAAATGTTAATATTTAATAGTATAATAGTAGAATATTAATATATACGTAATATAATACTTGAATACTTAGAATATTAATATATAGTAGTAGTATATATAATAGTAGAATATTAATATATAACAGTAGAATAATAATAAGTAAAATATTAAAATTTAATAGTATAATAGTAGTATATTAATATATACGTAATATAATACTTGAATACGTAGAATATTAATATATATTAGTAGTAAATACTATAGTATAATAGTAAAAGTAGAATATTGATATATAATAGTATAATATTAATATATATGTAATATAATACTTGAATGCATAGAATATCTGCATTTACGATTATGCGGAGTCTCTTTTTCAGCGGTTTTTTACTAAGTTTTGCGCTTCCCAACAGAAAATAACTAACTTTACCTATGATTTCTTTCCAGTACATAAATCTCAAGAATGTGATTTACAGTACAGTTGGTTTAGAGGCATTTAGGCAATATGTCTATTTAATACTGTTACAGGGTATGCTCTGAAATCGTGAGTGAAGGGATACATGAATGAGTCCAAATTTCTGGATTAGTTACACTTTTTATTAAAAGCCCTAATAAGAGAAAGCAGGAAAACTATACATCGTATAGCTCGATAATTATCTTATAAGATCACTAAACAACTGTCAGATACAATCAAAGAGCAATTAAATGCTCAGCTAATTCACAAAATAGCAGATGCTTTTAGGTAAGGCATACCATAAATAACAGCTAATAGCAGGTATCCTCAAAACTCTGACGTATCTCACAATTAATCGCATAACTGCATCATTTACCGCCATATTTAAAGCTGTTTTACAATTGGAACTATGTGTTTACAACCAAAGGTTAAAAAAAAAAAAACTTCCATTGGTCATTTCTTTAAACAATCTATATAGCTCTCAATTTAAAAGTATCATGTATTTTCACGACAATATAAAAACCACTAATTTATAAATATGAGTATAATTATAAATTTATTAAGTTAAGTCCAAGTAATAAGACGCTGTTATTATCGGTATACAGGAAATGTGTTAATACATTGATAGGACTGGCGTGTCAACACGTAATAACGTTAAGCCGTAATTTATTACTGAATTACAAGATATATCAGAAATTTTATTTTTCTGATAGAACCACACCTTTTATTACAAGAAGAATTTATTCCGTCCAGCCCTCTCAAAGGCAATAAAAGTTTCATAATTCCATTTAATTTGTCATGAAGAAAAATGTAATGTTCTGTGATATCTTAATATAGTATAATGTCGATAATTCGAATTTTAAGTACATAATATTAAAAGTTCATTAGACACTAAATTTACGTTTTTAACAATATTAGATATTTCTTTAATTAATCTAATCACATCAATGCTCTTTAATCTGTTAGTGTTCATATGTATGTGTGTGTGTAGTCGATTGTTTTTCATAATGGAGCCATGAATCAGCACATATACTGTTTTTCTACAAAGCTGTAAATGTTTATTGAGAAAGTATTGTTTTTACGAATATTTTCTATTTCGAGATGTTGATGTCAATACATGTTTTAGACATCCTGAACACGTTTTGACTATTTTTGGAGTGATGTCCGTCCGTCTATCTGTCTGTCTGATGTCTATGGTCGATTTCTTGTGTACATAACAGTCACAAATATTAATGGATTTTCATGTAACTTTATATTCGGCTTAGTTATCAAAAAGTCTAGAACTATATAAAACTTTTTTTAAATTCGACCGAAAACTTTGAATTTTATTCGAAATTTTATATTTTTTAACATGGCAGCATTTTACATGATGTAACATACTCATTCATAAATAGGTTTGCTTATGGCTCAATGATCACGATATTTAACAGTTTCAATCATTGTTGCGAAAAATAGCTGCGATACAATTTTTATTTTGTTCGTGACGTCATTTTCCCCCCATGACGGGCAAGTTACCCCGCCTGCCCCCCCCCCCAGGAGTACATTTTTAAGTATGGTATCAATTGTAGGATTTTATTCAAGCCATTTAAAATGAAGGACAACACTCTATCGTTGTAATCACTTGAACCCACGCTACCAATTTTTCAACATTATAGCAACACAATTTTTCACGATAGTAACACGATTTCAACATGATTTTTCTGTTGACGATAGCAACACGAGTCCAACACGATATTTCTGTACACGATTTCAGTCACAAAAATTAATGGATTTTCACAAAACTTTATATTCGGAATTATTTGCTTAAAGTCGAGCAAAAATCTCGAACTTTGTCTGAAATTTTATATTTTATTAACATAGCAGCATTGGACAAAATTTGCATAAAATGGTTTATTTAATATTAGGTGCATTGCATAAAAGTGTTTATTTTATACATAATCATGAATAAAAGGGGTTTACTTATGTCTCCATTATCACCAACTTCATAATTTCAATCATTTTTCTGAAAAATAGCCGCGATGCATTTTTTATAACATCATTAACCCTCTTGGGAGTAACTCCCCCTCCCATACACACACAAGTGTGTAGTGTATATTGTTAAGTATGGTATCAATCGAAATATTTTTCAAGGTCTTTAAAGTGGACGGCAACACGCTGTAGTTGTAATTATTTGGATCCATGATACCGATTTTTCAAATTTTTTCTTGTAAAATTTGAAAAAAAAAATGAATTCTGGTATGAGAAAGTCGACTTGAGTCACACTCTAGTTAATTCCTTACATATTTTATACATCATAGCAATCCATCGTAATCTGGAATTGATGAAAATTGGCTTATATGATTAGTTACAAAAGTTTGACCACTCATAGAATAGAAAATGTTTATTTTAAATTTCATTTGTATACAACATTGTAAAATCCCCCGATCTGCAGTATTTTTGTATTCCAAACTGAAAATTTCTTAAAGATGTGCTAGATATTCAGGGGTGAATGGAAAGTCCTTAAGCACCCTCAAAAATCTGTAAAGAATTTTCCATGAGTGTAAACTTTGGGTCTAACTATAGTGAAGTGACCGTGCGCAGCGTCCCTGCAGAGAAAATTAAAAATTTGGATAACGAACTCTGCTACAAAGCGAAATAGAATATAAATGCCATTGCAAAGTTGTATAAGGTATACATCACTGTTTAAGTAGAAAGAATGAACTTCATAAACGTTTGAAACTCGTTCTTGAAACATGTAGAGTCCACTTCGACGATAAGAGCTTGCAATTTTTGTCTCAGCAGTTCAACGATAGAGCGTCGGCTGACCAGTTCGAAGACCCAGAGTTCGATTCTCGGTTGGGGCAGCAAGGTGGCAACGCACGTAAGCGACGTCCAATCACGTCCCAGACGTGTTCGATTGATGAGAAATCAGGGTAGACTGGTGGCCAGGGAAGCACCTATGTACCTTGCACGGCATGTTGGGTGATGCATGCAGTGTGTGTTCGGGCGTTATCCTGCTGGTAAATTGCATTGGTCAGCCCCAGAACGAAGGGTAGTACCACCTGCCGCAGCACGTCATCCACGTATCGTGTGGCCGTCATAGTGCCCTCAATACGGAACAGAGGTGACCTGCTATCCTAGGCGATGGCGCCCAAAACCATAATGTAGCGTGGTGCGGCGTTCCACAAATGCAACCGGATTTGATCTGTCACCACTTCATCGCCAGACTCATGCACGGCGACTGTCATTGCTAAAACAGAAGTGTGACTCGTCTGAGAACACGACCCTGTGCCATTCCGTCGTCCACGTGGCTCTATCCCACACCATTGCAAACGTAGACGTCTGTGCTGTTGGGTCAATGGTAGTCTACTTAAAGGGCGCAATGAGTGCAGGTCGCCGGCTACCAATCGGTGGATAATAGTCCTGGTCGATATAGGAGCATTAAGGGTGGCCTGCGGGGCCGCCAACGCTTTCAGGCGGATGTGTCGATCTACGCGTGCTGACGTCGTTCTGGCCGTACCGGCACCCCTCAAACATGCTACATTCCCTTGTTCCAACCATCTTCGCTACAACCGGTGCACCGTGGGCGCGTGTAGGTGGCTGTCCGCTGAGATTTGACATATGGACCAACCCGTCCTTCTGTGTTTCATCACCATACCCCTCATGAAATCGTCTGTCTGCTGGAACTGCCTCGGTTGGCGACGGCCTGGCATTCTCTGCTACTACACGTCTCCTCTGAGACAAAAAACATGCACAATGATTTACCAGGCAGACAGAGCTGCGCCATTGTTGCCGATTCTGCAGGTTCCTTCCCTTACATCTCACTCAACGTGCGCGGGACAGTTGTGCATTTCGCGTCATTTACATAACTCGGTGAGCTGCGTCTATCCTTCAATTTGCATATTTTTCTGCCCATTACTTCTTGGTGTCTCATTTTCACTGTCAGGTAGTGTATAAAATATTTCTTGTGCCGCTTTTAATGTATAACACGATCATTTACATACTTATTTTTTATCAATCCTAGAATATGGTGTTTTCCGAGACTGGCAGAATTTCTATTCTAGAACAATATTTCTTTATCTATTTTTATGAGAGTATCATTGAAGATTTTCTCTTGATCTAGCCCCTTAACAATTCTACAATTACGATGCTATAAAGGATTTTTGAGAAACTGGATATGTTATATTCAAAGAGAGAACAGGCATACATTCTATTTTTACACAGGATAAACTATCTGGGCGCGGTAGCCCATTGGTTAGCGCGCTGGAGTTGCACTCGGTAGGCCCGGGTTCGATTCCAGCCACTGCCAAAACTGCCGCCGTGTTCATGCGGAGTACGATCACGTTAAACATGTGGGTCCGAAAGTCCTTCCGAGAGGTTGGTGGTAGGGGAAGGAGGGTACGGTCCCTGTGGATGCCTCCCCCACTGGGTTCCGGTCTAAATTGGGTGGCACTTCCCGACCGTCCAAACAGTTACCTTACACCTTTCTGGTAGGTCGGACAGTCTGGGTTTCAACAACAACAACAGGATAAACTATCTGCAATTGAGACGGCGTTGTTAAAACTCTTTAATGAAGTCTTCTGATAGCCTTCAGTGCTAGCCTCATAAGAATAGCTAGAGAAGTATTGTACTAAAATAAAAAGTATTTTACTCTGACGCCATGCTCTTTGATTAATACGAAATATGTCAATTGAGACGGCGTTGTTAAAACTCTTTAATGAAGTCTTCTGATAGCCTTCAGTGCTAGCCTCATAAGAATAGCTAGAGAAGTATTATACTAAGAAAGTATTTCACTCTGACGCCTTTGATTAATACGAAAGATGTATCTAATGATTGTCGGACGTATCAAAAATAGCATACCATATATTATATATATTTTTGAGGGTATATTAGTTCCCCATAACTTAAAAATATTCTAATATTTTAAATTCGCAGTATATTATATAATTTTAAGGATTGATGCACGCTACTTTTTGATCACTTGAATTATCTCTTTTTGCAATCATCAGAAGTAAAAACAACTTTTATAGTTTTTTAATCAAATGCTATTGAAGTAGAACGAACTTCCAGCAAAGTTTAGCCGGGTATTTTAAGGTTAAAAGGGTGTCTTATACGACCTAGGCAGTAAATGCTTTGGTGTTGGCAACACATATTTTGACTCCAATGTAACGTTTCGCGAAACATCGCCAGTTCCATTACTTGCTAAGTGTGTGAGTATTCCAGCTGCAATGTTTATCAAATTTCTAAAATTTCCTTGACAGTATTAATTCAGTTCCGAGAATTATTATCAAATTAGAAATGTTCAATGTTATTAGAATACGGTTATAAAGTCAAAAGGTGCCACAAAGTGCAAATTTAAAGTTGTATAAGACACTATTTTTAAATAAGTAATAACTGTGGCTTTCTAAATAATTTTCTAAATACTATAAGTTATAGCATAAGATGGTAAACAGCCAAGTAGAAAATAATAATTATAAGGTGGAAAAGAAGCCAGGACCACCATGTGCTATTTATTTAAAAATGCCGGGCATTTGACATCTAAGCCATTTTTGCTTCTCGATATCGTTGAACAATACAACTAAAACCATTAAATGTAGTATACGTGTCTAAATGTTCTCTATCCATAGGTCGTCCAGAATTACAGAAAGTTCAATTAGGTGAATTCATACGTCCAATTCTAAATAAATGGCCATTGAGGTAATCATGTCCAGTAAGAAGACAAAACAAAGCAATATCCGAACCACGGAGGAAACATGAAATTGGAGATTTTGAATCAGCAAGGCATTCCCAAACCTTTCCCCTAGTTTCGTTGAATGAAAAGTCATTATTGGGTTCCTTTTTTGAAGATCATCTGTACCTTTTTTCGCCTAGAGATCCGTCCTTTCGCTTCCTTCCACAACACAGTGAGCAGGAACCCATTCCAGCACGATGGAATCAGTCAGAAAGATTAAAAACAATCTACAGTCATGTATTTACCTTGAGTCACAATTTGTATCGCTGGATGTTACTGTAACTTGCATCTGGAATCGAACGAAATTATGTGCTATAAAGATAACAAGTAATATAATTGAAGTGATGTAAATTGATCAGACTCGGTGTCTCTAAAATTGGACAGTTGAAACACACAAATTTGTTACGCAAATACGCCAATGAAATCAAATGCGTCTAAATATTGCATTTTATCACACTAGGTGGCGCCACCACTGTTGCATTTTAAACCTTTTGTTTCAGATCATTTGGCGTTCATGTATTGGTGTGATCACAGTGAAGCGGGAAGCCATACGTTTCAGTAAAAATCGTTTATATTTATCATTTTATTTGACAATAGTTTGTTATGATTTCTTTGTAACCAACATTATAATACTTAAAGCTCTTTTAAAGGAAAATAAAAATTAATTTGCTTTATCTTGTATTTATTTTATATTTCACTCAGAAATACTTTATGTTCTATAAACCTGAAATAGAAACAGAATTTAAGCATTACTCAAGATAAACAAAAGAAGGTATCAAAAGATAACAAAGTTGCGGTTAAACTCAAAATAAAGAAAGCTTAAAACAAAAGAAATAAGTTTTTCTTCCTCACACCGGATGAACTGAAATGAAGTAAACTCGTTCTAATGGCATGTTTTGGCTTTAAAAACAAATTTCTCTGCTCTTGATGTTAAAATTTCCTCAATGCGGCTTTCAAAGAATACCAGAAAAGTGCAAGTACATTTTCCGCCCAGTGTGAAAATTACATTTTGGTGATGTTTCCTAACGCATTTAGAGATATAAAAGTTCGTGCTGTATCTTTCTATTATTTTGTTTCCTAGTATCCCTTATATTATGTGCCTATGTATTTTATTTTAGTACAACGAAACCCCTGTTCTATGTCTTCCGCATTTTACGTTTTACCTCTTCGTTCGTTATTTTTCCTCGATCCCTAATAATTTTCTATGCAATTAATTTGTTTCTTTCCCACGTCCAAAGATGTTTCAGTTATATGTTTTACCGCATCAAAATATTTTTTTAGATGTCAAATACGGGTTTCTTAGTATTTCATCAACAAAACACCTATGCAATTAATATGTTTCTTTTCCACGTCAGTAAATGCTTCAGTTATGCTTTACCGCATCAAAATATTTGTTTAGATATCAAATACGTTTTCTTAGTATTTCATCAACAAAACACCTATGCAATTAATATGTTTATTTTCCACGTCAGAAAATGCTTCAGTTATGTTTTGCCGCATCAAAATATTTTTTTAGATGTCAAATACGGGTTTCTTAGTATTTCATCAACAAAACACCTATGCAATTAATATGTTTATTTTCCACGTCAGAAAATGATTCAGTTATGCTTTACCGCATCAAAATATTTTTTGAGCTGTCAAATAAGATTTTCTTAGTGTTTCATCGACAAATCTCCTGTGCAATTAATGCGTTTCTTTCCCACGTCAGAAGTTGTTCCAGTTATATGTTTAACTGCATTAAGATATGTTTGAGGTGCCAAATAAGATTTTTTTAATATTTCATCGACGAATTTCCTATGCAATTATTGTTTCATTCCAACCTCCGAAATTACTTCAGTTATACAAGTTAGGATAAAAAAGTTCGGAGACTGTGCTGATATCTCCAACCCTGATTGGACGAGAGGGGGGAGGGTCTATTTTACCGTGGCGTGCGGCACACGTGATGCGAGATGTCAAAAGGAAGAAGCAAGTCCGTAGTCAGGGTTTTTCCTGACAATGCCTGTTAGTGAACTATAGTCCTACGTGTTCGTCGAAAACTGGAATGGTGGTTTTAGAACAACGTGAGAATATCAAATTTTGTCAGCGTTTGGGGAAATCGCCGACAGAAACATTGCAGCTGCTGCAGCAGGTTCAATGTTTTCATCTCCGCCATTTCCATTTTCAACGAGCACGAACGACTACAGTTCACTGCAACGCATTGTCTGGGAAAACACCTGTTTCTTCTTTTCACATCTCGCGTGACATGTGCCTCTACGCCACGGTAAAATAATCCCGCTCTCCTCCAATCAGGGTTGGAGATATCGGCACAGTATCCGGACTTTTTGATCCTACCTTTTATGTTTTACCGCATTAAAATATATTTTGAAGTGTCAAATAATATTTTCTTAGTATTTTATCGACAAATGTATGCAATTAATATGTTTCATTCCCATGTCATAAGATGATTCAGTTATATGTTTTACAGCATAAAAAATATTTTTTTGGGTGCCAAATAAGATTTTCTTAGTATTTCATGCGTATACGCTGCGTTTCTGTTAAATAAAAGCGGTATCAGCCAGTTTTCATTCCTCTCCTGTAGTCTACGATTTATTGAAAGATGATTGTTTCAATAGACTGGAAAATAATTTTGAGGACTATGCTAATTGCATTAAATATGTGATAAGATCAGAGGTACACATATATTACTTTCCTTATATGCATAATGTATAAGGAAAGTATTGTGACGGAGTGGAAAATTCGATTTCGTGTTTTCGCCTTGAGAGCACGTTTCAAGCATCCCTGATCACGAATCGAACATTTTTGAGGTGATTTCTGTGTGTGTGTTTGTGTGTGTGTCAGTGAGTGAAATGTCAGTCAAATGAAATTTGGTACAAAAGCACAATCCGTGAATTCTGGAAGTCTATTGTTTTTAAACGTAATCGAATGTTCAGAACCCCACTAAATTGTCGAGTGAAATTTTGAAAAAATCATCAAAAAATCAAAACCTTTAATACAGTTACGCAAATAGAGATTTTTAATGTAATCTTTCCTTAGAAAACGATTGATAGAAACTTAGAACACTAGCATTAACCGTTCTCGAGATATTGCACATTCTTTAAATAAATTTATAAAAAAATCCCAGAAATTAAAAAAAAATATATTAACTGTTGAGAAACATGTTCACTTTTCATATGTAATATCGTGCCATAAATTGGGTGACATCATTCTCGTGGATCTAGCTCGTTCCATTCATGAGAAATACTTTGAGTAATACTTTTGTATTTGAACGCCAATAGTTAAGAATAACTTATTTCTCCGTCCATAACGCTTGGCGAGATTTTGGCGCCGAATTTGGCGGAATGTCGCCAACTTGGCGACTTTTTTTAATGATGCCAAATTAACGAAAATCTTGCTAAATGGATAAAAATGACGCTAAATCAATGGAAATAACGTCTAATTGAAGAAAATTCAATATCTTGGAAAGAATGTAAGTATCTACTATAAGAAAAACAATTTTTAACTGTAAAAGTAGTAAATTCATTGCATTATATAAGGAAAATCATGTGTTGTCCACATCAGATTTTTTTATTTATAGGACAGTGACGATAAAAAAACGGATATCGAAGAATCATCATATGACTCTTCGATATCTGTTAAACATTTAATGCTGCACCTTCTTTCGCTGCAGCATTAAGTGGTTAATGTTAATAAAATCGTTCCCCTGGATCCCTATTTGCAAGAATCGCATTCGCAAAGCCTTTCAGCAATTTAAAATGATATTTTTGGAATTAAAAATAAATAACGGGAATATGACTCAACTCGACTTTCTCATACCGAAATCCAGTTTTAGATTTAAATTTTACAAGATTTTTATTAAAAAATCGGTATTATGGGTCCAAATTATTATAATTATAGCGTGTTACCCTTAACTTTAAATGACGTGTTACCATACATGACAATGTTCCCCCGCGGGGAACTAATGACGTCATCGCGGATATTTTGTACAATGATTGAAGCTATAAAGCCTGGTGGTCATTGAGGCTAAAATAAACTTTTTTAAGTATGATTATGTCAAATGCTGCCCTATGCGTTGTTGCTTAATGTTGCTCTATAGTTTTCGCTCGAATTAAAATAATTCTATCTAGTTCTAGATTTTTTGATAACAAAACCGGATATAAATTTTCTTGAAAATCCATTAATATTTATGACCATACACAAGAAATCAACTACAGATATACAAGCGGATATTACTCCAAAAATTGTCAAGAGCTGTTCAGGAGGTTTTAAGACATATATTGGCTTCAAAATCTCGTTTACACGTAAATTTTCCATTTCAATACTTTCTCAATATTATATTACTTTGAGCAAGTAAAAATAGCACGAATTTTCTTTCAATTCAGTAAGTGCAATACAATATGCATTTCGATAAATATATTTGTATATTTTTTTCTACTTTATTTTATTTTATTTTATTTCATTTTTTGTATCCTGCAAGTTCTATTTTATCTCTTGCCCAGTTTAATTTCCTTGAATTTCGATTGTACGTTCTCCCGTGTCGTACGATATTTTTCACTTGTCCGGTAGAAAAAAAATCTGATGTGGGCAACACATGACTTTCTTTATATAATGTAATGAATTTACTACTTTTACAGTAAGAAAATAGGATTTTATTATAGTAGATACTAATAGTCTTTGCAAGATATTGAATTTTCAACAATTAGTCGTCATTTTCATTGATTTAGCGTCATTTTTATCCATTTGGCGAGATTTTCATTAATTTGGCAACATTTCAAAAAGTCGCCAAGTTGGCGACATTCTGCCAAATTCGTCGCCAAAATTTCGCCAAGCGTTATGGACGAAGAAATAAGTTGTTCTTACAACAGAAAAATGACTATTGGCGTTCAAATACAAAAGTATTACTCAAAGTATCTTTTTTCATGAATGGAACGAGCTAGATCTACGAGAATGATGTCACCCAATTTATCACATGGTATTACATATGAAAAGTGAACATGTTGCTCAATAGGAAATATTTATTTTTCATTTTATATGACTTTTTAATAATTTTTTTGAAAAATGTGCAATATCTCGAGAACGGTTCATGTTAGACATGCATTCTAAAATTTATGTCAATCGTTTCCTAATGAAAAATTACATAAGAAATGTCTATTTGCGTAGCTTTATTAGTGGTTTTGATTTTTTGAGGATTTTTTCTACATTTTATTCGAAAATTTAGGGGGGTTCGGAACATTCGATTACGTATAAAAACAATAGGCTTCCAGTGTTTATGGATTGTGATTTTTGTACCAAATTTGGTTCGAATCGGTCCATTCGTTCGTCAGTTATCGTCTCCAAAGTCTCACTGATACACACACACATACACACGCACACACACACACACACACACACACACACACACATACTTTCACACACAAACACAGACATCACTTCAAAAATGTTTGATTCGCGATCAGGGATGCTTGAAACGTGCTCTCCCGTCGAAAACTCGATTTCGAATTGTCGACCCCGTCACAATACTTTCCTTCCATTATGTATATAAGGAAAGTAAAAAAGGAAAATCGAAGTTTCACTCTATTGTGAAAAAAAATCTGATATGGGCAAAACATGACTTTCCTTATATAATGCAATGAATTTACTACTTTTACAGTAAAAAAAAATAATTATTTTTATAGTAGTTATTTATATTATTTCCAAGTTATTTCTATATTTACTACTTTTGCAGTTAAAAAAATGTTATTCTTATAGTAGATACTTATATTTTTTCCAAGATATTGAATTTTCTTCAGTTAGTCGTCATTTTCATTGATTAAGCGTCATTTTTATCCATTTGGCGAGATTTTTGTTAATTTGACAACAATTAAAAATGTCGCCAAGTTGGCGACATTCCGCCAAATTCGTCGCCAAAATCTCACCAAGCGTTATGGACGGAGAAATAAGTTATTCTTACAGCAGATAAGTGATTATTGGCATTCAAATACAAAAGTATTACTCAAAGTATCTTTTTTCCTGAATGGAACGAGCTAGTTCCACGAAAATGATGTCACCAAATTTATCGCATGGTATTACATATGAAAAGTGAACATGTTTCTCAATAGGAAATACTTTTTTTTATTTTATATGACTTTTTGATAATTTTTTTTTAAATGTGCAATATCTCGAGAACGGTTTATGTTAGCGTTCTAAAATTTATGTCAATCGTTTTTTAATGAAAAATTACATAAGGAATGTCTATTTGCGTAACTTTATTAGCGGTTTTAATTTTTTGACAATTTTTTCAAAATTTCACTCGAAAATTTAGGGGGTTCTGAACATTCGATTGCGTATAAAAACAATAGGCTTCCAGTGTTTACGGACTGTGATTTTTGTACCAAATTTCGTTCGAATCGGTCCATTCGTTCGTCTGTTATCGTCTCCACAGACTCACTGAGACACACACACACGCACACACAGACACCACTTCAAAAATGTTTGTTTCGTGGTCAGGGATGCTTGAAACGTGCTCTTTCGTCGAAAACTCGAATTCGAATTTTCGACCCCGTCACTATACTTTCCTTATACATTATGTATATAAGGAAAGTAAAAAATGAAGGACTTATTATTTGCTGTGGATAAAGTGTTTTATATATTTCTACACACACAATTTCAAATTATACCATGTCAAATTATCAATATCATTTGGATGAGTAAGACCGACCGATTTTAGATGATGAATTACACAGACTAAAGTACTGAACGTAGAAACCAGAATCTTTCCATACACAGGACACTTTAAGTATATGTAACGGGACATATATAAGACATTGGAATTTTTTTCGAAAATTTATAAAAATTTGGACTATAAAAGAACCTTGTGCGAATCACATAATCTTCACCGATCTTCGTTCTGGTCAGCCGATGTTCTACGTTGAGGAATTCAAAGTTCTTATCGAAGTGGACTTCATATTCTCTACCATCTACTGCCAAATTGGCATGCAACTAAGAATTTGACGGACAGCCTTTTGCTATATTTACCACAGGTTTCCCGCTTGATGCTATTTTCATTCTCCAGGCTAGTTTCCTGCTTGGTCGTACTAGGATCACTTCCAGACCTCTAATAGCTTTACACAAACCTACATGGGGGCGCGGTAGCCCTGTGGTTAGCGCGCTGGAGTTGCACTCGGTAGGCCCGGGTTCGATTCCAGCCACTGCCAAAACTGCCGCCGTGTTCACGCGGAGTACGATCACGTTAAACATGTGGGTCCGTAAGTCCTTCCGAGAGGTTGGTGGAAGGGGAAGGAGGGTACGGTCCTTGTGGATGCCTCCCCCACTGGGTTCCGGTCTAAATTGGGTGGCACTTCCCGACCGTCCAAACGGTTACCTTACTCCTTTCTGGTAAGTCGGACGGTCTAGGTTTCAACAACAACAAACCTACATGGTTGATTTGTTTGTTAGCAATCGTAACGAACGTTGCTGTCCCAACCGGAAATTTAATCCTTTAACTTCGTTCTGGCCAACCAACGCTTTATCGTTGAGCTACTGGGGCGGAATTGCAAGCTTTTATCGTTGAAGTGGCCTCTGCAATTTTTTTGTTTCAATATGCCTCAGCTACAACTCTTGAAAAGCGAAGTGATATAATATAAGCGAAGTGACATGCTTCGCGATAGGCTAGAGACTTAAAATTTGGTGTACAGGTAGATAGTTTGAAAAGAAGAAATTGTGCAATTTCAGATTTCCAATATTTGGTGAGGTGCCGAAAACCAATATGTTTGATTTTCCGAATAAATAAGACACAATTTTTTAATGTGATGGCGGCTTAATATTAGGTATATGTGCCGATCATCTGATAAAAAAATCCAAGACGAATAGAGTTTATTAAAAATGCTCATTTATGTATATGCTCCACAGAGAAACATTCAACAGGGAAAATGATAAAATAGTATGCTTCGGGATGAGATAGAGACTTTACTTTGATGAACAGGTATACAGTTCGAAAGAAAGAAGTGAGAAATTTAACGTTTCCAATATTTTCTTCTTTAGGGGGTTCTGCACACCAAAACGTTCGGTTTGCCGAATAAATGTGAAATGCAAGTTATTCAAAAATTTTCATCACTCAGGGATTGCTTATTGCGAGACCGTTGATTTTCAACGGGTATTCGGCTAGTATATACTAATTGCCCAGTGTCCATCTGTCTGTCCGTCTGTCTGTCACGCTAGATTTAGGCACTTCCCAAATAAATAGAGACTTGCAATTTGGTACACGGCTCGGTCGTTTGAAAAATAATCTAGTAATATTCTAATTGCGTCATTTTTAAATTAAAGTATCTAATAAAGTTTAAAATAAAGCACCATACAATAATCGGAGATGAAATATCGTTTAGGGTACCGCAATTTCTTGATTTTGATATTTAGAACTTGTAGGATATAGGTGTCACATTTTGTGACCTCTATTCAAATCGCCCACGCAAAATGTGAGTGGAAATGTCTGGTTAACATAATACTAGTTGAATAGTTATCGGAGATGACATCCCATATGTGTGTGTGTGTGAATGGAATATAACTTTTTATAACAACAATTACAAATTTTTACTTTCCTTATCTTGTCTTCCATAACACACAGGGAAAATGCATCAGTAGGATTAAAAAGTGGAATTCGAGGAGCATATAAGAAGCTTTAAAGAAAAATCTCTCTAGATACACCAAAGAAAAATGGCATATTTCCTGAACATTTTCAGAATAAATGTTAAAATTTTATGTCCCAAGACTTTAATGCAAATTTGAATACTGATTTACTACAACAATTCAAATACCCAGAGTTTCCTATAAAAAGAAAATTAAAGTTAAGTCATTGTCCCATATTTTCATTTCATCTTCCTCTTATAAATATTTCTTGTTCTAAAAGTCTTAACAAGAAACAAAACAATTTATACGGAATGGAAGCATTATGAAAGAAAAACAGAAAATGAAATACTAACAAGAAATAAGCGTTTCAAAACAAAATAAAGTACCACTGAAACGCAAAAATAGAGAAAACACGGCATCGAAAGAATACAGTGTAAAGGGATATGCATTTCTCTCTTCTCGTGAAAATAACATTTCTGTAGACCAGCCAACATATTTAGTGAATCAAGCATTTGTGTTACATCCCTTCAGATTTTTGTCTACGGCATTTGTTATGACTAAAAATGTCCAATAACAAACTCAACGACAATGTGAAGCAATTAACACGAGTCACGACAAGATGGAAAATAATACTGTGATGGCGGCATTGCGTCACTCACTGCTGCGAAAGACATCCCCGGTTATGCCCTCCGTCTCAGAGAATTATTTTAGGCCTTATAGCATAGAGCGGGATCAGCAATCTAAAGGTTTCGGTTCGAACCTATCCCCCACTATCGGGTGATCTACGACCCCCATAGATGGTGACTTTGGTTGGAAAACGAGTACGCAACCATCACTCAAGTTCCGGTTCTAACCTATCCCCCATCACTGGGGTATCTGCGGCCCTCCATAATAATAAAGGCGCAATTTAAGTTTACTAAGTCAAACAAATGCAATTTGGAGTAGAATACGGACACACAGACCTTTGGATTTGAGTTAATTTTTTTAGTTTTAAATTGAGGTAAAATATATATGCATTGAATCTGTGCCATTGGTCGTAGTTTGAGTTGCAACAAAAACTAGTACAAGATGTTGAATTTAATAGATTCACAATGCCCTCATTATTTCAATGCGTAGAGAGGAATGATCCTACACAAGACAGAGTGAGTGTTAAAATTATTTAATAAGTAAGCGTTAAAATTCGTTGATACACTGTTCTCTTTGTCTTTTCTTGGTATCGATTTTTAATAGCCGATGGATAGGACTACATGTGTCACAAAGTAATACCTCAAAACTTTGACAAAGCAACAGCTATCTTTCTATTTTTTGTTGTTGTTGTTTTTTATTTTCAACAAAAAAGTGGACTTCGTGCTTTATTTCCTTTTTAGTCGTTAATTTTTCACAAGAAAGTCGAATTACGTACTTTTTGTTTCCTTTTTAGACATCAATTTTCAACAATAAAGTCAACTTGTGTGCTTTCTTTCCGTTTTAGTCGTTAATTTTCAGCAAGAAATTTGAGTTTATTTCTTTTTCCTTTTTAGACCTTAATTTTCAACAATAAAGTGGACTTGTGTCCTTTCTTTCCGTTTCAGTCATTAATTTTCACAAAGAAAGTCGACTTGTGTGTTGTCTTTCCTTTTTAGTCGTTAATTTTCAACAAGAACGTCAACCGATTTACTGAAAATATTTTCCTTTTTTATGATGCCCTTTCTCAAAACAAAGTGTCGTCTGCTTTACTGATAGCAATTCGATTTTAGCAACGATTATGATTTTTCACGATTTTGCTTACGATGAAATATGTAAAATAACAATTGTTTCCATTAAAAAGCCCCATTGTTCGCATATTTTCAAACGTCTAAGTCACACACATCATTCCAATTTCCTCTAAGAGTGCGGTCGCTAGATGCTCGCAAGTAGGGAAAATTATTTTAAAACCACTCTGTATATCTCAGTAGGTGGACTAATGCTTTAAAGATGGCTATTTTGCATTCTCTAGTGTAATTTCCGTGTGCTGTTAAATTATTTTCAAGATTAAAATTCTCAAAATCGAAACATGATATTAAATAATATAAACATGTTAACCTTTTCAAAAATGTTTAAATTTTTTTTAACAAAAACTATGCAAAATAGATTTAATAACATGCAAAAAATATTCTTGACATAGCCGAGTTAATGTAATATTTATTCATCCAAAGTATTTCATTAAACTATCAAAACTACCAAGTGCAACGTAAATATATGCAGAACACCTGAGCCAAATTTATCCATCACGTAGGTTTTTCCTTTAAAGAGTTAACTGACTTAGACGTAAAATTTGTGCAATCGATGTCTGGAGTTTGCATTTAATATTCTAAAGCAAATAGAAAACTTTCAACATAATACATTTTTTAATGAAATGTCAATAATTATGTACATAAATATTAGTGTCTGGCTTCATAATTAAGCAATCAATATTCATTATTGAAACCATAATGTATAATGAAAATATTGACGAATTCAAATATAATTTGCAAGGAAAATATATCAATAAGGGGTATTTTTATCTGGATGAAAATTACTTTAGATTTGACTGGTGTTTTGAAGAAACTCGTTTAGGTGATTACTGTGTCTTCTGATTACTGACTAAATTTAAATAGTATTTTGTTTCTCAACCATTGAAGAATTTATACATACCAAATTTTTTCTTTCTCATCTGTAGTATTTAGAAAGTCTTGTTTTCATGAAAATTTTCTATATCGAGATTTTGATGCCAATATATGTTTCAAGAACTTTTAAACATGTTCTGACTATTTTTGGAGTGAGGCCCGTCTGTTTTATGTATGTGTGTGGTCGGTAAATTGAGTACACTACAGCAGCCACAAATATTAATGGATTTTCACGAAACTTTATATCCGGCTTTTTTATCAAAACATCTAGGACTATATAAATACACACACATATATATATATATATATATATATATATATATATATACATATATATATATATATATATATATATATATATATATATATATATATTAATTCGTGCGAAAACTTCGAAATTTATATGAAATTTTATATTTTTTCAACATTGTAGTTTAGGACAAAATTTGCCATAATCATGTCTAAACGGGATTAATTATGGTTCAATGATCACGACACTTAAAAATCTGATGTGGGCAGCACATGACTTTCCTTATATAATGCAATGAATTTACTACTTTTACAGTAAAGAAAATAGATTATTTTTATAGTAGTTATTTATATTATTTCCAAGATATTGAATTTTCGTCAATGAGTTGTCATTTTCCATGTCGTCATCGTCAATGAGTCGTCATTTTCCATGTCGTCATCGTCAATGAGTCGTCATTGATTTAGCGTCATTTTTTATCGATTTGGTGAGTTTTTCTTTAATTTAGCAACATTTAAAAAAGTCGCTAAGTTGGCGACATTCCACGAAAATCGTCGCCAAAATCTCGCCAAGTTGCATGGACGAAGAAATAAGTTATTCTTACAGCAGATAAATGACTATTGGCGTTCAAATACAAAAGTATTACTCAAAGTATCTTTTTTCATGAATGGAATGAGCTAGATCCACGAGAATGATGTCACCCAATTTATCGCATGGTATTACATATGAAAAGTGAACATGTTTCTCAATAGGAATTTTTTTTTTATCTTATATGACTTTTTGATAATTTATTTGAAACATGTGCAATATCTCAAGAACGGTTCATGTTAACGTTCTAAAATTTATATCAATCGTTTTCTAACGAAAAATTACATAAAAAATATCTATTTGCGTAATTTTATTAGCGGTTTTGATTTTTTGACGATTTTTTCAAAATTTCACTCGAAAATTTAGAGGAGTTCTGAACATTCGATTACGTATAAAAACAATAGGCTTCCAGTTTTTATGGACTGTGATTTTTGTACCAAATTTCGATCGAATCGGTCCATTCGTTCGTCAGTTATCGTCTCCACAGTCTCACTGGCACACACATACATACTTTCACACACACACACACACACACAGACAGGCATAACTTCAAAAATGCTTGAGTCGTCATCAGGGATGCTTGAAGCATGCTCTGAAGTCGAAAACTCGAATTCGAATTTTCGATCCCGTCACTATACTTTCCTTATGCATTATGTATATAAGGGAAGTAATAATTTCAATCCTTGTTATGTAAAATAGTCGCGGTAAAATTATCTTTATTTGTGACGTCATTTGATCCCCCGGGGACTACTTTGTCAATCGAAATCAATAGTATCAATCGAAAGATTTTTTCAACCGCTTTAAAGTGAAGGGTAACATGCTATAGTTGCAATAATTTAGACACACGATACCGTTTTTACTTTCCTTATATACATAATGTATAAGGAAAGTATTGTGACGGGGTCGAAAATTCGAATTCGAGTTTTCGACGGGAGAGCACGTTTCAAGCATCCCTGATCACGAATCAAACATTTTTGAAGTGATGTCTGTGTGTGTGTGTGTGTGTGTGTGTGTGAAAGTATGTGTGTGTGTGTGTGTGTGTGTGTGTGTGTCAGTGGGTCTGTGGAGACGATAACTGACGAACGAATGGACCGATACGAACCAAATTTGGTACAAAAATCACAATCTGTAAACACTGGAAGCCTCTTGTTTTTATACGCAATCGAATGTTCAGAACCCCCCTAAATTTTCGAATGAAATTTTGAAAACATCGTCAAAAAATCAAAACCAATAATAAAGTTACGTAAATAGACATTACTTATGTAATTTTTCATTAGAAAACGATTGACATAAATTTTAGAACGCTAACATGAACCGTTCTCGAGATATTGCACATTTTTCAAAAAAATTATCAAAAAGTCAAATAAAATAGAAAAAAAATATTTCCTATTGAGAAACATGTTCACTTTTCATATATAATATCATGCGATAAATTGGGTGACATCATTCTCGTGGATCTAGCTCGTTCCATTCATGAAAAAAGATACTTTGAGTAAAACATTTGCATTTGAACGCCAATTTATCTGCTGTAAGAATAACTTATTTCTTCGTTCATAACGCTTGGCGAGATTTTGGCGACGAATTTGGCGGAATGTCGCCAACTTGGCGACTTTTTGAAATGTTGCCAAATTAACAAAAATCTCGCCAAATGGATAAAAATGACGCTAAATCAATGAAAATGACGACTAATTGTGGAAAATTCAATATCTAATAAGTTATATCTATATAAATAAAAATGAAAATCTGTCTGTCTGTCTGTCTGTCTGTCTGTCTGTTTGTCACACCATCACGGGAGAACGGCTGAACCGAATTTGATGAAATTTTGTTGGTAGCCCAGAAATAGCCCCACTTAAAATTATATCCGTGTTTTGAGTTTCTACGACCAGTGGTTCTCGAGATATTAGTAAAAAACGAAATTTTCGTTTGTCTCATCATCACGGAAAAACGGCTGAACCGAATTTAATGAAATTTGGTGAATAGCCTTGAAATATCCCCCCATAACTTTTGTCCAAGTTTCGAGTTTCTAAGACCTGGGGTTGTCGAGATATTAATGAAAAACGGAACTTTTTCCTAGGAGTTCTACTCCCTAACTCCGTGGTTTATCCAAACGAAAAGCTTGAAAATCGTTTGAAAGTGAATTAAAATTTAATCTCTGAGTTTGATGGGAGATTTTTTGCGTTAATTAGTCACTTTCTGAAAACATGAATTGTTTGAAACATGATTTAAAGGGGAAATCTATCTCCATGGTTCATGGTTTATTTAAAACAAGCTTTTACGGAACAATGAGAAGTATAGAGAAATCAAAATCGTTATTTAATTTCGCAGTTTATGTTATAAGACATGACATATTTAACATGTTATAAGATTCTATCTTATATTATGTTACTCAGAAACGCAATTAAATTAAATCTGTCTGTTAATTTTAATAATTATTTTTTCGATTTGAATAATAAATAAATGGATATAAAAATATATTTTAGAAAAGAACGATTTGATTTTTCTTATAGCATTTTTGACTGGATAATATCAATTACGGTCTTCAGGTTTAAAAATTATTATTATTTATATTTTCGGGGATTATTGATTCAAGGATTATTGATATTTTCAAGTTATTATGCAATTATTTTATTATGACAAAAATTGTTTAAACTCATATATTGTATGTTGTACGAATCTTCTACAAATACACGTGTATATCTTTTAATCTACGAGAATATAAGTAGTACAGGTATATTGACATATGTTTTGATATATATTGGCATATATTGGAATCAATTACGACCTTCTGGTATAAAGAGTACGGATATTATTGATGTTTTCAATTTATTACGTCATCTCTTTTATTTTGGCAAATATTTTTGAGACGCATATTGTAATACGGGTAATCTTCTACTAACACATTGGCATATTTTCTGATCTGCGACAATATAATTAGTACGGGGTTGCATATATTCATTCAATTCCTATTTTTTCTTCTGTAAATTTGCTTACAAAAGGGGTCAGGATGTTTTATTCTTCAGATCTGATCGTGAAGATAATTTTGCATAGTGAGAACATATATTCTTAAACTTCTCTTTAGGAGCAATAAATTTAATATTTTAACAGAATTTACACATGATTGCGAACTATAAGTTTCTTTAAATTATACACTCCGTACGAATAACGGGTGTGCTGTTAGTGGTTAATAAATTTTAACATTTTAGGAGGATATATCATGTTGCTCGGCATCGCAATTAAATTAAATGTGTTTGTTATTGTTTTTATTATTTTTTTTCGATTTAAATAATAAATAAATGGATAAATGGATATAAAAGTATATCTTATGAATGGACGGTTTGATTTTTCTTTTAATTATATTAATTGCTGACTGCGTACATCAATTTCATTTATTTTGGCAAAGAGGTTTCAAGCTTATATCATATTTAGCTACTAAACTCATATATTGTGTTTAGCCAATAAATTCATATAGCCGATTGTTGAAACAGAAAAAGAGTAGAGCGGGTATATCTTCTAATACAATTGTAGTGTTTTCATTTAGTATATTGAAACGGGATAAGAATGTTTCATTCAGATCTGCAAATTCAAAGCTACGAATTTGGAGGGATATCGCTAATTTGACAACTTTTCTTAAACTTTGCCAAATTGGCGGAAATGTCGCCAAATTGATATAAACGACACACAAACAGCTGCCATAAACCTTCGGGTTGGTCGTGTGGCTTGGGTCTTCTACATATCAATGAAATTTTTTTTTGTTTTGTTAGAAGAGAGTACTGAAATGATGTTTGGTTAGCATTTATCTGTCAGACCAACCATCCTACTTAGTAATACATTTAGCGAATTTTTAAAATGTCACCAAATTGATAAAAATGTTTTCAAATCTATAAAAATATCTTGAAATTGATAAAATTGCGCTACATAAATGATATTAATTGTTTTTTGTTAGGGGATAGTATTGTGATGATATTTCGTCAATTTGTCGCAAAGTGGAACTGTCAGTTCTACAGTCCCACTTGGCGATAAATTTGGCGATTTTTTAAAATGTCGCTAATTTGACGAAACTGTCGCCAAATGTTCCATAGAAATATAACTATTTAGACGATATTTTTTCTACCAATTTATTTGAAGCAAATGATATCATGTCGCTTAGCAACGGATTTAAATCCAATGTGTTTATGCGGCAGACGATTTTTATTAAATCCTTTCCGATTTGAATAATGAAGATATGTATATAAAATAAATTTCATTGCCATTTCATTTTGGACTGGATAATATCAATTATACTCTTCAGGTTTAAACATTATTATTATTGATATTTTCCGGAATTATTGATTCAGTGATTATTGATATTTTTAAGTTATTACGCCATTGTTTTATTGCGGCAAAAATTGCTGACACACGCATATTGTACGTTGTAAGAGTAATCTTCTAGGAATGCGCGGGTATATCTTCTAACCTACGAGAATATAAGTAGTACAGGTATATTGGCATATATTTTGACATATATTGGCATATATATTGGAATCAAGTACAGTCTTCTGGTATGAAGATTACGGGGATTAATTATATATTCAATTTATTACGTCGTCTGTTGTATTTTACCAAAAAACATTTGTGACTCATATTGCAAAACGGGTAATCTTCTACTAATAATCGGACATTATAAGTAGTACGTGTATATCTCCCCATATAATTTTAGCACTTTAATTTTGACATATATTGGAATAAATGACTGTCTTCAGATTTAAAGTTTACGGGTTTATTGGTATTTTCAATTTATACATGTAATCTACTAATACAGGTTATATTTTCTAATATTCGCGCATATAATTAGTACGGGTCCCATACAATTTTAACGCTTTTATTTTGCATATATTGATTCAATTCCATATTTTTTTTTTATATTTGCTTACATAAGGGGTCCAAGATTTTTTTTATTCTTCAGATATGTCCATGAAGATAGTTTTATATAGCGAGAACAGAGATTCTTAAACTTCTTTTTAGGAGCATTATATTAAATATTTTAACAGAATATTTTGATTAAACATGTCATTTAGTATACTATAGGAATTTGGGCATGATTATGAATTTCAAGTTTCTTTATATTATATACTCCGTACGAAGAACGGGTATGCTGCTAGTAATATATAAATATATAATAATAGTTATATAATATATGTCGAAAATTCAATATCTAATAAGTTATATATATATATATATATATATATATATATATATATATAACTTATTTCTTTGTCCATAACGCTTGGCGAGATTTTGGCGACAAAATTGGCGGAATGTCGCCAACTTGGCGACTTTTTGAAATGTTGCCAAATTAACGAAAATCTCGCCAAATGGATAAAAATGACGATAATCAATGAAAATGACGACTAATTGTCGAAAAGTCAATATCTTGGAAAGGATATTAGTATCTACTAGAAGAAAAACCTATTTATTTTACTGTAAAAGTAGTAAATTCATTTCATTATATAAGGAAAGTCATGTGTTGCCCACATCAGATTTTTTTAATTGTTTTTCTTATAAATTTAAAAAGATAATTCTGGTTATGAGAAAGTCGAGTCGAAAAACACAATCCAACTGATTTTTTAAATACGTCTAAGACTATGAGCAGGTGATCAAATTTTAAAGCTTTTATATGTGATATTCGTGGTAATTCAGTTAAATTCAAGCATATATCAATGAAATTATCTATCTCATAAGTGGATTAGAAAATTTTAATATTGAGTTATCTCAGCTATCTATGTATATATTTATATCCAAAATTTAACTTCGTTAATAAATTTTTTCGTATTTCGATGTTAGTATACTTTTGAATCTGAATACCTGTGAAATGGCCTGTTGAATTGAAAACCATATATGTATAAATTATAAGTAAGGATATCAACGTAAATTTTTGTGTAAAATTATTTATAAAACAAGAAAGATCAATCATGCTTAAAGTATTGATTATGAAACACTTTCCAACTTCAATGCAATTTTATTTAAAAAAGTCGAAAATGCAATACATTCCTCGGTAATATTTTAAAACTTATCACAATACTACATTGATTTATTACATTTGAAAACTTAAACCTCCATTGAAAAAAATGAACTTCATTCAAATGACGGCATTGAAATATAAATTGCCTGGTTTAAAGATCTCTAAAATGCAATACATTCCACGGTAATATTTTTAAAACTATCATAATACTACGATAATTTATTATATTTGAAAACTTCATCGAAAACAACTGAAATAAATTCAAATGACGTCATAGAAAAAATAACACGCCTGGATCTCTCTATAAAAGCAGGATTTCATTCATAACTTTCTCCATTTCATTCATCACAATACTATAATAATTTATTTTATATTAAAATTAAGACCATGGAGCTACAATTCATAAACTTTATGCTTAAAACTTCATTGAAAAAAATCGTCCTTCTGTTTATAAAATCAATTAATATTTCATTCATATCAGTGTGATAAGGCTTTCACACCTCTGTGTTAAAATTGTATATTAAAGTATTGTTTTATTTCTGTGTGATTGAAAGTGTCAATTTCGAAATGTAAATGTCTTTTCTACATGTTTTCAATTACATTGACTTTTAAGGGAAGTGAACTCTAAAATCGCAAAAGTGTTTATGTTCCAGAAAAATAGTAATAGTTTTGTATTTTCGCTTCTCAGGCGCTAGTTGGGAACTTGCAGGTTTTGCGCACGCGCGAGTTTGAAAAAGGATTTTGGAAGGAGAGTGGAAGGAGTCGTGGAAAAATGTAGACGTGTGTGTTTGATTCGCGTATGATCGCGAATTTTAAGAAAAGGTGGATTAATTTTGAAAGTGGAAGGATGTGATTAAAATATGTAACATAGTTCGACAAGTTGTGCGTAGAGTCGTTTGGCTCGGTTCAGAGATGAGTCACTCGTGTCTTTAAATGAATCAGCCTGGTAGTAATGGAATAATGAGTCTTGTGAAAAGAGAAAATGGTTCTTTCACTGGTCGGCTTGAATCGCTAATAGGGCAAGAGGGAAAGCTCATTTTACAGCGATTTGTATTTGCCTGACTCCTCCTTGTGTCCTAAGGTACGAATCAACCAATCTCCGTAACCAACCAAGATGTCGAATTCCGCCAGCATGATGTTGTGTAATCAAGTTTCCCGACCATTATGGATTTTGTTCTGCGCAAGAATCTCGATGAGTTTATGCCGAGAGTCCATCCTGATATCCTTTCCCATGGTACAGAATTGTAAATGTTATATTTAAAAGAGACGAGGTAAAGTTTTATATATATTTAGTCTTCCACCTAACGAATAGAGTGTTAATTGTCAAATCCTCGTGAGTATCAAGTCATTGATGATGTTATATGAAAATGTCGTATATGTTCAAAGTATACAAATGTGATATATAAATGTCAAGTATAATATGAGGAATATTGTGTTTATTTTATGTATCAGAAAATATGTGTATTCTCTTGGTTCCTCTTCCTCCAGGGGTGTTCTTAATGGTCACCCTACCGAGTGTAACTCTGAGTTATTGCGAGAAATGCTTGTACTCCACTGTTTTCGATCAACTGCCTTGTTATTTCATGTTTAATAAATGTGTTTGATTTCAAAACTTTGTCTTCTCTGTCGAGTATACCAAAACGTTCGCGACAGAATTGGTGCCGTTACTTTTCTCGGTGAGTGGGGAAGAGCTGAGAGAATTAAAATTTTTAAAAATTTTCTTAAGAATTGAAATTTTGAAGGTTAAAAATTACCGTTGTGCTAAAATGAGTGTTTTCTTAAGTAAACAGAGTTCCATGTTCTGTTTTCGGTATTCTCAAAAACGAGTGTTCTTGGAATTTGATATGTGCCATTTGATAAAAAAAATTGATTTGTTTGCATATTTATGTCATTTGATTTGATAAAAACTGGTTTTATTGTAAATACTGTTTAAGAACATTGCAATTGCATATTGTGTTAAACTATACGAGTATATTTGATTGTTATGCAAAATGGCTCCAATTACTAGAAACAAAAAAGTAAATGTCGGTAAGATGAGTAAAAATTCAAGTAAAAAATTAAATTCCTCCTTGAATTTGTCGCTTGATATTGCTACTGAGTCGGATTCTGTTAATTCTAAAAGTAAAGTTAAAAATGTTAGCCACAAAGCTAAATCTAATGAGGAAAATATATCAGATAAATCGCCGGTATGTCTGAATTCTTCTTCTGGCACTTTGCCAAATCAAAACAGTGCTTCATCGGTAAATGATAACATGTTAAAATCATTCCATATTTTCACACCTAAGTTCGCACATCATATTCCAAAATTCTCGGGAAATTCAGAGCTTTCGTTGTCACAGTTTTTGGAAAAGTTAAATTTAGTAGCCACTCATGCAAACTGGAGTGAGTGTGACAAATTAGTTTGTTTGAGATTGAATTTAGAGGGGGAAGCAAATAGATTGATTGAAGAGAATCCAAAGCACAGAAATTGTAAAAATTTGCAGGAAATTATTCACATTTTGAAAGATCATTTTGAAGTGACCGAAAATGTTACTAAAAACATAATTTCACTCGTGAACTTTACACAGAGACCAAATGAGTCGGTTAAACAGTTTTCGATGAGAATCGAAGCTGCTTCATTTAAGGTTGTTCCGGAAGATGTAGATTCCGAAAGTGAGAATAAAATCAGGCAAACACTTTTAAAAACTTCATTTATTAATGGTTTATATCCGGAACTAAAAAGATTGGTGTTGTCACAAAACCCTAGAGATTTTTATTCGGCTAGAAAACTTGCAATTCTTGAGGAATCTATTTTAAATGAAAATAATGCTATGTACTTGACTAATCCGGTACTTACAAAAAAAGGTGTTCTCACACCAGAAAAATATGTTCTCACACCAGATCGAAGTGAAAGTATGTCAGATTTAAAAAGAAAAGTGTTAGAACAGGAAAGGGACATTGAATTTCTTAAGGGTAAAATAGAAAAATTTAAGTTTAATTCAGATAAAGTTAACGAAAAGCGTTCACCGCGTCCAAAGTGTGACAAATGTGGTAAATTAGGTCACGTTCAAGAACAGTGTTGGAAAAAGGTTTTTCAAAAAAGAGATGCGTACGGTATAAAATGTAGGAAAATTTATACCAGTCCTGGAACTAGGTATCACCAGGGTGAAAGACACAGAGGGCAAATGTCTGCAAATGAGTGGAAGTATAAAAAGCAAGGAACGCAAAATTATAAAAATAAGGAGTCATATAAATCTTTGCAAAATTCCAAAAATCATTCTTCTGGGAATCAGAGTACATATCCCATGCACAATTATAATAATAGAAAAACTTTTGATAGGCAAACATCACATTTTGAGGAAAATAATATTTGTCATAATATTACAAATTCTTTGTCATCTTCTTCTATTATAAAAGGAAAATTAGTGAGCAGTGAAGTGTCAATATTGATTGATACGGGTAGTTCAATTAATTTAGTGTATGAGGAAGCTTTAAATACTGTACCCATTGCACATATGTTGCTAACATACAAACCAACAATTTTGCGTAGCTTTAGTTCACAAGATACTAAAGTTGAATGTTTAGCCACTATTTCGCTAAATTTGGGAAAAGAAAGATTCCCTACCGAATTTTTTGTGTTAAAATCACCAGCTCCTATTTCATATAATGTAATCCTTGGTAACAAGTTTTTACATAAACATAATGCTATTATAGATTATAATCACTTCTGTTTTAAGTTTTCAAACTCTTCCATTCCTTTTGTTGGTTATCAATGTACGAATAATTTACTTTCAATTTCAAATCATGAACCGGCAAATGAGTCGGAAATTGCAGACTCAAACCTAAGTAGTGTCGCAAAGCGTATTGCTGTGCCTGACTCGCAGATGAGTAGTGGAAAAACTGTTCGTGTGGTAGAGGACTGTAAACCGAAAGAGTTCCATACGAATGCATGTGCCAAATGCAAAGCAGATCTGGCACCGGTAGTGAATGAGTCTCAGGTCATTCGGGAAGAGTATGTGAGCAGAAATTTTTCGGAAAATAATGTAGTGCCACATTTGGGTAGTGAAGAGGTACATATTAACGATTTGGAAAATGGAAGCAAATCTTTTAGAGATTTGGTAGTAAATGCACAGAATGTTACTTTGCATATGGGGGAAAAGCAAAATCATGTTAGAGGTGGTACTGAAGTTGGCTTTGTCATTCAACACAAAAACAATCCATGTAATCAGCAATTGGTCCACGTTAATAGATTAACTCCTTTACCTCCTAGACGTAGTGAATTGATTTCTAGCACATATAATGATAACATTGATAATTCTTCAACTCAAGAAACAAGACAATTTAAAAGTAGATATTTTCTAAACCATCAAAATAGGGTTAAAACTCAAAATGTTCCTAATTCACACAAGTATGACTTGCGCCCAAGAGGCCAATTTATTCATTAAAGTTACTTGTCAATTAAGGCAATATGTCAAGAGAGCAATTGGCTCAAAAGTAAAGTAAAATGTTTAGATTATGAAATTCTCACATTTTCAAAAAAAAAAAAGACTGATATTGTTGTGAGATGGACAATTATGTTTCATAATATTATATTTTCAATTGTTTCACAAAATGTTTTGCAAAACTGTATGCTATGTTAAAATGGATCCAATATTTCTGAACTTCTGTGTAATTTGCTTTATGTGTCAGTCAGCTGAATGTTCTGTACTGCAAGTTCTGTGCCAGTGCAGCTTTCTGAATGTGAGTGCCATGTTAATCAGGTTGAAGTAGTGTTTTAAAATTCTAAATACTTAAATAATAAATTTTTTTTTGCTTTACTTTAATGATAAGCAGTAATGTTTTAAAGTAATTTTAAGATAATTAAGTACTTGATGGATTAGAGTTTTGGTAAGGATTTTTAAGGATAACTGATAATTTTTATCTCTGTTTTATTTTATGAATGTGTGAATGATTTTTTTTAATTTAAAGGTCTAGTAAATTTTAGAAATTTTTTTTTGTCATTTGGTGTTTGTTGACTTATTGGTTGGGGGTACCGCCACCTCTAGGTTTGCAACTTTCTAATGGACTTGTTTCTTGCCTGGGTGCCTGATCAACATTCTTGGTTTGAAAATTTGTCTCATTTTCTAAATTAGTAATTTTTTTTTAAATGTCTTTTAAAGTAATTTGTTGGCAAGGTTGGATAATAGTTAATAAATTGATTTCTGTGAAAAGTAAATTTATAGAATTTTAATTGTAAAATTTTTGAAGAAAGAAAACTTTTTGTTTAGTTAAACTTTTTGTGAGTTGAGTAAATTAGGTTTTCATGTCTCTGTGGTACTCACCAGAAAATGTATTAGTGTTTAAATTTTAAAAGGGGCAATTTCATCATTTGTGTCTTGTTAATTTGGTGTTGTCTTGTAAAGGTCTATGCTTGTATTGAGACTTATTTGTTTTTGACTCACGAGTCAAACTTTAGGCCACTCTTGGATTTTGGTTATTATGCTGGTCATGATCTTGTTTGTTTTTGTTTTTTTCTTTGATGTACATGTACATCGCTCAAAATTTACACTAAATTCCTCTCAATGGAACATATGTCATTGGGAACTTAATGCAGGTATTTTCCTAGTATTGTGTGGAAAAATTCCCCGCTTTGCAGGAAATTTTTCTCCCTGGCCCCGAAGGAGTGTGATAAGGCTTTCACACCTCTGTGTTAAAATTGTATATTAAAGTATTGTTTTATTTCTGTGTGATTGAAAGTGTCAATTTCGAAATGTAAATGTCTTTTCTACATGTTTTCAATTACATTGACTTTTAAGGGAAGTGAACTCTAAAATCGCAAAAGTGTTTATGTTCCAGAAAAATAGTAATAGTTTTGTATTTTCGCTTCTCAGGCGCTAGTTGGGAACTTGCAGGTTTTGCGCACGCGCGAGTTTGAAAAAGGATTTTGGAAGGAGAGTGGAAGGAGTCGTGGAAAAATGTAGACGTGTGTGTTTGATTCGCGTATGATCGCGAATTTTAAGAAAAGGTGGATTAATTTTGAAAGTGGAAGGATGTGATTAAAATATGTAACATAGTTCGACAAGTTGTGGGTAGAGTCGTTTGGCTCGGTTCAGAGATGAGTCACTCGTGTCTTTAAATGAATCAGCCTGGTAGTAATGGAATAATGAGTCTTGTGAAAAGAGAAAATGGTTCTTTCACTGGTCGGCTTGAATCGCTAATAGGGCAAGAGGGAAAGCTCATTTTACAGCGATTTGTATTTGCCTGACTCCTCCTTGTGTCCTAAGGTACGAATCAACCAATCTCCGTAACCAACCAAGATGTCGAATTCCGCCAGCATGATGTTGTGTAATCAAGTTTCCCGACCATTATGGATTTTGTTCTGCGCAAGAATCTCGATGAGTTTATGCCGAGAGTCCATCCTGATATCCTTTCCCATGGTACAGAATTGTAAATGTTATATTTAAAAGAGACGAGGTAAAGTTTTATATATATTTAGTCTTCCACCTAACGAATAGAGTGTTAATTGTCAAATCCTCGTGAGTATCAAGTCATTGATGATGTTATATGAAAATGTCGTATATGTTCAAAGTATACAAATGTGATATATAAATGTCAAGTATAATATGAGGAATATTGTGTTTATTTTATGTATCAGAAAATATGTGTATTCTCTTGGTTCCTCTTCCTCCAGGGGTGTTCTTAATGGTCACCCTACCGAGTGTAACTCTGAGTTATTGCGAGAAATGCTTGTACTCCACTGTTTTCGATCAACTGCCTTGTTATTTCATGTTTAATAAATGTGTTTGATTTCAAAACTTTGTCTTCTCTGTCGAGTATACCAAAACGTTCGCGACATCAGCCATGCAGACTCCATGGACTGAATTATTTTGTGTTAAAGATATACAGTAATTCTAATACAACTCATTCTACATATTTTGCTGTTTACATTTTAAATAGGTGAGAAATAGGCTTGGTTGTAGAAATAATCAAATTTGAATGAGAATTTAAACTCAAATATATTGTGTCATTGTGTTGTTTTAGTATGTAGATGCACAGAATTTAAGCAAAAATAAAGTAGTTTTAGGACGGATACAACACTCAATATGAATTAAAAAGAACTTTAAAAAATCACGATTTTGAAACAAGATGGATGCCATGTATCATTTTGAAGTGGGTCATGTGATCGTTTCATACCATGGTCACGTGATCGTTTCATATAAGAGGTGTAATTATTACTTTAATTTTTATTTAAAAAAACTACTGAATATATTTCGCTGAATTTTTTTTTATATATTTTATGGAACAATTTGACTATTACCTAAAATTTTCGAAGCAATTTGTGAATTTTAAATCCGCTTAAAAAATGTTTGAAAAATTAGGTCCCATAGGGCTCAATGTATTTCATTTTTTCAACCCGGGTTCAATCCAAAACTAATTGGGTGATATTATTCATTTATATTCCCATAGGTCCTACAGACCGTCTGAACAACATACTAAAATTTCATTTTGATTAAGTCATTTTTACGGTAGTTATCGTGCTATCGGACAGACAGACAGACAGACAGACAGAATGAACAAAGTCATAAACACTTTTCAACTTTGTTGTAATGTGTTAAAAAGAAAAACGTTTCGCAAATGTCCGGATTTACTTCTTTAGTGCCAGCAAGTCAATAGGCCCGTGAACATCTAAATCTTGAAACGTTTCCTCTTGACTTCCTACACAATAAAGAAGGAAGCACAAACAGTTCCGAATCGCAGGACAACATTTAATTGTAAATTCTGCTTCCAGATCTAAACGGGAAAAAGTTTTGACCTTTTAATGTTGTGAGATCAGAAATCGATCTCACACCAGTTTATTGTGAGACAGCTTTATATATGTACGTTTTTTATTGTGTCTGAAACTTCAGACAGTACCTTCAGTCTGAATGACGCCAGATTTTACAACACGCTGACCCAAAGGTCAACGGAAAACCATAAATTTAGGGGCATCAAGACAGGTGGGTCGAAGGACTCTGAAGATAAGGTGAAGCAACGACATTGGATAAAAGGTTAACCAATTGAAAAGATAGCTTCGCCCTGAAGGCTACCAATAAGAACCAAGGAGGAGTTGAATACCCAGCCCGTCGGACTCATCCGAAGATATAGAGCAACCATTTGGACGCCCGGCACCAAGGAGGAGTCGAAAACCCAGACCATCCGTCTCGTCCGAAGACTTAGAGAAACCATTTGAATGGCCGGGAGAAATTTTGAATAGCGGAGTCCGACCTCCACAGTCACGGTCCCCGGTCGGAGTAACCAGTAGTTTATTAGAAAATCAAAATATTTTACAATCCGGTTACAGATGTTCAGCAGCAAAGCTGGAAAAAGTATAAACCCAAAACAGACGGGGGACAGACAAAAATTAAATTCCCAAAACAGACGGGGGATAGACAACTCAATAAGATTCACAAGTACGTCAATATATAAGTACACTACAAACAACAAGAACACTGCAAACAACATAAAAGGAGTCAGAAGATCTATCTGAGTTCATTCAATTAAGGGTTAATCCAATGGTAGCATAGGAAATGTTTTACAAGTCTATAAAGGGTCTGTTCATTTTTTTTTTTTTCATTTCAATTAAAGTTACGACCGATGTCAGTATGAAGAAATTTTATATATACAAATATTTCTAATTTTATGTTATAAGTTCAAAGGAAAAAAGTTGTCAGATTTATATATTTAAAGTTGGGAGTGATTTTAAGATTAAAGGTAAAAAGTTTTAACTCTCCAAGAAAAAGGATTTAAGGGTATCCGCCCTTACATTTAAGGAATATGACTTAAAGCAAATAAAAGGTTTTAAAGTTAAGTAGTAAAAGGTCTTTCATTCAAGAGGGGAACAAAATAGATCCTCAGAATACATCAATACACTACAATCAACAAAGAACACTGCAAACAACATAAAAGGAGTCAGAAGATCTATCAGAGTTCAAATCAATTAAGGGTTAAACTAATGGAAGCAAAGAAAATGTTTTACAAATCTATAAATTCATTATTTTAATTTCTGTTCAATAAAAGTAACGACCAAAGTCAGTATGAAGGAATTTTATAAATACAAATATTTCTATTTTTATGTTTTAAATTCAAAGGAAATAAGTTGTCCGATTAATATATTTAAAGTTATGAGTGATTTTAAGATTTAAGTTAAAAGTTTTAACTCCCCAAGAAAAATATTCAAGGGTGCACGCCCTTACATCTAAGGAAAAAAGACCAAAAGCAAAAGAAAGTTTTAAAAGTTAAGTAGTAAAAGGTCTTCCATATCAAGAGGGGAACAAAATAGATCCTCAGAATACATAATTTTTCATTTCTACACAGTAAAAACACAAATATCAATCATCTTAAAAATAAAAAAACTCTAAAACACAAAAATAATACACAAAAACAGGTGAGAGATCTCAGAAAATGTAATTACGTTTATAAAGTTTTTTGCATGTTTCTGATTCGCAAAAGTTCATTGCGGAGAGCGGAGCACTTAGCTCTGTCACGAGCGTTATGAGATGTACACCATCCAAGAGAAGAGTCTCTAAGGTTTGCAGAGGTACAGTTCGGACAAGAAGCAGAATTGGATGTACAAGATTTAAAAGTGTGATTACTCGATGAGCACTGGCTGCACTTACTAGTAGGTTGTCGGCAGGTGGCAGCAGAGTGTCCATAGCCCTGGCAGCGGAAGCATAACTGTAAGGAGATGTACTGCTTTACGATAATATAGTGAAAGTGATGGTACAGTTTTTTAATCTTCAAGAGTGAATTAGCAGCCTCTATGTTAATTGATATTATCCAGTTGTTCAGTCCATGTTTATTTTTAAAGTTTTTTACAATTCTGAAATCACTCAAATCCACTGAAGACGTATTTCTCATTAGCAAAGGTTTTATGTCGTCTTCCATTAAGGTCACAGGGACATTAAAGAGTATAAGCGACTTTTTACGTGAAGGAGGGCGCACAATATCAAAGTGTTGAGCAAGCACAGAGTCCGCAAATTTCGGCAAGAGAGTGTCAACAGTGTCATCTCGACACGTGATCTTGAGGGTGTCTAGGTTGACTTCAGAGATATTATGAATATTGATATTTGACGGACAATCAGAGTTAAGGAGATCAAGCTTGATTTGTTCCAACGATTTAGAGGGATCTCTTCCTCTGAGCAGTACGCTGGCATAAGGAGACACTGGGACGGCAGAAGGAGCTCCAGGAAAAGTAACAACAGAGTTTTTTAAAAAGTTTTTCTGGACCACCTCCTCCATCGTAGAAGGCATTTCCCGAAGATCATAAGTAAGGGAACGTGTCAGTTCTGAAATGTCAGATGTCAGGGTCGTTCTCAAAAGGTCCAGTTCCTCATGGAAAGAGTTAGTGATATCATGTAAAGATTGCGATAAATCCACATCTTCATCAGAAGATAGTTTCGCATGGGTACGCAGATGTTCAGCAAGTTCTGAAGATAAAGAAGTTTTTAGTATATCAAGTTCATTATGAAGGGTTTTAGAAATCTCGTGAAGAGGTAGTGAAAAATCCACAGTCGACGATGAGCAGGGAGATCCAGGGCACCAAGGAGGAGTGTCAGACCTCAGGCAAAAGAGCCACAACCAAAGGGGTCAAAAATATAAAAAAGTTCAGAACTACGGAGAGAGATTGCAGCATGACTTCTACGTGAGAGTTGACATAGAAATTCACGAGGACTTCTACACGACAATTGCAGAATGGGAAACGATAATGTTCTGAATACAGGTATTCCAGAAGTGTTCGATATTAACACCTAGACAGCAGTACAATATGATAAACGAATTGCGAGTGGGCGAATTATACTTCGAGTTAATTCCAGTAAAATGAGTGACATTAAGTACGTGCTGGTGACAAAGTCCAAGACAGACTTGAAGGTATGTGTTCGTGGAAGGTCTTAAATACAGTTGAGGCATTTTTAACTAATGGTCTCACATTGTCTCTCTCCGACGCGAAAAAGAGGAATAATTGTTGTAATTGAGTAATTATGTGACCTATGTTGTTAATAAATGATTTATTGTTAACGTTAAAATGGTGCAATTAATGGAGTAGTATTATGTTAATTAATATTCCTTCACAAAACTCGCTTTAAAGATAAAAAATTGGAGGGTTATTATGGGCACAAAGCATAATTTAATGAGTTCCACGAATACGATAATTTACGGCCATGTTTAGATAATTCAATTTAATATACTTTTGAATAATTCTTGTATGATGGTTAAAGCGGTATTATTAAATAATCAATGCAACAACAATAATCTTACTAAATTATAAGTTTAAAAGCCAACTTTAAGTTTCTCCTTTTGTTTGCTGCGCCACAAATATATTATGCAGTTTTAAACACGTATCATATACAAAAGTAAGTTGGAGTATCAAAATGGTAATAAAACTCAAATAGCTTTCTCAGAAAAATATGTCTTTTCATTTTTCACAGGCAGCCCCAAAACTTTTAAAACGATTCTTCCAAATTATATTTTCGATGTTTGATCGATAATGATCGATGATGATCAGTTGATCCTAGGAGCAGGGGTGAGAGTCTTGGGAAATGAGTGATGGAATTGTCTTGTATAACACAAAAGTGGATATTATGTATCCGTAAACAAAATACAACTGTATTTTAAAAGTGTTCCACCAAATAATGAAAACAGTTTTTGGCGCCATAGTACGATTCCATCCAGATGGGAACGTATTTCAACGATGTCCACATATAATTTCAATAAAAAAAATCTGATGTGGGCAACACATGACTTTCCTTATATAATATAACGAATTTACTACTTTTAAAGTAAAAAAAAGTAGGTTTTTCTTATAGTAGATACTTATATTCTTTCCAAGATATTGAATTTTTGGCAATGAGTCGTCATTTTCGTTGATTTAGCGTCATTTTCATCCATTTGGCGAAATTTTCGTTAATTTGGCAACATTTCAAAAAATCGCCAAGTTGGCGACATTCCGCCAAATTCGTCGCCAAAATCTCGCCAAGCGTTATGGACTAAGAAATAAGTTATTCTTACAGCAGACAAATGACTATTGGCGTTCAAATACAAACGTATTACTCAAAGTATATTTTTTCATGAATGGAACGAGCAAGATTCACGAGAATGATGTCACCCAATTTATCGTATGGTATTACATATAAAAAGTGAACATGTTTCTCAATTGGAAATATATTTTTTTAAATTTATATGACTTTTTGATAATTTTTTTGAAAAATGCGCAATATCTCGAGAATGGTTCATGTTAGCGTTCTAAAATTTATGCCAATCGATTTCTAATGAAAAATTACATAAGAAATGTCTATTTGCGTAACTTTATTAGTAGTTTTGATTTTTTGACGATGTTTTCAAAATTTCATTCAAAAATTTAAGGTGGTTCAGAACATTCGATTGCGTATAAAAGCAATAGACTTCCAGTGTTTACGGATTGTGATTTTTGTACCAAATTTGGTTTGAATCGGTCATTTCGTTCGTCAGTTATCGTCTCCACAGACTCACTGACACACACACACACACACACACATACTTTCACACACACACACACACACACACACACACACACACACAGACATCACTTCAAAAATGTTTGATTCGTGATCAGGGATGCTTGAAACATGCTCTCCCGTCGAAAACTCGAATTCGAATTTTCGACCCCGTCACAATACTTCCCTTATACATTATGTATATAAGGAAAGTAAAAATGCCAAAAGAGAACGAGGAAAGTTTGGTGTCTATTACATTTACAATCGTTAATGATTTAACCAAACTTATGAAATTCGAAATACAAATTTAGTGATAAAATGTTTACTTAGAACGCGCATGTTCTGCAACACCCCGCCCCCTTTTAGAGGTGGGAGAGGGGGGCTCCTAAAAATCCCTTTTAAGACTTTGTTACAGAAAATACAGAAACTCGCCGAAATGCAATTATTAATGCATTGTACATACTTATCGCATCTGAAGATCTTCAAAATCTTCTTACATTTTATCCTATCATTTACCAGAGATTACACTTTTACTAATATTTTTCTACAAGAATCCCTTTAACAGACCTGATAAAACTTCAACCCTCTTAACGTTTCCTTATATTGCAAAACAACTCAGCAGCTTTATCAGAGACCTGCAAATCAGATTATTTTATATTAATTAGTGCACAAAGTTAAAAGTTATACTTTGATAACTCAATAAATTCGTTTTCTCTTCTTATCGCCCGGAATTTATGTTGTTTTGATGCTTTAAAAGTTCTTATTTTTATAATTTCTCAGCGAATTCTGTGTTCGAAATGGGGGTAAGAAATAATAACCAAATTTTATCATTTGTTTATAAGTTTTTGAGGTAAGAGGTTTAACTATTCATATTTAATAATTTATGTCTTTATTAACATGATTATCATTAAGAGTTTTCGCATGTAAATATATTTTACTCAGAAAATTAATTAAAACCTGAGTTCATAAGCTTATAACTGGAATATTAAATAAAGAATTTGCATTATAAAGTGAATGAATATATATATATATATATATATATATATATATATATATATATATATATATATATATATATATATATATATATATATATATATATATATATATATATATATATATATATATATATATATATATATATATATATATATATATAATAAAAATAGTATTTAAAATTCCAATGATAGATTAGAGATAAGTTGTAACTCATATAACCATGACTTAAAATATAAGATAGCTGCGTATAAAGAAGTAAAAAAAATCCGATGTGGGCAACATATGATTTTCCTTATATGATGCAATGAATTTACTACTTTTACAGTAAAAAAAAATGTTTTTCTTATTTATTTTTATACTTATATTCTTCCCACGATATTGAATTTTCGACAATTTGTCGTCATTTTCATTGATTTAGCGCTATTTTTATCTATTTGGCGAGATTTTCGTTGATTTGGTAATAGTTAAATAGTCGCCAATTTGGCGACATTCCGTCAAATCCGTCGACCAAATATCGTCAAGCGTTATGGACGGAGAAATAAGTTATTCTTATAGCATATAAATGACTATTGGCGTTCAAACAGGAAAGTATTACTCAAAGTATCTTTTCTCATGAATGGAACGAGCTAGATCCACAAGAATGAGGTCACCCGATTTATCGAATGATATTACATGTGAAAAGTGAACATGTGTCTCAACAGTTAATATTTTTTTTTAATTTATGGGATTTTTTGCTAAATTTTTTTGAAAAATGTGCAATATCTCGAGAACGGTTCATTCTAGCGTTCTAAAGTTTATGTCAATCGTTTTCTAATGAAAAATTACATAAATGTCTATTTATTTAACTTTATTAATGATTTTGATTTTTTGATGATTTTTTTCACAATTTCACTCGAAAATTTAGGGGGGATCTGAACATTCGATTACGTTTAAAAACGATAGGCTTCCAGTATCCACGGATTGTAATTTTTGTACCAATTTTCATTCGAATCGCTCCATTCGTTCGTCAGTTATCGTCTCCACAGACACACACACACAAACACACACACATAAACACACACACACACACACACACACACACACACACACACATACTTTCACACACACACAGACATCACCTCCAAAATGTTTGATTCGTGACCGGGATGTTTGAAACGTGCTCTCCCGTCGAAAACTCGAATTCGAATTTCGTCCCCGTCACAATACTTTCCTTATAGATTATGTATATAAGGAAAGTAAAAGTAGATTCATCAATCAAGGGGAGAATCAAAAGCAAATATGCAGTCACCAAGTTATTTATAGTATTCAATTATCAATAAGGAGATTACAAAACTGAAAAATAGAAAATGACCAAGCATTAAAGCCAAACACGTAGAAAAGCACTAGACTTAGAAAATGAATCCATATTAAACATATTCGCTTTCAAGGCCTAATATCTATTATATATATATATATATATATATATATATATATATATATATATATATATATATATATATATATATATATATATATATATATATATATATATATATATATATATATATATATATATATATATATATATATATATATATATATATATATATATATATTATTTATATATATATATATATATGATTCAAATGAAAGAGGGAAACGACCAAATGCATAGCAAAAATGGCAGAGGTGGATTGCGACACCTCTTTCCCGGTTAGAAGCGTGCTTTTAAGCCCGGGCAACACTCCCGGAACCAATGCCATGCAGTGGCCTATCTTCCGGATATGTGTGAAGTCAAAGACACTGAAAAAAGTGCGAAGCGAACCATCTAGGAGCGACCACAAGACAAGAAGCGACCATTGCAAGACTCTAGAAGCGACCATTGCAAGAGAAAGGGATAGAATATAATCCGTATGAAGTGCATGCTGACGCTTAAATCAGAAATCTGGTATCAACGTGAACCAGGGTGCGCTGTCCACGTATGCGCAAAGTTCCCACTAAGAACTTAAACTGCCAACATCCGCTATATCTCTAAAGTATGCATTTTTTTCTTTTTCTGTATTGAAAATTGAATTATAATAAGTTTTCAGGAAGTCTTCAGGATAATTTCTTTTTATTGCTTCTTTTATAATATTTCTGTTATTAACGATACAGTCTGTCTTGAAAGTATTAATACGTTGATTTCTCTTGAGGTGATTGATACAACATTTCTAAATATGTTTTTGGTTAAGTTGGATTTCCAGTCAATAATGTGGTTAATTTTAATATTGAAGTTGTTTCTTTTGTCAAATAAAACAGTATATGTACCATATTTACTATCTTGCTTTAGTGTGATATCTAAAAAATCAACACTGTTTTCTTCCGTTCCTATATTTTCAATCAATTCCAGTTCTCTAGGATAAAAACTCAAATCAAACGGTTTATTTTTCAACAAATAAACTATTTTCAACAAATAAAAAGTATCCCCATGGGAGGGAGATGCTCCTCTCTGCTTGCCGACCTTTATTTGAATAAATTTGAAGAGGGCACTCACATCTTACATGAAATACCATACTTTCGTTACGTTGACGATGCCCTATTTGGACAATATACGAATATGCCACCGTTTACTTTTAGTTTTTATCCTAAAGAACTGGAATTGATTGAAAATATAGGAACGGAAGAAAACAGTGTTGATTTTTTAGATATCACACAAAAGCAAGATAGTAAATATGGTACATATACTGTTTTATTTGACAAAAGAAACAACTTCAATATTAAAATTAACCACATTATTGACTGGAAATCCAACTTAACCAAAAACATATTTAGAAATGTTGTTAGCAATCACCTCAAGAGAAATCAACGTATTAATACTTTCAAGACTAACTGTATCGTTCATAACAGAAATATTATGAAAGAAGCAATAAAAAGAAATTATCCTGAAGACTTCCTGAAAACTTATTATAATTCAATTTTCAATACAGAAAAAGAAAAAAATGCATACTTTAGAGATATAGCGGATGTTGGCAGTTTAAGTTCTTAGTGGGAACTTTGCGCATACGTGGACAGCGCACCCTGGTGCACGTTGATACCAGATTTCAGATTTAAGCGTCAGCATGCACTTCCTACGGATTATATTCCATCCCTTTCTCTTGCAGTGGTCGCTTCTAGAGTCTGGTAATGGTCGCTTCTTGTCTTGTGCTCGCTTCTAGATGGTTCGCTTCCCACTTTTTTCAGTGTCTTTGGCTTCACACATATCCGGAAGATAGACCACTGCATGGCATTGGTTCCGGGAGTGTTGCACGGGCTTAAAAGTACGCTTCTAACCGGGAAAAAGGTGTCGCAATCCACTTCTGCCATTTTTGCTATGCATTTGGTCGTTTCCCTCTTTCATTTGAATCTTATATGATACTTTTTGTGCATGTGCTGCTTTGCGCCAACACTTGAGGTATAAGAATTTCCGTCGTATAAAAGTTTTCACTTCGTTTTATTTTATATATATATATATATATATATATATATATATATATATATACTGTTACGACGTATCCTCTGAAATCATGGATGTACACGCAACATACAAGGAGTCTAGATTTCGGGATAAGTAACGCTTTCATTATACACAAATATAGCGTAAATAAGAGCAATATATAGTAAAACAGCCCTTAAATGCTCCACTTATTTCACATAATGACTGATATTATTCTCAAAACATTGACAGAAGTGATTTCACAAAAGAATTGCTACCATTCTTAAAACATTGAAAAAATCACAGTTCAGTGTAGCTCGTATCATGTCAACTGCCACTCTAACTGAATGATGATTCCTTTTATACACTCGCCATAGAAACTTCTGGGAATCTCTCACATTACGTAGAAAAATTGTTCTTTCGAGGTGATTTTCGAAGATTCGGTAAGTCACCAAGCTGGTGATAAATCGCCAAATCTAGCAAGCCTTCTTCGAACTTCAGAATGCTTTACACCCTACGAACATACACGCGAAAGCATGTATGATTGTTTTCTCCGTCTGGATCTCAAAAGAAAAGACTCCGGTGAGGGAATATTTCATGTTCGCAGCAATATATATATATATATATACAAGGTGTCCCCAAAACATTGACCTTTAATTCCTTAAATATTGACATATATAATAAATTACAAAGTTGCGTAAAGAAAGGTGCACAATTTTATGAAATCGATTAATATTTTCAAGAGAATTAAATCTTCAGAAATACAAAATTAAAATTTTTATACGGCCCTCTTACAAAAAACATTTCCAATAAGTAAAATGTGTCCCATACACTAATACGGTGATGTACAAAATTTCAGCATTTTATCATAAAAAGTCCCAGAGATATGAAAGTACAAAAATGCTGACTTAAACCACTTTTCGATGCATCGACATGGGTTCTCGAGTTTCAGGGGTCATATACAAATTATGAAAGAAAACAATAATTACATAAATAAATAATAATTTTGCGATTTAGTGGTACAAAAGTATCTACACTGTATAAAAAAAATTACTTTAGACAAATATTATTACTTGTCCAAACAGTTTTCATCCATGCCAAAGATCCATTAAAGATAAGAGGCAAATATTATTTGCCTATGATGCATTTCTGCGGTGCATCATTTGCACTCTTGCTGTAAACATATACTCTATAATTTGTGATTAATCCCTCACCAAATTTGTTTAAATATATCTCTGGGAAGTTTTTTGATAAAATACTGAAATTTTATGCATCACCTTATTAGTGTATGATGCAGATTTTACTCATTGGAAATGTTTTTGTACGGGGACCGTTTAAAAATTTAAATTTTGTATTTCTTCAAATTTAATCCCTTGAAAATTTTTATCGATTTCATAAAATTTTGTACCTTTTTTACGCAACCTTGTAATTTTTATATATGTCTAAGATGAATATTTAATGAATAAAAGCCGAGGTCAATGTGTTTGGGACACCCTGTATATACTATATAATATTATATTTGTGTGTGTGTGCAATGTAGTAAATTAACTTATTATTATATCTCTCAAATGTCATAATGCATAACGAACATCAACTTTTTATGAAGAAAAACGTATCATCAAATAAAAACAATATATGTGATTAAGAGACTGTAATTAATAGTTTCAAATTTATTGCGAAGACTAAAACACATATAATGGAATATTAAATAATTATCGTAAAACTGAAATATGAAATGAATATTTATAACCATAAATTCCCATAAAAATTCAAATAATTGATTCTAAAATTCTGTCCTTAATGCCGGAATCTCCATAATTCATGATTTTATCTCCCTAAAAAAACGTCGATAATAAAAATAGAATATTTATGATTTGGTAATTGTTTAAAATTAATTAGTCATAAAAGTAATATAAATTTATAGATATCTACTTCCTATCAATTTATTTTATCCATTAATTATCGGATAGGTAAATTTTAATAAGTCCATCGATTATATTCAATTAAATTGCTTAATTATACCTTTTATTTAGGCATATATGTGATTTAGTGATATGTTTCCATATTTGTGTTTAGATGAAATGAGCTTATTTTTTAACAATCCCCTTTCTAAAAATATTTCTGGTAGATAAATATATTTTCTAATTATTGGGACAAAGACAAAGAAAATTAAACATTCATAACTGTTTAATCTTAATTTTAACACTTAAATCACAAAGGTACAGTTCTATAATCAGATCATAATCATACTCCCAAAGAAGACATGCTTCTTTTTTTAACTTCATAAGGAATTCATCATAAGGAAACCATGGCGTCCATGGACGCCAATGTATGCAAAGCGGGATCTAACTGTTTAGGATAGGGTATGTTAAATGCCTGTCTTTTTGGGAGGTGCTTCGTTTGAGATTGACGCTGTCCCACCCGTAAGCAAAAGGTTAAATAACATTTAACCTCATGCAGTTTTATTTCGAACTTTAAACAAATATTTTAATCAAATAAAGTACAACTACTTTATTACTAACTTTAATATCAAATGAAGAAAATATCTGTACAGAGTTCCTTCGAAAGTTTTTAAGCATCTCAATACCGATGGGCGCCTATAGAACTTTTTTCAGTTAAAGACAAACTCAAGTATAAGACCTGCAAGACCGACTAGCTTAATGTCCACCTTTGTAAACTGGAACATCCAGGGGGGATGGCAAGAGTCGGGCATTAATTGTTCGATTCTAATGAGACAAAAGTGAATCACACACACAGGATGGACCAGGCAACTCATCACTGCAGATTATCAGTCAATTACAAGTCTGAATAATACCAAAACATAAAATTTTTAGATTACGTAGAAATTTATAGCAGATGTTTCACTGCATGAGAGTTAAACAAACATGGCGCTATCCTGTATATAAAACAAGAATGGGGAAGACGTGAAAATCCCAAGTGGTAATTTGATCTGAAATGTGCAGAAGGTGCTATGGGAAAGAGATGGATAAAAAGTCCAATTAGCTCAATAATTAGAGTATTTGCTGACGAGCTATAAATCAATGTTTCGATTTTCCACTGTTACATGAGTACTTTACAACGTGATAAAAATCATGGCTTAGTCAAAGCCAATATTTGTTGAATTTAGCTATTAACCACTATATACTGAGAAAAACAGCAGAACAATCTTTACTATGATATTTTAATTCTATTTGAGTTTGCAGAACACAGAACTTAACAGATTTATATTATATGTACAGGAATTTAAGTTGTAATGCGGGAAGAAAAATGTTGACTTGTGCGCTTCATAATTAAAGCTTATGAGTCTTTTGTCCATGACACCGTGAGAAATTTCACTTCCTCAAAAATGGCAAATCTTCAGCATTTTGCTTGAAAGATTTACCCTCATCACCAATTTATTTTTAATCTTATCATGTGGAAGGATGAATTACGGCGAGAATTTTCAACGTTTTCTATACTGAATATAATTTAAAAACTCATATGCGGTATAGATGATAAAAACGTGTATGCACATTCAATAGATAAATATACTAGATGCACCCACGCAAAGCACCTGAGATGAAGTGCTTTTTATTGATCAGTATCTGTTGACAAATTAACATTATTACCAAAAATTAATTATACAAATTTGAGAATCACTTATACTTGAATGCAAAAATCATAGAATATAGAAATTACTTAAAAATTTTCACTTTAAAATATTGAACTTAGCGATGAATGTATATACTTAAAAAAACATATAAGGAAAATTTTATACAGTAAAATTAAATTAATTTCCAATCGCATAATATGTAATTTATCGAAAATGTAACACTAATTATGACAGTCTTGTATAAAAAATAATAATATAGTAAAAGTTTCAAATCTTGAATGATCGAATTTAAGAAAGGAATGCAAGCGCCTAACTGGATAGAATTCGCACGACATGCCTGTGTGCATCGAAGTTAAACCCTTTGCCATTCGTTGAAAATCGAATGCATAACTACCTATCTTTGTGATTATAAAATGTTTAGAATGCTTTGTAAAATCCTACATATCATCAAACGATATAATTTTGGAATATTTGCCTCCCGTTATTTTCGTTTCATGAAAGGCAAGAAAACATAAATCGCGCTATTTTGTTGTCATTATATTTTTTTATTGTTGAGCAAAAGAATAAATAAAATAATCAGTAAGTATTTGGAATATAACCATTGATGTTTTTAGTTAATTAATTATGACAAAACTCGTTGCCATTTGACAAACGATAATTACGCCTATTTTTTCGCGCCAAGCACCTAAGAATATTACATACAGGATGAAGGTAAAGTTATTAGTAGGACAAATGAGTTTTGAACGATAGTAGCCAGAGCTGTGGAAGTAAAACATTACATATAGTAAAGTGACTATGCGCTCGCTACCAGATGACACTGACAGCAACGCTCCTAGCAGCGAAATTTGGAAGTTAACACTCCTATCTCGGAAACCACGAAATATGCAGACAAAAAGTAAATTAGAAAGTTGTAGATCATCGTCAAATTAGTAAGAAATGACATTTGGCAGAAATGACTTGTGTAGAATCTCTACGTGTCACTGTAAATGTCGTAAATGCATATTAAAGACCACCTAAAAGCATTTCAAACACTTTCGAAAAGATATGTGTCTGTGTAAATATGTCTGTGAGATGTGAAAATAAGGCAGCTATATCATCCATACATATGCAGCTGTATATAAATTTCGGAAGATACTGTAATTAAATAAGATTTTTTTGTAATTCATGATTAAAACTCAGGTTGTTTGAAATTTTTGATTCTCATAACGTATATTCCATAGAAAAATGTGATTTGTCCTTTTGAATATCCACCCATTTTGCAAATGTTGTAAAAAATTCCAAACAGTTCGATCCCACGTTACAGACATTGGTGGACGCCAATGTCTGCAAAGGGAGATTGAACTGTTTATGATAGGGTATGTCAAATACCTGTCTTTTTGAGAGGTTCTTCGTTTGGGATGGACGCTGTCCCATCCGTAAGCAAAAGGTTAAGAAGCCAGTATCTGGATTGCTAATTAAGTGAGTAAGGTAATCATCGAACGGTAGTAGTTATCTCAAGTTGTCTGAATGGAGATGGTCTGATCCGAGATTATTTGTTCAAAGGTGTATTGTGTTCTACCTACATATGTCAATGAACTGTGGCCTTACGACGCAGCTTTTTGGATGTGAACTTTTTAGAAGTCCAGTTCTCAATAAACTATGTAATTTATTATATAAAATATACTTTTAGAATATTATTGGTAAAATACGCCAAACATTTTTACGTAATAATTTGTTACAATTCGCTTTCAATTTTAAACTCTTCAAAAATACTCATCTCAAATGTCAGATTAAATGCAATACAAAGGAAATGAATTACCTTGATTACAACGGAACTCATATTTGTTATCAGTTAAAAGTCAGGAATCGAAGCTTGCTGTTGAACTCACATGCAAAAAGTCAATTTCTTGTAAATTTTGTGACTACTTAAGCTGCATAATTTTTTTGCCCTAAGTCTCGTGACATTTGGAAAGATGGCGCTACATTCAATTCATTTTTTAAATGAAAACTCAGAATTCTGATTTAGCGATAAAAGCTGGAAACTTACCCATTTTCCTTATGAAACTAGTCATAGTTGACAATTAGTAACCCTGGTAGTATTAGCTATTGAATCATCTGTAAGTATACTATAGGTTCTTATCAGATATACCGCATGACTTGTTTATTGTATGCCACACAATTGGGATATTTTGCTGTTATTCTTAATGAAATTCAAATAACAATTCCAATAGAAATTTATAAATAAATAAATATTTTAATATTTCTGAAATGAAAGTCAATGTAAATGATAATAACACAGGTAAAATGCCCTTGATTATTCTTGAAACATCAAATATAAAACTTAATATAATAGATGTTGGAAATTAATAATGTTTCCAAATTAAAAAAATATTTTCAACAGTTGCAAAAAATAAGGGTGACAAAAAATAAGCTTTATCAAGCAGCATACAACACAGTTCACCGAAAACTGTTCTGTGTCCCTTGTTCTGATGGATGACGTACATTTTCATCCGAATCAGGCAAATACTATTTTTCATTTTGTTGTATGTATTATACTTAATAACCCTTACTTTGAGTTACACTTTAATAAAGGCACAAAAAGAATTAAATAAATTATTTATTTTGTAATAGTTAACAATAAGTGGAATGAAGCCTCTTTTGATCGATATGACAGCAAACAGATTCGGTTGCATCAAGGCACCACGCAACAAAGTACTGCACGCGCAGGAGCTGACAGGTAAAACTTGGTCTTAATATTAAATAGTTTGTAGTCTTGGGTGCCACACGTGATATGATAAATGTATAGCCATGGGAATAATACGTAGCACTCCTTTCACTTAAATTTTCACCAATATGTCAGTTTATATGAGTATCTTTTGAACCGCCCCGGTCAAAGCGATCAAAATTCAACTCAGAGGTTCTGGAAAATTTTGTAATTTATCAGTTTTTAATTTTTGGTAGATTCCGTTCCTTTGAAATTAGTAAATGCATTTTCTTGTTTTTATTTTAAATGGAAGTTGCGTATATTTTGGGGAAAGGTTAGCTTGAATTCACCATGGAAGCCATAATCGGCTATCTGCTTATTTTTGTTTTCATACGCACGTCATGCGTACTATAATGACATGGTTTTCATAGTAATAGAATTCATTTAGAATAACAATTTGAAATACTATATTTATTTAAATATGAAAAACAGGAATGCAATTCTGAATTTTAATAATAGGAATCTGCTGATTTTAACTGCAACTATTGACAAAAAATGAGATCACCATTTTTAGGCCTGATTTTTATATACTAAGAAAGAGAGAGATTAGAAATATAATTACCAAAATATTCCAGTTAGAAAGCGTTTTATAGTTAAATTATTGAAGCAAAACATACAGAAATCATATTGTAGCATCAAAACTAATTAATGCAGAATCTTTAAACATTGACTGCTATTGCATTATGTGTATATATACAAACTTCACCTAAATTTCAATAACTGTTTAGAAACAAATTTTTATTTAATAAAAAAATTCTACAAAAATTTTGGAACAACTTTGAACAAAATTTTTCACAATGCTCTTTTTTTTTTTTTTTTTTTTTTTTTTTTTTTTTTTTTTTTTTTTTGTCGCAATGTAATTCTTGTGGAGAAGTATATCAAGAGATTATTAACAAATTGGGATTGCATGTGTCACAGTTTAAATAAAAACTTGCGTGCATCACGTGTTTAGCAAGATACATTTTCAAAACCTATCATAAGAACAAAATGTTCTACCAAATAATTATTTAAAGCTATTTTTGTAGTAATAGTTACACCTTAAAAATGTGATATCATTTGAAAAAATGACAGGTCCGTAAAATTAAAAAAAATTCCAATATAAACAACTATTTCTGAGTTCAAAAGAGTAATCCTCCCCCTTAATACAACATAATTTTTGGTTTTAAAACTTGTCCTTTGCTCGTCCATATGGTTTATTATGGGTGAGCAAAACGAAGTCCGATCTCCATCCTTAACGAAGCAAAATCAACATTTGCCTGAATTTTATTATCTATTTTATTCGAAAACTGCAATAGGTAGGATGATGAAATTTTGCATACATACGTGAAATTACATGCAAATTTGCAGAGTCACAATTTTAATTCACTGCGTCTCCTACATCAAGTGTAAAAAACTATTATTCAACAAAAGTTGTTTAGTAAGTGCAATTGTCCAATATTAAGCTTAACTACATTACATTTTATACACGGTTGCTATAACAACATGACGAAACAAAATACATAGCTTGGAGTAAGAAAGTTACCCTTTACCTCCATGATACATACAAAAATAGATTGATAATCTACATTTTGGTGATTTAAATGTGTTACTTTGATTCTATTATTGTCTTGATTTTAATGTGCTTAACTTACAATTTATATTTAAAAAAGCCTTTGCTCTTTTATATTAGGATTTTCAAATATTGAAATTATTTTTCTATGCTTATAATTTCATGACTTAACAAGGTTATTAAGTTTCAATAATAAAAACATAATTTTAATTATGTAAAATTAAGTTTCAATTTAGAATCAAGCACTTCTCGCATACTCTATACCTGCGAGTCCATTCAAAGCCCGTATTTCGAATGTTATGTAAATGTATAACTTAGCGGAGGTTTAAAATAGTTTCACATGCCCTTGTACATTCAATTTATCTTTGCCACGATAGTTATGTGCGTTTTTCAGTCACATCCCCATTTCTCATTTACCATAATATACACGTTGAAATTTGAAAAATATATTCAGATTCGGATGTTTTCTTAAAAAGGAAAATCTGTTGACATTTTTCCCAATCCAATGATAATATATTATGCATTCTGTTCGGGGGAAAAAACAAGTTCATGTAAATTATTTTCTTGACAACACCAACTGTAGCTTAAGACTAGAAGCAAAACATAAAAATTGGAATCCTGAAAGAAATTTGCTAACCTAGTTTTGACACCGCATGCCTGCCGTAACAACAGCCGCAGCGTCACTCTTTAGCGGAAGAGAATCGTAAACATGTGCTTCGATTTATTAAGCTTTGCGCATGAATATATTTTGAATATTTTATACAGCGTGACAGGAAATTTTAGAGAAATTCCACTTTAGATGTCTTGTGCATGTGGAATAAAATAACTTTTTCATATTCAGAAGCGTGAAAAAACAAATCGAATGTTCTCTTAAAGAATCTAAAATGCATTTACCTTCTTTGTTCTGCATTTACCATCTTCATTCTGCATTTACCATCTTCGTTCTGCATTTACCATCTTCGAAGAAACCCGGTTTAACGAAGTTAATAAATAATTCTACATTTAGCACATCATTTGAGCTGAATATTAATAAATTAGTAAAGTAGTTTAAATTTCCTAAATTTTCATTCCCTACAAATACTTAATATATTGTTACGAACACCTAACATGTTATCACGGCATATTGACTACCCCTGAAGAAAAACGACATATTTTTACAGACAACTATAGATATTATTTGAAAATCTGAATTACTTGCTGAATTTGGCGAGTTACTCGCCAAATTTGACAAAATATAGTCGATTTGGTGAGTTTGGGAAATTGCTTGAATTTTTGTAAACTGGTTAAGAAGTTGTCCAGTTACGTAGATTTTTCCAGAAATGTCCACCACAAAGTATATATAGGCCGGTCATCATTCACTAGTTGTTGGTGTGGTATGAGTAAACGTGAATTGTAAATGTGTCTGTGCCTTGGAAATATAATTTTCTATTTTGTAAATGAGTTGAACATTTAGGGGATGTTTCAGTTGTTTTGTGACCTTGTAATATAAGTAGCTAGTTATAAGCTATATACAATTTCCTGTTTACGCTTGTTTCTGCTTTTTATAAAGCATTAGTTATACAGAAATACAGATTTATCCTTATATACTGAGAATACATTTGCGAGTGGGAAGATGCTTGGCAACAATAGGTGTTCTCAATTTAACAAAACCAGCAATTGCCTGATTTTTAAAAATGCTTCTTTAATATTTAAATAAAAATCGTATATATACTGTAAATCTAATATTTAAGTAGAAATGTACGTATACTTCATAAAGGAAACTCAAAGCATACTTCCGGACAGAAAATTAATAAAAATCAGAATGAAACGCATGATTTTCCTTCACAGTGTATAAACAAAGGCGAAATACCAAATAAAAATCACATTCAGCGAAAATGCTTAAATACAATCATCGTGGCACCCACTAGTATAGTATAAATAAGCTAAACTGAGAGTAAACGAGAAACTTAAATAAATGAAAACAATCATAAGGCAGTAACAATAAGACGAGGGGACAAACTAAACATAATCATAAATCGGGACAATAAAATGTCGTAGATCATGATTAGCCAAGTTTTTAGAATGTTTGCTTATCTGAGAAAATTAAAAAAAAATCTAAATAAAAATGACATGAATGTGTGTTTGAATGAGAGGCAGAAGTTAATTGAAATTCATGATTGGGCCTCCAGCAGTAACTTGAACCAAAATATTTACACATTTCCTGGTTAATTATTATAAACATATAATTTTAAGTATAGCATAATTTTACCCCTTCGTTTATCTCATTATTCTTTTACCACATTGTTATTTTTGTTACTACATTGCGTCACCTGTGCTACACTTAAGAGCATCTTCATTTTTCTCCTTCAATATTTACCTTTTGGTGTTTAACTCTTTTTTGTTATTACTGGACAAGGATGAGGGCGCATTTCGGAAATAAACATATACTACTACATTTACAGAAACCATATTTACTACAAAGCCAACATCTCCGTTAAGTTATACAGGGTGTCCCAAAAAGATTGAAACACTTTTTAATTCTTTACCTGTTGGGAGACAAGTGAGTAATATAAATTGCAAAAATGTTGAAAGTACGGTTGGAAAAAAGACTACGTTAATGAAATAGTCCTCCCATTGATTTTCAAAAGTTACACTTTGTAAATTTTTATACGAGCCCCTTAGACAAATTTGGTCAATCAGAAATTTTTTATTTTTAATGCAACAAGATCATTAAAAAAACCCGCATATCTGTATCTTTAAAATTGAGCAAGTTATATTTAAATGAAAATTGAACATTGTGAATGGGGACGATATATCAAATTAGAAATTTAAATTTGTGACATATCACGAGAGAGATAAAACTGGATGATAATACGTAGGATACCCAATCGCGTAGTGAGTACCACTACTTTATATAATCTCTGTCTGTATAATGCTTTATTTAGATGTATTTGTGATAAAAAAATTTGACACATTTCAACGTATTTTTGATCTAAACATTTTTCATCGTCAATTTCTTTATGATCCCTATTTTCACTGATGAAACAGCCTTTCACATGGCACAGAAAAGTGGCATAAGTTAGATGTTTCCTCTATCATAATTCAGTTGATTTTAAAGATACAGATATGCGGGTTTTTTAACGGTCTTTCTGCATTAAAAATAAAAATGTTCTGATTGACCAAATATGTCTAAGGAAGCCGTATAAAAATTAAAAAAGTGTAACTTTTTGAAAATTAATGGGAGGACTATTTCATTAATGTAGTCTTATTTCCTACCTTACTTTTAACATTTTTTCTATTTACATTGTCCACTTATCTCCAGCAGGTAAATAATTAAAGCGCGTTTCAATTTTTTTGGGACATCCTGTATAGTTCTTCTGCTATACGCTATTAATAATTAAAACTTGAAATTTTGCTGTTTAAAACTTATGATTTGAGTTCAAATAAAATGATTCCTATAAATAAAAATGTTACATTCATAATTATTCTTATTTCAATAAATATAACTTATTCTAAATTGATATTCGAAATGAATTCGGTTACTGTATAAGTTCATCTAGGCGTTGCATACTTAGTGAACATATGAAGGTAAAACAGTGTAAATAGCCTGCTAGAGATTATACAGCGTATTCAATCAGCCTCGGACAAAGTATAATAATCATATTTTCATGGTATTTCAGTGTAAAAGAGGATTATCAAATACACATAGCATTTCAAAAAGATACTATAATTGCAAACACTTTCCAATTTCTAACTAAGCGAAAGTATATAATAGAGATCTTTAAAATATTGACAATGATTTCTGGTTACCCTTGAAGTGAAATATAATTTCATATAAAAGCAATCCTCAACTTTGTGAAATTGTGTTATGCACTGTTCAATCTAAAACATATACAGCAAAGCATTGTTTATACAATTCTTATTTATACGCGTTTATCATTTATACGACCTTTTCTGTTGGGTTCTAGGCATTCCTATGTATTTTAATGCTAAATTTTTTATACGATTGAGACGATTTTCATTTGTACACCGCTTGCTCTCTGATTCTAAGTTACCCCAAACTCAAAGCAACTTAGAAACAGGAGTTTAAAGGTACATGCATATACTTAGAGAATCCTTCTATAAAGGTCGTTCCCAGAATTTAAATTGCGCTTTCACTGCATGTACCAGTATCTATGGGCTTGTTTTGTACTTATGTGCACCTCAGCATGCTGATAGTAGCAATAATGGCAACACAAAATGCTATGTGCCAGAATTATGGGATGTTTCTCTGTGAAAACCCAGACCCAGTCCTATCACGTAGTCAGCTTCAAATTTAAAATAAATAAATAAAAATATGATGTGGGCAGCACATGACTTTCCCTGCATACTCAAATTCATTTTTTCTTTATATCTTTAATAATTCATTAAATTGAGTTTAATTCAACAAAATAACACTGAATTTGCATTTTTTATTCAATTTCTATTTTTATTTGGTAATCGGACATTTTTCCAAAAGTGGCATAACTAAATGCAAAAAATCTCAAATATCTCGAGAACGGTTAGTCCTTGAGTAATAGAGTTGTTCTTATTATTTTCCTCATCAAAAATTACGTATAAAACAAGCATTTAATTGATATATTTGAACATACGTAGCTTTTTTTTTAGATTTTGGCGATTTTTGAGGCCCTTTTCGTAAAAAAAGCAGGTTTTTCTTTTCCGAATAATACCAAAATCTAATCAGAGTATCCCACAAGTAACTTATCTACCGAATTTTGTGAAATTTGGTCAATTAGTATTTTAGCTAGAGTGGATACATGACATTTTTGCGGGCCATTTCGTAAAAAAAGGCAGGTTGTTCTTTTCCGATTAATACCAAAATCTAATCAGCACCAGAGTATCATATAAGTAACCTATCTACCAAATTTTGTGAAATTTGGTCAATTAGTATTTTAGCTAGAGTAGATACATGAAATTTTTACGGGCCATTTCGCAAAAAAAAGGCTGGTTATGTTTTTACGAATTGTACCAAAAACTAATCAGCACCAGGGTCATACCCAAGTGACTTATCTACCAAATTTTAAGAAATTCAGTCTATAAGTTTTTGAGTTAGAGTCGATACAAGCCTTTGCGGGCCATTTCGCAAAAAAGGCGGGTTCTGTTATCCCGAATCATACCCAAAACTAATCAGCACCAGATTTGCCCACAAGTGACTTACCTACCAAATTTTATGAAATTCGGTCAATTACTTTTTTAGTTAGAGTGGATCCAAAATCTACACAGACAGACACACAGACACACACACACAGACGTCACGCTAAAAATAGTTTTTTCGTATTCTAGAGGTCTCGAAACGTGTAGATCCGTCGAAAACTCGAGTTGCGATTTTCGGCATGATTCCAATACTTTCCCTCTGTATTGCAGGGAAAGTAAAAATGTGACCTTAATTTTGAAATAAATTGAATTCACCCACGTGGTAGTACTATACAAGGTACAGTAGTTTCAATATTGCGACAGGTAGAAAGTTTTCTTCTGGTATCTGCTATTCCATGGTGGCCAGCGAATAAATGCTCAGTACGTGGTTGCTGTGATCTGCAATGGGAGCGCGATCGCAGTTTTGATAACGCGTCTTTATAGGTGGGTTTTGTGAGTAATAATTTCCAGATGTGCTGCCTTGCAGCAGATCGTGATTATAATCGTGATAATTTCGTTTATACGTGATATATCGTGATAATTTCGCTTATACGTACGTTTATGCATTTATAGGCTCTTTTACATAAAAGTGAAACGGCTGCGTTCAGATATAGATGTTTTCTAACTGTAAACTATGTTGACATATTTCCTAAACCATTTATTACATAATTTGTATTCTGTTTTCCAAGAAGACAAGTTAATGCAAATTCTTGGAAACAGTTGGCAATTCTCACTACTGCTTTACAAGAACAAACAGAATTTTAAATGAGGTTTTTGCTAACCTATGTTTGGAATGACATCGTTTTTTGCTCCACAATACAATTACAGCGGTGCACTTTTACCGAAAAAGAATTGTAAACATATGCTTTGATTTATTACGTTTCATATTTGGATATATTTTGAATATTTTATATGCTAGTATAGAGCAGAAAAGTGGGATTTTTCTGGACATTCTTGTAAAATCTCATTTATGGTGTTTGGTACATTTGGGATAAAACAACTGCTTCATATTCAGAAATGTACATAAACGAATCACCAACCGTATGTTCCATCAGAGACCGTATGTTCCATTGTATACAGGGTGATTCAAAAGTTCAGAGCATAAGTAAAATGCTATAAAAAAATATCTATGGGTCTGAGAGACATGCGGTTTGCAGATTAATATTTACCGTTATGGGTGATTTTGTGTGGCATGAAAAAAAAATTAGTTCAAACTCTCGACACTCGGGGCGCTGCGGCAAATAAAGCCATGCAGGTAATTTATGCATGGAGGTGATAATACACATGACTGGCTTGCCAGATCCCCAGATCTCACAACCTGTGATTTCTCGTTGTGGGGTTCCTAAAATCACCGGTCTAAAAGGAAAGCCCCAGTCATCACCAGCACTGAAAGACGCCTTACGGCAGGAGGTAGCAGCCATACCTGTTAATACGCTGTATCAAGCTGTATCAGCCGTAATACTACGACTGCACTCAGTACTGGAATGTGGTAGTGGACACATTGAGCACTTGCAGCTATAAATCATGCTGAAATAAAATATCTCATTTCACATTTATTACCTCGTATTGTTTTCTTCGCAGCAGCGCTCCCCTAATGTCGAGGCTTTGAACTATTTTTTTTTCATGCCATACAAAATCCCCCACAACGGTGAATATTAATCTGGAAGCCGCATGCCCCTCCGACCCATAGATATTTTTTATAGCGTTTTACTTTTGTTCCGAACTTTTGAATCACCCTGTTGTGATACAACCATTCAAAAGACTAATTAAAGAAAATAAAATCAATTGAATGATCATATCTCAACTCCTGATTGGGTCGGACACTCACATACAATTAAAATGAAAGGGAATTAATTAAATAGTTAATTTTAATGAAATGGGATCGTATAATGGGGAATAGAAATTGGAATATAATATCAATGCGTTGTGTTATTTAAAATATTAAACCATACTTGTATGTGAGCGCCTTAAAATTCCTACCTGTAACTTTAATTCATTACTCTAAATTTTCTTTATCAAATGACTCAATAGAATTATAACTTCACCTTGCAACTATTAGTTACCACTAATTATTCAGTCATTCAAATAAAATAATATATGCATTTAAAGTCAAAGTTACTTTCCAAATCGATTTTCTTTTTTATGTATATATATTCATCAAGCAGAATGTGTAAAGTCACATGATTCCATAATGATAATGGCTACATCTATAGCCCCTTTTCTGCTTCACTATAAAGTTTCAAACACACCGTGCGGAAAGAAAATTGGAAATTATAGCAGGACACGGTTCTAATATGTAGAATGAAACTGCACACAGAGATACCAATATGCACTTTGCTGTTGTAATATGTTTTCCAAAGTATAGATCAATGATGTAATATTTTAATCTTCATGATGACTTATTAACTCGTTTTCATATCCTGAGAGCAAATTTTTTTAAATAACCAACAAAGGGCAGGTAAAATTAGTAATAATAATTATGTCAAATTAATGTCCGGCATAATAATCCTTGCATAAGACCAGCATTGCATGGTAAATTGACAAAAGTCAAATCCACAGATTATATCCATAGAGAAAAATGCTGTTATCAAACTAAGAAACAAATAAAACTCTCCAACTTGGCTCAAATAATTTAATAAATAGTGATCGATGAGATATTTGATGTAACAATCAATTTATAATAAATCCACTTGATATTAAACTCCTGCATTCTCACTTTGTAAAATATACATTCCCCAAGTAATAAAAATTCAATAGATTCAGACTTGATTCATAAACAGAAAAAACACAAAACAAATATATATTGATATTCAATCCGTAAAAAAAAATACTTCATCTTCAGCACTTAAAGCCACATGGATATAATAATAATAATAAAAAAAATGGCAAAGCACGAGGCGCCCCCCTAAAGGGGACCCCCACATAAAATTCACCTTCACACTCCACGAAAAATCGAGAGAAGAAGCGAATGGCTCAGCACTTATTCCATAGAGAAGAAATTCCCGCCTAAACAGGAAGTTGCCATCAGACAAAAACTTAACTCTCGCTCAACCAAGGAGATTAAAAGGATCCACGTATCACCTGAAACCGGATTTACCAACTGTCGAAAACGGGTGTCATTTTACCGCAGTAAGAAAGTGGATGTCATACACATACATAAGAATATGAATACTGCAGCACAATATAATTTAATTAATAAAAGAGACAATTGGTCTATTAATGAAAATATAAAATAAAAGCAATTTTGAATAGAATAATTTGGAATAATAAATTAAATAAAAATATAATATTTAATGATTTATAAAAAAAATGTTAATTTAGAATAATAAAATAAAGTGTTGTGACGTGTCACAACACACCCTGTATATCGAGGTACGTTGTCTTCCTTTTGAGGTTTCAAAACTCGATATGGAAAACACTGGAGGAGTATTTCAAAAGAATGGATTCACGCTAATGTAGCAACATTCTTTGTAGCACAAACGCCGGGTTTTTACCAAACGAAGGGCTGAATTAGTAAAAAACTATAAACATTAAAAGTAGAGATATTTGACTACTAATTTTGATCGATCTCTAGATTAATGCTTTTTCTGTAGAATACTAATTTTGTTTGTGCAATTTGACTTAAATTTAGTTGCCACGATAGGGAGAATAGAGATTACAATCACGTTGCAAGATCATAATTTTGCTCATTACCCTCCAACAAACACAAAACTGCATAGAAAGATATTTTCTAGCAAACTTTGGAGTTATCAGCTATTCCAACAGTCAAGGTTCTAAATGTTAAAAATGAATGATCTCTACTCACTGTGAAAGACAAATCCAAAAAATACCGCTCTCTCGTTAAAAAATACCGTTCCTCCGCAAGAAAAGGAATTTGTTTATATCGTGTGATCTGCGCGCGCATCATAAGACACTACCGGTACATTTGCGTGAACTCTAAGTTCTGTCTGTGTTGTTGTTGTTTCGTATTATGACGGAGCAAAATGCTCGTTTCTTTTAAGTGTAACTTTTAATGCAGAATTTAATAAAATAATATTTTTTCTTTCAATCAAGTGCAATCATTCCGTGTCACAAAGATGCCTGACATCAAGATAAACCCAAACATAATAAAACGATATTTCTTTTAAGACTTTAGGGGAATTGGATCAAAATAGCCCTACGCCCTTTGTATAGAAAAGATAAGCTTATTTACCTTATTATTGTTATTATTATGCTGTTATGAAAGAAAAATGAATAATCACATACTTCTTATTGGTGAGGCAGTGCGCAATTACCTCTGCACAACCTATGTTCTAATTTTTCTATTACTAAATGTGTCAGATAAATTTCTCCTCTTCTGCGGGTATAACAATCGCAATGAATTGACAAAGGCAATTCATAATTGTTCGGTAATTCATAATTGTTAATTCATTAGATTTCTTAAAACGCGTGAAGAGCTAACTCTCGGGGTCGACTATCTTAGCGAGAATAAGCAGAACCCCTAGAGTCAAGGGGTTCTGCTTACTACATATACATATACATGCTAGATACTACATATTTTTTATCGTCTAGGGCCTAGACGATAAAAAATATGTAGTATCTCAATCACGATGCGGATTAATGTTCAGAAATTTATATCTAACCCAGAAAGTACGACCTATTACTTTCCTTATATACATAATGTATAAGGAAAGTATTGTGACGGAGGTCGAAAATTCGAATTGGACTTTTCAACGCGAGAGCACGTTTCAAGTATCCCTGATCAGAAATCGAACATTTTTGAGGTGATGTCTGTGTGTGTGTGTGAAAGTATATATATGTGTGTGTGTGTGTGAAAGTATATATGTGTGTGTGTGTGTGTGTCAGTGAGTCTGTGGAGACGATATCTCACGAGCGAATGGAGCGATTCGAATGAAATTTGGTTCAAAAATCACAATTCGTGAATACTGGAAGCCAATTGTTTTGAAATGCAATCGAATGTTCAGAACCCAACTAAATTTTCGAATGAAATTTTGAAAAAATCATAAAAAAATCAAAACCTTTAATAAAGTTAAGCAAATAGACATTTCTTGTGTAATTTTTCCTTAGAAAACGATTGATATAAACTTTAGAACGCTAGCATGAACCGTGCTCGAGATATTGCATATTTTTCAAATAAATTTATCAAAAAAATCCCTTAAATTAAAAAACGATATTTACTGTTAAGAAACATGTTCACTTTTCATATGTAATATCATGTGATAAATTTGGTGACATCATTCTCGTTGATCAAACTCATTCCATTCATGCTAAAATATACTTTGAGTAATACTTTTGTATTTGAACTCCAATAGTCATTTATCTGCTGCAGGAATAACTTATTTTTCTGTCCACAACGCTTGGCGTGATTTTGGCGATGAATTTAGCGGAATGTCGCCAACTTGGCGATATTTTTAAATGTTGCCAAGTTAACGAAAATCTCGCCAAATGAATAAAAATGACGCTAAATCAACGAAAATGACGACTGATTGAAGAAAATTCAATATCTTGGAAGGAATATAAGTATCTACTATAAGAATAACATTTTTTTAACTGTAAAAGTAGTAAATTCATTGCATTATATAAGGAAAGTCATGTGCTGCCCACATAAGATTTTTTTAATATGGAACCAATTGGATGTAGTTCTGCCTGGTTTTCGTAAACATTTCCTGTATCCTGCTACAATTGATTGATTTGACACTGTACAATAATTGAGATATGTGTCGAAAATATGTCAGGCGTGCCAAAAAGTTTTAAATTGTCTAGACTCTAGAAGGAATCACTAAAATAATTTGCTAATATGTTAGTATTTTATAGAACATCTTAAAAGTAATGTTAAAACAATTTTTTTTTAAAGTACAATGATCTTTCCCCTCTTTTAACTCGGATTGAATTTTGTTCTCAGAACAAAAGTGAATCTTTCGTTTCATTTGTCTTACCCCTCCCTCCACTCCCCCACAACATTTGACCCATTTCTCTGGCAAAAAGAAAAATTCTTCAGGATGCTACTAAACATTTATCTTGGGAAAGAATCCTGTACCAAAACAAAGACAATAAAGTGTTCATTTTACGAGAATTAAACTTTGAATTAGAAAATGCATATTTTATGTATTCGTTTGTTGTGCTTGTTGAGACCCAGACCGTCCGACCTACCAGAAAGGTGTTGAAGACCCAGACCGTCCGACCTACCAGAAAGGTGTTGAAGACCCAGACCGTCCGACTCGTCCTGAGGACTTGAGCATCTATTTGGACGGCCGGGAGAGGAGTTGGCAGGCGCCAACTCCCGTGGCCGATGTCCGGGTGTCCACAACAACCAACACCAAATTTATTGAATCTTAAAAAAATTTTTACAGGAGTAGTTACAAGGATATAAGCTAATAACATAGTTTTGCTAATATGAAAATATATCAGAAGACTTGATTACATTTATACTCTTGTAGACTTGAATACATTTTGTTGACTTATTTACATCATTGAAGACTTGATAGTATATTTACAAATGACATAATGATCTGAGATAATATAAGTATTATGATAGTAGTTGAAAACATTTTGAAGTTGACTATATATTATAAAATGGGGTGCAACAACTAAAGACAGCACAACAAAAGCAGACGACACCACCGAGAAAAACAACATATAAAAAAAAAAAACATAAAAAACAACATAAAAAACAAACAAAAAAACAACAAGAAGAGGAGTCACCGACCGAAAAAATTAAAAGCAGAGATCCCCAGGCTGATTATGAAATTTTATTAGAGATTTCTCTCGCTATGAGAACACAGTTTTTTATTTTATTGATTGAAGAAGGGTTAGAGCAGACACTCGAGAACCAGGTCGCCGTATTATGGGGTGAAGGTTTATAAAGGTGAAAAGCTTTGGTAAGGGGGCAAGAAAAAACGTAGTGATCGGCGTCGCCGAAAGCGCCGCAGGAGCAGCAGGAAGTAGATTTACATTTGAAAGAGAACAAATAATCGGGGAAAGGGCCGTGGCCCGTAATAAAGTAGATTAAATATTTATTAGTAATATGTGTATTAAAGTTAACTTTTGGAAGGAAATTTAAAATTCTGGCGGGATCGTGAGTTCGGGGGGAGACATAGTCATTTAAAAAGGATTGCCAATTACTAAGGATATCAAGTTTGTAATGTTTTTTGAGAAGTGAATAAGGGAAAGGTAAAGAAGTTGGAGAGCCAGAGGTAGTAGCTAGTTTTGCATTTTTGTCTGCGACCTCGTTACCCGAGATGTCGGAGTGGGCTTTAACCCAACATAAATTAATTAAATGTTTATTAAGATTAGCATTAGTTTTAATTTTGGATAAGTAAAAAGATTTGTTTTTGATGGAGTTAAAGGCCGAGATTGACGATTGACTGTCTGTAAAGATATTAATTTTAATGTTTCTATTAGATGCCCAATTTATAGAGAAATGGATCGCAGCAATTTCTGCTTGGAAAACTGTGTTCCCATGCTCAAGTTTAAAGGTGAAAGTTTCTTCCAGTGTGTTTTCGTTAAAGATGCAAATGGCGTATCCTGTATTGTTTTCAATAGAGGAACCATCAGTGTAAATATTTATTTTGGAAAAGTTAAGTGGATTAATGGGGGAAAAGGTCACTGTACGTTGAGAAGGAGGGATACTGGAAGAAGGGCAGTTATGATCAAATTTTTCAGGGGGGGGAAGGGCAGGATTTGTAAAAAGGTTATTGCGAAGTTTCCAAAAGGTATATTTTTTGTACAAAGAATTTATTACAAAGTGAATGGGGGGGATTCCAGTTAAAGAAAAGAGAGAAATGTTAGAAGTAGTCCGAAAACCAGATGAGATTTTTAAAAGAAAAATCCTTTGAAGAGAGATAAGTTTTTTGACCTGTGCCCCAGTCAATGCTTTTCCCCAAACTCCTGAGCCGAAAGTAATTATCTTTTCGAATTATCTACCAGATCTAATGTAATTATCTACCAGAAAGGTGTAAGGTAACTGTTTGGACGACCGGGAAGTGCCACCCAATTTACACCGGAACACAGTGGGGGAGGCATCCACAGGGACCGTACCCTCCTTCCCCTACCACCAACCTCTCGGAAGGAATTACGGACCCACATGTTTAACGTGATCGTACTCCGCGTGAACACGGCGGCAGTTTTGGCAGCGAAGGGAATCGAACCCAGGCCTACCGAGTGCAACTCCCGCGTGCTAACCACTGGGCTACCACGCCCATGTATTCGTTTGTCGAAAGCCCAGACCGTCCGGCTCATCCTTGGACATAGAGCAGCAAAGTGGGCGGCCGGATGTATTCGTTTGGGAAAATGTTATTAACATTATGGTTTACATACTTGAAATAATTCTTGTGTCAGGTGGTGCAACTGGTTATTGACACACGCCTGCTCACCTTTGTTGATATGGCTGTTCTGTGCCTTCATATTTGAAACAAGGAATCTGTTTCTGTGGCTGAAAACTGTTGATACCATCGAGGTAGTATTATATGGAGACAGCTTAAGGGTTGCAATCATCGTCAAAGATAAAGGCAGGTGTTGTACGGACGAATTTCCCGAGAACGCGTTTTCTCCCGACTGTGACCCTATACAACTTTCAAAGATACAAGTGGAGAATTTTACATTTTACGCAAGCATGCATACAATTTTTCCATATACTTTTTAATTATTTTTAAATATATTATGCATATTCTTCAATTTGTATACTTGTAATCTATTTCATATCATATTTTATTTGCAATTGCTTTGTAGTTCAATTTGTTTTACGAAATTGACTTTATTAACAAAATTATTCTTTAGTAATAAAATGTTTTGGTAATAAAATATTCTAATCCTATTTCGTATTTTTCTACATACATATTCTTTAAAATCCTGTAACGTATAACACGTATAACGTATAACACGTACCGTTCCCCCACATCCTCTTGAAGTTAAAAAAAAATCAGAAGGTACACGACACAGTTTAGGTGATAAATCGCCAAATCATGAATGGCCTTCTCCTCTTCAACCACTAGCACCTGCTCTATGTTTGGCCATGCTTCTAACATGGAGCAGATTGGACTGCGCTCTCTCCATATATACTAACTCGTTGGTTGATACCCTTATAAGAGTATTGATGTTGTGTTTAGGATGAAAAGACGAATATTTTTATTTTTTACGACTTGCATGTTTCGAACAATCTGTTTATCAACGAATCAACTAATTCACTGTCATGTCTGTGTGTGCGTTTGTCTGTAATGTATGTATATGTGTATGTATGTATGTAATTTGGCTCTAAAACTATGCCAACTATTTTTATGAACCTTGGTAGATAAGTATTCCGTATCTTAAGCTGCTTATGATTAGATTTTGGTACTCAAATTTATTTTCTTAGGAAATAATTTATACTGACAAAGATACATAATCGAAGCACTCTCATTAATTCATTAATTTTATTTCTCTAAATTGATGGGTTTCTCTGAAATATCAGTTTCTATAACATACAATTAATTTGTGTCAAAATTTTCGATAAATGAATGCATTTTAATTGATAATGAATTACCGTGTTACTGACAATTTATTGTTTTCATCATTCGATCACAATCAATATTAATCTTCTATATATCTATTTTTAATATCCCTACAATTCAATGAAACGTGATTCATATGTGAAAATCTATCAAATGGATTCATATTATATCTAAAAAATCTGACGTGGGCAGCACATGACTTTCCTTATATAATGCAATGAATTTACGACTTTTACAGCAAAAAAATAGCTTATTCTTATAGTAGATACTTATATTCTTTTCAAGATATTGGAATTTTCGTCAATTAGACGTCATTTTTAACCATTTGGCGAGATTCTCGTTAATTTGGTAACATTTAAAAAGTCGCCAAGTTGGCGACATTTCGCAAACTTTGCCGCCAAAATCTCGCTAAGCGTTATGGAAGAAGAAATAAGTTATTCTTAAGGCAGATAAATGACTATTGGCAGACATTTTGGCACGCATTGGCACATATTTTGCAGACATTGGCGTCCATGGACGCCAATGTCTGCAGAGGGGGATCGAACTGTTTGGGATAGGGTATGTCAAATACCTGTCTTTTTGAGAGGTTCTTCATTTGGGATGTACTCTGTCCCACTCGTAAGCAAAAGGTTAATAAGCAAAAGTTTTATACCTATAGAATTTGCTTAATCGTACCTAAAGAAAAATTTTACTTAAAAATTAAAATACGTTTATATTAAATTTTCAAGACGGGCTTTTCAATATAAGATGCATTCCAATTTTGAATTATGCAAAAAGGAATTAATTTCTTTGAAATAAAAGCAATTTTTAACATATGTTAAATTTAGGAGAAAAATACAAGATTCGGATTATCCGATGTTTGGAAAAGACCAAAGTCGAATTAACAAAGTTCTACTAAACGTAAATAAGCATACATTGATTTTAATTTTAACTACACATTTTTTCTGGATATAAGAATACATTATTGAATTTGCTGTCTCAAGACAACTGGCATCGTTGAATGCAAAAGAAGTTCTATGGGCAGCGATAAAGATGTTTAGTTGCGAAAGAAGGGAATCAGAACAAAAGACTTACCCCACATCAGCAAGATTTTTAGTTCGTTGGTCACAAGCAGGACTTCTTGGGTTTGGAGGCTCGTTATTTATTGACTCTGTGCGTGGTAGAGAATTGGTGTGGATTTCTTGCTGTGTGTCTTTAAGTTTTCCCGTGAATAAAATACAGCTGCAAAGCTAAGACATGTATGTAATTAATCTTATTACATTTATTATTATTATATTATAAAATGTCCCCGTAATTGCCCGGGATATTAAGCAGAAATTAATTGAATCCATTCATACATTTTTTTAAAAAAGCATAGTCGCCCACTGCGCGAGCACATGCGCAGCTACACCTCACCTGATACAGCAAAAACCGTAATACGTCACAAATAAGCGTTAAAATACGTTTTAGCCTGCTGCGCGGGTGTTTGTTTGTTTGAGACCAGGACCGTCCGACCTACCAGAAAGGTGTAAGGTAACCATTTGGACGGCCGGGAAGTGCCACCCAATTTAGACCGGAACCCAGTCGGGGAGGCATTAACAGGGACCGTACCCTCCTTCCCCTACCGCCAACCTCTCGGAAGGACTTTCGGACCCACATGTGTAACGTGATCGTACTCCGCATAAACACGGCGGCAGTTGTGGCAGCGTGCAAACCACCGGGCTACCGCGCCCGAAATGGACCAACAGCACGCGGTGTTCCCAGGTGGTCACCCACCCAAGTACTAACCGCGCCCGATGCTGCTTGACTTTGGTGATCTAACGCGAACCGGTGTTTTCAGCACGGTACGGCCGTTGGCTCTGCTGCGCGGGTGTGTAATATGCCTTGGGTCGAGCGCTGGGCAAGTCAACAGTTACGCTCCAGTGCGACTGCGTCTGACTTAAATGCTCCCTCTGCGCGATCACCCCTTTTCCCCCTCTGCGCAATCGTAAAACGCCATTTATGAGCGTTTTGTATACGCTGTAAATGAGCTTTTTGTATGCGCCCTAAATAAGTGCTCGGAGAGCATTCAAATGGGACGGTTGTTAAACATTTTCAAAATCTACAGTACGTTCATTGAATAAAAATACTTGCAATCAAAATATTCCTCGGGACATATTTATCTTATAGTATCCAGTTTCTTTTTTACCGTGTTTCGAGAAAATAGTCCCTGGCGAACTTCTTTAGGAGGAACTGTATTTGATAATGGGCATGACGTCATTCAACATTTCCTGTAAAATTCCAAGCACATTTTAAGCCCAGTCTATCGACATTTATGCTTCTACGCAAACGCGATAATTTTCGACCTGATTCTTCACAAAAATTGTGAGTTTGTTGAAAATTAGCGATACATATATGCCTTATAAAAGTTATAATTAATGAACGAATTGTTTCAGGATTAATTTTGGGAATAGTGTGCAATATTTAAAGGAGCTGCTTTTAAATTAAATATATATATATATATATATATGACGATATGCACCTATTCGAATCTTGAAGTAGCTTTGTATTAAATTTCATGGCCGTACGATGCTTAGACTTCCAGCTAGATAGTTTACACACACAGACAGATAGACACACAGAAACACAGACATATTTATTTATTATGTAAGATATAATTTTTTTACTTATTACTATTTCTATAATATCCTTGGTTGTGGAAACAACAGGTATGTAATTGCCTTTCGACTAGATATGCAAATGATTAAAATTTTATGGTCCATAAACGCACAGGGTGTTTCCAGGCTGCATGAGAAGGGCACATTCTGCGACCCATATAAGTTGCGCTGTTCTCACGGATGGGCACACTTCTGAGCGAATATCACTTTACTCTATTATTAATCAAGTCTGTAAAAATTTTTACGGTGCACTAGTTGGTTGTGCAAGCAATAAAAAAAAATTTGGAGGGCTTCAAAGGCTCGATGGAAGTCATGTAATCATGTATACGCGTTAGCTGCCATTTTGATTAAAGCAATGCCACTTTAAGATGATGTTGGCAACATCGGGTTTAGCAGGTCCTTCATAACTGCCACGAAAGATTTGGAAGTTCTAGGGAAACGTGCTTGGAAGATCACCAGAGCAGCCATAAGAGCACCAATGTCGTGTTTGTCCTCCATCCCAAGACACACAAGTATCTCTACGCATCATGTTGCAGCACCAATACAGTGTTTGTCTTCCATCCCAAGACACATGAGTTTCTCTACGCACCATATAGCAGCACCAATATCGTGCTTGTCCTCCATCTTAAGACACAGAAGTTCCTTTACGCATCATGTTACAGCACCAATATCGTGTTTGTCCCCCATTCCAAGACGCATAAGTTCCTTTACGCATCATATAGCAGCACCAATATCGTGTTTGTCTTCCATCCAAAGACAGTAAGTTCCTCTACGCATCATATAGGTTGAAAGTACATCATACGGCGACAACTAGCTAAGACCAGACTTCCTTCCCAGAGTCCATTAAGACATCTACAGCAATTTGTAAAGGCAGTATTGTCTGAAGTGATATCTAGCCCGGGAATCATGGGCAATTTCCAATTTGAAAAGTGTAGTTAGTATTCAGTGATAAGTGTTGCTTCTCTTTTGGTGCATCCTATCCGTATATAGAAGAGGACCCAAAAACATATTGAATATGAATGTATGAGAAACGTTAATTGCATCGTCGCACTCCAAATACACCTAATTTTGAATATTACTACATTTATGTGTTTGCTGCACATTATCTAATTCCGAAAAAAATTCAAAAATTATCTAATTCCGAATAATCGAATTTTCGAATATACTATGAACATCTTACTCTGAGACTTTCATTTTTTAAAATTGCGAATTGTATGTTTTTTTAGGTCTACAACTGGCCTACAAATGTTGAACTAACAAATATAATATATATATATATATACACATTTTTTTAATTATTTTTGATCACTTGATATTTATTACTCTTTCACAATTGATGAGTTAAATGATGTTGTTCATGTATGAATGGATTTGTATTGAAATTTAGTATTTAATTAATTTTAATTATTTTATTCATTTTATTCATGCATTAGTAAATCTATAAATTTCCCAATACTTTGTAGATTATTGAATAAATGTTTGTTAACTTTATTTTTATTACATGTTTATAACTTTTTGGTTAAATTTATAACTGCATTTTAACTAACATTAAGGACCTATATTTTCTAGAGTAATATTTTTTCTATCTTTGTGTATAAATTAAATAGTAATAACTTTAAAGCTGCAGGCATTATTTTTTTATGTTTTTAATTTTTAGCTGTATTAGGTCTTTTATATTTGTATTATTTTCTTAAAAAGATATATATATATATATATATATATATATATATATATATTCCTAAAATATAGAGGGATTTAAATATATATATATATATATATTCCTAAAATATAGAGAAATTTAAATATATATATATATATATATTCCTAAAATATAGAGAAATTTAAATATATATATATATATATATATATATTCCTAAAATATAGAGAAATTTAAATATATATTTATTCCAAACTAAAAGCAGAGGAATATTATTGAATTTGCTGTTTCAAGACAACAGGCATTTTTGAATGCAAAGGAAGTTATCTGGCATCGATAAAATTGTTTGGCTGCAAAAGAAAGAAGCAAAAACAGAAGACTCTGCCTACGTTATCAGCAAGATTTTTGGTTCGTTGGCTACAGACGGAGCTTCTTGGGATTGGATAATACTTATTTATCGGTTCTGTGCATGGAAGAGAATTGGTGTGGATATCATCTTGCCTGCCTTGGAATATTTCCTAAAAGGAAAGAGATGCACAAAATATATTTTTTATATCTTATATTATTCGTTATATGCATAATGGGATTGTTGCTATAGCACGCTGAATTCGCCCTATGCACATAAAGGAATATTTGTAAAAGCACATCGGTATGAAAAAGAAAAACATTATACATAATCACCAAAATCCTTTTGAAGCGCTTAGTGAAATTTGGCAAGCTTGTGGATCATTTGGAGATATTTTGAAAATGTCAAATTGATGAGAAAGACGCAAGATTAAAGGAGGAAATGAAACGAGGACCAGTAGATGAAAATTAATTTTCTTGAAAAATTAAGTTTCATTTCATTGATAGGCATTCTTTGAGGAATTATTAAATTCATATACTTGATTCAAAATAGTGTGAGTTTCAGTGTGCATGAGACGGGTACGTTTATTTGCCGCATCTAAGGAGTTGTTAATTAAGTGTATTTTGTTAGAGGATGGTTTACTTATCATGTTTCGATAGAGTCTGTTGACCAAACATTTCTTTCTTTCGATCCTGACCGTCTGACCTACCAGAAAGTGTAAGTATGAGTTTGGACAACCACGACAATGCCACTCAATTTATACTGGAACCTAGTGAGGACGGCATCTACAGGGACCGTACCCCCCATTCCCCTTCTATCAACTTCTTATAAGGTATTTCGGACCCTCAGATTTAATGTGCCCGTACCACATATAAACCCGAAGAGAGTTTAAGCAGAACCGGGAATCGCATTTGAGCCCTTCGAGTGCATTCCCGTTCCTTAACCACTAAGTTATCCCGTCCCGTGTTGACCTACACGTTCGTTCCACTCTGCGACAAATTTGGCAATCTTGAGCAAATCTTGCCAATTTCCAGAAAATATCGCAACCTTGACCCTCAACTTCGCTAATCGATGAAAATGTTACCAAATTGTAGAGAATCCAATAACCCAAGTCATCTACACGATTAATTAAATTTGATTTCTTTAATAATCCTTGTCAGGAAATTATTATGACTTTAATATTTTATTTTCAAAATATATAGAGTTTCACTGTTTGTGGGAAAGGTATGCTTTATTGGAAGATCTAGGAGTTGTAAACCAATGGTGTTTTATTTATTTTCAAAATACAGAGAGTTTCACACTTTGTGAGACAGGTATGCTTTATTGCAAGATCTAGAGATTGTAAACCAATGGATTTTATTAGACGATGTTATAATATGTATATATTTCGATAGGCAGTTTTATAAGAAATAATAATATTGAATGTGTCTAGCATGTGTTTGTGGGTATTAGGAGAGTGATAGCTTAAGGCGATCGGACTGAAGGTAATCTTTTGCAACTTTATGGATGGAAATCCTTTGAAACATTGCCCCGTCTCATGATGGCCTTCTTCCTGCTAGTGTTCCTGCTGTTTAATTGCAAAATATGAATAAATAAATAACAAATTAGATGGTATATATAGTTAACTAGTGACAAATACGTCACAAAAATGTTTGTTCAAATTACACAACTGTTTATTCCTGCAATATTATAATTAAATTAGTTTAATAGAATTATCATTCAGAAATATTTTAATAAGTGTATTATTTTAATTGCTCTGCTAATCTCCCAGCGCAGAACTTTAAAAGAAAATTACCTTGGTTTATCCAAAACAAGGTCATACATCATGATCTTAAAGTCTCTGGCATTGAAGAGCATGTTAGATTAATCACCCAAAATTTCTACATAAAAAACTTTGAGAAACCTTGTATGGCAGATACTGATCTCAACTACAATCTTAAACCAGCTAGCAGAAAACGCAGACCCAGGCACATCATCTCTGATCCAAGAAAAACTTACAAGCCCAGAACTAAAAGAGCTCGGCTGCCTGACTTGCCTGCACTGCCAACTACTATGTAACTCAAGCTTTTTGACCTTGGAACGATAATGTTGTTTACATTTATCGTCTCACCCTTTGACCTCGTGACCACTGAATTGAAACTGATTACGATGAGTCCCGCGACATTCACTTGGATCCCATCTTCTTTCAGAGAACCTGTTTCCTCTCTGTTTACTCTCCTTTTCAAATTTAGTTTGTCTACCTCTCAACATTGGTGGTCCATCTTCCAAGGTATTTTTGATCACAGTCTAAGCCATCATGACTGTCAATCTTTTCAAGCATCCATCCAGCAAAGGAATGCTTCACATCAAATTTCAATTACAAAACTATTCTAAGAACTTATATTTCCGATATGGGGATACGTGAGTTTTCTCACAGGTGCCCCGAAAAAAAAAAGCCTTGGAATCTTGGAACTTTAAAATTGTCTAATAGCACTAGTCGTATTGTAGTACTCCCAGTACCCTTATTCACACCACTTTTCTTAAAAACGCTTTCAACACCCATACAATTTTCTCAGAATTCTTGAAGCAATGCACGGCAATAATATCTAATTAGAAACACTTCCTAAGCTGATCTTGATATAAATTCAACACTAAAGTTTTGCGTTCATTAGTTTAATTACCCCCATTCTGTGGCTTTTTCAGCATATTCCAAGACGCTAACTCGATCAACGAAGTCTTTACGATCCATCACGATCATCTATACCCCCTAGACGACTCCCTCCTTTCCATTTTTGGTATGTATTCTAACATGCGTAAGTATTCGAACACTACTATGATCGTTAAAAAGTTTAGAGGACCTAAACTCGATTATTAATTCTTCACCATGAAACAAGATGAAAATATTTTAGTGCAATTAATATATCATTTTATTCTATTAATTATATATTATTTTCTATTAAAATAAAATATAATTAATATACTATTTTAACATAATTATCATTCAGAAATATTATAATAAGTATATTATTTTAAACATTCTGCTAATCTTACAACGTAGAACTTTAAAATTGTCAAACAAAACTAGTCGTACTGTAATACTCAAATACTCTTATTCACACCACTTTTCTTAAAATCACTTTCAACACCTACACAGTTTTCTCAGAATTCTTGAAGTAATACACGGCAATAATATCTAATGAGAAATACCTTCTAAGCTGATCTCAATATAAACTCAAACCTAAAGTTTTGCGTTCATTAGTTAAATTACCCCCATTCTGTGACTTTCTCGGCATCTTCCAAGGCGCTAACTCGATCAACGAAGTCATTACGATCCATCACGATCATCTATACCCCCTAGACGACCCCCTCCTTTCCATATTCGGTATGTATGCTAATGGCCGAAGGTATTCGGATACTTCTATGATCGTTGAAAAGCGCAGAGGACCCAAAATCGACATTTAATTCCTCGCCATGAAATCAAGATGAAATCGACAAGGAATAGAACAGAATTGTTCTTTTGTATAGTTACTGGTAGGATTTTCCAAGTATTCGAAAATTCATTTATCTATTTATTGTATTATTCTTAGCTTAATAGAGAAAACATTGTCTATTTAAAGCTAGTTGTCTATGGATTATTACGACAAAAGCGTAGTTTAGTTGTTCAACAGTAAAAGTTTTATTTTTTTTTTTTGTATTTTAATGCTGGAATACATTCATTATAGAGATAAATAAAAGAGAAAAAATCTCTGCCATTGTTATTTTTGCTCAAATATTATTATCCTTTCTGTAATACTACTTTATATTATCTTATATTAATATCCTTTCTGCAATAGTACTGTGAAAACTGTGACTGTCTATTATCCCATGTTTTTACGATTTCATAAAATGTTTTTCTGGCATATTGCCTATTGTCGAGGAAAAACGACATTTATAGATAACCATTGTTGGCATTTGTAGGTCCAGATTGCCTGGCGTTGGTGACAAATTTGACAGAATGTCGAGCTATGGAAATTGCTCGAATTGTTTAAAAACTTCCCAAGTTACACAGATTTTTCTAGAAATTTTCATAGCGAGTATACAAGCGGTCATCGTTCAGTTAATTGTTGTCGTGATACGAACACTAGTGAATTGTTCATATGACAAAGTTTTGCGATTTTAATCAGCCGTTTTATGAATAATTCGATTATTTAATGGCTATTTTACTGTATCAGAAATGTGTGTTATGGAGTTGTGAGATAGTTAGAGAGGTATTAGCTGTTCAGTGTTCTTGTATACGCCTATTAATGCTTTAAGTAAAAGTGTTGGTTATCAAGAAATTCGTGCTGGTATCCTGCAAATACTTCCACTATTCTTAAGGAACAATATCACCCCGGAAGCATTGACTTTAATACTTATTATAGAAGATTAAAACTATTTACTTTTCCAAAACAATTTTTATATACCAACTTTTTCTTCACAATTTTCTTTTGATAAATTATATTTCAGTTTTCAAGAAATATTTTCTGCTCAGATGATATCAATTGCCAAGTTTACATGTATTGGCACATACCAGAAGTTAAAGCTATAATTACTAAGAACAACTACCTCTCAAGTGAAATCCAGAACTTATATTCGGAATAATAATTCATATAATACCATACAACTGATTAAAATGGCAGAAAATGTAAAATGTGTTTAATCTCGAATAATTTATTTAAATATAATTATTAACTTTTGCTAAAGCGTATGGTTTGGTAATACGTATAAAAATCGTTATGGAGTTTTCGTAAAATATTTTTTGCACAGTTTTCAGCCCGTGATGCTGAGCCTCATAGTGTTATGGAAGTAGATATTGAAAATGCCGTTCGGTTTTGTTCTGTTTATTTCCTGTGTCTGTTACTGTTCTTGATTTTGTAGAATGCCAATACGAAATTTTGATACACGGTTTTTTTTCGAGTTTTAAGAGGAAAACATTAATGCCTATTTAAGAGTAATATATTTAAACATTACTTTAAGAATTGCGTATTTGAGCATTTAAAATTTTATTAAAACTAGAATACATGGAATGATGTTATTAATTTAAATCTCATTTTCATCGTAACATCTTAACATTTCACAGTAAACGATTTATATTTACTTGTTAACTTAAATTTAAATTTCACAATATTTAGAGCATTTTTTGCAATTTTTGTTTTGGAAAAATTGTGTTTATTTCAATCAAATTATATTTTATGTTACTTTACAAGAAATTTAACATGCTTCTCTTAAATTCACAATCTAAAAAAATATTTTGGCACTGTTATGAAAGAAATAAAATCTGAGTTTTTCAGTTTCCAGGAATGAATATTTTTGTTACTAAAATATGCAGCTTTTATGCAAATTAATATTCTGAATAAATTATATATATGTATATATTTCTCAGAGTAAATGCGTGTAAAATTTGAAACATGCTGAATGCTTATAATTGTTAAAATTTAAATTAGCATTAGATTTTCGTGTTTAAACACAATATTTTACAATTGAAATAATTTAATAAAATTGCAGATCTTGTTTAAATGAATTTATTTCAAACATGTTGCTCGGTTGTTCAATTTTTTTATTATGAGTATGTAGCTGAAATATCCGCTCTTAGTACCCATTATGCATGAGGAACATATCTTCAAAAATACAGTTTATTATTCGAATGATTTAGTAAATAAGATCACTAGCTGTGATTGAGGTTTTTGCATTTACACAAATTTGGTATATTTTATACAAAAATGTAATTTTCTATAATAAATGAAGAATATAAATAAAAAAATAATTAAAAAATAATTTCACAGTTGTTATTAAAAATGTTTTATTAGCAGTTTAGTAAAATTGAAATTCTTTCAGAGGTTTTATATGCAGTATATTTCCACTTTTTATAATGACAACCAATTTATCAAATATTGATAATCAAAATAAAACTTATTAAACAATTCTTTTAATAAGAATCTTAGTTATCCTGTCTATGATAGACTTAAATACCAGTTTCATATTTAAAGTAAAGTGTTATATGTATTTCCTAAACGTAATAGAATAATGACATAAACTGTACATACACGCTTTTTGAATATGAAAAATTGTCATATTTAAAGTAAAGTGCTATATGTATTTCCTAAACGCAGTAGAATAGTGACATAAACTGTACATACACGCTTTTTGAATATGAAAAATTGAACATAGTTAAATTTCATAACAAGTAAATGACCTTTGAAGGTAAATGTTTGAATGTACATGTAATGCCCTAGCGTAATTGTGTATCATTTTCTCTAATATTCCTTAACAATTCTCAGCGCTCTCATTAAAGCGAGTTAACATCTATGATTCCCATTTTGAGTTTATTTACACGTACGTATTTGGTTCTGGGTTAAACGCTTAGGAATGCAGTGTGAAAACTTTAATTTGCGTTCTGGGTGTTTTCTTGCATAGCAATTTATTTTTTTATACTTTCCTTCCATGCATATAAAGTCAGTTTAACGAGTAGTATTTGAAATCTTGTCCCAGTAGTCCAATGCTTAGTGCACAGGTTGTCCAGTTCGATCACCGGCTGAAACAGTTAAACCTTTACAATGATTATACATTCAACTTAGACAAGATAAGCATAAAATGGTCGCCCAGTAGTTCAACGGTTAGAGCATAGGCTAGCCAGTTTGGTGATACGCAGTTAGATCTCGGCTAGGACAGATAGACCTCTACAAGAATTAGATTCAAATTCGACAAAAAGAACATAGAATTTTCGTCCAGTAGCTCAACAGTTAGAGCATAGGCTAGCCAGTTCGAAGGTCCGCAGTTAGATCGCTGCTGGGACAGTTAGACCTCTACAAGAATTATAGATTCAACTTTAACAAGAAGAACATAGAATTTTTCCCAGTAGCTCAACGGTTAGATCATAAAATAGCCAGTTCTATGATCCTAAGTTTGATCAAGGCTGGGACAGTTAGACCTTTATGATGATTATATGCATTGAAAATAAAGCAACATATAATATTAGGAAATGAAATACTTTTTTATACACCGCAATTTCCATGTTAGCAGAACTATAAAATGCATGTCATTTTTATGATTAATTTTGAAGCGGATTTTGACATTCAAAGCGTTTGTTAAGTTTGTTGGAAATAGATGATTTTACTATATTCAAACTGTGTATTTGCAAAAGTGACATAGTAAAAAAGCTACTATGCAAATTAAAGGTATAGCAAAGTATGCATACTTTCTTATTCTTTTCTGTATAATATTTGTATTATTAGCATACAGCATTCACTGTCAACATGCATCCCAAAATATCCAATTTAATAGCTTCGAATCGGCGAATCTAGCGCTCCAGAAGGAACAGTAAAAGTTAAGGAGCAGTAAATTTTGTAAGGAATTAAAAGTTAGAGCATAAATTTTCCGTGTTAATTGCTTCATTGGGTGTGTCAGATATGTTGTGATAATAAATATCATGATTAAGTGTCGAATATGTTTCTATTTCAAGATTTAAATATAGTGTACGTGACTAGACGAAATTCACTGAACCGTAAACTGCTTTTGAGGGTGTTTCTCTATGTTTAATTATGTCATAAACTCATCTTGTTAGTTTTGGCATCTTCATTATAGTCCGAACAGTGGGGATATAACCAATTTATGACTAAAAGAGGTATCTTATATGTTACTAAATAGTCCGTAACTGTACAATTTCAATTTTATTTAAAAACATTACAAACATCACTGGATATATAGAATTTACCCACTCAAAATCAGGTTTTAAAAAGTTGCCTATGGATACAGAAAACAGTATAGTCAGTGGCAGATTAACTGTTTGTGAAACAAAAGCTAAACCTTATTCATGTTCCACTTTTATGTCATAGTGCTGATGCAATATGCTTCAGTGGCATCATCAAGATGTCGTTAATGTATGAGAAGGTGTTTTAAAGTGAGGGTGTCGTACGTTTTCGATACGCTACTATTTTTTTCACTCTAAAAATATTCCTATCATAGTTAAATACTAGTGGTATACTGGTTCTTCGTACGGAATATATAATATAAAGAAATTTAAAATTCACAATTATGTGTAAATTCCTGTAGTATTATAAATGACATTATTATTAAAATCATTCTATTAAAATATATAATTTAATTCTCTTAAAAAGAAGTATAAGAATATTTGTTATAGCTATAAAAAATAACTTCACAGGCATATCTGAAGAATAAAACGTCCTGGTTTCATTTGTAAGCAAATTTATAAAAAAATACGAAACTGGAACAATATATGCCAAAATGAAAGCGTTAAAATGGCGTTAGAAAATATATCCGTACTTTTTTTAAACAATTGACCAGTTGTTAAACCCGTTGTTTTAAATAATTGACTAAACACAATATATGAGTTAATTGGTAAAACACAATTAATGAGTTTGGAAAATATTTGCCAAAATAAAGCATATGACGTAAAAAATTGAAAATAACAATAATTCCCGTAATCTTTAAACCCGAAGGCGGTAATTGATATAATCCAATTGAAAATGCAATACCGTTCATTTATAAAATGTAGTTTTATTTTCATTTCTGCATTATTTAAATCTAAATAAAATAATAAAAATCGTCAACCGTATCAAACACATTTGGTTTGAATGCAATGCTAAGCAACCTAATACAATTTTATTGAAATAAATTTGCATAAAATTATCGTCTGCATAATGTTGATATCTAAGGAAGGTTTAACTGCACGTCTTTTATTGATGTCGCCTGGTCTTAGAAACTCGAAACATGGACTAAAATTTAAGTGGGGCTAGTGCAAAGCTACCTACAAGATTCCATGAAATTCAGTACAGCTGTTCTCCTGTGATGATGAAACAAACACCCACACATGTATAATATATATATATATATATATATATATATATAAATTCAGTTTATATAGATATAGTGGAATCTTGATAATTCGAATTCAAGGTGCAGGACAGTAGGGACCGTATTTAACGCTGTAGTCAGACTATGGCGATCTCGCTTAATTCATATTTCAACATTCTACAACACTATGGTATTGAAGTACAAAAGACCTTTTCACCCTGTTGGATGATTATTTATATATCGAATTGATGAGTCGATATCATTCTCTTGCAGGCTTCAGAAAATTTATAAACCTGCCATACAGCTGACAGCCAGTAGAAAGCAAAGTTGTAAAATAAAATAAAAAGTACTGATTTAACTTTCAATTCGTCTACACTGAAAAAATATTTATATAACTGCCCCCCCCCCTACACTGAAAAATATTTATATAACTACCCTCCCCCCCTATTTTGGCGGGGGTCCGAAGCTTAAAATCATTAGCTTTATAGTGTTATGACGTATTCACTGGAATCGCTGGTATATCTTTCAGGATACAATAATGAGTCCGAATTTTTGGGTAACTCACGCTTTATTAAAACCACGATTGAGCTTAAATGGGAACACTATACAGCGTATCTAGCTATCTTACTATATAGCATATATTACAATCTACCTATTAGATCTATTAGACTATCTGTTAGACTATCTTACAATCTCTAGCTATCTTACAAAATAACTAAATCACTGTCAGTCACAACATAACAATTAACCGTTCTACTAATTCACAAAACATAATTTTATATCCCCAAATCACTGGCGTAGTCGCAATTCATTTTGATTCCTCTAACTCAATAACGACCCGCTAATATACAGTCTTTCAAAAGTTCGTATAAATTTTAAAAATTCATTAAAAATCGAAAAATCATCGCATTGAAGTATGGTTTGTACCATAAGTATTCCTAGGACGGGTTTTTTTTTTGACGTGAAAACATTTTGTAGTTTAAAAAACCACCTATAGGTGGAGCTGAACGCTTTGGAAAGACAAAGAAAATAACTTATTGTATGTGTCAAATCGTGTGACAAGCCTAAGTAACTCTGAACAGGTGATAGGGCATTTTCCTTTATTTAGATTTTTCCTAAGTCGAAATTTTCGCAAAGCATCTGATGCTGATTCTCCGCTCACGTAATACAGCTTCACTAACAAGGCTTCCTCGATCATAGTTAACATTCTCGCAAAAACTTCTTTGCACCGTTTGCTAATGATTCAAATGAAGAATCTACAGAGCACTACAGCTCTTTTATAACAGCCTCATTTGCATACTTCTGGAATATGTATTCGGGTAAGCGCCACCTACAGGTGATTTTTTAAACTACAAAATTTTTTCACGTCAACCTCCCCCCCCCCCCCCAGCTCCCCCGTCTGGCAATATTTATGGTACAAACAGTACCTCAATGCGATGATTTTTCAATCTTTAATGAATTTTTAAAGTTTATACGGGCTTTTGAAAGACCCTGTATATCATCTGCGGAAATATTTCCAAAAATCGACTTAACTCGGAAAAATCTTAGCCATATTTCAAAAGATATAATTTCCAATTCAGTAAATTATATTTTATCTGGAACATTTATTTCTCGGGGCCTGCTATAGATACATATTAGATTACGACTGAAATTGATTCGGCATCAAGTTTCAGAAGAAAATAGCCAGTTTACTCCGAAATTTTTTACTTCCAGTTAAAAAGATATTTTTGAAACATCTATGTTTCAATAATATCTATTTATGGAGATTACAAGATGACTGACATATTTCAGCGTTCAGTTCCGGAAATAGTTGAGGATAGAAATGTCCCTGAATCATCTATCTCTCCTGATTGATTACATATACTTCTTAGACGATGTTATGAATTTAGCATCGAATTTCAAAGGGATAGGGGGCGGAGGGACCGCTAAGGATTTCCATTTCAGGTTATGGAAATGCAACTTCCTGTATTTCAGAAGATTCGTATGACTGTACAAATAAGTAAGCTAAAGAGAATAAGTATACGCAATAATTCATCAAAAAATGAAATATGCACATCATTTGCCACTGTATGAAAGGACTTTATAATTTATTTTATTTTATTTTGCATTTGGCAGCTGGGAGCATTTTGGAAACGCGAAGCAGTCAAAAGTTAAAAAACTGAAGAATATCCCGAGAACTTATGTATCTCAGTGTAACTTTTCACCTTCAGAACTTAAGTACTAAACAAACATTTAATTAGTATATTAAGGAATATATATATATATTATTTCAGCCCGTGTTGATTTCGGCAAACTGTTCAGAAATACAAGTTTTACTTTTTTTTATTTGTACCAAAATCAAATCAGCAAGGGTAATTCATGAAATAACAAGATGTACCCAGATTTTAAGTCATTTTGTCCGATAGTTTTCGATTTCGATACCCGTTTTGCACAGACTAACAGAGAAACATATATATGTGCAGAAACCGTCTTACAAGTATTCCCAGTGCCAATGGTTAAATGGTACCCCTGTCGGCGATCACTATGACAGTACATATGGCCACCCATAAGTATTGTCACTTATGGCCATAACAATTACCACACATGGCCACACATAAACATTGGCATATATGGCCGCACATAAGAATTATCACATATGGCCACAAATAAACGTTGTCACATATGGCAACACATAAAAATTATCACATATGACCACACATAAACACTATCACATATGGCCACATATAAACATTGCCAAATATGGCCACACATAAATATTGCCAAATATGGCCACACATAAACATTGTCACATATGGGCACACATAAACAATGTCACGAATGGTCACACATAAACATTATCATACATGGCCATACATGAACATTGTAACATATGGCCACACATAAGCATTGACACATATTGGCACACATAAGCATTGCCACATATGGCCACACATAAGCATTGTCATATGTGGCCACATATAAGCATCGTCATACATGGCCACACATAAACATTGTCACATATGGCCAACACATAAACATTGCCACATATGGCCACGCATAAACATTGTTACATATGGCCACACATAAACATGTCACATATGGTCACACATAAAAAATGCCTCATATGGCCACACATAAACATTGTCACATATGACCACACATAAGCATTGTCACATATGGTCACACATAAGCATTGTCACATGTGACCACGCATAAACATTGTCACATATGGCCACATATAAACATTCTAAACAGATTTCTAGTTCCTTCTGTGCCCCTAAAATGTTGTTTTCCCGTAGTCCCACGGATAAATCATGTCCGTCACATGTGCCACGCTAAAATTGCTTTAATCGTGTTGTAAATTGTTCAAAACGTAAATCCATCAAGAACTTCACATTTTTACCCAATTACAATATTTTCCATATACTTTACAATATATGGTAGGTGAAATAAACATTAATTTTCATTATTCGAACATTTATCAATTGATTTACCTGTAAACAATTATTTTCCTTTGATTTTCTATAATTTTATTCTTCGAATGGGTGAGAGAGATGAAATTGAGTAATATCTTATCTGCTCAGAGAGGACGTGAGCATCTTTCAAAATGAGTAAGTCTGTAACATCTCTATGCATCTTCGGGGGCACTCAAACAATTTTTCCGTTTTTTCCTGTTGAATCGATATTTTGGAAGGTGTAACTTGGTTTCTACTGAAAAATAAGTAATGGTCTTTCACTGATGAAAGAACATTACTAGTTGAGAAAAATAGAGTGTGGTAATGCTACCTGAGCATTAATCAACTAAAATGTAATTTTTAAATTAACAATAACTCATTAATAATGCAATTAAAATGTAATTTTATTAACTCATGCACTTTTAATCGCAATTGCGTTTTACTGTAAGTACAAAAAAGTTTTTGTCGCGCAATTAATTGGTAATATATGCTTAAAGAAAGCCAATATCTCTGCCTGTTATATTTGGCAACAAATTTTGTAACATTGGCGTCAATTTATGAGAAGACAAGTGCTTTTTCTGAGATTAAAATGCGTACAATTCTAATATTTTTAGTGAAGGGATTGCTATATCGGAAATATCCCAATATATTTAAAACAGAGGTGGGAAGATTTCCAGGTTTGAATAAAAGCAAACTGACTTTCAATAGGATCAGAAACTAGAATTTATATTTTATATACTGCAAAATGCAAACATTTAATAGAAAATATTATAATATATTATTAATATATAGAACTTGAAAAAAAGGAAGGTTCTGTAAGAAGCCCGTGTTTGATGTCTAAACGCTGCAGGTCCTCCACACTTGGTTTAGAATAACTTTCTAGGGTACGATTCCCAATTGGGGCAGCATATTGTAAAGAGCCGTGCTGCCCCAACCGGGAATCGTACCCTGTATCTCCGAACAGGCCAGCCGAAGCTCTACCGTTCAGTTGCAGGGACGAAATTGCAAGCTCTTATTATCGAATTGAACTCTGTATTATCCACCTTCTAATGTCAGATTGGCGTGCAACTGACAATTTGACTGACTGTCTCCTGCTATTTTTGCCTCAGGTTAGCTAGCCTCTTAATACTATTGTTTTTACCCAAGTTAGTATCATTCGTAGTCGTCGTCCTCTTAATTTGAAATCGGCGTTCAATATCCCAAAGTCCATTGAATCCTTGCTAATCGTACTAAGGTCACTTTCATACCTTCGGCATCTTTTCACTAACCTACAGGGTTAATTCGATCGGGCACCATTGTAAAGAACCTTACTGCTCCAACTGGGAATCGAACCCTTGATCTCAGAACTGGTCAGCCGACATTTTACCGTTGAGCTACTGGGATGAAATAGCAAGATCTTATTGTCGAAATGGACTCTGCAGGATCTAGAATTTCGTCAGGAGACGAATATAGCTACAACTAAAATGTCAGCATTAGTCAAACTGCGTGGTAATATGGATACAACTGAAATGTCTGCATTAGTCAAACTTCGTGGTAATATGGCTACAACTGAAATGCTTGCATTAGTCAAACTCCTTGGTAATATGGCTACAACTGAAATGTCTGCATTAGTCAAACTCCTTGGTAATATTGCTACAACTGAAATTTCTGCAATAGTCTAACTTCGACTTGAGTATCTAGAACCGTGGTTCTCAACCTTTGTGAGACCGTGGCCCGGTAAATTCCTTTTTACTGAGAAGAGTCCCACAAATTTACTTATAAAAACCTTTCTAAATTTTTTTATATTAAACTAACATAGGTATTAAAAGTCAATCATGGTATAATCATAAAACGTATTGGTATATAAAGCACTGTGGCATGTTGACAAATTACATTCAAATAAGTTTCATTTAAAGCGCTGTGGCATGTTGAAAAATTACATTTAAATAAGTTATCAATCTCTGAACTAATGAAGTCTTGTAGTATATTATAATTTCTTCAGGCCATCATCATTATACTAATTTCTGCTGATTTCTATTGACATCGATCTGATTACCAAAAATGTATAACATTATTCAGTGTAAAATTGATTATTGTATCATTAAATTGATATCACTGATTCTGGTTTGAAAGAAAAAGGGAATTGGGAAATATATTTATCCATTGTAATTCCCCATAGAAATCAGCTGAATAGTCTTATTCATATTAAAATTAAAATGTCGCTTGGTCAGTGACATTTGCTACACAGATGTTATTTAAGCGTTCTAGTTCTGAACTTTTCGACACATTCACGAGAATTATTATCCACAGAATATCTCCAATATGAAAGATTTATTCCTAAAAAATGCTTAGAAAACTAAAACGACTGATTCCAAGATGATCTTTTGCTACCCAGTATAATTGATGCCAGTTCTCAATATCGAGCAGCATCCCAGCGGTTAAAATGACTTGTCTAGAATATAATCTCCTGTTTTTAAAAATTTCAACTTTATGAAAGAATCATCAGAATTCAATAAAATTCACAAACGACCTGAATTGATTATTGATACAAATAAACGATCAAATGTACAAAACAATATTATATGTCGAAAATCAGTATTTGATGAAGTCACCACGCGCTGCAGTGAGTGCTTCTATCCCTCACAGCAAAGATCGTCACATGTGTGACAGTGACGTTGTAGTCACATGACACCTGGGTCACAATGTGGCATCATATTTGTGACTTCTATTCGACGCTACGTATTAGTAACTTTGTAACTTCATTGTGACTATATTCTATGACGTTTCCACAATTTAATTAACACGTAACAATGTGAAGACATTACAATGGCAATTACAATGTGACGTCACAATCAAGTTAATATGCGACGTCACAAACGACCATGTAAATGACCAAAATGACTTCACTGTGACCTCAGTATGACATTGCCGAGACTTCCTGTGACGTCCTAAAGTCACAGTGTGGCGTAAATCTTACGTCACTGTGCATAAAAATGCTGTTAGGGATACGACGTGGAATCGAATCAAACAAATTTTAAAGTTGTACCTGGGAAAAGCATCCCAGATTGCTTCTATCCGAACCCAAAGTTCAGCTGTATTAACTCCGGACCCACCGACGAAATCCTAAACATGCTCAAAAGGCAACATATCCGGTGAATAAGCAGGCCAAGGGAAAATATGTATATGTTACGCTGAAAAACAGTTTTGAACATTCCTAGCAACATGTGGATGGACATTGTCCTGTTGAATTACAGTTCCAGAAATGCGTTGACGGAAATGTACGGCTTCGTGCTCCAGAAGTCCTGTGATGTACCGATTGTTGTTGAGATTACCCACAATTCTTAGCAGTTGAGATCGTCCAAGATACCCAATGCCGCCCCTGACCACCACTCTTGGCGTTCGTCCAATATGGCGTTGGATAAAGCACTACGAAAGGTGGCGTTCACCGTTATATCGTCTAAAGTAGAGGCGGCCATCACTACACCCCAAATTAAAGCGGTATTCATCGTTAAAGACGACTTGTTGCCTATCCGTACGCCAGTGTCTTATGTTAATGAGCTCATTGTCGCCCCATCGATAGTTTTGCTTAAGGGGAATCCCGTAAAAGGAATTCTTGCACTCAGTTCACTGTGTGGCAGACGCCGACGCATTGTTGGAGTACACAACGGTACATCTGTGGCAGTGTTCCAACGTTATGTGTACTTTCGAGATGAAGCTGCACGGTCCATCATTGCCATGAAGAAGATGTGTCTATCATCCCGTGCTGATGTAACATTTCGTCATCCTCTGCCGAATTTGCGTCTCGCCGAGTTATCTTCCGTCCACTGCGTCTACACTCGCGTCACTGTCATGGCATTATATTTCATACGAACTGCTGTTGCATAATAAGAAAACCCCCCTTCACGAAGGCTGATCAATCGTTCCCGTTCAAACTCCGTAACTTGTAGTAGTAATTAACTCCGTCGTAGAGGCATAGTGACTTCCCATGAAACGTTTTCCATAGACTGTTTTCAACGACCCGCTACAGCTCTACATTTATAAGGATAAAACATTAATTCAGATGGCCAAGAATGTTATGATAGCTAAAAATAATTTTTTTACTTTTCAGTGCATTTTACTAAAACCTTTCTTTTTAGTGCATTTTGCTATAACTTAAATTGTTTCATTCTAATATTTCATATCTTAAACATGACAATTGTTGATGAACTTTTTATAGGGCCGTTCCCGTATTGCCGCGACGCCAAAAATAATTTTTCATTAAATGTGCACATTTCTATTCTACCAGCAGATAAGTGAAGAAACCCAGCCGTCACTTACCGCGTGCATCGTAAATACGTGAGCAAACTGGTAAAACTCTGCATTTGTTGCCGCTCAGATGTCGTGTGAGATTCGGAGCTGACCACGATGCGCTGTTGGAAAAATAAATTCCGTTTTAGTAACTGAATAATGCAGTGCCTTTCCTGAAAACGTATTTGTGCTTTAAATAAGAATGTTATTCACAGTTTTATGTCTCTGAAGTGCAGTAAATTTATTGATATGTCAATTGAGCGGATGTCTGTTTATGGCGATATAAACAGATTAATTAGGAAATTGCAGGACATACACTTAATCCCTTCTTTGCAGAATGATCTAGCATTTTCTGTTCATGCTCTGAAGAAATGAGTATTTTGGGAGGTGAAGAGCATTACAGATGATGTTGAAAGTAAAAAAAGAGCATTACAATCAGATGTTGAGAGCAAAAAAAAAAATCCTTGTGTTGTATGTAAAACAATGCTATTTGTAAAGCTTATATATAGGATTAATCAATAACTGTGCGTCGTACTTATAGAGGCATTTGTCAAATCCCGTGAGAAAATTTGGCTAGTTTTATAAAATGCTGCCAAGTTGGCATTATTTTTATATTTTGCTATTTCTTGGTCATTCTGCCCTGATATTTAGGCATAATTATTAGAATTTAAAAATCACGTGTTATTTCGCATGTGTTATCCATGCTAGATATCTGAATTATTTTACTGTTTAGTACATTTTACTAAGAACGTGTAACCTAAAAGGGTTTTTTCTAATATATCTATATATATATAAGGAAGAAAATTGTGTATGGTATGATCCACCATAACTGGAGAACGGCTGAACCGAATTTCATGAAATTTGTCTTGGTAGTCTTGAAATCACCCCATAAAAAACATAGGTCATGTTTCGACTTTCTACGACCAGTGGTTCTCGAGATATTAGTTAAAAACGACAATTTTTTCCTAGGAGTTCTACTCTCTAACTTCATGATTCACAACGAAAAAGGTTGGACATTGTTGGTTTAAAACGTGAAAGTCAGTTAAATCTCTGAGTTTTGTGGGAGTTTATTGAACGTATTAGACACTTTTGAAAATCGCAGGTTTGAGATATGAATTTAAATGGAAACTTTCACCATGGTTTATTTCTCACAGGCTTACTCAACACTGAGTTTTGTGGGAGTTTATTGAACGTATTAGACACTTTTGAAAATCGCAGGTTTGAGCTGTGAATTTAAATGGAAACTATCACCATGGTTTATTTCTCACAGACTTACTCAACAACGAAAAGTATTAAGAGATTACAAGAAAGATCAATCATACATAAAACATTGATTATGAAACACTTTCCAACTTTAATTTTATTTAAACATCTCTAAAATGCGATACATTCAGCGGTAATATATCACAATCGCCCCTATATGTTCCGGTGTAATTTTTATCATAGTTTTGCATGGTAAATACCGAGCAACGCCGGGTAATCGCTGCTAGTCATATCTTGAACATGACAATTGAATCTAATAGAATCTAATAACCGCGTGTTATTCCACATGTGTTATCCATGCTAGATATTTGAATTATTTTACTGCTTAGTAGATTTACTAAAACACTGTAACGTAAAATAATTTATTCTAATCTTATCTTAAACATGACAATTGTTGAAGAACTTATAATTTTTAAAGGGCCTTTCCGATGTTGCCACGAAAAGAAAAATAATTTTTCATTAAATGTGCACATTTCTATTCCAACAGCAGATAAGTGAAGAAATCCAGCCATCACTTACCTCTTGCATCGTAAATACGTGAGTGGCCTGACAAAACCCTGCATTTGTTGCCGCCCAAATATCGTGCGTGGTTCGGGGCTGACCACGATGCGCTGTTGGAAAAATAAATCCCGTTTTAACTGGATAATGCAGTGCCTGTCCTGAAAACGTATTCGTTATTTAAATAACAATGTTATTCACAGTTTTATGTCTTTGAGATAAAGGAAATTTATTGGCATGGCAAATAAGCGTGATGTCTGTTTTTGACGATATAGACAGATTAATTAGGAAATTTCCGAACATACACTTTAGCACTTCCTTGCACAAAGAACCAGCATTTTACGTAAATGCTCTGAAAACAAAATGATAATTGGCGAAGGTGAAAAGCTGCACAGATGTTGAAAGTAAAAATATACCCATGTCCTATATGTGAAACAATGCTGTGTACAAGATATATACATAGGATTAATCAATATCTACATGCCATACTTATCGAGGCATTTGGTGAATCCTGTTAGAAAATTTGGCTACTTTTTGGTCATTCTGCCTTGATATTTTGGCATACTTATTAGAATATAATAACTACGAGTTATACCGCATGTGTCTTCCGTATTAGGTATTTAAATTATTTTTGTTTTATTCTTTTCTACAGTTCTATTTTTTGTTTCTAACACTTTACAATATAGTTGAAAAGTGTTTATGGCTTTGTTCATTCTGTCTGTCTGTCTGTCTGTCACCACGCTAACTGCCATAAAAATGACTTTATCAAAATAAAGTTTAGTATATTGTTTAGACGGTCTGTGGGACCTATGGGAATATAAATTTATAGTATCACCCAATTAGGTTTGGATTGAACCCGGCTGGAAAAAATGAAACACATTGAACCCTATGGGACCTACTTTTTCAAACATTTTTTTAAGCGGATTTAAAATTCACAAATTGCTTCAAAAGTTTTAGAAATATTCAAATTATCCCATAATATATATAAAAAAAATTCAGCAAGACATATTCAGTTTTTTAAATAAAAATTCAAATAATAATTACACCTTTTATATGAAGAGATCACGTGACCATTATATGAAAAAAATCACGTGACCCACTTCAAAATAAAATATGGCATCCATCTTGTGTCAAAATCGTGATTTTTAAAGTTCTTTTTAATTCATATTGAGTGTTGTATCCTTCCTAAAACCGCTTTATTTTTGCTTAAATTCTGTGCATCTACATACTGAAACAACGAAATTCCAATATATTTGAGTTTAAATGATCATCAACTTTGATTATTTCTACAACGAAGCCTAATTTTCACTTATGGAAAACGTAAATACCAAAAGATGTAGAATGAGTTGTAGAAGAATTACTGCATTTCTTTAACGCAAAATTATCTAGCTCATGGAGTCTGCAATATAGCTGATATGAATGAAATATTCATTGATTTTACACAGAGAAGCACGAATTTTTCAATGAAGTTTTAAGCATAGAGTTTAATTACTTGTACCTCCATGGTCTAAAGTTTTTAAATAGAATAAATTATTATAGTATTGTGATGAATGAAATGAATGGATAAACATTTATGAATGAAATGCTGCTTTTATAGAAAGATCCAGGCGTGTTATATTTCGATGACGTCATTTGAATAAATTTTATTTGTTTTCGATGGAGTTTTCAAATATAATAAATTATTGTAGTATTTTGGTAATTTTAAAAATCTTGCCGAGGAATGTATCGCATTTTAGAGATGTTTTGACCAGGCAATTTATATTTTAATGCCGTCATTTGAAAGAAGTTCAATTTTTTTCGATGAAGTTTTAAGTTATATACTAAATTAATGTGGTATTGTGATAATTTTAAAAATATTACCGAGGGATTTATCCGATTTTAGAGACGTTTAAATAAAATTACATTGAAGTTGGATAGTGTTTCATAATCAATGCTTTATGTATGATTGATCTGTCTTGTTTAAACTTTTGGGGGGTTCTTTTGCTGAATCTGGCTAAGCATTGCAATATCCCTCTAATGTCATTTATTCATTCAATTCAATTTATCAGAAAAGTAAAATCAGGTTTTTTTTATAATCGGGAGATCTTTGGAGAAATTATTAAATAATTATTCTTGATTCTAAATGTAGCGATTTTCTCTTTTAGTGGGAAAATTACGTTCTGTTAGGGGGTCGCATAAAGTTGACGTTTTGTTGAGCAATCTAGGAGGATTCTAAAGTTGTTGCTCCTTATTAAAGTGGCATATAGTATTTTGTTATTAGTGTGTCTTATAGTAATGTAATTATATAAATAAGTCGTATAGAAATAGAGCTTTATCAAGAAGTCGTATAGCAATTATGCATTGAGGTCTAATATAATAACTAATATTATAGATCGAGATAGGTGCGTAATGCAAATGTCATGATTCTGAACTCCTGGTGACTCTCTTATGAACGTAAGTACTGCGGAAAGATCAAAGGAAAAGAATATAGAGACATACAAATTTAGTTCTACCGCACACTCGGCATTATGATTAATGACGATAAAGTGCATTATGTGCTGAAATAATGCACAGACAGCACGAAACAGGGCAATGGTGGCTATTATCTCTAATAACAGCAATATTTTAGCTTTTGGAACAACCTCGTCGACTGGTTCTGACGGTAAGAATCCTGACATTGCAGCTTCCTGAAGCCTGAGTCATTGTTTCTTTTAATATTTTCTTTCTGCCATTCCAGACATCTGCTATTTTATCATATAGAACACATAAGAGGCTTGTCACTGATCTATTGATACTGTTATCTACAATAGAAGCGTGAACCTTTAGGAACACTTCCTTTTGACTTGGTTCTATGGGTTTGTTTAAGTTATTTTGTCTAATTTTATAATAAATCTGAAAATCTAAATAGTTTGTTAATAACACCCTTGTTAATAACACCACAGGGCTTCGTTAATAACATTATTGCTCTAACACCACATCAACTAGTGTTAGAGCAATAAAATGCCTCTTTTATCAGGACAAATAAAACAGCAGCCTCTCCAATAAAGGTTGCAAAATTGCTGTTTTCTGACATATATATGCTTGGTTATAAAGACTATTCCATCTCATTAATTCTGAGAAAAATGAATGGTCTGTTTCCCAAATCGGTCATGCCTTTAGACATATGTTTTATGTTACCAACGAAATATTTAAACACGATAAATTAAAATTCGTAAGAAGCAGTATGTATCAGTATGTTTTCCATGTATGCTGTAGTCTATAAAGTTTTAATTTACCGTATTATTTTTGAGGCATTTTTAAGCGATTATTTGAAGTATTTAAAGTTCCAAATTATTCAAACAGAAGTTCAAATGGATTTTTTTAATCATACGAAATGTTCAAAACTTCCGGATCAAAATACCGTCTAAAGACAATACAGCCATTGATACCAAAGGGGGCACAGCTGGCGTTCAACTATTTTCATACTCTTTGCATAACATAGTTTGTCCTCTTAGCTTTACAGTTGAGATGCATAAAACACTGTAGTGGTTTTGAAGAACAGGCAAAAACACGCAGCATACCTAGAGTAAATAGAAATGTATATATGTATACAAGGTAATTTATAGATTTAGCTCCCAGTTATATTTAAGGAATCGTGCTACTTTTAAAATCAGCAAATGCATTAGAATTGTTCGTTAGAAATAGTATCTCTATATAAAGAGCAGTATTCTAGAGTTAACTCTACGCTGTGTATGACAACAGGTACTGAAAATGAAGCTGGATATTAGATTTGTTTCAAACTTATTTACAGCAATGGTGAATTTTGCAGCTCCACGTTGCGTATGGTATCAGATACTGAAAACAAAGTTAGATATTTGGCTCATTTATTTACAACAATTCATTTACAACAATAGATATTATAATAACTCCTTTTGTATTCTATCTACGCAGACAATATTGTGTTTTGTCTTTTATTATAGTATAGTCCATGAATAAACCGGATTTTAAAATTACTTAATAGCAGAATGCCTGGGGGCATCAATAGTAATTTAAATAATTATAATATATTTCCCAAATAGTATCTGGAAATTTCTTGTGAGCAACAAAAGATTTTCTTTAAGCAGCATTTATTTTTTCCTTTATATGCATTAATTTATCTGTTTTCGCACAAAATAGCAAATATGTACTTGAAACGATATAAAAAATGTGCATTAATAAAACAAAATATATTTGCGATTTAGGGTCATTTTGAAACAAAGCCGTCGCCAAATAAAAGAAAAGCTGAAAATCTAAGAACGCTTTATTATAGATGAATAACGCTTTTGGAAAGCACTATTTTTCTCTGCCCCGGAAAGGGAAAGAAATCTGGAATCCGGCTACTTCAGTTTCTTTCTGTCCCGTGGTCGATGTTATAAGTTTGCAAAGATTCAGTCATCTGGCTCACGGTGTGGCTATGGGAAGGATGAGTCTTGAAAGAGAAGAGAAAAACACGATAGATAATATTTATAGATTCTGAAAGATGGGAAAGCAATTTCCGTTATATAGTTATTTAATATACAGGGTGTTTCAAAATGGTTGACCTGATATCAAATAGCTGTAATTTTAAAACGATTAATCGTGCATTAAATTATTATATATCACGTGAAAGAAGATATTTTCCGAGTTTTGTAATGGCACGTTCTGTTACGTATGTGGCTTCGCAATAGACAACAAACAGTTGTTTTCGAAAATGTCGACTGTGCGTAACGTCAGTAATTACCCTAACAGCATTTTTTTCACTGTGACGTAATATTTATGTCAGACTGTGACTTTGGGAAGTCACAGGACGTCGCAGTACGTCTCTGCAATGTCATATTGAGGTCACAGCGAAGTCATATTGGTCATTTTCATGGTCGTTTGTGACGTCGCGTATTAACTTGTTTGTGAAGTCGCATTGTAGTTGTCACTGCAATGTCGTCACATTGTTACGTGTTAATTAAATTGTGGAAACGTCACAGAATATAGTCACAATGAAGTTACAAAGTTACTAATACGGAACGTCGCATAGAAGTCACAAATATGATGTCACATTGTGACCCAGGTGTCACGTGACTACAACGTCACTGTCACACATGTGACGACCTTTGTTGTGAGGGTAACGTTCAACGCCAGTTCCGTAGACGTTACATAATTGAACCACCATGTGTTAAGAGTATTCGTAGATAGTATCAGCAATTCGAACAAACAGGAAGTGTGTGGAAAGGCAACAGCACACGTCGTCCGAGTCTATCTGAAGAAAATGTGGATATGATCAGAGAATTCTTCTTAACTACCCCCAACGAAGTCAATAAGATGCGCCCGTCTAGAACTAGGAATTTCTGTGTCGACTATTTGGCGTACTTTGAGGCAAGAATTTTTTCGTGCAACCTGTGTTCGTGCAACCGTAAACCTGCATGATCTCAAAAACAGCATTACTGCAGCTGTGGCAACGGTAACACATGATATTCTGGATCAAGTTTGGCGAGAATTTGATTATAGCTTCGATGTTGTTCGTGCAACTGAAGGAGGTCACATCGAACACTTGTAGATAAAACTTTGACATTTTTCCTTTAATTTCATGTATAACTTTTCAATGTAGGTTTGTAAGTTTCAAAATGAGAGCCATTTGAAATCGGGTCAATCATTTTGAAACACATTGTATAACGGCTTAAATGAATAGTCAAGTGTCGGCTACGATTTTACGGTTTTCGATATATCTGAAAAGGTTAGCGTCAAACCAAAAACCAGACAGAAACGAAATGACTTTCGGGAGAGTCCCAGAAAGTCTTTTGGCTTACTCATAAAATATATCATAACTTATCTCAGTTGATCTCTGTTAATATTTTATCCGGCCAGTTACAAACAATGCAGAGTCCAATTCGACAATAAGAGCCTACAATTCCGTCCCAACAACTAAAATCCGTGGTTCAATTCCCCGTTGGGGCATACTTTACAATAGCGCCCGGACAAATGAGCCCTGTAGGTTTGTGCAAAGATATCGGAGGTCTGAAGGTGACCCTAGCATGATTGGTACAGATTCAGTCATATAAACACAAGAATAAAAATATGATGTGGGCAGCACATGACTTTCCCTGCAGACTCAAAATCATATCTACTTTATTTCTTTCATAATTTATTAGATTGGGTTTAATTGCACCCAATAACACTAAATTTGCATTTTTAATTCAATTTTTGTCTTTGTTTGGTAATTGGACATTTTTTCGAAATCTGCGTAACAAAAATGCAAGAAATTTCAAATATCTTGAGAACGGTTAGTCCTAAAGTATAGGAGTGTGTTATACTCTTTTCCTCGTCAAAAACTGTGTATAAAACAAGAATTTAATTGATACGTTTGGGCATACGTAGTTTTTTTTTTAGATTTTGGCGATTTTTGAGGGCCATTTCGTAAAAAAAATCAGGTTGTTCTTTACCGAATCGTACCAAAATTTAATCAGTACCAGAGTATGCTACAAGTAACTTATCTACCAAATTTTGTGAAATTTGGTCAATTAGTATTTTAACGAGATTGGATACATGAAATTTTTGCGGGCCATTTCGCAAAAAAAGGCGGGTTTTGTCTTTACAAATCCTACCAAAAACTAATCAGCACCAGGGTCTCACCCAAGTGACTTACCTACCAAATTTTATGAAATTCGGTCAATTAGTTTTTTAGTTAGAGTGGATACATACATAGCACACACAGACATACACACAGACGGCACGCTAAAATAGTTTTTTCGTGTTCTAGAGGTCTCGAAACGTGTATATCCGTCGAAAACTCGAGCTGCGATTTTCGGCACGATTCCAATACTTTCCCTATACATTGCCATGTATTGCAGGGAAAGTAAAAATAGATATTGAAAAATTGATTGTGCATATTTAATAGAAAAAGTCATGATGTCAAGTGAGTAACAACGATAACATTATATGAGGATTACTAATCAAAAGTTTACAACCGGGCATTTGACCGATCATGATATGTTTAGTACTAGATGATCATGTCCTTACGTTACTTTAAATTACATCTGGAAAGGACATGAAAAAACTGACTTAAACTCAACGATACATTTAATCCGCTTATATTTATGACATTGCATCTCTCATACATAGTACCACGTTAGCATATATATTACTTTCCTTATATACATAATGTATAAGGAAAGTATTGTGACGGGGTCGAAAATTCGAATTCGAGTTTTCGACGGGAGAGCACGTTTCAAGCATCCCTGATCACGAATCAAACATTTTTGAAGTGATGTTTGTGTGTGTGTATGTGTGTGTGTGTGTGTGTGTGTGTGTGAAAGTATGTGTGTGTGTGTGTGTGTGTCAGTGAGTCTGTGGAGACGATAACTGACGAACGAATGGACCTATTCGAACCAAATTTGGTACAAAAATCACAATCCGTAAACACTGGAAGCCTATTGTTTTTATACGTAATCGAATGTTCAGAACCCCCCTAAATTTTCGAATGAAATTTTGAAAAAATCGTCAAAAAATCAAAACCGCTAATAAAGTTACGCAAATAGACATTTCTTATGTAATTTTTCATTAGAAAACGATTGGCATGAATTTTAGAACGCTAACATGAACCATTCTCGAGATATTGTACATTTTTCAAAAAAATTATGAAAAAGTCGCATAAAAAAAAAATTCCTATTGAGAAACATGTTCACTTTTCATATGTAATACCATGCGATAAATTGAGTGACATCATTCTCGTGGATCTAGCTTGTTCCATTCATGAAAAAATGTACTTTGAATAATACTTTTGTATTTGAACGTCAATAGTCATTTATCTGCTGTAAGAATAACTTTTTTTTAGTGCATAACGCTTGGCGAGATTTTGGCGACGAATTTGGCGGAATGTCGCCAACTTGGCGACTTTTTTGAAATGTTGCCAAATTAATGAAAATCCCGCCAAATGGATAAAAATGATGCTAAATCAATGAAAATGACGACTAATTGTCGAAAATTCAATATCTTGGAAAGAATATTAGTATCTACTATAAGAAAAACCTATTTTTTTACCGTAAAAGTAGTAAATTCATTACATTATATAAGGAAAGTCATGTGTTGCCCACATCAGATTTTTTTCACTGGTTACACAATAAGGCAGGTTTAATAATGTAAACATGTATTCCAACTCGGGAATACAAAGAATACAATATGTAGAGCTGTTAAACGAGATAAATAGAAGTACACGGATTATGCCGAAAAGTTAGACCATAGCGAAGAGGAGGAACAATTAGTTTCTACTTAGGGTAGCCTTAGGGTATTACAGTAATAATTTAGTATTAGCCTTAGGGTATTAAAGTTCGATAAAATACGCGTCTCAATGTGCGTCAGTTATAACGGAATTTGTATGAGCTGCGATGTTGCAACAGCACTTCACATGTCCATAAGGTTCACTACCTTAGGTATATCTATAATAAACTGACCACATGTCCGACCAAATGAAAATTATTGCAGCGCCCCTAGCGGGGATAATTTTAAAAGTTAGAGCAAGATATGTAAAGTTTAGTTGTCTCCTTATCCTCTTTAGATGCTTGTAGAGGATTTCTACTTAATCTGTCAAAAATGACTTAACTCAAACTTAGAGTACTTGATATTTCGAGTTTTTTGTCCAAGGGCAATAACACAGACCGGCAATATTTAAATATTACTCAGTTTATCGAGAACTTCACAGAAATTACAGCAGCTTGCCGTTTAAAGCAACGGACAACATATATACTAATTGTTATTGCACTTGCACAAAATAGATGGCTATTATGCAAGCTGCTACAATATACTAGACTGTTGATACAGCTTACATGGATACGCATTTACAAAGCTTACATGCTTACCCCACCATTATGTTACTTCGTATTGCGGCCACACCCCGAATACTAGACTGATCCTAGTCATCGTTGTATCGAATGTAGTTTCTATCCACTCTCTACTAGAATCCTTCATCGACAACTCAAGAACCCTTCTTTCATTCCAAGAACATTGCACTCAAGAGCACTGAAACTCTCACCACTGAAACTCTCACTATATATTCTTACTCTACCGTAGGAACGCAGAAAATGCTGATTAGCTCGGTGTGATTGGTCTATCAACCGAATATATGAAATATGAAATATAAGTTCATAGATACAAAAGGAAATAAATATATGTTTACGCATTTCGAATTATTTATTGAGTTAAAGACTTCATATAAGAAAATTAAAAAAACAATATGAAATATAAACTTTTTTCCAACTTCGTCATCGCTGTCAAATAAGAGTGGCATAATAATTTTTCTTTTAATGTCCTCGTCACTTTACCCATATTCATTATCGTTTTCAAATGTAGTTTTATTTTTCAACCCTACCAAAATCTCTCTAGAAGGAGCTGAGTAATTTTGCAATTCTCTTCTAAAACTTTGCACTTCGCTTTGTTGAAGGATCATTTTCAATAAAGTAATTTTCTAATTGCTTACTCAAATCCAGTCCCCATTTCACATCATTCAAATTCAAATTTGCAACCAATTGTTTACCCATATTTTCGTCTATCAATGCCTTTGAGGTGAATGTATTATTTCTTTTACAGGGGATTTCCCTGATAACTGAAATTGAAAAATGGTGATTTACGTGGATGAAAAAACAGGGGAATTCCCCAATAGTTTCAACCGTAAAAGTGTAAGAGAAAAATCCATGTTATAGGGGGACTGCTCAAGCTAATTGGGTTGTATTATAGAGAAACCACGATATAAGACTACCGTTTTTCATGGGTACCGCGTTATAAGAGGGCTGTCGCATTTTTTGCTTCACGTGATAGGTGAAACGCATTATGAGAATATCACGTTATAGGAGGATTGACTGTATACCTTTTTCTAATCAGACTCATGTATTTTCCTTTTAGAGGTATGAAATATATTATTTTGATTTGAATAATAATACGCATAGTAAATAACTAGGTGCGCAATTCAGACGTTTTCGAGTTTAATTGCAAACATCTGATGTGGGTAACACATGACTTTCCTTATATAATGCAATGAATTTACTACTTTTAAGGTAAAAAAAATAGGTTTTTCTTATAGTAGATACTTATATTCTTTCCAAGATATTGAATTTTTGTCAATTAGTCGTCATTTTTATCCATTTGGTGAGATTTTCGTTAATTTAGCAACATTTAAAAAAGTCGCTAAGTTGGCGACATTCCGCCAAATTCGTCGCCAAAATCTCGCCAAGCGTTATGGACGGCAAAAATTATTCTTATAGTAGAGAAATGACTATTGGTGTTCAAATGCAAGTTTTACTCAAAGTATCTTTTTTCATGAATTTTCATGGAACGAGCTAGATCCACGAGAATGATGTCACCAAATTTATTGCATGAACAGATTTCTCAACAGTTAATATGTTTTTTTTAATTTATGGGATTTTTGATAAATTTATTTTAAAAATGTGCAATATCTAGAGAACGATTCATGCTAGCGTTCTAAAGTTTATGTCAATCGTTTTTTAAGGAAAAATTACATAAAGTATGTTTATTTGCTTAACTTTATTACAAGTTTTGATTTTTGTATGATATTTTCAAAATTTCACTCGAAAAATCAGGGGGGGGGGGATGGTTCTGAATATTCGATAACATTTAAAAGGAATAGGCTTCCAGTATTCACGGATTGTGATTTTTGTACCAAGTTTCGTTCGAATCGCTCCATTCGTTCGTCAGATATCGTCTCCACAGACTCATTGACACACACACACACACACACACACACAGACATCACCTCAAAAATGTTTGATTCGTGATCAGGGATGCTTGGAACGTGCTCTCCCGTCGAAAACTCGAATTCGAATTTTCGACCCCGTCACAATACTTTCCTTATACATTATGTATGTAAGGAAAGTAAAAAGTCAACTGGAGAGTTGAAGACCCAGACCGTCCGACTCGTCCAGAGGACTTAGAGTAACTAGTTGGACGGCCGGGTCAACTGGAGTGTAATTTAACTCACTCATAGCAGAATCTATATCTAAGTAGCTTGTATTTTTTATTGCAAATTCTGCTAGGAAAATTGTGAAAAAACTGCATCGTTGATCAAAATGATCACAATTATAGCACGTTACCCTTCATTTTCAGGAGCTGGAAGAAATCTTTCGATTTTAATACCAAGTTTGACAATGTTCCCCATCGGTGGGGATAACTTGCTAATTATGGCTAATGATATGGTGAGGGGTTAATGATGTCACAAACACAAAAATCTGATGTGGGCAACACATGACTTTCCTTATATAATGCAATGAATTTACTACTTTTACAGTAAAAAAATAGGTTTTTCTTATAGTAGATACTTATATTCTTTCCAAGATATTGAATTTTCGATAATTAGTCGTCATTTTCATTGATTTAGCGTCATTTTAATCCATTTGGCGAGATTTTCATTAATTTGACAACATTTGAAAAAGTCGCCAAGTTGGCGACATTCCGCCAAATTCGTCGCCAAAATCTCTCCAAGCTTTACTGATGGAGAAATAAGTTATTCTTATAGCAGATAAATGACTATTGGCGTTCAAATACAAAAGTATTACTGGGAGTATCTTTTCTCATGAATGGAACGAGCTAGATCCACGAGAATTATGTCACCAAATATATCGCATGGTATTACATATGAAAAATGAACATGTTTCTCAATAGAAAATATATTTTTTTTTATTTTATATGACATTTTGATTTTTTTTTAAATGTGCAATATCTCGAGAATGGTTCATGTTAGCGTTCTAAAATTTATGGTAATCGTTTTTTAATGAAAAATTACATAAGAAATGTCTATTTGCGTAACTTTATTAGCAGTTTTGATTTTTTGACGATTTTTTCAAAATTTCACTCGAAAATTTAGAGGGGTTCTAAACATTCGATTACGTTTAAAAACAATTGGATTCCAGTGTTTACAGATTGTGTTTTCTGTACCAAATTTCGTTCGAATCGGTTCATTCGTTCGTCAGTTATCGTCTCCACAGTCTCACTGACACACACACACATACACAGACATCACTTCAAAAATGTTTGATTCGTGATCAGGGATGCTTGAAACGTGCTCTCCCGTCGAAAATTCGAATTCGAATTTTCGACCCCGTCACAATACTTTCCCTATACATTATGTATATATAAGGAAAGTAAAAATTGTATTGAACACAAAAATTGTATTTTTCAATACAATGACTGAAATTGCTAATTTTCATGATTATTGAGTCATAAATCACCCAGTTTATGTATAATTATATCAACTTTTGTCCTGTCCTGCTATGTTAAGGAAATATAAAATTTCGAATATATTTCGAAGATTTCGTCGAATTTCAAAAAATTCTATTTATCTCTAGATTTTTCTCTAACAAAGCCGTATAAAAAATTTCGCAAAAGTCCATTAATATTTGTGGCAGCTATCATGTATACAAAAAATCGACCACAGACAGACGGACATCACTCTAAAAATGGAAAAATCGTGTTCAGGAAGTCCTAAAACATAATATATTGGCATCAAAATCTCGAAATCGAAAATTTTCTTAAAAACAATACTTTCTCTATATTATATTCTATAGTATGAGAATGTGAAAATAGTTGTGCGATAAACGCGCGATAAAGTGCGATAAACGCGCCAAATTAAACACGTTTATACTTTAATTGAAATCAACTTGGCGCAATGAGCGAACAGAATTTCTTGAAGACACTTGTCCTGAAAAATACCGCGATATGGTTTGGTTGTGTTTTCAAATCGTTTATAGATATGCTAAATTTGAATATTTCATGTTGTGAAAATGCGGTTTAAAGCTTATCCTGTTCAGGAGCTACTGCTCTCAGTAAAACTTGTTTATTACTGGGCGTATTGTACTGGACATTGTGATATGGACTATCATGATATGGAAGAAGTGCAAGAAACACAATGGTGGATTTCTAAAGAACATTATCGGTAAGTTAACGTCAAACATATAGTTGCGGATGGGTCAAAACTGGTGAATAAATATGTGGGGGATGACCGTTTTGGCTCTGCTTTGGGTTTTTAAATTGTATTTTTATTACACTATGCCTCATTTGATGTTTCGTGTATAACTTTTAAGATCTTTTAAGACCTGATACATGCTTTCAATATTAAAATTACAACATCCAGCAATTGATTTTACTGATTTTGCATGTCATCCTGTTAAAAATAAGTTGTGTCTGGTGTTAGTTTATGTAATGACTGAAATAGTATTATAATCGTTTTAAAAACTGATATTTGATGTCAAATATCAGTGTACTGTTAAAAAGGAATTTGGAAGTGGACGTTTTATTGTATACCTTTGTTTTGAAAATATGTGTTTGTATAAAAAATATCATGTTTTCTCAATGACTATAGGGGTGATTTAATAGTTCCGCACCTATTGATTGAATGATGAGTCAAGCTGCAGAGTTCTATTCTACAAGTTGTATTATCTGCTTAAATAGTGCGTATAAGGAATAGTAAGGTTTCGTGATTTGTCTTCCAAGCTAATACGGTGTAGTTTCCAAAGAAAACGTTACACTAAAAACTGCGTTGTTTGGCAAAACGACAAAACCTGGCTTTGACATTTAAAATTAACTACAGTGTGGCTGTATTCTACTTTCGCATACCAGAAATAATTCGTTTTTCAAATTTCACAAGAGCATTTTTTAAAAATTGGCATTGTGGGTCCAAATTATTATAACTACAGCGTATTACCCTTCGCTTTAAAGATCTTGAAAAATCTTTCTTTTGATGCCATTTTCTATTGATGCATTGCTCAGAGGCAAATACTAGGTATAGATTGAATCATGATATGGCACATTCCTGCGTATCCAGAGTTTGTCCTAGGTATCTTAGGAGTGTAGAAATCTCTAAAAACTATATTGATTATGATGGATAGATTTTAGTTTAGTGATTATTTATTTATGCTTTTGGGGGGGTTTTATTATGGTAGGGATTTTTTGATTAGTTCTGCTGCTTTGTAGGAGTCTTTTCTTGGTTTTGTTATGTTGTTTCCATTGGGGGGCTTTAGGCAAATGGATATTATGGGAGGATTTTTTTTTTGTTTGTTAGTTGGGTTGGTAGTTGAGAGTTATTGGCTTAATTAGGTATAGTATTAATGGAGGTATAAATTTATAAATTCCTTTGTTTGTGAGTAATATTAAGCGGCTGAGTGGGTTGATTATATTTATAGGAATAGGTTTTTGTATCAAGTGGAATTTGTTGGATTAGGATGTATTGTTACTTATGTATTTGTACTGTAATTGATAAGTTATTTTATTAAGAACCTCTGCTCTTTTTATTTGACTATTTGGTTATTTTCTGGACGGCGTTTAGGCCTTATGAACATTGTTGTTAACGCTAATGATGTTGTATATTACTGTATGTTGTATATAGAGGAGCTTTTTGCTTATTTATGTTATGAATGATATATTAGAATGTTGTTTTATATATTAAATGATGTATTAATTGGTTTGAATGATTTATTGGATTGTTATTAATATGGAATAATTGGTATTGGGCTATGATTGCTATTTTTAGAACACTTGAACTAGTTATTTTTGAACATCAGGATAAGATATTCTTGGAGCAACTGAACAAGTTTTTGTTGGAATACTTGAATATGTTATTTTATTGTAATGATGGCTTAATAATTTTTAAATTGAATATATTGGTATATTGGATTTGTTTAGTCCCTGCAGATATTAGCAGTGGTTTGTATGGCCTTTGTGACTGCCGTGGCCGGGCCCCCTTTTTTGGTGATCAATAAATCCTTGGATGTTTTGGGTTGTGGGCGCGCCGTTCTGGGGAGTCGGCGGCTTCCTCTGTCCGTTTGGCTTGGGTTGTCGGTTGGCTCTCCTTTTTGCTGGGGGTCTCTTTTCTCGGCCCGAGATTTTTAGATGCTCAGCCCAATGGGCGAGCCCTCGGGTCTGGGCAGCGCTAATACTTGATAATGTACCACCCCGAGCGGGGGGGGGGGGGGTAAGTTCTCCCTCAAGGTAAAGGCTAATGACGTCACGAAGAAAAAACATATATCGCGGCTATTTTTCACAACAATGATTGAAATTATAAAGTCTCGTGGTCATGTAGCCATAAATAATTTCGGTACTCTTCCGTTAGTTGGGTTCCAGACCAAAACCGCCGAGCTTTAAAGTTGACGTAGTCATCGACAATCTTAAATGTTCAGTCTGAACCGGCGTTAACTCTTGACACCACAGGGATATAAATCGTAAAGCAGTGAAAAAAAATAGATACGTCATCCATCAAACCAGGTTTGTATACGCATTCTTTTCTTTTCTCGGCATGATCGTAGACTACATAACCATTTTGATGATGAATCACTTGTACATAACCTCATCGGATGATCATTTGAACATCATTTTTCTTTATGAAGCATTTCATTTTTTTGGAAAAATTGAATGCTTGCCTCTTCGTCTTTAGGCAATTGCCAAATTGTGTAGTCCATCTTAGCGTTTTAAAAAGTGGCTACTTTTTCTAAAAAGAAACTTATTTTTTAAAAAACTGTTTGTTTTAGGTTTGCTATATATGTTAAAAGATAAACGCCTTAAAAGTTGTTAGTTTGGATGAGTTATCGCTGTAATTTGGCAGTTTTTATCTGGTACCCAGCTAACGGAAGAGTACCGTAATTTTTTTTACGCATGATTATATAAAATTCTGTCCCATGCTGCCCTGTTAAAAACAATATTTTTTTTCGAACGCATTTCTCGCTCGAATTTAAAAAAAAATTCTATTTAGTTCTAGATTTTTCGATAACAAAGTCGGATATAAAGTTTCGTCAAAATCCATTATTATATGTGGCTGCTATCGTGTGTGCACAAACAATCGACAAAAATAGTTAACGTGTTCAGGAAATCTTAAAACATACTATTGGCATCAAAATCTCGAAATCGAAAATTTTTGTGAAAACAATGTTTCCTCAATACTAAGTATGTGAAAGTACAAATGTTCCATGTACATATCGAATAATGTTTAAATTTACTACTACACACATTCAGTGTTACAACCACCAGTGAGAGGGAACAGTAGGGGCGAATACTGCCACCGAGATTTTCCGGACAAATTTTACTTTCCCTTCATATATAGTATTATGATGTATAAGGAAAGTATTCAAACGAGGTCAAAAATTCAAATTCTTGTTTTTGACGGAAGAGCACGTATAAGGCATCCATGAATCGCATTTAAAATACGTATATACGGTTGTAAAAAAATTGTAAGGTTGATTAAAGGTAATTCATTTTACCTTATGAGTTATCTTTCAATTTTTAACAGAACCAATTTTCAACGGAAAATTGTTTCGTTGAGTAAATTCTTATATGGCTAGTTGAATTTTTCGTCTAAAGAGCTATAAATTTCTGAATCATGTCGACCGTACTTAACTCATCAGATGGCGAGGATGCAAAATTATGTATCACTAAGCCGGGGGGGGGGGATCCAAGCCAAAAATGATATAGCCAAGTTTAACTTTTCTCATGAAGGCCACTTACTATGGCAGCTATATTGCACTCGGTCTTTACGTATTAAGGCTTCATTACAGACGTGGATTTATGTTACGCGTGCCAAACATGGAATCACAATTTTTTTTTTATTTTATTTTATTATTATTATTATTATTATTATTATTATTATTATTGTCTTTCGTAAACCACATGTAAAGTTCACAGTTAAAAAATCCACTGGAATATCGTGAAAATTCACAAAGATATCGACGATATAGTGATCAGTTTTTCTCGTGACTCTCTGAAAGTACCTGTATGATAATGGGTTTTCTACAAATTTACATTTTACAAATTCATCGGACACCCCTGTTCCGAAAATGAACTAGTCCAATTTTATGCAAATAATGATCACCATGTACAGCGGTATCCGGAGACTTTTGATCGTTATTTGCATAAAATTGGACTAGTTCATTTTCAAAACAGGAGTGCCCTATGAATTTGTAAAATGTCGATTTGTGGAAAAACCCTTATTATCTAAGTACTTTTAGAGAGTCAGAGAAAAACTGATCACTATATCGTCGATATCTTTGTTAATTTTCACGATATTCCAGTAGATTTTTTATAGAAGTTGCCCTACAGTATTCACTACAAAATCATAAAGGAAAACTATTGCTATGTTTCGCGCCTGCGCAGTAAAAACTTAGTTTCTTCATATTTCTTCATATGCTTATATCATCGTATATTCAATGCTTTAATTTTCAATTGAAGTATAATGTTTTTCTTGAAAGTTGACAAATGTTCTCTAAGGTTCGTGGAATTTGATTGAAACCTATGGATATTGTAAGCAAAAAACATGTAACAATTTTTTTTTTAAAGAAACGTTTATAGCTTCATGAATATACGTTTTTGTTTTACGAAAATGCTTATACACATTGACCAAAGCTAGTTAAGTATTTTGTGAAAGTTACAAATAATTTCCAGCTTTTTATGATACATGGTGATCAAATACATTCCCCCATTTTTCAATATCTTGGTGGTCTCCTAAATGCATAAGTCACCGAAACTTTACTGGAAAGTGTGCGTTCAAGCATGTTCTTCACATCGCCAAAGTTGCAGAACACTTCGCCAAGTATTTGTTTAGAAATTCGAAAAACATTCTAACATCCAAAGTGTCCGGATACTTTTGATCATATAGTGTATATTCTTTCTAGAACTCTTAAAAATTTCACTGGATCCAACTAAAATATCTGAAACTATTGTAATAACCTTATAAGTCTTCATAATTTATATCATTAATTATTCGTTGAGTTTGAGTAAATATCAGGTTCCTTAATTTTCTTTTATTTCCCGCCAAAAAGATTCTTTATATAACTCTTAACTGCAGTTCCGGAACTTTTACCCTCGCGTACCTATTTCTGGCGCACGTGTAACCACTGGGTACGAGATTATGGCCAGTGAATCTTGTCAAGTAATTGCTGGGTATAGATAGGTCTGTAGGAGGGAGGAGGGGGGAAAGACTGGATGATCAGCAAATATGATAAGAACGGATAAAAATGTAATCATCCGTTTAAAAGAAATGTAGTTAAATTGGAGAGAACAAAATATCATACTTATTGTTTTATTAAAAGACTGTAATGATAAATTTCTTCGCGTGACATGTCTGTATGCAATTTGTTTTGTAACCGAGCACCTAAAGTATTTTTATATTTATATCTAAGTTTTTAGCTAGCTAATTTGGCTGAAATTTTTTAAGTGAATAATGCTTTTGGTCCTTGTATTCGACTGGCATCCGAACGTACCGAAAAATGTAAAAATTTTGATGCTTATGTCTCCGAACCCAAAAAAAAAAATCTGATGTGGGCAACACATGACTTTCCTTATATAATGTAATGAATTTACTACTTTTACAGTAAAAAAAAATAGGTGTTTCTTATAATAGATACCAATATTCTTTCCAAGATATTGACTTTCGACAATTAGTCGTCATTTTCATTGACTTAGCGTCATTTTTATCCATTTGGCGAGATTTTTGTTAATTTGGCAACATTTCTAAAAGTCGCCAAGTTGGCGAATTTCCGCCAAATTCGTCGCCAAAATCTCGCCAAGCGTTATGCACTAAGAAATAAGTTATTCTTACAGCAGATAAATAACTATTGGCGTTCAAATACAAAAGTATTACTCAAAGTATCTTTTTTCATGAATGGAACGAGCTAGATCCACGAGAATGATGTCACCCAATTTATCGCATGGTATTACATATGAAATGTGAACATGTTTCTCAATAGGAAATATTTTTTTTTATTTTATATGACTTTTTGATAATTTTTTTGAAAAATGTACAATATCTCGAGAACGGTCCACGTTAGCGTTCTAAAATTTATGTCAATCGTTTTCTAATGAAAAATTACATAAGAAATGTCTATTTACGTAACTTTATTAGTGGTTTTAATTTTTTGACGATTTTTTCAAAATTTCATTCGAAAATTTAGGGGGGTTCTGAACATTCGATTACGTATAAAAACAATAGGCTTCCAGTGTTTACGGATTGTGATTTTTGTACCAAATTTGGTTTGAATCGGTCCATTCGTTCGTCAGTTATCGTCTCCACAGACTTACTGACACACACACACACACACATCACTTCAAAAATGTTTGATTCGTGATCAGGGATGCTTGAAACGTGCTCTCCCGTCGAAAACTCGAATTCGAATTTTCGACCCCGTCACAATACTTTCCTTATACATTATGTATATAAGGAAAGTAATAATGTATATATATTTGTCTAAAATTGGATTCTATCTTTTGAATATATAAAAATAATTTTAATATTTTCAGTTATTTTCTTTTTCAAAAAACAAAAGTTTTTGTCCGAGTGAAATACTGCTTCACTTTGCTTACTTCGCCCAAAATGACTTAAACTGTAAAATATATATGTATAAAGAGTAAGCAACAAAATTGTTCAGCGGGAAATTCTGTTTCAAAGTCAGTGATTTGTTTCTACAAATGTATTCCTGTACTACGAATTTGTTCCTATAATTTTTGAGAAATTGTCTTGTTAATTTGGAGAATGTTAGAATATTAGAAATTTCCCGTCTTTAAAATTTGTAATCCTTACATATCAAAAACTTCCGCGGTCGCACAAAGGTTGAGAAATAAACACTGGTCTAAAGAAAAAAAAACCTGGCGTAATTATCTGCAATATTTGGCGAATTATTGCTCACTAAAAACTGGAAATTTCCCCCTTACAAATCTGGGGTCAGCTGCAAGTAACAAAGTATGGTTTCAATTAGCAATCACCCCCGTAGAACGAGTCGAAGTCGGATCATAAAGCTTTTCAATTTTAACCTATTTTGCTAGTTTTCACGTTATTTATATTGTAAACTAGAAGTATACCTGTTCTTCGTACAGAATATATAATGTATAAAAACTTAAAATTCACAATGGTATGCAAATTCAAATAATATTCTAAATGGTATTCAAAGCATTCTATTAAAATATTTAAATTAATGCTCCAAAACAGAAGTTTAAGAATCTCTGTTCTTGCTATACAAAGTTGTCTTCATAGGAAGATCTGAAGAATGAAATATCCTGGTCCCTCTTGTAAACAAATGTACAAACGATATGAAATTAAATCAATATATGCCAAAACGAAAACTCCAAAATTGTATGGTAAGATATAACCGTACTACTTATATTCTCGTAGATTAGAAGATATACCCGTGTACTAATTGAAAAATACCCGTACCACAATATATGAGTTTCAACCGTTTTGCCAAAATAAAAGAGATGGCGTAATAAATTGAAAATATCAATACTCCCAGTAATTTTTAAATCTGAAGGCCGTAATTTATATAATCCATTAGTGCAATTTTCATAAAATTTATTTTATATAAATTTCTTTAATTTAAATCTGAAAAGATCTAAAAATCGTCTGCCGCATAAACACAATGGATTAAAATCCGTTGCTACGCGACATCATTTTCCTCATATAAACTTACTGGAAAAAATATCATCTGCATAATGATATGTCTATGGATGGTTTAACTGTGCGTTTTTTGATTAATATCTAGACAATCCCTGGTCCTAGAACATGGACTAAATTTTAAGTGGGGCTATTCCAAGGTTACTCACGAAATGTCATGAAATTCGGTTCAGCCGTTCTCCCGTAATACAGACAGACAGACAGACATACAGACAGATTTTCAATTTTATTTATAAAGATATCTTCATAAATATTGTAGAACATTGCACTAGGTATTTTTATTTTATCTTTGACTAATTATTGTACAGCCGAATTTTTTCTGATTGATTTTATTTTTACTTAAATGACTATATGAAAATTTAGTCTCAAACTTACATGAAAATATCACCCACGGAAGAAAATATATGAAATAATTTTGTATGTAATTTTTACAAAGCTTCAAATTGCAAGGGTGTATTTAAAATCAGTTGCCGAAACTCAATAAGCAAGGTTAATTGTGTTGAAATACACCGTATAATTTTAATGAATGTGTAATTTATACAAAGACTCATATTTGTAGCATTACATTATTTGAAATGTAAATGAAATATACCAAATGTAGTAAATGATAATTTTTATTCAGTAATTATAAACTGAAATCTCAAGACTTCTTGAACGGTTTGTTGTTTCTAATGAATATTAATTTTATTTCTAACATTAACAAAACTGCGCAAAAAGAAAATGCAATTCCATACTAATTTAATAATTAGATATTGAAACACAGTCTTAACTACATTTTACCAATGCACAGACACTTTTGAATTTGCAATGGAGAAGATAAAGGTTGTTTGTGTTTCTGTAATATTAAATTATTCATAGTTCCCTGAAAATGAATTGGTTTAAAAATATTCCAAAAATGTGAGGAATTAATAAATATTTGGATACTGATGTTAAACATGAGGAATCCTTGCATGCATTTACAAGTGATGCAGTTGAATTCAAATTTATGTTACCGATTTGTAACGAAATCTAATTTAATTTTAAATATAAATAATTAAATGGAAAGCGATAATCATTTTTTGGGGCCAAACCATGTCATGCTTTCTGATTCACAGGTTTTGTTTCCTCAGATTTGCTACTTTCCAATAGGTTTGCTCTGAAATCAACTGCCGTGCAGTCCTGGTTATTACATTTATACCTCTCTGGTCCTTTCATTTATACCCACCTATTCAATTTAGGGTTTGTTCTGTTTAGCACTAACGGAGAAGATCACTGCATATTCAAATAACTGTAGGATGCGTATTACTTCAATTTGTACGTAATAAAGTTGCATACCTTTATCTCCTTAGCCAATTAAAGCTGAACGTACAGATTCGGTTCTGCAAAAAGTTGGTACAGACCACTTTGAGATTTCATAACTTTTTTGGAAGGATGTTCTGGTTTTTGTTCTTGGCGAGTTTTATTCTAACCCAAGGATCGGTGTTATCGTCATTTCTTTTATACATATGCATAAAAGACATAAAGAGGAAAATTTCAGAAGTTCATCAAAGTTATATTTATATGTAGTTGACGGCAACTATCATCACAGAGTGAGTTTGGGAGGAGAACTTTACTACAAACACCAAACAACTATTTTAGTCACTAGAACAGTTAAGCAACAAATAGGGCTTAGAATTCTCCCCCGATAAATCACAGACGAATCTCACCCACACCAGGACAAAAGTTTTTCGGACATCGAATTGAATAGAAAAAAAATCAACTGGACAAAAACTGTAAAAATCTTGGAACTTGCCATCATTAAAAACTGGACTTGGCAGCCCACCAATGGGAAGTAGCCAGGAAGGTCGGAAAATCTATTTCCACTCTAAAAATGCTGGACAACTGTAAATGGAGACTACACACACAGCCTTATGAAACGAAATATATACTTATATGCACACACGGTCTGATGAAAGTGTGTGTGTATGTGCGTGCTTGTCACTGACCCTGTGGAGACGATAACTGACGAACGAATGGAGCGATTCCAACAAAATTTGGTACAAAAATTAAAATCCATGAATACTGGAAGCCTATTATTTTTGTACGCAATTGGATGTTCAGAACCCCCCTTAAATTTTCGAGTGAAATTTTGAAAAAATCATAAAAAAATTAAAACCTTTAATAAAATTACATAGTCATTTCTTCTGTAATTTTTCATTAGAAAACGATTGACATAAATTTTAGAACGCTAGCATAAACCGTTCTCGAAATATTGCACATTTTTTAAATAAATTTATCAAAAAATCCCATAAATTAAAAAAACACCCATAAATTAAAAAAAATATTAACTGTTGAAAAACCTGTTCACTTTTCATATGTAATATCATGCGATAAATTTGATGACACCACTCTCGTGGATCTAACTCGTTCCATTCATGAGAAAAGAAACTTTGAGTAATACTTTTGTATTTAAACGCCAATAGTCATTTTTCTACTATAAGAATAATTTATTTTTCCGTCCATAACGCTTGGCGAGATTTTGGTGACGAATTTGGCGGAATGTCGCCAACTTGGCGACTTTTTTAAATGTTGCCAAATTAACGAAAATCTTGCCAAATGGATAAAAATGACTACTAATTGACGAAAATTCAATATCTTGCAAAGAATGAGTATATACTGTAAGAATTATTTATTTTCCTTTGACTGTAACAGTAGTTGTTGTTGAAACCCAGACCGTCCGACCTACCAGAAAGGTGTAAGGTAACTGTTTGGACGGTCGGGAAGTGCCACCCAATTTATACCGGAACCCAGTGGGGGAGGCATCCACAGGGACCGTACCCTCCTTCCCCTACCACCAACCTCTCGGAAGGACTCTCGGACCCCCCTGTAACAGTTGTAAATTCATTGCATTATATAAGGAAAGTCATGTGCTGCCCACATCAGAATTTTTAAAAAATAAATGTTATTTTTTTTTATTTCAAGAATCTTACATTCCATTGTCATTTTGAACTAGTTTGTTATTTTTTGTGCAAAAATATCCTTAGCTGCATTGAAAGACCAGCCTTTTCAAATTCAAATTGTGTTTAAATTTAAAATTCAATACAGTCACTGTGGCAGATTAATTTAGAATAGTGAATCTTTCAGTTTAAAAAAACAAACAAACAGAAATTTGGTGACGTTTCGGAAAGTCCCTCTTAACAATATTTTCTTTAAAAACAATTAGCAATAGCTAATATTTTGACAAGAACACTAAGAAATTTAACAAAGTTTGTTTGTTTCGACAAACCGCGAGATATCCCTCGAGGGAAAAGCAAATGCCAGAGTTTAGTTGTATTAGTTTTCCCGCATGCAAATCAGTATTCTTTGGATTATCTTTTATGACAAAATATCCTCAATGGTCTATATGGTTAAATAACATTTATCTAGTGTAGCTTATAATTGTCTAACTTTCAAAGACATTTTCTGTTTCTGAAAGCAGTATTTATTTTGCAAAGTTTGTTTCCGAAGTCAAATAATATTCTGGTAAAGCTTTTTATATGAGTATAGTTCTATCGATTTATAATAGACTGTGTGACTTGAAATGCTCTTAGAATGACTGGATGCATAATTTAGTGCCAATATAAGGACAAAAATATGTAAGCAAATATATTAGTATACAGTCAACCTTCCTATAACGCGGAACTCTCATAATGCGGTTTCCATATAACGCGGAGCAAAAATTGCAACATCCCTCTCATAAAACGCGGTACTCATAGAACGCGGTTTCCATACAACACTGTAGTGGTATAACGCGGTTTCTCTCAATTAGCTTAATTAGCTTAAACAGTATCCCTGTAACATGCGTTTTTCTATTACACTTTTACGGTTGAAATTAATGGGGTGTAGCGAATGAGGGTCGCCAGGCCCGAACTCGGGACCTCGTGCTTATAAGACCGACATTATAAGATTAGAGCAAAAGCTAGCTTCAACTCCGAACTTATAATTCAGGTATCCTAACATCTTCGATCGATGTCTTTGGCAGGAACAGAGTCTTCTGCTGCCACACACTCCCCTACCTGATGAGAAGCCCAGGTCGAATTTCGGCGAGGAGGGGGGAGGGCACCCAGAAGAACCCCGCGCGTCCCCATCCGAAACTCAGTCGAGGGGCTGAATGGCCGGGAAGCGTGTCGTACCTCGGACGTTGCGTCAGTCGTGGTCAACCAGGAAGGGAGTGGTAGGGCCTCTGGCTCCGTGTGGTGCTGCCATCTCGTGTTGAGAGGGTGAAATCGTTGGAGAGAGAAGGTTGCGTGTTTCAAAAGTCCAGTCATCATTGTAGCGATTGAGAGTCGCCAGGCCCGAACTCTGGACCTTGTGCATATCAGACCGACATTATAAGATTAGAGCAAAAGCTAGCAAAATTTAAAAGAGAATTACAAAATTACTTGGTTCTTTACAGAGATATTTTGGTAGAGTGAAGAAGATGTTTAAAGAAAAAAAATTGGGCTACTCGTATTTGATAGCGATGTTAATAGGATTTTTGCTGGAAAAAATTTAGTTTATATTTCACATTATTATTTTTATTTTTTTATACGAAATTTTAAACTCAATAAGAATAATTCGAAATGTGTAAACATAAATTTATTGCCTTTTGTATCTATAAACTTATATTTCATACCCGTATTCATCATGACATGGTGCTCTAAAAATGCAGTTTTATATAACGTAGAACAAATCAGCCTGATTTATATGTTCAGAGTTCACTTAATGCGGTATTAATTGTTTTGTTTTGTGCTCATCCTGAGTTTCTTATAACGTGGTTTCCATACAACACGGTACGAATTAATGTGATTTGCATTAATCTGAGTTTCTTATAACGCGGTTTCCATGCAACGCGGTGGGAATTAATGGCGTTATAGTATAATTGACTGTATTTATAAATGTAAACTCATAGTTAACGAATTGCCTACTGCATTCTTAATTTTTGTTCGAGAAATGTATGGTCAGAAATACCATGCCACTATTTGATCAGTATCCTGTTTACATCTCCCAGTTAACGGGATGAAAATATTCCCCCATCCCATCTGCTTCCTGGCTCAAAAAATCAAAAATTAATAAAATAAATCAAAGTATAATTTAAATATATTAGATGTAATTACACCACAAACTCGGGGTGTTTGCTTATAGTGAAAAAAAATAGTGTATAAAATTTTATACCGGATAAGTGACAGAATGCACAAAGTCGTAAACACTTTTCAAATATGTTGTAAAGTGTTAATAAAAGAATTCGAAATCTTAATTCTAATCTTAATTCGAAATCTGCATTCTTAATTTTTGTTCAAGAAATGTATGATCAGAAATAACATGCCACTATTCGAACAGTATCCTATTTACATCTCACAGTTAACGGAGTGGAAGTATTCCCCCTTCCCATCTGCTTCCTGGCTCAAAATATCAAAAATTAATAAAATAAATCAAAGTATAATTTAAATATATTAGATGTAATTACACCACAATCTCGGGGTGTTTTGCTTATAGTGAAAAAAAAATAGTGTATAAAATTTTATACCGGATAAGTGACAGAATGAACAAAGTCGTAAACACTTTTCAACTATGTTGTAAAGTGTTAATAAAAGCATTCGAAAACCCTTTTTAAAATGAACGAACACAGTTACTCGAGCAACATTATTTTATTTGGTCTTATTCGATCCGTCTCAGCTCCCTGATCAACGGAAAATCGAAGAATTTCTAAAATTTGAATTAGGAATGACAGTACCAAAGGATTTTCAAGGGGGAGGGGGATTAAAATCACCACACTTTGCCTCTCAGAAGTAAGTAATAAAAACACAACTTGATATTATTTCGCTGTCTAACGGAAAAAAATTAAATAATTAAATTAAATAATTAAAAAATGAATTGAAGAATTAAATAATTATTTGTCGTCCGCTGAAATAAGATTAAATTTATGTACCCATTTCATAATCGCTTGTGGAAATGACTAGTATTAAAATAATGATGAATATGAAACTGAACAAACTTCTCCCATTCTCGTTATGAGATATATATCTATATATATTCTAGCATCTGTGTTTAAATCTATAGGACTGCTATAACGAATATTATGTCTGAATATTCCTAAAATGAGAACATTGGCTTAACTAAGGAGTTAAACCAATACTCTTTAATTAACTTTAACTCCTTAGTTAATTAAGGTTTTATAAAAGGTAAAATAATGATTAACTTTTAGTTTACAGAAAATGCACAATCACAATGCAACTTTCAAATAAATCTACCAGTTTTGAATAATATGCAGGGGCAGAAGTAGATAATTTGTTATTGTTAATGCATTTATTGCACATTTTATCATATACGTGGAAATGCACGGTCTAGACGGTATTTAATATACGAATAAAAGTATGGATTTATTATTCACTGTATAGTTACGGACATAAATCAAAACTTCTTCCACGGCTGTTGCATATAATGCATATTCATTACACCCTGACGTTAAACAAACCCAAGATGAAGCAAAGGTACTATTTTATCCACGCTTGATAACTTCACATCGAAACAAACGTTTCAGAAATCGCGCCCACAATTTTATTCACGACATCTCTTAAGATTTTCAAATGAAGATTAAAAGCACGATTTTTATGCTTAATCTTATACAATTCATAATTCTCAGTAAAATGAATTGGCAAATATATTTTCACTGAAATGCTGAAATATAAGAAGTTATACATGAAGAATGTTGAAACTACAGTTAAATATTGTTTGGTTTAATGTAAATGTAAATAATTCCCAAGGACTTTCATGGATCGGCACATTTCCAATCGATTGTGGTTGCAGATTAGATGCTCTTATTTGTCTCAGTAATATTAATAACTGATTGAATTTGCATCGAACTGCTATGCAAAGTTCCTAGAATCCTTCATCTATACAAAGTTCCTGGCATTCTTCCGCTATGCAAAGTCCTACAACTTTGTAGGAAAGGCTCATACGTGTACAGATTAGGTCTGTCTATAATAAAATGACTCTGCCCGATTAAATGAAAGTGATTGCAGTGCCCCAAGTGGCGAATTTAAAAAGTTAGGATAACGGACTCGGTAGCAAAGCGAGGTAGACTTAAGAAGCCAATTACAAAATTGGTGAGCAATGCCTAATATATAAGAATCGCAACTGTTTGCGCGGAAGGTGTAAATCGATACCGATCATTTTTCTATACATTGACATAACGTGTACAGTCGTGAACCTCACCTTACAAAGTTGTTGGCGTTCTTAAGAACTTCCTTAGAAACCCTGTATAAGTATGAATAATATAGTATACAGGGTGATTAAAAAAAGATGAGCCAAACTTTACTAGGTGGTAGTACACATCAAACCAAGCATGTTTCGTCATAGTTTACCGGGTAGGAAATGAAACGTAAAGGCGTTACAGGGCAATTACTCGCTGGGAAGCGAACGCTCCGCAAACTTAAAAGCGTCATTTTGGTTGTTATTTTCTGGTTGAAGAAGAAAACCACGTATTCACATTTCATCTGGGGAAGAGGAAAAATCCTTATGCGAACTTTCGTAACACTTAATGTAAGGCCTTATCAGTTTGCAACAGTTATTCGCAGCTCCAACTTTTGAGACAATGGAGGAATTTAAAAATAGGGGAAAAGCCGATATGCATTTCATCTATGGATCTTCTTTTTGTGGGAAATCTCAAGAGTCTCATCTATGGCATCCCCTTGAATCTGAAGAGGAACTCGTCGCCAGAATTTGGGCCACTGCTGCGGAAATGCGCGACATGCCTGGTTTGTTCGGGAGAGTTCGCCAATCTCCATCGCCACTGTGAGACGTGCATTCAGGTTGGCGGTCGCTCTTTTGAGCCATTACTGTAATTTTTGTTTATTAAATGCCATTTCATAACTTCTAAGTAATTCTTGTATTTTCACGTCACCTTATCAGTTTCACCATTAAGCGTCCACTGACCCCTTTATGTTTCATTTCCGACCCGATAAACTATGACGAAAAATCCTTGGTTTTGGTGTATATTACCACCCCGTAAAGTTTGGCCAAACTTTTTAAAATCGCCCTGTATAATGTGTAGAACAATTTCTGCAATGGAGTGAGGAAAAAAATCGAGTTCTTATGTATTTATTCGTTTTAAATATTTGTAATATCAAATAGAGTATTTTTTAGGATATACATATGCATGTATATTCACTATTTTCACTGATGAAATAGCCTTTCACATGGTACGGAGAAGTGGCATAAGTCAGATTTTTTCCTCTATCATAATTCATTTGACTTTAAAGATACAGATATGTAGTTGTTTTTTTAATGATCTTGTTGCATTAAAAATAAAAAATTTCTGATTGACCCAATTTGTCTAAGAGGGTCGTATAAAAATTTAAAAAGTGCAATTTTTTAAAAATTAATGGGGGGACTATTTCATTAACGTAGTCTTATTTCCTACCTTACTTTCAAAATTTTCGCAATTTACATTGCCCACTTATCTCCAACAGGTAAAGAATTAAAGCGCATTTCAATCTTTTTGGGACACCCTGTATAAATTGTGAGGAAAACTTAAAAATTAGTTCATTTCAAAATTAATTCAAATTATTTCCGTCAATTGGGCGACATTTTTAAAAAAGTTTACGGGCGTTCTGTAAATGTATCGTCAATATCGCTTAGTGGGACAGACAGATAGACGAAATGGTGCTTGTCTTGCATACTCTAAGCCAATTGGGATTTTCCGTATTCAATACTTTAATACATTAAAAACATGGAATCAAATTAACTATAATACCTATTTCTATCTTTATTGTACCCATACTCACTCAGCTCTGGAGCAGTAGCTGTTGCTGGTTTTCGTGAAATTAAACTTGTGCGTTGCATCCGGTAATTGCCAAACTCTGGAATCAAAGCGCGTCCCCACAAGCTTTCTCTCGCAATGCATATTCATTACGCTCTAATGATAACGGGAAATGCCCAGATTAAGGCAAAGTGGAATTTTATATCGCTATGCTGACTGCAGATATTTGAAACATTCGCGAAATAAATTCATTATAGAACTCTTATGTCTCTATTTACTGCACAACTATGACATTCTCTGTTTTGTTTTAAAAGCTTCGATATCTACCTTCTTACGCAGTATGTATTAAAAATATTGCGATAGAGGCAAACTAGAAAGATCAATCATGCGTTAAGCATTGATTAGGAAACACTTTCCAACTGCAATGCAATTTTATTTAAACATCTGTAAAATGCGATACATTCAGCGGTGATTTTTTTTAAATTATCTCAGTACTACAATAATTTGTTTTACTTAAAAACTTAAAACCATTGAGGTAAACGTACTTTGTAACTCCATGCTTAAAACTTCATCGAAAAAGGCAATGCTATCAAATCGTCTGCTTCGCTATGTAAAATCAATGAATATTTCATTCATATCACCTATATTCCAGACTCAATAGTTTGCATTGAAAATTCATTAATTCTTATACAACTCATCTCTTACAGCGTGATTTGTTTACATTCTACGTACTTTAAAATTAGGCTTCGTTGTAGAAATAATCAAAGTTTGATGATCATTTAAACTAAAAAATATTGTAATTGCGTTGGCGCAGAATATAGATGCACAGAAAATACGTAAAAATAAAGCGGTTTTAGGGCGAATGCAACACTAAATATAAATTTAAAAGAACTTTAAAATTAACGATTTTAACACTGGGAAGAAATATGGATGCCGTATTTTATTTTAAAGTAGGTCACGTGATAAAGTGCACTCGGACGACCAGGGTTCGATTAACGCATCTGTCCAACCTGTTGCCATGTTCACGAGGAGTACGATCACGTTAAACATGTGGGTCCGTAAGTCCTTCCGAGAGGTTGGGGAAGAAGATTACGATTTCTGTGGATACCTCCCCCCCCCCCCACACTGGGTTCCGGTATAAATTTGGGGGCACTTCCTGGCCGTTCAAACAGATAATTTTACACCTTCGGATAGAGGCCAACGGCCGTACCGTGCTGAAAACACCGGTTCTCGTTAGATCACCGAAGTCAAGCAGCATCGTGCGCGGTTAGTACTTGGGTGGGTGACCACCTGGGAACACCGCGTGCTGTTGGCACATTTCGGACGCGGTAGCCCGGTGGTTTGCGCGCTGGATTTGCACGTTGCCACAACTGCCGCCGTGTTCATGCGGAGTACGATCACGTTAAACATGTGGGTCCGTAAGTCCTTCCGAGAAGTTGGTGGTAGGGGAAGGAGGGTACGGTCCCTGTGGATGCCTCCCCCACTGGGTTCCGGTCTAAATTGGGTGGCACTTCCCGGCCGTCCAAACAGTTACCTTACACCTTTCTGGTAGGTCAGACGGTCTGGGTCTCAACAACAACACCTTCGGATAGGTCTGATGGTCTGAGTCGAAGAACAGGAGGATTCGCGGGTAAGATAGCCGGAAAGCCAGATGTGGCTGGTATGCCGCATCTGGTCAATCGATAGGATAGCCACCAGAATGGAATACAGGTCATATAGGATGGCATACAGGTCATCTAGATGTGGCCGGTAGATCATCATTTTGCAACCACTCCTCTAGTCTAACGCATATCCAAACGTACTAAGTCCTGTACAATTATTTATAGCTGTATAAATTTTAAAAAACTCTTGTCAAAGTGTATTGCATGTGCAATAAACGGAATATTCAACGTCTTAATTAAAATACTGTATGAATATGAACGGCGTTCTAAAGTGTTCTGTCAACTTAACTTATAATATTATATTTAACTGTATTTTCGCCTGTAATCCAACTTCGGTAACTTCAAAGCATTGAGTTCAATTCGTTCGAATACTAATCTATGTCTATAATATACCCCATTCATAGCATTTGTGCATTAGTTAGTTCGGTATCCCGAGAAACAGTTAGATTCAAAGCATCCGGTAATTCAAAGCAAACTCGCAGAATCAAAACCCATCACCAAAAGGATTGCTGTACTATTATCCATTAATATCAGATAATGCATATGCATTCCGTCGCAATAACGGATATACCAAGAACTTGGGAAAAGGGATTTTTACGGCGCACTGCCAATGTTGAATACTCGTACAGCAGACAAGATGGATTTTGCAATGCACATTGCGTAATTAAAGATGCTATAATTACTTGCCATTTGACTTAACCATGCATATATAGTATATGTAGAAGAGGACAGTTTCAATGAGGTCAATTCCAAGTAGCAGTAATACATTTAGGATGCAAAAAAAAATATCAGCAAAATTAAAATTTGGCAACCTTATTTTACTGAAATATTGTTCGCCTCCTCTTTCCTTAATCTTCGTTAGTATAGAAAATAGTTTGTTGACGGTATTAACTGGTTTTGGAAGCAGAAACAGCCTCATTTAAGATAAACAAAACACAGCAGACGTGACAGACAAATTAACGTTTTAGCTCAATTTTTTTCTGAAGAGGCTTCTGTTTGCTTACTCTTTATCAACTATTTTCTATGCTAGCTGTATTTTCTATGTTAGCTTATTTCGTTTCAGCAGTTATAGGTAATATATATATATATATATATATATATATATATATATATATATATATATATATATATGTGTGTGTGTATAAACTTCTAAAAAGGACAAGTAAATATCTACCCATAAAGATGTCAAAAGAATATTTATACAGTAACGGCCGGAGGAGTAGCGACTCCCAACTCTTCGGTTAAAGCTTTTACTGCCATGCCGAAAAGATCCCAGTAGCCCAAAACTTCAAACCACTACCAACAAGACACTCACCATTACCTCAAAAGATGTAAAACACATTAAAAACCAAGTCATTAATATAACAAGAAAGATCAATCATGCATAAGCATTGATTATGAAACACTTTCCAACTGAAATGCAATTTTATTTAAAAATTTCTAAAATGTGATATATTCAGTGGTAATATCTTTTACATTATCACAATACTATAGTAATTTATTATACTTAAGTATTTAAAACTGTATCGAAATATAAATCATCTGATTCTCTATGCAAAATCAAGGAATATTTCATTCATATAACTTGTATTCCAGACTCCAGAGCTAAATAATTTTGTGTGAAAAAAATTCAGCAATTCTTATGTAACTCACCTTATAATCGCTTGAGATATTTGCATTCTGCATATGTTAAAATTAGGCTTTGTTGAAGAAATAATAAAAGTTTATGGATCATTTAAAATCACAACTATTGTAATTGCATAAGCACGGAATTTAGATACACAGATAATACACAAATACACAGATAATATATATATGTGTGTGTGTGTACTCAAAGTATTGGAATCGTGCCGAAGATCGGCACTCGAATTTTCAAAAGATCTACACGTTTTGGGACTTCTAGAACACGAAAAAACTATTTTTAGGAAGACGTCTGTGTGTGCAAGGGTGTGTCTGTGTATGTTTCTGTGTGTCTGTGAGGATATTACATCCACTGTAATTGAAAAACTAATGGACCGAATTTCATAAAATTTGGTAGGTATGTTTTTTGTGGGAAATCCTGATGTTCATTAGATTATAATACGATTCGTAATAAAATAATCATTTGAATCTTTGCGAAATGGCCGGCAGAAATTTTCTTTATCCACTTTAGCTAAAAACATGGAACACAATTAACAAAATTTGGTGTATAATATTTCAATAACCTACAAGTGATTTATATACTAAATTTAACAAAATTTGGTATATAAATCATTTGTAGGTTATTCTAGTACGATTCGGGACAAAGGAAAGGGCTATTTTTCCGAAATGGCCCTTAAAAATTGTTAAATATAAAAATAAAAGACTACGTGTTCTCAATTATATCAATTAAATTCCTATTTTATACGTGATTTTTGACAACAAAAAGAATAAGACTAACCCTAGTACTCTAGGACTAGCCGTTCTTAAGATATTCTAGTTTTTTCGCGTTTTCGCTACGTCAGCTTTGACAATAAGTCCAGCTGTCAAATGAGAACCAAATTTAAGTTTAACGTGCAAATTCAATGTCATTTAAAATACTTATGGATGTTATTTTGTGCAGAAAAACTCAAATTATTATTGAAGAAATAAAGAGAACGTGAATATGAGTCTGCAGGGAAAGACATGTGCTGCCCACATCAGAAATTTTAACAATATTACAACAATGATTTATAGAAGTGAACGGAGATTATTTGCAGGCCATTTCGAAAAAAATGTATGATCTATATTTAAAGATCCACCAAATTTTTGTCGAATAAAATGTTCAACAAATTTAAGCTGTGTACCAAATTTTAACTCTCTAGGACGTAGGAAAGTGCATTAAAAATGCCATCAAATAAGTATATCATGAAGAGTTATATAAAATTAAAAAAAAAATGAAAAATTGAAATTGTTATCTACCAAATTTATTTTAAAATTTGAATCCTCTTTCATATACAAAATGATTAAACTCTTGGAAAGATATTTATTATATAATATATCTTTTTTAACACTTTACAACAAAGTTGAAAAGTGTTTATGACTTTGTTCATTCTGTCTGTCTGTCTGTCTGTCTGTCTGTCTGTCCGTTAGCACGATAACTGCCGTAAAAATGAGTTTATCAAAATGAAATTTTAGTATGTTGTTCAGACGGTCTGTAGGACCTATGGGAATATAAATAAATAATATCACCCAATTAGTTTTTTATTGAACCCGGGTTGAAAAAATGAAATACATTGAACCCTATGGGACCTAATTTTTCAAACTTTTAAGTAAATTTAAAATTCACGAATTGCTTCGAAATTTTTAGGAAATATTCACATTATCCCATAGAATATATAAAAAAAAATTCAGTAAAATATGTTAAGTAGTTTTTTAATTAAAAAAATTATTTAATATAGGGAAAAAAACAAATTCAATTAAATTCTGACTTTGGAATATCTTCCAGAAAGAAAAGAGAGAGAGATTATATAATAAATATCTCTCCATTTGTTTAAAAGTTTTGCATATGGGAGTGGCTTCATATTTTAAAGTAAATTTGGTAGATAACAATTTTTCATTTTTTTTAAATTTTATATAACTCTTCATGATAAATTTAATTGATGGCATTTTAAATGCACTTTCCTACGTCCTAGAGAGTTAAAATTTGGTACACAGCTTAAATTTGTTGAACATTTTATTCGACAAAAATTTGATGGATCTTTAAATATAGATCATACATTTTTTTCGAAATGGCCTGAAAATAATCCCCGTTCACTTCTATAAATCATTGGTGTAATATTGTTAAAAATTCTGATGTTGACAGCACATGTCTTTCTCTGCAGACTCATATTCGTTCTCTTTATTTATTCAATGATAATTTGTGTTTATCTGCACAACATAAGTATTTTAAATGACATTGAATTTACACGTTAAACTTAAATTTGGTTCTCATTTGATAGCTGGACTTATTGTCAAAGGTGGCGTAGCGAAAACGCGAAAAAACTAGAATATCTCAAGAACGGCTAGTCCTAGAGTAATGGGGTTAGTCTTATTCTTTTTGTTGTCAAAAATCACATATAAAATAGGAATTTAATTGATATAATTGAGCACACGTAGTCTTTTATTTTTATATATAACGATTTTTGCTGGCCATTTCGCAAAAATAGCCCGTTCCTTTTTCCCGAATAGTAGTAGAATAACCTACAAATGATTTATATACAAAATTTTGTTAAATTTGGTATATAAATCACTTGTAGGTTATTGAAATATTATACTCCAAATTTTGTTAAATTTGGTTCATTAGTTTTTAGCTAGAGTGGATAAAGGCAATTTCTGCGGCCATTTCGCAAAGAAGGCAGATTCTTTTATTACGAATCGTACTATAATCTAATGAACACCAGGATTTCCCACAAAAAACATACCTACCAAATTGTATGAAATTCGGTCCATTAGTTTTTCAATTAGAGTGGATGTAATATCCACACAGACACACAGAAACATACACAGATACACCCTTACACACACAGACGTCTTCCTAAAAGTAGTTTTTTCGTGTTCTAGAAGTCCCAAAACGTGTAGATCCTTTGAAAATTCGAGTTCCGATCTTCGGCACGATTCCAATACTTTGAGTACATACACATACACATATATATTATCTATGTATTATCTGTGTATCTAAATTCCGTGCCTATGCAATTACAATAGTTGTGATTTTAAATGATCCCTAAACTTCTATTATTTCTTCAAGGAAGCCTAATTTTAACATATGCAGAATGCAAATATCTCAAGCGATTGTAAGATGAATTACATAAGAATTGCTGAATTTTTTTCACCCAAAATTATTTAGCTCTGGAGTCTGGAATACAAGTTATATGAATGAAATATTCATTGATTTTGCATAAAGAATCAGATGATTTATATTTCGATACAGTTTTAAGTATTTAAGTATAATAAATTACTGTAGTACTGTGATAATGTAAAAGATATTACCACTGAATGAATCACATTTTAGAAATTTTTAAATGAAATTACATTTCAGTTGGAAAGTGTTTCATAATCAATGCTTATGCATGATTGATCTTTCTTGTTTTCTTTCTGGAGGATATCCCAAAAATCAGAATTGATTGAATTCGTTTTTTTCCCTATATTAAATAATTTTTAATTAAAAAAAATTACTTAACATATTTTACTGATTTTTTTTTATGTATTTTATGGGATAATGTGAATATTTCCTAAAATATTCGAAGCAATTCGTGAATTTTAAATTTGTTTAAAAAATGTTTGAAAAATTAGGTCCCGTAGGGTTCAATGTATTTCATTTTTTCAACCCGGGTTCAATAAAAAACTAATTGGGTGATATTATTTATTTATATTCCCATAGGTCCCACAGACCGTCTGAAAAACATACTAAAATTTCATTTTGATAAAGTCATTTTTACGGCAGTTATCGTGCTAACGGACAGACAGACAGACATACAGACAGACAGAATGAACAAAGTCATAAACACTTTTCAACTATGTTGTAAAGTGTTAAAAAGAAAAACCAAAATCACTTTTAACAACACATATAACTATATTATATGTAGCTATATAACACATATAACTGCAAGAGTTTATTTCCTACATACTACCATTTTGCAATATTTAAAGCATCAAGTTGGAGGTAGTATTCGAATATCATTTTCTGAATTTAAATTATCCCATCGTTTGCATTTGGGAAATAGCTATTGCGGTTTCTTGAGACACTGAAGTTGTATTGGTTTCATTCCGTAAGTACGGGATCTTAAGATGAAAAACCGCAACCGCAAGACTCGTAACATTCTAACGGGAACCATGATATAGATATAAATGCAAGTATACATTTTATGGTGTTGGGTGGACATTATACATTTGGAATATAGGCATGTTAGGATAAATCATGAAATACTTCCATGGGGTATTCATTTTTAACACTTTACAACAAAGTTGAAAAGTGTTTATGACTTTGTTCATTCTGTCTGTTTGTCTGTCTGCCTGCCTGCCTGCCTCCCTGCCTGCCTGCCTGCCTGCCTGCCTGCCTGCCTGCCTGTCTGTCTGTCTGTCCGTTAGCACGATAACTGCCGTAAAAATGACTTAATCAAAATGGAATTTTAGTATGTTGTTCAGACGGACTGTAGGACGTATGGGAATATAAATGAATAATATCACCCAATTAGTTTTGGATTCAACCCGGGTTGAAAAAATGAAATACATTGAGTCCTATGGGACCTAATTTTTCAAACATTTTTTAAGCGGATTTAAAATTCACAAATTGCTTCGAAAATTTTAGATAATATTCGAATTGTTCCATAAAATATATAAAAAAAAATTCAGCGAAATATATTCAGTAGTTTTTTAAATAAAAATTAAAATAATAATTACACCTCTTATATGAAACGATCACGTGACCATGATATGAAAATATCACATGACCCACTTCAAAATGATATATAGCATCCATCTTGTTTCAAAATCGTGAGTTTTTAAGTTCTTTTTAATTCATATTGAGTGTTGTATCCGTCATAAAACTACTTTATTTTTGCTTAAATTCTGTGCATCTACATACTGAAACAACGCAAATACAATATATTTGAGTTTAAATGATTATTCAAATTTGATTACTTCTACAACGAAGCCTATTTTTCACTTATTTAAAATGTAAACAGCAAAATATGTAGAATGAGTTGTAGTAGAATTGCTGTATTTCTTTAACACAAAATAATTTAGCCTATGGAGTCTGTATGGCTGATATGAATGAAATATTAATTGATTTTATAAAAAGGACGATTTTTTTCGATGAAGTTTTAAGCATAGAGTTTAATTACTTGTAGCTCCATGGTCTTAATTTTTAAATAAAATAAATTATTATAGTATTGTGATGAATGAAATGAATGGGAGAAAGTTATGAATGAAATGCTGTTTTTATAGAGAGATCCAGGCGTGTTATTTTTTCTATGACTTCATTTGAATTAATTTCAGTTGTTTTCGATGAAGTTTTCAAATATAATAAATTATCGTAGTATTATGATAGTTTCAAAAATATTACCGTGGAGTGTATCGCATTTTAGAGATATATAAACCAGGCAATTTATCTTTCAATGCCGTCATTTGAATGAAGTTCATTTTTTTCAGTGAAGGTTTAAGTTTTCAAATATAATAAATTAATGTAGTATTGTGATAAGTTTTAAAATATTACCGAGGAATGTATTGCATTTTAGACTTCTTTAAGTAAAATGGCATTGAAGTTGGAAAGTGTTTCATAATCAATGCTTTAAGCATGATTGATCTTTCTTGTTTATTTTTATTTTTCTCCAACATATCGCCAAGTCGTAGCTAATTCAGTTATCGAAATCGTTTATTTCCCTTATTTATACTCTTTGTTTTCTTATGCCGCTAGTGCATTTTAATTTTCAAAAAATAATGTTACATTTGCTTACAGCTGATTTTTGTCGTCTCTATGGATGATGGTACTTAATTAGTCACCGAAAACTGATGCTACATTTGCTTATAGCTGAATTTTTTCGTCATTATGGATGATCGTACTTACTTAATCACCAAAAATGTGTGATTGTTTTTTGAAATTAGAATCTGCGATTTTCTTTCCGGAGTTAACTATTGTAGTTTCCAAAAGCTGTTTCTTTTATATAAACTAATCGTTTTATTCTATTCTATAATTAGTCACTTTAATTTCAGTTATTGATTTCATTGTACATAATCGGGTTCCCACTTACTTTCATAGTCTTTCTTATTAGCAGTTAGTTTGTATTGTATTTTGATCTTATTTCTTCTATTATTCTGTTTAACTTCTTTTTGTCGACCAGTTTTATCCCTTTCGAAATGGAACACTCCTAAGTCATGAGAGTAATTTTTTGTTTACAGACTTTTTACTGCTGCATCTAATTTGACCACACGATCTCATTCATCCCGAAAGATAATCCATTTTTGTGTTTCAAAATCAATTGATACCTCAACATTTGTTTCATGCTGAATTACTAAATAACTTTATTTTCGTAGTTAAGTTTATATTCTGTATGCATAAATACTATATAAAAAAAACAATTTTCTCCATCTATCCAACGGTCTCACTTGGCGACAAATTTGGCTGCAATCTGTCTAAATCTCGCCAAATTTGAGACCTTTGAAAAACGTCGCCAAATGACGAAAATTCGGGGAAATTAATTTCAATATCACTTATAATCCCTATCACTTTAAAAAAATATATTAACTTATTATTGATTCATTGTAATGTACTTATTGTATAGATTTAATTTCTATCATTAATATTTAGTAATATTTTTCGGAATATTCGAATGATTCCAAAGAATCTAATTTGATTCATTTGAATGCCAATTTCTGTTAATTCTCATCGCCGTTTCAATACGAGCACTAGGTTATTGCAGTTTCCGGCGAAATCCTTAGTTTGTCTCGTTTGACAATTACGAAACTCAGGAATCCATAGCCAATACGCCCTACTAGCAATGCATATTCATTACCTTCTAATGATAACTATAATACCGGTATTAGGCCAAAGTGGAATTTTATGCACCACTACGTCGATGCTAGATTTTATACACGCACGTGAAATAAGTTGGGGTGTTATATAATTCATCATTTATCGTTCCTGTTGTGGGGAACGGTTTGAGTTTTAGATAATATTGCACATTATTTTAAACATTTCTGTTTCTTCACTATCAGTATCAAACCGATGGAGTGTGTGTCTTTATCGACTCTCTGTCGATATCGACTTTATCTCTGTCGACTTTTTCGTACATCCAAATTCCATGGAAAAATGTTGTTGAGACCCAGACCGTCCGACCTACCAGAAAGGTGTAAGGTAACTGTTTAGACGGCCGGGAAGTGCCACCCAATTTAGACCGGAACCCAGTGGGGGAGGCATCCACAGGGACCGTACCCTCCTTCCCCTACCACTAACCTCTCGGAAGGACTTACGGATCCACATGTTTAACGTGATCGTACTCCGCATGAACACGGCGGCAGTTGTGGCAGCGTGCAAATCCAACGCGCAAACCACAGGGCTACCGCGCCCGAAATGTGCCAACAGCACGCGGTGTTCCCAGGTGGTCACCTACCCAAGTACTAACCGCGCCCGATCCTGCTTGACATGGGTGATCTAACGAGAACCGGTGTTTTCAGCACGGTAGGGCCGTTAGCTACATTCCATGGTGTGTATTTCAATTCGTATCATGATCTTTATCGTGATGGAACACATTTTATTTCGTATTTTGCTTTTGATATTCAAAAGTTTTGAATATCGAAAACGGTTTCTAATTAATACATACAATTGACGCACACTTTATAGTAGTTTCATATATACTGAAAATGTGATATGTAAAACAATATATTGTTTCTGATCACTGTATGTCGTCTTGTTTTCAACGTTGTTAGATAAGTCAAACTAAAATTCAATTAATTATAGAATTATTTCTCAGTAGTCTATAATTTGAAGAATAGATTACAAACTATTTTGGTATCTGTGCTTGAAACGCAATTCGGGTACCCTTGTTGCCACAATGGAATAAGAAATTATTAATAAATTCATTGATTAAATATAATAAAAAAATCGTCTGCGGTAACTATAAATTAAAATATGCCAAGAACGGTTAATTGTACAGTACACTAATAGAGAATGTTTAGGATATTTTTTTTTCTGCGTAGGATGATATCAAAACGAATATTGTGTGTTTTGCCGTTCACTAATGATAGCGGAAAGAATGTTAGAACAAAAATACCGCCCATTATAAATTTTTCGAATAAAATTACAGGATTTTAGATGTTTCTAGTGACTTATAGGTTATGTCCCACGTGTATGAACAGCTTCAAGTTTTCACCTTCAGCTGTTTAAGCTAAATAATTCATCCCTTAGCAAATCAGTCTGCTTCAGCTGTGCGATATAGATAATTTATCGTCCATCTCTTTTACTCGTGGAAACACTTTGAGTTGTAATTAATATTGAGCATTAATTTGAACATTTTAGTCTTTTTCACTATCTGAGTATTAAATAATTGGTGTGCGAGACTCCTTTTGAGTTTCTCATGCATTTATATTCCATAACATTTTACTAATATCATGATAATTATCATAAATAAAAGCATGTTTTTTTTTCAAATTTTGCTCTCAAATGATTCGATTTTCTCATGCATTTATAATCCAGAGTATTTCATTAGTATCATAATTATCATAAATAAAAGCATGTTTTTTTTTCAGATTTTATTCTCAAGTTATTATTTTAAAATAATTTACAAAAATTATTTAATTATTTCTATTTTCAAATTGGCAACAGCTTAGTGATACCGTTAGCAGTATTCGGATAATCCATTTCAATATAAATTATTTTGATACCATTTATTCAAATAATCAGTTTTCTATATATCACCATGAATGTTCCAGAAATTATTATTTCCCGTCGGAAATAATGCTATTGTAATCTTAAAAATCGAACAATAAAAATTAAATAATTAGCCTGACTAAAAAATTATATCTAGTTCTAGTTTTTCATATAATGTGTCTACACATGCAGTTTGAAAAGAGAAGTCTATTCGTATCCTGATACACCTCATTGACATACATACACTTACGTACATACATACACTTACGTACATACATACACTTACGTACATACATACACTTACGTACATACATACACTTACGTACATACATACACTTATGTACATACATACACAGAGAAATATTTTTCCAAAAATGAATAGAGGACATTGAAAATTCAGTTATAGTGTCTGTCACGAAAGTGTGTGTCGGAACTTTAAGTGTTGTTGTTGTTGTTGAAACCCAGACCGTCCGACCTACCAAAAAGGTGTAAGGTAACTGGGAACTTTAAGTGTGTATAGATTCAGTCTTCTAGGTCACGGTAGGGGTCTCCTGGATGATCTGGAAAGATAAAAACACATTAGATAATTATCCATCTCTATCATAATACACAAACAAGGAATTTTTTTGATTTTTTACCCAAGTTGCTCTATAAAATTTTTCAACAAATATTTTCTCAAATTAGCAATAGATATTTCATGCCGATGGAATACCGATACTCTTTCATGCCGATACTCTTCAATTTATGAAACAAAATACCGTGATCAACCGAATCAAAAGCTTTCATAAAATCAGTGTAAATAACATCTGACCTCCTTTTCCGTGATAAGATATGATTTAGAAACTTTAAATATTGAAGAATACAAATTGCTAACGTGACAATTAATTAAACTTGAATTTAGTTAAAATTATTTATAACCAAGTATAAAATTTCATTCAAGCATTTTTCCAAGTATAAAATTTCATGCCGATTCCTCAGTTCTTATTACCGCGTCCATCTCTTTATTGAGTTTTTGTTTATTTGCTTTATACTTAGCCTTATTATCGGCGTTAGTTCTTGTTATCGTGTGCAGGACTTTTATATATATATATATATATATACACACACACACATACATATACACACACACACATACATATACACACAAGCAAGCATTTCCCCAAAACGTGTTTGAAATATGTTAAAGGGGTCTTATAATGTATTTGCTATTCAAACTCACGAATTGGAAATTTTTCGAGAAAACTATATTATATGAAAAAAATCCCTTCTCTACCTGTTTTGTAACACTTGGTTTCACATTTGGCGAAATTTACCAACCTTGCTGAAAGTTGCTGCGAAATATCGCCAACTTAACGTATTTTTTAAAATATCGCCAAATGGACAAAAATGGCACCAGAAAAATAAAAAATGCTCTAAAAGTATGAAAATGTCTCGGAATGGCTGACCATTCACTATCTTGAAAACTTCAGTTTAATTTCTTTCATAATTTCTGTCGCTTTGGGAAATAATAAATATTATTTATTCGAAATGCAATGCTCATGCGATCGTTGTATGCTTACACTGTTTATGCGTACACATGTTTATGCGTTCCTGAAAACACCGGTTCTCGTTAGATCACCGAAGTCAAGCAGCATCGGGCGCGGTTAGTACTTGGGTGGGTGACCACCTGGGAACACCGCGTGCTCTTGACAAATTTCAGGCGCGGTAGCCCGGTGGTTTGCGCGCTGGATTTGCACGCTGCCACAACTGCCGCCGTGTTCAAGCGGAGTACGATTACGTAAAACATGTGGGTCCGTAAGTCCTTCCGAGAGATTGGTGGTCGAAGAAGGAGGGTACGGTCCCTGTGGATGCCTCCCCCACTGGGTTCCGGTCTAAATTGGGTGACGCTTTTCGCTCGTCCAAACAGTTACCTTACACCTTTCTGGTAGGTCGGAAGGTCTGGGTCTCTACATCAGCATGTTTATGCGTACACTGTTTATGCGATATACTGTTTATGCGATGCTGTGTTTGATAAATAAATTAAGTTTCAATAGTGAGTCGTAGAAGTAATAATGATATTTATTGGGGGATATGGTTGACTTGAAGGTATCTGAGGGTATTAGAAGCGGGAATAAAGCAGGCGAGATATAAGTTTGGGGAGATATTTTCACTTTTCATCCTATCATATGACTGGTTTAAATTCAGTATTTTATACAGTAGCATGAGAGAGTAAGACTAACGTAATTAGTGGCCAGCAAATTACCAATAGTTATCTAGTAACTATTAATATAAGTAACTAAGTAAGTTTAATAACGAAGTAATATAAGTAACTAAGTAATATAGGCAACAAGTAATATAAGTAACTCGTCTTATTGGTTCTATCTCGCAAAATGTTGACTATCGACTTCACATACAAGCAGTTATATACATATATTCACATAATTTTATGAATTTCGCTGAAGCAGAAACCCGTGTATGAAGAATATATTCCAAAATTCGACAGGTAATTTTTTGTTTTGAACCTGAATCGATTTTCCCTTTACATACACTATTACATATTGCAGGGAATGTAAAAATGCTAATATTGAGACTTATGGATAAATGCAATTCGATAAATCAATATAAGCTGTTGTGGATTCTCATTTCTTTAATAAATGAATGGTTCTATATCGATTTTCACTAAATTTGGAAAGAAACTGGATAAAAAGCTAAAATCGATTCATCGCTAAACAAAAGTTGAAAAATGTGGATTAATAACAAAATGGTCGATCGTGAAAATTTAATGCATTTAGTGTCATAGCTCGATGAGCAGACTTTTTAGTTAATACGAGATTTATGAAAGGTTGCATCGTTTGATCGTATAAGCATTATTAATTCAGCATCTTAACATGAGCTAATATTTCAACATCATAAAATAAGCTAATTTTTCAACATAAAATAAGTTAATTTTCAACATCATAAAATAAGTTAATTTTCAACATCATAAAATTTTTCAGCATCATGAGTTAATTTTTCAACATAAGAAGAACTAATTTTTCAACATCTTAAAATGAGTTCATATTTCAATATCATAAAATAAGTTCATTTTTCAACATCACAAAATGAATTCATTTTCAACATCATAAAATGAGTTCATTTTCAAACATCATAAAATGACTTAATTTGTAATTCAAAATGTTCATATATTTTTACAACATTAATTTACAGTTTGAAAAATATATTCCTAAAATTCGTATTAAGACGTATTATGAAATACAATAGATTTAAAGAACGTTAGTATATGCATGGCATTTTTATGCCTTGCAAAAGTATTATACATACCAATTTTTATTATTTCACAACTACTGTACTAATGTAGGTATTGTAGAAAGAATTTTTTGAAAGTGTTTTTTGAAAATTTGAATAATGACATTTTATTAAAAGGTATGTGAATCTGCCATTCCAAGCGTTGAATTAAATTTTCGATATAATGACGTTTTAATATTCGATTCGATATTCTTAAATCTGACTGCTGATTGTAACAACTGAATTAATATTTATAACTAATGATGGTAAAGAAACATCTATATTTTGTAATAAATTGTAGCTATTGCAACTACCCTATATAGCGTGTCCCAAAAAGATTGAAACGCTCTTTAATTCTTTACCTGTTGGAGATATGTAGGCAATGTAAACTGCAAAAATGTTGAAAGTAAGGTAGAAAATAAGACTACGTTAATGAAATATTCCTCCCATTCATTTTCAAAAAGTTACACTTTTTAAATTTTTATACAACCCTCTTAGATAAATTTGGTCTGTTAGAAAATTTTATTTTTAATGTGACAAGATCATTAAAAAAACTGCATATCTGTATCTTTAAAATTGAGCGAGTTATATTTAATTGAACATTGTGAATGGGCACCATATATCAAATTAGAAATGTAAATTTGTGACATATCACAAAAAATATAAAACTGGATGATATTACATAGGATACCCAACCGCGTAGTGAGTACCACTGCTTTTTATATGATTTCTGTCTATGTAATGCTTTATTTAGATGCATTTGTGATAAAAAAAATTTGACTCATATTAACGTATTTTTGATCTAAACAATTTCCATCGTCAATTTGTTTATGATCCCTATTTTCACTGTTGAAACAGCCTTTCACATGGTACGAAAAAGTGGCATAAGCCAGATATTTTCCTTTATCATAATTCAGTTGGTTTTAAAGATACAAATATGCGGTTTTTTAATGATCTTGTTGCATTAAAAATAAAAATTTTCTGATTGACTAAATTTATCTAAGGGGTCGAATAAAATTTTAAAGTTGTAACTTTTTGAAGATCAATGGAAGGACTGTGTCATCAATGTAGTCTTATTTCTTACCTTACTTTCAACATTTTTGCAATTTACATTGCCCACTTATCTCCCACAGGTAAAGAGTTAAAGCGCGTTTCAATCTGTTTGGGACACTCTGTGTATTAAAATTTATCATGTACAGGCATGTAATAAGCACCTTATATCTCTCTTCCTATCTTAAAAATCTGATGTGGGCGGCACATGACTTTCCCTGCAGACTTATATTCACGTTCTCGTTATTTTAATTACATTTAATTCACTTTTAATTCAATTTTCGTTCTCATTTGATAACTGAACTTATTTTCAAAGGTGGAGTAGAGAAAATACGAAAAAACTAAAATATATCGAGAACGGCTAGTCCTAGTGTAATGGGGTTGGTCTTATTATTTTCTTTGTTAAAAATTACATATTAAACAAGCATTTTATGGATATATTTAAGCATACGTAGTTTTTTATTTTAGATTTTGGCGATTTTTGCAAGCCATTTTTCAAAAAAAGGCAGGTTATTTTTTTTCCGAATCATACCAAAATCTAATCAGCACCAGGGTGTCCCACAAGTGATTTACCTACCAAATTTTGTGGAATTCAGTCATTAGTGTTTCAGCTAGAGTGAATACAAGCTTTTGGGGCCATTTTGCAAAAAAAGGCGGATTCTTTTATCCCGAATCGTACCCAAAACTAATCAGCACTAGATTCGCCCACAAGTGACTTACCAAATTTTTTGAAATTCGGTCAATTACTTTTTTAGTTAGAGTGGATACAAAATCTGCACAGACAGACACACACACACACACACAGAAGTCACGCTAAAAATAGTTTTCTCGTATTCTAGAGGTCTCGAAATGTGTAGATCCGTCGAAAACTCGAGTTGCGATTTTCTCCATAATTCCAATACTTCCCTATACATTACAATGTATTGCAGGGAAAGTAAAAATACGATTGCTGTGAAAAAAAATTTAAAGTTATCAATATGATATTACGGAAAAAGAAAGTATGTATAGGGAAAGTATTGGATAATCGCAACTCGAATTTTCGACCGATTTAGACATTTCGAGACCTATATTGTCCAAAAATATTATTTTTTGCGTACCGTCTGTGTGTGCGATGTATATTCAATCTAACTCCAAAACCATCCGACAGAATTTTACAAAATTTATTTATTAAATCACTTGTGGATTACCCTAGTACTGATTGGGGTTTGGGTACGATTTTGAATAGAAAAATCCTATTTTTGCAAAATGGCCTTCCTCAAAAATCTTCAAAATCTAAAATAAAAGACTGTAGGAAACATTCTGCAGTTTCCCAAAAGGACACTAGATGGCAGCACTTAACCAGACTTAAGAACATTTGTTTTGTTTACAAATTAGTCGAGTTCGAAATGGCGTTCGACGCATGTAGCTAACGTGTTGTAAGATATGGCTAATCCTAGCTATATTTTGTAAAAAATGTATAAATTTTATGTATTATTAAATGTTGTGATGTTTTGTGAAGTCTTAAATAGCGAGTGAGCGTTTTTCTAACCTCAACACCAGAAAAAGCCTTGGAAGACTATATATACCAAAATGTAGCAATTAAATGCTTGTCTTAGGCGTATTGTTTGACGACGAAGAAATAAGGATAACCCCATTATTCTAGATCTAACCATTCTTGAGATTTCAGTCTTTTCATATTTTTACAACGTCGGTGTTGGAAATGCGCCGAATAAAAATTAATTTGAAACAGCAAATTCAGAGTAATTTTAAATAATTTTCTGGAATTAAACTCAATTTTATAAAATTCAATTGTGTCTGTAAGGGAATGTCATGTACTGCCCACATCATATTTTTTGAAACTCCATTTTTCTTTGTTAATTTTATATATATAAGCTGCTGATTAAGTTGTAAAATTTATTTCAGAGCAAGAATGCAGCATTAAAAAAGATTGCCCAAAATTTTGAAATTCCGTAGTTTTTATATTTCTGAGATCTACGTCCGTTTCTTTCTATTATTAAACGTTTAGAAATTTAATTTAAAACAAAAAAATCTAATGAGGGCAGCACATTATTTTCCCTGTAGACTTGAATTCATTTCCTCTTTATTACTTTATGAATTCATTTCCTCTTTATTACTTTATCAATTCATTAAATTGAGCTTAATTGCACAAAACACCGTATTTGCATTTTTAATTTAATGTTTGTTTTTATTTGGTAACTGGACGCTTTTTTCAAAGGTGGTGTAGTAAAAATGCTAAAAAAACTCCAATGTCTCGAGAACGGTTAGATCTAAAGTAATGGGGTTGGTCTTATTCTTTTTCTCGTCAAAAATTGCGTATAAAACAAGCATTTAATCAATACATTTGAGCATACGTAGTCTTTTATTCTATATTTTGGCGAGTTTTGTGGGCCATTTCGTAAATAAGGCGAGTTCTTCTTTTCTGAATTGTACCAAAATCTGTTGTTGTTACTGATGACCTCCTGTTTCGGCGGAACTGATTCAGGACCAGTGACGCAAGAAGCAGGAAAGAACGAAGAAAGACACAAGACGAGAGAACAAAGTTCATTACAAGAATGCATCACTGACGAAGGTCGGAGGGGGTTGAAGACCCAGACCGTCCGACTCGTCCTGAGGACTTGAGTATCTATTTGGACGGCCGGAAGGTCGGAGGGGGTGCAGCTTCACATTTAGACGAGGACCCAGAAGGCGGAAGACTGACTTTATCCGCTAGAAACATCCATACCTTATTCGGGATTCGAACCCGAACCCACAAGACAGCAGCCGAAGTATCAAAATCTAATCAGCACCAGGATATCCTGCAGGTGACTTATCTACCAAATTTTGTGAAATTTGGTTCATTAGTTTTTTAGCTAGAGTGGATACAAGAGATTTTTACTGGTTATTTTGCTAAAAAAGCGGCTTCTTTTATCCCGAATCGTACCCAAAACTAATCAGCACTAGGATCACACATAAGTGACTTACCCGGTCTTTTATGAAATTTGGACCATTAGTTTTTGAGGTAGAGTGGATACATACATTGCACATACAGATACACACACACATAGACATCACGCTAGAAATAGATTTTCCGTATTCTAAAGGTCCCAAAACGTGTAGATCCGTCGAAAAATCGGGTTGCGATTTTCGACATGATTCCAATACTTTCCCTACACATTACGATATATTGCAGGGAAGATAAAAATAACAAAACCTGAAAGACATAAAAAAAGAAAGTTTTGAGAAAGATACTTAATAGAGATTTTTGAGATAATTCATGATTGTGAACATATTTTGCAACATTATTTCGGTTGAAATCCTATAAATTGTTACTATTCAAAGTGCACAGTGATGCAAAAATTCACAAAATCTTGAAAAAAGAAAAACTCAACCGAGTTCCAATTAGAACACTAAATGTACGGCGCAAATCTACACCCGGTCTTTTAATTTGATATGAGGTGCACGATAAAAAAAAAAGAACGCTTATAGAAATTATCTATAGATTAAACTTCAGAAATGTCACAGACAAAAGCTACAAAAGCTATTTTATAAAATTATATAATAGCATTATGTTTTAAAGTATTTCTTTACTACTTCGGTTTAAATATCTCTTATTCTTTGAAATACATGCTTTATAAGGAATAGAGAAAATTGCCAAAAGGAGAAAAAATGCCAAAATTAAAGCCCTAGAAAAGACTTGTTTAATGAGGATTTTAACGATAAGAATATTCCTGCTGAATGACAAGATATTATTTTCTTATCAAAAGGTACAGCGAAAAAAAATGTTAAATCATTGGAGAAGATTTGAAGAAATGCTGAGATGGGTTGTATTTATTTTATTTAGCGTTAAGTATCAGAGCTCTTAAATAAGTACATCAAATACACTGCTATACACAGTAATTTAGGGCGATAATAAGGTGCACTTTGATTTTAAGCTCTTTACTTTTTAATGTCAGCAAAATGTCTGGAGGCGGAGGGTGTATATCTGGGAGTAAACTTTTTAATTGGAACGTTACAAAAAATGTAAACATTTTGAACGCTTATGTACCTGAATCTAAAAGATAAAAATATGATGTGAGCAGCACACGGCTTTCCCTGCAGACCCAAATTCATGTTCTCTTTATTTCTTTAATGATTTATAAAGAGTTTAATTTCACAAGATAAAACTACATTAGGATTTTTAATTCAATTTTTGTATTTTTTTGGTAATTGGACATTTTTCCAAAGGCGGCGTGACAAAAATGTGAAAAATCTCAAATATCTCAAGAACGGTTAGTCCTAGAATTATGAAGTTGGTCTTTTTATTTCCCTCGTCAAAAATTACGTGTAGAACAAGCATTTAATTGATACATATGAGAATGCGTAGTCTTTTTTTTTTTAGATTTTTGCGGGTCTTATCGTAGAAAATAGCAGGTTGTTTGTTCTTTACAGAATCGTACCAGAATTTAATCAGCACCAGGGTATTCGACAAGTGACTTATCTACCAAATTTGGTGAAATTTGGCCAATTTGTATTTCAATTAGAGGGGATACATGGGATTTTTGAGGAGCGTTGCGCAAGAAAAGGAGGGTTCTTTTTTGCTGAATTGTACTAAAAACTGAACAGCACCAGGGTCGCACCCAAGTGACTTACCTACCAAATTTTATGAAATTCGGTTCATTAGTTTTTGTGTTAGAGTGGATGCATACATTGCACAGACACCAGCTTCCCAGACGTCAGTTTTTTCGTATTCTAGAGGTCCCGACACGTGTAGATTCGTCGAAAACTCGAATCGTGATTTTCGGTATGATTCCAATAATTTTCCTATACATTACCATGTATTGCGGGGAAAGTAAAAATCTGATGTGGGCAGCACATGACTTGCCCTGCAGATGTTTATAGTCACGTTCTCTTTATTTAATTAAATTTATTTCACTTTTAATTCAATTTTCGTTCTTATTCGGTAACCGGACTTATTATCAAAGGTGGCGTAGAGAAAATACGAAAAACTAAAATATCTCGAGAACGGCTAGTCCTAGTGTAATGGGGTAGATCTTATTCTTTTCGTCGTTTAAAATTATGTATTAAACGAACATTTAATGGATATATTTGAGTATACGTAGTTCTTTAATTTAGATTTTGACGATTTTTGAGGGCCATTTTGCAAAAAAAGGCAGGTTATTTTTTTTCGAATCGTACCAAAATCTAATCAGCACCAGGGTAACTCACAAGTGACTCATCTACCAAATTTTGTGAAATTCGGTCCATTAATTTTTCAGTTGCAGTGGATACAAACTTGTGCGAGCCATTTCGCAGAATAAGGCGGGTTCTCTTATCCCGAATCGTACCCAAAGCTATTCAGCACCAGAGTCGCCCACAAGTGACTTACCTACCAAATTTTTTGAAATTCGGACAATTACTTTTTAGTTAGAGTGGATACAAAATCTGCTCAGACAGTCCGACACTCCGACAGACAGACACACACACAGACGTCACGCTAAAAATAGTTTTTTCGCATTCTAGAGGTCTCGAAACGTATAGATCCGTCGAAAACTCGAGTTGTGATTTTCGGCATGATTCCAATACTTTCCCTATACATTACCATGTATGTATTGCAGGGAAAGTAAAAATGTAAAACAAAGTATGCTGATTTTGCTGGCAATAGGGGCCTATTTACAAATATAAAAACATAATTTAAATATTATAATATGCTGATCTATTTTTCCGAAAAAATAAATTATAATATAATAGAAAATTGTTTGCTCTGTTACGTAAAGCGCAGTGTAGTTTGAAAGAATTAAACGGTTTCCAATGAATTGGATTTGTTTATTTGAATCGGGAACACCAAATGCCCACCTGATTTTCAGGGATAAAGTTATAATATTTACGAATATAAAAAGATAATTTTAATAATATAATATGATGATCTGTTTTTCCGAAACAATTAATTGTAATATAATAGAAAATTGTTTGCTCTGTTACGTAAAGCGCAGTGTTGTTTGAAAGAATTAAACGGTTTCCAATGAATTGGATATGCTTATTTAAATCGGGAACACCAAATGCTCGCCTGATTTTCAGGGATAAAGTTATGAGAAAATAATGAGCGTTGTTGCTTTCATATAAAATGGAAACTTGTTAATCTACAGTAAACTTGTTGGACTACAGCCACCTGTTGGACTCGTCATATTTAGATATGAATATTTAAGCAGCGTTTCATTATTTTACGTATTTGTGGTATAAAACTGTATATTTTTATTTCCGTGCAATACATAATAATGTATAAGGAAAATATTGGAATCCTGCCGAAAATCGCAACTCGAGTTTTCGACGGATCTACACGTTTTGGAACCTCTAGAACACGATAAAGCTATTTTAACGCGATGTCTCTGTATGTCTGTATGTACAGATTTTGTAACCATGCTAACTAAAAAACTAATTGACCGAATTTCATAAAATTTTGTAGGTGAGTCCCCTGCGTTTGACCCTGGGGCTGATTAGATTTTGGTATAATTCGGGATGAAAGAGCCTGCCTTTTTTGCGAAATGACCCACAGAAATTACCCGTATTCCCTTTAGCTGAGATACTAATTGGCCATATTTCACAAAATTTGGTAGATAAATCACTTGTAGTTTAACCTGATTCTGATTAGAATCTGATACAATTCAGGAAAAAGAGTCTGACGTATTTTGCAAAATGACCCGCAAAAATCGTTAAATCTAAAAATAAAAGATTGAATGTGCTCAAATCTATCAATTAAAGACTTATTCTATACGTAATTTTTGACGACAACAAGAAGAAGACCCTTTCCTCCACGACTAGCCGTTCTCTAAATATTTTTCTTTTCGCTACGTCACTTTTTGAAAATAAGTCCAGTTACCAAGTGAAAACGAAAATTGGTTTAAAAGTGCAAATTCAGTGTCATTCAAAATAATCATGGCTGCTATTTTGTGAAATTAAGCTCAATTTAATGAAATAAAGAAATATAGAGAACGAACGCCAATGAGTCTGCAGGGAAAGTCATTTGTTGCCCACATCAGACTTTTTCGTTTTCAATGCAGTTCAGAAAGATAATCACTAATGTTATACGCAAAATATCCTCCAGTATTATTTATATGCTTATATATACATAATATTAAAAACCTTGAAAATAGAAAATTATCTCTTTGATAAACTATGCTTTTATAAGCACTTTTTCCAAGCAGATATTCTCATGTAATCAAGTAATAAATAATTCAAAATTTTGGGAGAAAAGTATAAAATATTCAGGTCATATTTAGTACTTCAGCACAACATAAGAGACATTTACAATGGAATTGTTTTAGCAGCAAGAGTCTAGAGTCTTTCATTTATCAAATTATTATATAAAGATATATTATGTAATAACTCATGGCGTTAGCTGATTGTATAACGATAAATAAACTATTTTCATTGCTTACGTAGTTTCAAATATATTTTATCTGGAATATGCTCATAATCTTAAAATATTCATATATTTAATATTACTTAACTTACATACTGTGCAGGTTCATGGAAAAGTATTTAAATCGCCCACATAATTTTGAAAGAAAAAGTTCATGAGGGTACACGTTAGGTCTATCTATAGTAAAGTGACCTTGTCAGGTCGAATAATGGTGACTGCAGCGCCTCTAGCGGATAATTTGAAAAAATAGGATAACGAAGTTGGAAAGCATTATCAAATGTGTAAGAATCAAAACCAGGAGACCAAGCAACGCGTTGTATTAGGAAGGCTATAAATACCTGTTAAAAATTTGCATCACCAGGGTATTAACACGGTGACATCTGCAATGCTTGTCAAATTGCATTTTAATATTCCAGGAATTCAAAAGTGTGTTGTCTCTGACTGTGGGCATGTTAAAAAGATTCTACACTAGATTTCTGTTCATGTGACCGTTGGGTATTGTATTACTAGAAGGTATGCCCGTCATATGACTGAATACAAAATTTGCAAAATATTACCTCCCAAAATATTACCCTCCCATATTATCAATTTGACGCCATTTGCGACATCCCGCCATGCATTTTGCTAAACGTCCCTAACGTACGAACAGATAAATAAATGACTTTTTCTTATAGTAGATTCATATATTATTTTCAAGATATAGAATTTTCATCGATTTAGTGACACTTTTGATAATTTTTTGATATTTTCTTCAATATTGGGACAGACAAACGATGCCAAAATATCATTACAATACTATCCCCTTTCAAAATACAATTAATTTATTGATTTGGCATCATTTTTATCAATTTGTCGACATTTTTATCGATTTGCCAACATTTTCCTTAATTTGGCGACATTTTTATCGATTTGGCGATATTTTCGTCAACTTAACGATATTTTATTAAATTTTGCGACATTTAAAAACTCGCTAAATTTGTCGCTAGATGGAACGGTTTGACTGGAGGATAAATGCTTCCGCAACATCATTGCAATACTTTCCCCTTTGAAAACAGAATTAATTTCATTGATTTGACGTCGCATTTATCAATTTGGCGACATTTGATAAACTTGGTGACATTTTAAAAAGTCGCCAAATTTGTCGCTAAGTGGGAACATCATTACAGTACTATTCCCTTTCAAAACGCAATTAATTTCATTGATATGGCTTCATTTTTATCAATTTGGCGACATTTTCACCAATTTCACAACATTTAAAAAAAAGTCGCCAAGTTGGCGATATCTCGCCAAATTCGTTGCCAAAATTTTCTCCAAGCGTTACCCAGAGATAGACAGATAAATCATGGTGTTTATATTATTAATTCTTAAATGCAACAGCCATTTTCTAACAACCATAATGTGTCACAAAAATGCCCTTTGAAACAGTTTTATTAGCTATTCCTACAATGACAATTGGATTATTAGACAATGAAATCTGAAATGAAATTTTCCTATAAATTGAAACTTAATTTCAACCTTTACATATTTTTATTTATCAAATATTGAAAATGTTTATAAAAAATATTATCATTTCAGTATTTATATTTATTAACGTTTTACCGGACAAGATAATATACAGGATGAAAAGTTGTAATTAGTTCAAATAAGTTTCAAACAATGGTAGCTAGAGCATGGCTGATTTTTCTATAAATTGAAACTTAATTTCAACCTTTACATATTTTTATTTATCAAATATTGAAAATGTTTATAAAAATTATTAGCATTTCAGTGTATTTATATTTATTAACGTTTTACCGGACAAGATAATATACAGGATGAAAAGTTGTAATTAGTTCAAATAAGTTTCAAACAATAGTAGCTAGAGCATGGCTGATAGAGAACAATGGTAGCTAGAGCATGGCAGATAGAGAACAATGGTAGCTAGATTATGTAAGGTATCCTTTTAGTAAAGTAAGTGACTACCAGATGAGACTGGCGGGTAATAAATTTAGAAAGATCAAATTCTAATCATTTTCCCAAATTCTAATTATTTGCATATTTTCTCAAGCGATATGCATGCAGAGGCTCGCGCCTCAAGTTATATTTCTTATAGTCGCATTATATTTTTCTGCAACATCGTGTATATCCCACAGTTTAATGTACCTTATATTTCAGTCTTAAGTTATGTAAGCAATTAAGTTATGTAAGTAGTCAAGTAATTAAATTATGTAAATACTGGATTTTTTATGTATATATATTTATATATAATATTTTTAATTTCTAGGTAAGTGAAGAGATAAAGGTTTCTTGTGATTCAGGTAAAATTCTTCTACAATTAGTATTTTTGAGAATGATATAAATAATGTATTGTGGCACTTTACACATTCGCATCAAATTTGAGGATGAATTAAAGAGAATAAAGAAACTATGTCGAGTGCAAATGGCGAACCCTAAGTACTGATGCTTGTTTGTATACTGCACATGACGGGGTTTTATATATCATCAAGAGAGTTTCCTGGAATGTACAACGAGGTATGGGTTTGGGATTGCAAAACTTTTAGGCGTAGCAAAATAGAAAGAAAATAATACTGATATGCGAAGATATAAGATACTGTGTCGAATGTAAATTGTGAATCCAAAGTACCGATTATTGTTTGTATACTGCACATGATCGAGTTTCATACATCATCAAGGCAGTTTCTTGGGCAGTACAGCGAGGTTTAAGGTTACAAAACTTTTAGGTGCAGAAAAACAGAAAGAAAATAATACCGATATGCGAAGATATGAGAAAAGTGTTCAGTAAAAGATAATTTCTAGTCTTTTTTATTAAAAACGAAAATCTAACATTTAGCATTTTTTATTTTTCAAAGATTCAGAAAAGGTCAGGATATCCCGGTGGTTATGATAGGACGATCACATACGAAAGACCAGTGTTCAATATTTGACTCCACCCCCAAACTATAGCCGTGTTTACTCAGAGTATGAGCATGGTAAATATGTAGGTCCGAAAGTCCATCGGAGAGGTGATGAGGTAGAGGAAGCATGATACGCTCCTTGTAGTTGCTCCCCTCCGTGGGTACTACGCAGTCGAAATTCGTTGGTTCAATAGTGCGACGTGATCCGTAACATTTGGTACTTTGGGGCTACGTGTTCTCACAGCAAAACGAATTGCACTTCGACCAATAAATAGTTAAATAATCAACGGACTGCCTTTAAAAACAAATCTCCTCGATTGGCATCAAATCCCTGATGCAAATATGTTACTCAATTAACACCGTATAAAACCAGCAGACTGAAAATTGAATATTTTGTAAAAATTTAAACAAACTGCCTATTTGACCTAAATGTGATTTATCTAAGCTAGGAATATAGCCGCATGAATTCAATGAGCTATTCCTTAATGCTGTAGTTGAATTGGAATTGATGATTTCAAGAGTTAGTAATACGAAATTATGTATTTCTGTCGAAAGAAACTTTGCAAAATTGGTTTTTAAAGGGTTGTTAACATTTCGCTGTACTTCTGGTGCTGAAACACTTAGGATATTTGCTGCATATTGCTCTCATTATACCAGTCTTTTCTTCTATTCGTACTTTGATACGCTTGTTATGGTGCTATAAATGTGCATTGTGCATACAGGAACTTCGGATATTACAATATTGCAAGGAACTATTTTTTAGCTGCAATATGATTTTCGATCAGTAAATAGCATATTTGACATTTTGTATAAAAGTTGTTATATTTTTTGTCGAATTTCGTGTGTATATATTTTATCCTAGGCCATCCTTAAGCCTTTCGCCCAATAGGCCTAATAGGCCTGGCTATTGGCTTCCAATCCTATAGAAAGAGGCTCGAAATGTGTAGAAGTCTTCAAAGGCGAAGTGTAACACTCTTGATATGATAGAGAACATTGGCGAACGTGGTCATCAAACATATTTTCCATGCCAAATTAGAGCACAAATGAAAGAATCTGCAAGTGTTCAATTTAATGCAAATGTTGTTAAAAGTAGTGTTCTGAAATAGGCAACTCCAACACTCCGAGGTAGGCAGGTAAAACTTATAAGCTCCTTACCAGGAAGGGTTTAATGCTGCGGCTCGTTTATTCATAATTTACAGTTATCAAAATAATATCTCTTATATGTACTGCAAATTAGTATAAAAGCTTTGTTTAAAGAAAGTGGAGGTATTGATTGAGATAGAAGCGTACCAGCCTTAGCCAAACGGTTAGCCTCCTCATTTCGATATGCAAGTTATTGCAATGTATCGGAATTATCTGTGGAAGAGAAGTGCGGTTTGATAAAAGAAATGAACACGCAACCAATGTAAAGGGTCACCAATGCAGCGAGAATGTGAAATCAACTTGGCAGTGCTGGGGTTTTATCCCGGGGCCGAAACGTGGCCGGTGTCATGATGTTGAGATACAGACGCCGCCAGCTCAAGGCATTTAATACTGCTTTATGAACTTTCGCTATAAAAGGTATTTCTCACTGAAAGAAATTTGAAAGTTATTGAATTCACAATGTAGCTTAATAAGTTAGTAATATTAATAAAATAATTAAATTTTAAATTTTGTACCACACAATGAATTAATGTATAATCTGGTTTGAACAGATTTAATATTCTATAATAAAAGAATAAAGTAAATTTATAAAGTTAAATTTTATCTTATATTCGAAAGGAAAATATGCTAATTTAGTTCTTTATTCTGATAATTGTACTTCATTCGTATATAAATAATTTGTATCTTCAGGTTTGAGCATTTTTAACTATCAATATTTGCAATACTTATAAGTTATCATTTTATTCTCAAAAGCATCAGAATAAGGCTATAATTTTAAATACATCCTTTAAAATGTATCTGTTCAAACATGATTTGCTTTCTTACAAACATAATTCGTCCCAAATTATTGTAACAATTCACTTGTTGCTCTAAACTATCTTATTCCAAATTTCATTAATATATTTTGAGGTTTCAAAAGGATGAGCAAAAGTTCTGACTGATTTTGTTCGGTAATTAAGCGGATGACGGGAAATGCATCACCTGGGGGCGTTTGCTCGTAATGCATATTCATTACACCCTGATGTTAACCAGGATAAGCATAACGAAAATGTGGTTGCATAATGTGTTTCTAGAATAAGATGTCGAAACCAAAGTTGAGAATATTTATTCCAACACTTTCATTCCCAATACGAAATAGTCTGAGGATAATGGTAAAAAGCGCGAAATTAGTGGTAAAGCAAATTCGCAAATTATTCATAATTCTTCAAAAATGAATTAGAAAATATATTTTATTTAATTAGAATTGAAAAGTGAAGTGGACAATTTACTGCATTCTGGATTTTATGGATTCTGAGGGTCCTGCGCAATATGATGCAAATAACTGGTTTTGGGTTGAGTCTTATTCCACGGATCGTATTTTGTTAAAACAAAATTAATTGTAACTCTGGCAGGAAAAATCCTGTTTTACTAAATTCGTTCAGATAATGTATGCCAGTTGTTACTTGTAAGCATGTTCCGCGATTTAAAAATGCTGAGTCTAGTATTCCGGGGGTATATATAAATGAAATGCCATGATCTTAGCATAAGATCGAAGCATTAAAAAAAATCTGATGTGGCCAACACATGACTTTCCTTATATAATGCAACGAATTATTTTTTTACTTTTACAGTTAAAAAATATGTTATTCTTATAACAGATACTTACATTCTTTTCAAAGATATTTAATTTTCTTGAATTAATCGTCATTTTCATCGATTTAGCGTCATTTTTATCCATATGGCAAGATTTTCGCTAATTTGGCAACATTTAAAAATGTCGCCAAGTTGGCGACATTCCGCTAAATCCGTCGCCAAAATATCGCCAAGCGGTATGGACGAAGAAATAAGTTATTCTTACAGCAGATAAATGACTATTGGTTTTCAAATACAAATGTGTTACTTAAAGTATCTTTTCTCGTGAATGGAACGAGTTCGATCCACGAGAGTGATGTCACCAAATGTATCATATGATATTACATTTCAAAAGTGAACATGTTTCTTAACAGTTAATATTTTTTTAATTTATGGAACTTTTTAATAAATTTATTTGAAAAATGCTTAATATTTCGAGAACGTTTCATGCTAGCGTTCTAAAATTTATGTCAATCGTTTTCTAAGGAAAAATTACATAGAAAATATCTATTTGCGTAACTCTATTAAAGGTTTTGATTTTTTGACGATATTTTCGAAATTTCACTCAAAAATTTTGGAGAGTTCTGAACACTCGATTGTATTTTAAAACAACAGACTTCCAGTATTCATGGAATGTAATTTTTGTACCAAATTTCATTCGAATCGCTCCATTCGTTCGTGAGATATCGTTTCCACAGACTCACTGACACACACACATATACACACACATACTTTCACACACACACACATACTTTCACACACACACACACACACACACACAGATATCACCTCAAAAATGTTCGATTCGTGATCAGGGATGCTTGAAACGTGCTCTCCCGTCGAAAAATTGAATTCGAATTTTCGACCCCCGTCACAATACTTTCCTTATGCATTATGTATGTAAGAAAAGTAATAATAATAATAAATTATTTATTTATGTCGGAATCTTTGTAAAATATGTTGGATCGAAATTTGGATGTATCGAATGTTTTGACAACGACTTCGTGGTGTTAAAGATTAAAAATTAGACAAGCAATTAATTCTCCAAGGAGGGAAAGCTTTGAAGAATTTTCTGAAGATGGTCATGGCCCATAGTGGGCTCTCAAGCCATTACTGATGATGAGATAATTTATTTAATGTTGAAGGGTAATTAGGAGCGATTTCCACAACAAATAGTTCCTTAGCGATCAAAAATATATTGTAGAGTTTCTATCTTAACACCATCCTAAAAATCGAAGAAATATCTTTCTAACATGGCTTAAATACAATCGGTAGAATAATATCAATATTTTTCCCGATTTCACAAAAAACCAAACTAATTATGTCGAACGAGTTGTAAGCCACTTTAAAATTCCCGCATCTGTGAAAATCTTTAAAATACGACCTTTGGAATTTATCAGCGTCAAAATGCATTACTTAACTCTCGATGAATTTCACTGCAAATGATGAACGAAGAACGGTATAAATCTGGATGATTAAATAAAATCAAAGACCCTCCGCTGAAATGAACATGTCCCTTAATGAAAGTTTCGTTGTAACAGAACTTTTCGTATTAAGCAGATTCGACTATATTCCACTTTTCCAAGTCAATCCATATTCCAAGTTAATATTCCAAGTTATTAATATTATTCCAAGTCAATCCATATTAGATTAAGTCAATCCATGTTAGTCCATCCAACAATTTGGCTCTTAGAGCTGTGAGGTATTGAATTGTCACAGTTATACTTGCTGTTCAGGACACACATACATCGGACTGTTGGTTCATCATCTTTAGACTGCCTTGGAATCAAACACAAACGAAGTTTAGCTGCGCAGCAAACCTATAGGACTGAAGACTCTGCTGCAAGACCACATCATACACGTCAGATCAACCGTTGCACCTGCACGGACTGCCGGTAAAACTGCCAAATTTCCTCACTCCAAGAATCCAAATAACTTACTGGAAAGCTGCCCCAAATACATCAATTCGGGCTTTCGAGCTCGAACTTTTCAGGCTGTTTGGAAGGCCAAACTGTACGTATGTAGCCTAAGACTGCACCGGGCACCCAAGACTGCAACGATTAAGTTCATACACAAAGAACGTCTCCAAAGTTTGGATCCCGCTCCCAGTATAATAACATTACCCATAGACCGAGTTTGTCCTTTTTTAAATTCATCAGAAGTATCTGTTCAGTACTGACGTCAGTCCTAACTTCAGAAACGCCCCTATAACCATGATCTGTGAGTATAAGCCTTTTAAAATATATTTGTTTGAATATATATCCATTTATTATTATGGAAATTTATTCCAAATTGTAATTCCTCTTATTCAAAATGTTATCAATATCTTGCGATTTCAAAAAGACGAACAAAAGTTCCGACTTATTTTGTTCGAAAATTACTAGGACTGTAATGGATCACCTGGGGGCGTCTATTCTAAATGAATATTCATAACACTTTAACATTCATGCAGATACGGTTGTATCTTTGTTCCAGGATGAGATATTGAAACCACAGATTGGAATATTTATTCCGACAATTTTATTTGCGATGAAAGTTAGTTGTCTTTGAAGATAAAGGTAAGAAGCATAAAAGGGGTGTTAGAACAAATTCTTAAATTATCCATAATTTTTCATAAATGAATTAAAAAGCATTTTATTTAATCCAATCGGCAAAGAATACAAGAAAGCAAAGTTCGCAAGAAACCCCGGTTTCTCTGCCGCATAGTTTCAATACAGCGGCAGTTGTTTTGAGTATATTTTAATTTATTTTTCTTATGTTCCAATTTTTGTAAAAATTCTAATGTGGAGAAAACAAAATTGCTTTTATGTGAAGCATAATGTATTTGGATATTTAAATTTAAGTTAGAGTTTGTTTTTAGGTAGGTTGTAAAAGATTATACTAGCAAATGAAGTATTAAATGTGAATAGAATATTTTTAACTATTATATGGATATCTTTAGAACCAATTTCATAAAAGAATTAACCAATAATTTTTATTATATAAAAATATGCGATATAATAAGTTCAATAATAATTTAAATCAGCTTTTAAAAGAATGTTTTATCCCATTGGGCAATTAAGAATTCTCAGTATTATCAATAAAATCAATATCTTTATAGTGGGTGTTTGTTTGAATTCCAGCATTTTAGTATTTTTGCAAATTTTATTGGAATATGATTGCTCAAATTGATGGTTTCTGCTCAGATTATACATATTTTTATTTTCAACTTTCACATCATGTCTTACAAAATTTAAAAGTGTAGAAAATTTCATTTGATAGTTAATAGCATAGTGATATTTTTGGAAACATTTTTTCTTTTCTTTGCATGGCGGAAAAATATTACATGTTTTACATATAGAGTGCGGTTTAAATTATATTTTTTCATTACACAAAACTCGCATCTGCCTCAAGACATTTTCAATTCCAGCCAGGGGCAACCTCTATTTTTTTCAAAGCGAATGTTTAAGCATAGTAACATGAAGTTCGGTATGTAGTTGTCTTTTTTGATATATTTAATTATTTGAATTTTGAACCTTATCGGGCTAGTTTCAGTCCGCCACAGGAAAACTCAAGGACCGGAACCTAGAAAGTTCAAATTTTGCATGCCGATGCCTTTTGTTGTATATTTTATTTCTTTGGATTTGAAACCTTATTGGACACCTAGCTCGTCTTGGGCCCGCTATAAAATTGTTTTCGTTTTCCGGGAATAACTCGAGATCTGAAGTAGCTAAAAAGTCGAAATTTGGTATGACGTGCCTTTCATACATTTATGTTACATACATTTTAACAAATACATTATCCATACATTTAAGTTACAATGATAAAAGGGGGTACTTTAAAAAACAACATGCAAAAAAACTTGCATGTAAAACTTTGATTATTTTTGACACTGAAAACTTTTTATTTCTACATTTAATACAATCCATGGAACATTTTTGAAAGAATTTGGTATGCATCGCTTTATCGGTGGAATTTTGTCTTAATGTAAAAATGTCCAACGGGACTTTCCAAGTCCATAGAAGTTATTTTTAGTTTTTTATTTTATTTTATTTCATTACTTTCCCTGCAATACATCGTAATGTATAGGGAAAGTATTAGAATCATGCTGAAAATCGCAACTCGAGTTTTCGACGGATCTACGCGTTTCGAGACATCTAGAATACGAAAAAACTATTTTTAGCGTGACGTCTGTGTGTGTGTCTGTGCAGATTTTGTATCCACTCTAAACTAAAAAACTAATTGACCGAATTTCATAAAATTTGGTAGGTAAGTCACCTGCGGGCGAATTTGGTACGTGACTATCGCGCCATATTTATTCACCAATTTGAATCGATGTCTGGTATTCAGAGCTTTTACTAAGTGTGTGTGCGTCCCACTTAGTGGCAGCTAACCATACCTCCAACGTAAATCGTTAGTAATAATGCCACTTTAATTATCTGATGCAAATGTTGATTCCATGAAGTACTTTTTAACCAGAATGGAGGGATGAACAATACCTTTTATTAAAGTGAAATTGCAAACTTTCAAACTTATTAATAACGTCAAATGTATATAAACTGCTACACTACATATTAATCACACATAGTCTTAAATTCCATTTCGCACTATTCCACCAAGCCATCTTTCGCACATATACACTTTTGTTTTCTATTTGAAATATTGTTGTCTATACCACATTTAATTTAAAGTTACAATGAAACTGTTGCTTTAAATTTAGTTATCATAGATTTTGTCATATATTGAGGTTTCGAAACACAGCATTAACGAATAAAAGCTTCGACTGGTTTTATTCCCGTAATTACAAGAACGGAGATTTAAGCGCATCACCTGGGGCTGGTGTTCTTAATGCATATTCATTACGTTTTGACGTTAACCACGCTAGAGATAATGTGGTTGCAACTTTGTTTCATAATAAGACACCAAAGCATAGGTTGAGCGTATTTGTTTTGACAACTGTATTTACAACTTTCTGCATATACGCGTCTTTGAAACTGTGAAAGAAACTCGAAATTAGTGTTAGTACAAATTATTGAATTATTAATTCTTACTATCCCTAAGTACATTGTATAATGCATAGGGGTAAGACCTAATCACGTTGTAGAATGTATAGGTACAAAAATACAATTACAGATTTTGGCGGATTTCCATGTTTAAATAATGTTTTTGAGGTACCGTCTGTATTCAAGTCGTCAGTCAAGCAAGATTCCAAGCTCAAATGGGGCAATATCATATAAGGAAAGTCATTATCTTTGTTTCTATGTCACTCTTGGTGATGTCGGGGAAACACATTTATACCAATATCGACAACTTGGCGACTTTTGAAATATTCATGTAAATAACACTTTATATCATTTAAATCCATGCAATATTTCCCATATATTTGTCTCCTCGGTATCATGTTTACCCATTTGTTAATCCATTCTCTCGTTTGGCAAGAAGTTAGACATACAGCCATGATTTAGTTAGTAAATCCTCAATGAGGTCTCAGTGTATACCCTATATGAACTGAAATGGAATTGGAATTATTCATTTAATATTCTTGAATCAAAATTGAATAAAATTGAATAAAAAATAGAGCAAAGTTGAAGTGACTAGAGCGAAATCTTGAAAAATAGGGCGAAATTGAATTAAACTTGTAAATAGAAAAACGAATTAACCCGTCTTTTGTGCATTTGAAACTAAGATAGGCATTTTTTTTTTCTCTTTAAAGGCAAGGCTCACTGTGATAAAAATATTTTACATAATTCTGAAGATTGCATACTTTTACCTCATATGGTAGTTCGTATGTTCACATCGTGGCTTAGCAGGGATTTTGAATCCACAGTATAAAATAAACTTTTAGAAATAATATATATATATATATATATATATATATATATATATATATATTAATCTTTTAAGGTATTTCTGAATGGACGTGTGGTTACATTTAATATTTTTCATAATATATTTCCCTCTCTGTCTCGGATTTTATCAAAATGTAAGAACCATTTAAAATGCTTTTTAATCTCCCCTTCAGAATTGGGCTATTTTATTATTTCACCCAAAGCATAAGCGCGCTCATAATCACTTAGCCTCTAATATATTTTCTTAGTATCACCTTCCCCCTCTCTCTTCACCGTTTATTTTCACATTTCACTCCTCTCTCCTCCACTATCTTCAATCTCCTTTGCCTCACTATTCTCTATTTCCACTACACCCCTTCAACCATTTCCCGTCTCCTCCTTTCCTATCTTCACCATCTCCTCTATCTATTCTCCACTCCCATTTCCGCTCACATCTTTCTTCTCACTCCCTCTCTCTTCCCCACTTCAATCTCATCATTTGTCCTTCTACATCTTTCCTATTTTCCTCTACTCCTCTTTCCTCTCTTTCATTTCACCCCAATATGTCCTACAATCCTTCTCTCTCCCCTCCCCTATCTCCTTTTATTCATCCCCCACCCCACTTCATTCTGTCTCCCAATCTTTCCATATATATATATATATATACAGGATGTCATCATCAGTTCATAAAAGCCTCTATGTGGATGATTTGCAAGTTTCATACCAAGCACATGATATGCGCGCCGTTGAAAGACAGTGTCAAACTGTAGTAAATGGCATTCTGCGATGGGCTAATCTTAATGGATTCAGGTTTTTAAAAGACTTGTTGTGTTCACTTCACCAGAAAACGAGGTCTTCACCTACCTCCAGAGATTTTGATGGAGAATACTAAAATTGCTGTTGTTGACAAGTGAAATTTCTTGGAGTCTGGTTCGATAGAAAACTCACGTTCCTACCCTATGTTCAGAAACTGAGAAATAAATGTGAGAGAGCCATTAGCATTTTAAAAGTTCTGTCAAATACAAAATGGGGTGCAGATACAACTACAATGCTACGTATATATAGGGCTATTATTCGTTCCAAGATTGATTATGGGTACAATGTTTATGGGAGTACACGGACATCTGTTCTCCGGAAACTCGACACAATACATAATAAAGCATAACGTATATGTTCAGGTGCCTTTAGAACATCTCTTTTTCAAAGCTTATATGTGTACTGCAATGAACCACCTCTAGAATTCAGGCGTGAACAGTTGATACTGAATTACTACTATCGGGTCATGTCCTTACCTTGTCCTGTCGGGTCATGTCCCACCCTCTGAAAGGACTAATACTAGATGGGCATGATGATCGACTCTACGACAACAGACCCTCATGCATTCCTTCTTTTGGAAAGCGGATACGCAATATATTATCAACAACCCCACAAGTAGATCTTAATGTAAGGAAAACAAAGTGTTTTGAAACACCTCCATGGCATGTTCTAGATTTTATATATCTCAACCCATTTAGTAATTTTAGTAAAAGAAACACAGACCAGACTATTTACCTGCAACTGTCTGCTGAACATAGAAATCTTTATAAGGAGTTTACTCCTATTTTCACGGATGGTTCAAAAGTAGACAATTACGTTGGTTTGTCTTATGTATCTGATAATACTATAAAGTCTTTTAAACTGCATGCATCGTGCTCCATTTTTACTGCTGAGATTATGGCAATTTACCAGAGTCTTATATTTATATTTCATCAAGTTTCCAAAAAGCACATAATTTATACTGTCATAGTGATATATGACGGTTTGAGTGTGAAACACGACATTTTTCATGTCTTCTTGAATTTGTTTTCTTTCGGAAGTTATTTTTATTTCAAGGTTTTAATTCTGAATGCATGCGCACTTTTATGCTGAAAGTGTGGGAATTTTGCTCGGGCAGATGTTCCGAAGCTAATTTCTTATTACTTTATTTCATGCCCGGGAGCTGCGGTTTCGTTTCTGCAGGCGGTGGCTCGAGGTTCCGCACCGACCGTTTTATGCTGCATTTTAAATTCGTCCAGGGAGTTGAAGGTCGAGGCGACCTATATTACCATTTTTCACAGTAGAGGGGCTCTCTTGGCCCTGAGTTTTCGTTGGAGAAGGAGCTCGTGATTCTTGCTCCGAAAAGTCGGACACAAAAAGTTATGACCCAACGGTCATTTTTGTGTTTCGGATTGCAACTTTGATTCAGAAGGAATCTTATAATCCGTGTGGGCCAAGACAATTTATTTTATTTCAAAATTACTAATTCCTCATTTATTTATTTCAGATCTAATTTCGGAAAATTCTGAATAGTCGACAAAGAAGTCGAGCGCGATGACATCCTGTATGACTAGCCGTTTCGAAGAGTTCATAGGTTACTCCAACCAAGCTTGCTAAGTCTCGGGATTTTTTGGATGTTCTACAGTAAAGATGTGTGAATACAGTCAAAGTGTTTGGATTATTTCCACCAAGATCGTTGAGTGAGATTCTCGGCTAGAATCCAACCAGTGTGCGTTTGTGATCATCCTTTACAGTGATGTTGAAATCAGGTATTCAAAATTAGCACGAACTTCTGTTCTCCAGAAACTCGACACAATACATAGTAAAGCATTACGTATATGTTCAGGTGCCTTTCGAACATCTCCTGTTCAAAGCTTATATATGTACTGCAATGAGCCATCTCTAGATTTCATGCGTGAACAGTTGATACTGAATTATTACTATCGGGTCATGTCCTTACAGAACCACCCCCTGCAACGACTAATACTAGATGGGCATTATGATCGACTCCACGACCACAGACCCTCATGCATTCCTTCTTTTGGCAAGCGGATACGCAATATATTATCAATAACCCCACAAACAGATATTAATGTAAGGACAACAAAGTGTTTTGAAACACCTCCATGGCATGTTCCAGGTTTTATATATCTCAACTAATTTAGTAATTTTACTAAGAGAAACACAGATCAGACTATTTATCTGCAACTGTTTTCTGAATATAGAAATCTTTATAATGAGTTTACTCCTATTTTCACAGATAGTTCAAAAGTAAGCAGTTACGTTGGTTTGACTTATGTATCTAATAATACTATCTCGTCTGTCGTCGTAAGTCTATCTCGTAAGTCTTTTAAACTTCATGCATCGTGCTCTATTTTTACTGCTGAGATTATGGCGATATACCAGAGTCTTATATTTATATTTCATCAAATTTCTAAAAAGCACATCATTTATACCGATTCATTGAGTTCGCTGCAACTCTTATCGTCTAGGATGGCTATGAACTACCCTATTGCCTCTGATATCCTTAGGTATGCACATCGTTTGAAGGTACAAGGATACCATACAGAATTTTGTTGGGTGCCAGGACATGTTGATATCAGAGAAAATGAGTTGGCAGATATTGCTGCTAAATCAGCTACTCAAACTTCAAACCTGACCATCCCTATAACTGACATCAAACAATTCGTTTTGAAAAATATTTATGACAAGTGGCAGTATTCCTAGAACCAGCAGTCTCATAATAAGTTGTATGAGATAAAGCCCTTAATACAAAAGTGGACTAGTTTCCAATGTAGGAGACTTGAAGTACTTTTAACTCGTTTGCGCATTGGTCATATTTGTTTTACCCATAGACACTTACTTTTAGGAGAAATTGAACCATTTTGTATTAGTTGTCAGAACTCAGCAAGTATCAAACATATTTTAATTGAGTGTACGAAATATAAACAGTTTCGGTTTAAGCATTTCAAGACTTATACTATACATTTGGCAGAATTAATTGAAGAAAATCCTCATTTGGAGCTTTTCCCATTTCTATTGGACATTGGTTTTTTCCATCATTTTTAACTTCACCTTTTATAACCTTTTAGCCATTTTTCATCTCGTTTGCATTGTTGTACATGTTCCATATTCTAGGTTTTTCACACATTATCACTCTTTTAAATTTTACACGTGTTTTAATCTATATTAATTTATGTATCACGGTACCATATGTCTGGCGCAGCGTATCCTCTTTGGATCTTGTGCCATTAAACCATAATCAACCAACCAACCCAAAAACCTTGACGTTCGCTTTTATTCCTTAAATATTGATCCTAGATATATATAATAAATTAAAAAGTTGCGTAAAAAAAAGGTACAGAATTTCATGAAATCGATAAAAATTTTCAGGGGGATTACATTTTAAGAAATACAAAATTTAAATTTTTATATCGCCCCCGTACAAAAACATTTCCAATGAGTAAAATGTGCCCCGTACACTAATAAGGTGATGCACAAAATATCAGCATTTTATCATAAACAGTCCCAGTGATACGAACTGACAAAAATGCTGACTTAAACCACTTTTCGATGCATCGAGATGGGTTCTCAGAGGGGAAAAATCATGTGGGCAGATCGCATTTCATGGGTCATACACAAATTACGAAAGAAAACAATGATTGCATAAATAAATAATAATTTTTCTATTTATTGGCACAAAAGTATCTACACCGTGTAGAAATCATTACTTTACACAAAGATTACAAAGCTTGTGCAAAATGTTTTCCTTCCATTCTGCCAAAGATCCATTAAGATAAGAGGCAGACATTATTTGACTATGATGCATTTTTGCGCTGCGTCATTTGCACTCTTGCTGTAAGCATTTACATTTTAATTTGTGATTAATCCCTCACCAACTTTGTTTAAGCATATCTCTGGCACTTTTTCTGATAGAATGCTGAAATTTTGTGTATCACCTTATTAGTGTATGGGGCACATTTTACTCGTTGGAGATGTTTTTGTTCGGGGGCCTTTAAAAATTTTAATTTTATATTTCTTAAAATCTAATCCCCTGAAAATTTTATCGAGCTCATAAAATTCTGTATCTTTTTTTACACAACGTTGTAATTTATTATATATGTCTAAGATCAATATTTAAGGAATTAAAGCCGAGGTCAGTGTTTTTGGGACATCCTGTATAGTAAATATACAATAGCATTTTTTTTAAATCAAGATTAAATTTGATTATTACAGCTCTTCCAACCCGCTACGTAATTCTAATTTTCATATTAGCAGATAAGAAACACGGATGTATGTCTTCAAGAAAGAGAAAGGAGAAATGTGTGAATGGGAAAGTCAGAGTTTTCGTAAAAAAAATAAAGAAAAGTTTAATGAGGATTTTCAAGATAAGAATGTGCGTGCAAAATGGCCGGAATTTTATTTCCTGTGGAAAAACTGAGAATGAGAAGATATTATTTTCAGGGGGAGAATTTAGAAAATTGTGCTGAGTTTGCTGTTATATTCCGTGGTAGAAATCAGCAGTTTCAGAAAGGTGAAAATGGGTGTTATTTTTTCCCCAAGATTATAGATAAGGTGTGAAGATTTATATGACATTTAACTTATCTGTAACACTTATGCTTGCATGCCATGCATTTTAATTTGATTTTCTCATTTTTCATTTTTGTGAATTATATACCAGTATTTTTATTTTAAAACTTTCTATTTAATTTGATCTGGTGTTTGTTGGTGTGTTTTCAATTTTGAAAACTATAACTAATCGAGTCCCATTCATTACAGTAATATAAAAATTTAGTATGCCATTGTAACACTTATGTTTGCATGCCATGTATTTTAATTTAATTTTCTCATTTTTCATTTTTGTAAATTATATATCAGTATTTTTATTTTAAAACTTTCTATTTAATTTGATCTCTTGTTTATTTGTGTGATTTCAATCTTGAAAACTATAACTGATCGGGTCCCATTCATCACAGTAGTATAAAATTTAGTATGCCGTTACCTTTTGGTGATAGATTTAATTTGCTTGAATTTTAAACCTATAGGGCAAGTCCGTTCTGGGTCCGGCGCGCAGTGGTGCCAAATGAGGAATTTGCGGAAAAAACCTCAGAACTTATGCATTTCTTAATATTTTCGCATACTTTTTGCGCATGCAGATAAGTTAAAAGTAAGATTTTATATGCATGGTAATATTAAAATCAGTGGCGGTCCCAGATCTTTTTCGGGGGGAGATATGAAGGTATACGCATACCCTTCACCTTTTTTTTTTAATTTTGAAGATAAAATTATAAAAAAAAATTTATAAATGCACTAACACCCCACGACATACTTTCTGGTTGAATTTTGTTTCGGCTTACTGTCATTCTTTAATTAGCACATTAATTAGCTGGTAGTTAAAAAAATAAAAAAATTAATAGAAAATGTACGGAAATACGCCTTCATTTTGCCACGATTGTTGAAACAATACATCATAGAAAATACAAATTTTAATGTAGGTGTTACATCCTAGTGTATTACATTGCCACATATTTTAGCTTTAATAATCACTTTAAATTTCGTAAATTGATATAAATGAACCAAAGTTATGTTTCGTGTTGCACAATGTGCGTCAAAATCATGTTCTTCAGAAATCGACTTTAAAGTCCAAGTGGACCAGTAAATCACGAATACCTTAGCTCATAAAAATAGCTGTATTTAAAAAAGTTAATGGAATTAAAAATAAACTAGGATATCTACAGAATGACAAGAATTTGGGCAATAATATAAGCCAATAGAATAGAAATTTCAATTTTGACAGTTTTTTAAGTTTTCAAGAGTATTACCTTAACATGTATTTCTAATTAAATGTGTTACCAAACGTTATTTTCTAAATTTGGGGATGGGGATATATTCCCCAATTTTCCCCGAGATTGCCCTTGATTAAAATTATTTGTATATATATTTGATGAAAAAAATTAGAAAGAAAACGGATGCTTTAATTATAAATCTCTTTATTGTTATCGTGCATTTTTTCGAAACATGTTTGATGACCATTTAATATTACATAATTTTGCATTTTGAACTATGCCTTTCAAGTATCTAACTTAAATATTATTATAACTAAAATACCTGAAGTACTATTTTTAGAATTTATGCATAAATGAATATACATACTATTTTAATAATTTTTTTTATTCTACTAAGTGGCAGTGATTCAGTTTTCGGTTCTGGCCTTATGTGACTGATGTATAGATCTGATGATGTTAAAATCATATGAAACACATCTTCATTTGTTGCCAAACGAGAGCATTTCCTGCTGTGATAAATCCGATAATACTTGTAATCTTTATTTCTACTCTCCTGTGCTTCTTCTGAGAGTGAACCTTTAGGCAAAATAGCACACTCTATTATTTCCTTTCAGTGCATAAGAATTTTATGAACAGTTGCTGACATGTTATACCAGGGGTACAATGAAATCGCTAAGTTAGCTTTTTCTCGAGCATATATTCCAAATTTGTCTTCATCAATCTGAAAATTAAAAAAATTCTCAAAAACCTTCTAGAAGTATGGAATTCAATAGAATAGAATTCAATTCCTTCTAGAATTCAATATGTCATGTTATGGAAAAAGTTTAAAAGTTGTAAAATATGTCTTTGATGTTTTAAAAGTAGTAATAAAATATTTATCATGAAAATCAATGTCGCTGGATCAATTGGTACGAACGATACTTATGCAGGGCTGGGGAGGACCTTCAGAAAAAGTATGAAATATGCCGATACAGGGAAGGTTGCAAAAACTTGCAGCTGATTTTCACAGAACAGTTGCACAATAGTATCTGCTTTCGAAATAACTCATCCAGAGCGTGTAGGAACGTGTAGCTTTTTTATAGGCTTAAAGAAATGAAGGAAAACAAAAAAATTATATATCTATATTTTACGCTTTATATTATGATTTTGGCTATGTTTTTACGAAATGTATTTATATCAGAAATAAGCTGAGGTTACATATATTGAAAATACGTGAGACATATAATTATAAATATCCACAAAAATTTTGGAAAAAATATTGAAATTTCAGTTAGAAAAAACAAGATTTCAATTAGAATGTGGAAGTCTTGTTTAAGATCAGTTTTTCCTTCTAGTTATACTGAATAAAATACATTTATTTACACGGCAAGATACTTCGCGCGGTTCATTGCCTATCAAAGAATAGTAGTTGGTATCGAAAAATATTATTTTCGGGTTTCGGGGTTTTTTCCGCCATGGCACCAGTGTGCGGCGTATGAATGGTCTTTACTTTTGGGGGATAACTCGAAAGCAAGGTTGGAAAGAAAGTCCCAATTTAGTATGTCATTGTTTTTTGTGGTATATTTTAATCCTGTGGATTTTGAATTTTATCGGGACAACACGTAATGGACCCGCGTTAGGAAAGTGCTCGTGTTTTGGGAATAATTCTAGAACTAGAGCAGCTAAGATGTTCAAATTTAGTATATAGTCTTTCTTACGATACTTTCTTTGGATTTATAATTTTTTCGGGCTAGCCCACCATATGAATGTACTCGTTTTTTTCTGGTTTAACTAGAGAATCAGAGCAGATAGAAAGTATTTTTAGTAAATCTGTTTTTATACATTTAAATTACATACATTTTTATAAATACATTTTTTATGCGTTCAAGTTACATACAACTAATTGAAAGGGCTACTTTATAATAGTATGTTTCTTGCTTTTACTTGTTAATGCATTAATTTTATTTTCTCAATTTCCAAATATTGTTAAATTACATACGAGTATTTTAATTTTTACTAACTTAACTCTTTGTGAAAATTTTGCAACTAGGACTGATTACTTAATTTATTTAACGATTTTTGAAGGACAACATTTAGAATTTTATTTAACTAATGTATTATATTTATTTTTTTGCATGGTGTATGAGTTATGCCTTGTGTTTAACTTACATTTTCTATTTTAATATTCTCAAATGATGTTGCACGTGACATAACATAGCGAAACACAGTCTGTGGTAAGTACAGGCCTACACAATGAACGCTTTCAAAACTAAAATTATGAAAATGCACAAAGTATGTTGGGTGCAGATGTTTGCAATAAATAGTCATTCTGCAAATTTTAAAGTCTTGTCAAGTGATAAAAGCATCAAGAAAACCGTTTAGAAAAACTTTCGTTTATAAACAAATAATAAAAATATGCTTAGATTTTAAGAATGTTTTAATAAATGGCCATGCAGGCATAAAACGAATTTGAACAATTTTTCCATTTCAGCAAAATTATATTGGTTAAATATGATAACAAGCAAAAGACAGAATTCAATAAAAATGGTCATAATTAAAATTTGACTGCGTTATCGCTTGACTCAAAATTTTTGGACAAGTCTGCAGGCTAGGACCTCTCTTACGAAAATAATCTGCACAGATACCAATAGCTCGGTAGACGCAGTAACGTCGTCTGATCTCAAAAGTTTAGATTTCAATGGTTCTTAGTGTATGGTATTGGACAATATACATTAAACACAGAGCAAAATATCCACACCTACGGACATAGGGCGCGATCGCCCAGTGGTTAGCGCGCAGAAATTGCACTCGGTAAGCCAGGGTTCGATTCCTGCCGCTGCTACAACTACCACTGTGTTCACGCAGAGTACAATCACGTTAAACATGTGGGTCCGTAAGTCCTTCCGAGAGGTTGGTGGTACGGGATGGAGGGTACGGCCCCTGTGGATGCCTCCCCCACTGGGTTCCGGTCTAAATTGGGTGGCACTTCCCGGCCGTCCAAACAGTTACCTTACACCTTTGTGGTAGGTCGGACTGTCTGGGTCTCAACAACACCTACGGACATGCAAATATGAAATTAGTTAAACTAACGTTTTTCAATTCGATACTGATTATTATAGAAGTGGATTTACATATATCGAATATGAATGCACGACAAAGTCAGATGGTGTCGCACACTCTAAATACATTTTCTTGTTCTCCTGTTAGAAACATTTTAAATTAAAATATGGATTAAACTTATTCAATCTCAGCACAAATAAGACAAACTCATAACGGAAATTATATTGAACATGTCCTATAATTTAAAAATCCTACAGATAAAGGGATTGTATGCAGTATGTTTTTCAAAGGATAACCCTACAAATTGCATTTAATTTTTAAAGTATGTCATTATCTTACCAATTTTCATTATGCAACTTGTGTCCAACACACAATCGATTTATCATTTTTCCATTTATCATGCAAATTTGAAGATAGCAACAACAAAAAAAATCCCTCATCGATAAAGCAAATGAGAATGAATAACAGTTCATATCGATTAATCGAATAGCACTCATAAACAAGGCAATCTAATAACCCTTATCTCTTTATCTAAATTATTCTGAAACTACAGAAAACACTAAGCTAGCCATTTTTAACGTACAGGCTTAACAAGATGAAAGGCCCTTAATATAAGTAGTAGGTAATTTATCTTTTGCCGCATGTACCACAAATATATAATGTCGATGTAGCTTCCTAAAATTCCACTTTACTTTAATCTGGATAGCTCAACTATCATTAGCACATAATGAATATGCGAGCCTTCTTGTAATCGGTTATGATCACAGAGTTAGTAATTATCCGTTGAAACCAACATTACTTGTTTCATGAGAAGCTTCAATAGCTCTTTCTTAAATGCAAAGCATTCTGATGAGCTGAAATTGGAATTCAAATAGAGCTTTTAGGTGAGAAATAACTTTTTATTATTGGTAAACAAAAAAATAAATAAAAAAGGGGTGGAGAGAGGAAAGCGAGGTAAAATATAGTAGAGGAGAGAGATGAAAGATTGGGAGAGCGAGGGGATATATATATATATATATATATATATATATATATATATATATATATATATATATATATATATATATCATATTAAGGCCAGTAATTAAATTCATAGTTGAATTTATTTCCTATGCATATCCACTAGAATCTAAGGCACTAGAATCTAAGTGAGCGTTTGCCTAGGCTGGAAAAGCAGCTTTAAAGGGGAGGGGGAGTCGCAATCCTCCCCAACCATTAAATGCAAAGCATTTGGTTATCCCTTATTCCTTCAATTCTTCTTTTCCTTGTATTATATATATATATATATATATATATATATATATATATATATATATATATATATATATATATATATATATATATATATATAATGCAGGGTGTCCCAAAAACATTGATTTCGGTTTTAATTCCTTAAATATTGATCTTAGACATATATAATAAATTACAAAGTTGCGTAAAAGAAGGTACAGAATTTTATGAAATCGATAAAAATTTTCAGGGGATTATATTTGAAGAAATACAAAATTCAAATTTTCATACGGCCCCGTACAAAAACATGTTCGTTGTCCAAGGACAAAAAATCACAGAAGTTTTCTTTTTTAATAGATGCAGATACTAAAACGAACGCTCTACCGTTGAGTTGCTAGGACGGAATTTTAAGATCTTATCGTCGGAATGAACTTCGTATTCTCATCTCGCGCGTGTCAGATTGACGCTCAGCTTGACAATCTGAATGACCACCCCTTGCCATTCTTACCTCAAGCTAGCCTTTTGATTCTACTTGTGAGACCAGAAACAGATCTCACATTTGATGAGACACTTTTATTCAGAAATTTATTGGTGGCCAAAACGGCAGACAAATCTTGTAGTCTGGCTGACACCAAAGTTTATTACTACGTGAACCTAAAGGTCAGAAGACCATAAATTTAGGGGTGCCATACCAGAGGGGCTGAGCTAGGCCTTGCCAAATGTGGAATGATGCCATTGGGTAAAGGAGTAACCAATAAGCGCCAAAAAGAAGTAAAGGCGGAGTTACCCCCCACCCCACCGAGGGAACCACAGCCTGTGACACGAAAGCAGAGACAGAAATGGAATTTTGACTTAGGAGCATACCAGGAGACAGACATGGAAATTTGACTTAGAAGCATGCCAGCATAAATTATCACGATTTTGACTTAAGAGAGAAATGGAATTTTGACTTAGAAGCATACCAATAGACAATTATCACGATTTTGACTTAAGAACACGACTAGAGAAGAATGAAAAACCTGACAGACTTGTAGAGTGTCCCGTAGAGGTTCCAAAATAATGAAGATATATCAATGTGTGAGTGCAATCAGAGTACGAGGAGGAGCCACACACCAAAGAGTTATGGCAGTACTAAGACTGATGCAAGCCTTTGAGATATGATATAAAGCCCAAGACGAATTGGAAGGTATGTGCTCTACAGTAATCACAGGTCCTAGACACGATAGTAATTTTAATAATTCTGGTCGCATATGTCCCCTCCGCTGCGATAAGTAATGAAAATAAATATTGTTAATAAATGTTTTATTGTTTAAGTTTAAATGATGTGATCTATTTAGCATTTTATTAATTAATTATTCCTTTACAGGACTCGCACGAAAAGTAAAATAATTGGAGGGTTTATAGCGGCACAACAAGCAATGTACCTTTTAATGATAATTCCACTATATGAGAATAACGGCCATGTCACAACTTAATGAATTAAATATTAAAATAATAATTACTTAATTAATGTTAATTATAAACTTTAACTTTAAGCTTAATATTTTCGTATGTGTCCCACACTACTATTTTTACCCAGGTTAGTATCTTGCGTGTTATGTAGCGTACCGATTTCAAATCGGTGGTGAAGATCACCATGGTGAAGAACCATGCGGCTCCAACCGGGAATCGAGCCACCTTATCTTTGTACTGCCCAACTAACATTCGACCGTTAGCTACTGTGGAAGAACTGCAAGATCTTATCATCAAAATGAACTTGAGCGACAGTCATGACTTACCTCTACATTTTGAATAACATTTTCATAGAATTAGCAAGCTAAAATTTTTAAGATAACTCAAACAGAGACATCTACATAATTTCATAATTAATAACCGCAAACTAGATATACCCTATTAAAAAAGGAAAAAAAAAACCATTTTTTCCGGGTGAAATTGCTTGAATAAAATTACTTTGATTATATCAACATCTTTATGCACTAACTAAAGCTACCTGCTTAACTATTTAAAATGCGGAATCTGCGATGTTTGCAGGATTTTATTAATGCTATATGCATACATTTTTAACCAAACAGTCGAGTCTGGTTTAGCAGTAAATAAAATATTAATCTTACTAGGTTTTCGGAACATTTAATTTGAAATGCATTTCTATATTTACATATGTAAATGTGCCCTACACAGCACTATCAGCAGGATAAAAAAAATATTCCAAATCTCATTTCTTAAAGAATCTAATTCTTGTAAAATTATCTTTATTCTATGAATTTAGATTTATAAAGATATTAGTTTAATCTTTCCGAATGTAATATTTTCTAACAGTAGGAAATTCAATGCTGTTTCATAGGAATGTGGCAACTCATATTTTGCTTTAGCAGCAGAAATCTTATAGATTGCACTAGCAGATTCAACTTTTGCTTTATTTTACATGCCTTTACGAACCTAATTTAAATTTTAATACTTGGATATTTTCATGTGAGTTAAATGTTATTAATAATTCCATATTTTTTAACTGCATTTATAAATACCTTATTTTGTACTTATACAACAATTATCTGATGCTGATTCGAATTTAAGATGCAAACCTCTGACACAGAGAGATACGCAGTGAATTCTCGAAAACCAACGAACGTTTTAACAATGCGCCTGTTTAGAACAAAACAAATGTTGTGACGTCACGACTTCTGAGAACGTATTAACACTTTTTTATCACACTCGTAACAACGGAAACGCCCTAGTTATGACGCTTGGAAGCAAAATATGTTTTCCACTTAATTTCTCCATTAGTGATCGACATAAAAAAATCGCGACTTTTATAGATCACATAAAAATAGAAAGTTCATAAATTCAGTAATTAAGGTAATATTAGAATTCAAAGATATCACTCCATATTCATTCTAAAAATTAGAAATGTGTGAATCTTCAATTTTCTTGTCGCATTAATATAAATATAACGTTGCATGAAATATGCATATTTCACTTATTTATTTTTAGTTTTTAAATAGGAAGGATTTAATTTCCGGATTCAGTTCAAAGCTCGTTAGAAATATCGTTCTTTTATCTTTTCGATGATATTAAAATGGAAACTGTAATCCTATTTTCAACCTGTAAGGTACCGATTTGTGTAAAACTTACTAAAAATTAGATTTAACTCAATTATCTAAAAAACTAATTCAAATTGAAAAAAAAATGTTAAAAGGTGTCTTGAGACCTGACCTGAATTATCACTGTACCGGTCGCTGTAGGTCCTTCAGATTTTCACTCCGCGACCAACAGATAAATAAAGAAATGTTTTAAAATGTTAGATACATTTACTTTATTTATTTTTACATTATTTCATATATATATATTTACGATGATAGATTTTATTTTAAAGATGGAAAATATAAAGATGGAATTATAAAAAAGATGAAAACGCGCTTTATTTCTTTACGTGCTGGAGATAAGTGAGCAATATACATTGCAAAAATGTTGAAAGTAAGGTAGGAAATAAGACTACTTTAATGAAATAGTCCCCCCATTCATGTTCAAAAAGTTACACATTTTTAATTTTTATTTAACAAGATCATTAAAAAAACCGCATATCCGTATCTTTAAAATTGAGCGAGTTATATTTAATTGAAAATTGAACATTGTGAATGGAGATCATATATCAAATTAGAAATGTAAATTTGTGACATATCGCAAAAAATATAAAACGGGATAATAATACATAGGGATACCCAACTTCGTAGTGAGTACCACTGCTTTATATGATCTCTGGCTGTGTAATGCTTTATTTAGATGCATTTGTGATAAAAAATTTTGATACATATTAACGTATTTTTGATCTAAACAATTTTCGTCGTCAATTTGTTTATGATCCCTATTTTCACTGATGGAACAGCCTTTCACATGGTATGGAAAAGTCGCATAAGTCAGATTTTTTTTCCTTTATCATAATCAGTTGATTTTAAAGATACAGATATGCGTTTTTTTAATGATCTTGTTGCGTTAAAAATAAACATTTCATTAGTTACTCAAACATCTTCAATCAATTGGGTCAATCCGAAAATGTTTATTTTTAATGCAACAAGATCATTAAAAAAACCGCATGCCTGTATCTTTAAAATCAACTGAATTATGATAAAGTAATAAATCTGACTTATGCCACTTTTCCGCCCCATGTGAAAAGCTGTTTTATCAGTGAAAATAGGGATCATTAACAAATTGACGATGGAAATTGTTTAGATCAAAAATACGTAAATATGTGTCAAAATTTTGTATCACAAATGTATCTAAATAAAGCATTACACAGACAAATCGTATAAAGCAGTGGTACTCAGTACGCGGTTGGGTATCCTATATCATCCTCCAGTTTTACCTTTTTTGTGATATGTCACAAATTTACATTTATAATTTGATATATGGTCCCCATTCACAATGTTCAATAATCATTCAAATATAACTTGCTCAATTTTAAAGATACAGATATGCGGGTTTTTTAATGATCTTGTTGCGTTAAAAATAAACATTTTCTGATTGACCCAATTTGTCTAAGGGGGTCGTATAAAAATTTAAAAAGTGTAACTTTTTGAAAATGAATGGGAGGACTATTTCATTAATGGAGTTTTATTTCCTACCTTATTTTCAACATTTTTGCAATTACATTCCCCACTTATCGCCAACAGGTAAAGAAATAAAGCGCCTTTCAATCTTTTTGGGTCACTCTTGTGTATTAAAATTTATTATGTACAGGTATGTAATAAGCACCTTATATTTCTCTTCCTATCTTAAAAATCTGATGTGGGCAGCACATGACTTTCCCTGCAGACTTATATTCACGTTCTCGTTATTTTAATTACATTTAATTCACTTTTAATTCAATTTTCGTTCTCATTTGATAACTAACCTTATTTTCAAAGGTGGAGTGGAGAAAATACGAAAAAACTAAAATATATCGAGAACGGCTAGTCCTAGTGTAATGGGGTTGGTCTTATTCTTTTCTTTGTTAAAAATTACATATTAAACAAGCATTTTATGGATATATTTAAGCATACGTAGTTTTTTATTTTAGATTTTGGCGATTTTTGCAAGCCATTTTGCAAAAAAAGGCAGGTTATTTTTTTCCGAATCATACCAAAATCTGCGACACCCTGTATACCTGTACTTGAATTTTGTCTAATTTATCGGATCTTATAAATTTTAAAATGAATGATTATCTTTTATTATACTTTCACATTATTTAAATATAATTAGTTATATTTAAATATCAAGAAATACGTACTAATCAGTTACATATACAAAGAAATATAAACGTAAGTCATGCGTTCAATATCCTTTAAAATATTCAAGTATTTTAAAATTAAGCACAATACTTTTATTTTCACCTTCTCAATACATAAATAAGTCACAACGTGAATTGTTTCACAAATCAAATGTAAAAAGTTTACTATTATTTAAAAAAAAAATGAGTTTTCTAAAAATTTTAAAAGCAAATAATATGACGGTACACTGCTGTGCTTAATATGACGGTACACGCAAATAATATGACGGTACACGTAAATAATATGACTGTACACGCCATGACTTTCCTGGCATTTTAATGTCTAGCAACTGTAGAATACACTTGGACTACACTGTGAAACTGCACGTGGTTTTATTTCGCATGAAGCTTTCAAATTTCACAAAATCTAACTTCATTTCGGAATAGCTTATAATAGATGCTTAATTTTGTGTAAATGTAATAGAAACTTCAATTTTATATAAGACTACCAGCGATTACCCGGCGTTGCTCAGGATTTACATTGCAAAACTCTGATAAAAATTACATAAGAAGATTTGATTGAAATGGAGTTTTTTTGAAATTTGAAATGATAACCTTACCATAAAAGGAAGTACTTATTTAAGCATGAGATTAAGCACGGCCACTCTTTGGCCAATCAGATCCATTGGATCATACATACATACATACATACATACATACATTTCTTCTTTATATAGATAGATAGATATTTTTATATTCATTTATTTATTATTCAAATTACTAAAATTTGTTGAGTAAGCCTGTGACAAATAAACCATGGTGACAGAGTTTTCATTTAAATTCATATTTCAAACCTACAATTTTCAAAAGTGACTAATACGTTCAATAAACTCTGACAAAAGTCAGAGATTTAATTGACTTTCATGTTCTAAACCAACGATTTCCAACATTTTTTCTTTGGGAATCATGGAGTTAGAGAGTAGAACTCCTAGGAAAAAATTTCTTTATCAATAAATATCTGGACAACCCCTGGTCTTAGAAACTCGAAACTTTGACTAAATTTAAGTGGGGACTATTTAAAAGCTACCCACAAAATTTCATTAAATTCGGTGCAGCTCTTCTCCCGTGATGATGAGACAAACGGAAGTTTCGTTTTTCATTAATACCACGACAACCCCTGGTGTTAGAAACTCGAAACATAGACGAAATTTTAAGTGGGGCTATTTCAAGATTACCCACCAAATTTCATCAAATTCGGTTCAGTCGTTCCTCCGTGATGTTGGATCACACTTACATACATGCATAAATACTTTTCTTCGTTTTCTTCTTTATTTATATAGATTGCAAACAATACTTACTGTACACTATACGTCTAATTAGAAAAAAATAAGTGGTGTTGTGTTTACTTACATAAAACATTATTTGATCCAAATTTGATTTAAATTCATTGTCTTTTCGTAAACATTGAAATTTAAGGCAAAACGCGCATGCGAATACTGTGCATACCACAAGGGGCATTCACAAATGTCACGTATAAATATACCGTGTTTGGATTAAAATTTGATTTAAATAGATTCAATCATTTCAAAAACATTGAAGTATAATGCAAAATGCGCATGCGTGTACTGTGCACGACATGAAAATACATAAATCTTGACGGCGCAGATTTTAGGCGTAGATTTTATCAATATTAGGCTACTCTGGGTGTAGTTCAACAGATGGAGTAGTTTGTGAAAATAGTGAACATAAATTAGAGAAGAACTAACCGACAAACATTAACTTACAAACGGTTTAGTAGCTTATAAGAATTGTGGCATTGTTTCTTTCCTTGTAACACCCTGTTATACTGGTGCACATTTAGTGCACACATTTGTACTAAATTTGGGTAAAATCTTTTACATAAATTTACAGACATAGACAGTTCACTTGATCGACGCAGTAATTGATATAAGTGTTTTATAGAAATCAACACCCCTAAAAAGCAGATATTTTCAGTTAGGCTTAAAAATGTTCTTCAGAGAAATACATTTAGCGAGGAAATTAATATCAACGTTAGCTATTAATTTTACAGTCCAACGAGTTTAAATATGTAAATTACATTTCATAATTATTCTAAACGCTTTCTTTGAATGCATATCATTTGTACAGTTCTTACCTATCACTGATATCTTACCCAAATAAGCTATTTATATCAAGGAAGTATATACTCTTCTCATTAAACACGTAAGTCTCCATAAATGTTTTTGCACGATATTTTCATGGCAATTTTATTGTGCATAGGAAGGGTGGGTTTTTTCCAGTCCCCAGAATATGATATATAAATGTCATTGGAAAATGGTTCCATATTTAGATTTTAGATCTCATTTTATGGCACACTATAAAACTTTTATTGCCATATTCCCGATGATAATACTTATGCTATCCACAGTTCTGGTTACTCATAAATACATATCGTTAAATATTCAAAGGCAGATATATCACGTACAAGTACAAATGATTTTATTTGGGTAATTATCAAAATTTTGCTCGGTACATTATTTTCATGGAACTATCATTATACTAATATCTATATGTCAGACGTAGATCGTAAAATTATTCAGTAATATTTATGAACTTATGGTGATATCAGATGACATGGATTGACTCATACAGCGAAAGTTAAAAAGTACTTCAAACTGCGTTTTTCAAACTGCAGTTTACAGAAATACAGTTTAAATGGAACAAAAAGTGGGCGCGGCCAGGACCGTACTTTGTATATAGAATCCTCCATATACACACACTTAGACCCCCCCCCCCCCCCATTTTCATGAATTCTATTCATAGTTTTTTATATTAGACTGACTTCTCCATTCTCGAGTATTAATAATATTTTTATTTTTACATCCACTTAAACATTAACCTTTCTATTATTAGCCCCTCCTTTTAGTAGCTCTGATTGTATATTATCACTTATTCTTATACATTTCGCTTTACTGTTATTTATTTCTTATGAATGGCAGCAGTAGATCATTTCTTTTTCATTTGCGAATGGCAACACTGGTCTCTTCATTCTGTAATCCCGGGTTCGACAGGTTTGTGCATTTGTAGTGTTATTTTCCAGGTGTTTTTGTTTCCTTTTATCTTTTCTTCTTTATATATGTTGTCCAAGTAGAAATAGATTATAGATATAATATATCTATTTCTTCAGAAACATATATACTTTGTGTTTGTTTCGACAAAATACTTAATCCCGAGGAAGAGTTTTGGAGAAGTGAACAAATCCATGATTTAGGCCTAGCCCTTGTCCACGTGTATAGCATTAATTCTTGGATTTCATTTGTTTTTCTTTTATCGATTCAATACCATTGATTTTTGATGATTTTCTTTAACTTGATGATTCGAAATTTGTATTTTTTTTTTCCATTTGAATGAAGATTTGCTGATTTATACTTTTATTTTGTAGGCTAGTTAGAAAGTTAGGTTTTTCGAGTTGCAGCTTCTCACTATTCTTTCATTAGACTTTCAAACTGTTATATATATATATATATATATATATATATATATATATATATATATATATATATATATATATACAAACACAATAATTAGAAAGAGAAAAAAGAAGAATGACATTGCATCAAAATTTCGCCGGGGGGGATTGTGACCCCCACTTCCCGGTTTCGCCAGCTTTATGTCATGACGACACTCCCGGAAGCGGATACAATGTCGCCAACCAAGTACATATACTAAAACTTTAAATGTAAAAAAGAAAAAAGTTGAAAAACCTATACTGTCCCTACACCTATACAATAACTACGAGCTTTACTACATCCAAACAGAAACACAAAATACTATAAAAATGACTTACATCCAATACTAATATATCAAGAAAAACAAGCCACGCATACACCTCACCGTATCATCATAACACCTTAGTTATAGATGAGATAAATGTTATATTTATATGTGTATATATATATATACTATTTTAAAATGAAAAGAGGTATGGATGGAAGCAATGTATCAAAAGATGGCCAGGGGAGTTGTGACCCCCTCACCCCGGTTAAGCATACTTTGCGTCGCGACAACACTCCCGGAGAGCCGGTACATTGCAAAAAAAGAATAAGAATGTATCAAGTTTTAAGATGAAAACCATACACAAAACAAATATAAGAGAAAATTGTTGAGATCCAGCCATATCAAAAATCACTTACAGTAAATGTATGAAATAAGTTCACGAGTATAAATGAACAAAATTACATAGCTTCTACTTAAAGAAGACTTTAAATATAGACAGTTAATAGGACAATAATAACAAATTCTATCTCTAAAACCATTTTACCTCAATGACAGTTATTACTATCATACATGTAGATGTACATCTTGTATACCGTATCAAGTATACAAGATGTACATCTTGTATACCGTTTTTTGCAATGTACCGGCTCTCCGGGAGTGTTGTCGCGACGCAAAGTATGCTTAACCGGGTTGAGGAGGTCACAACCCCCCGGCCATCTTTTGATACATTGCTTTCATCCATACCTCTTTTCATTTTAAAATATTTTTAATCCTCTTTTTAGTGCAGCTTTACGCCTTTTAAGTGTGATTTCTGATAAATTTATAATATTTTATTTCACGGTATTTTCATATTATATATATATATTATTCAAAGAGTAAAAATAATTGAGATGCTAAATAATGAGCATGTATTGCATGTTAGAATAACAAAATATTTTCTTTAGTAATATAACTATACATAAAAAAAATCTGATGTGGGCAGCGTATGACTTTCCTTATATAATGTAATGAATTTACTACTTTTACAGTAAGAGAAAAATAAATTATTTTTATAGTTGTTATTTATATTCTTTCCAAGATATTGCATTTTCGTCAATGAGTCGTCATTTTCCATTTCTTCATCATCAGTGAGTCATCATTGATTTAGTGTCATTTTGTCATTTTTATCCATTCGGCGAGTTTTTCATTAATTTAGCAACATTTAAAAAAGTCGCCAAGTTGCGACATTCCATCAAATTTGTCGCCAAAATCTCGCCTCTTTATTCTTACAGCAGATAACTCACTATTGGAGTTCAAATAAAGTATTACTCAAGGTATCTTTTTTCATGAATGGAACAAGCTACATACACGAGAATGATGTCATCCAATTTATCGCATGGTATTACATATGAAAAACGAACATGTTTCTCAATAGGAATTTTTTTTTATTTTATGACTTTTTGATAATTTTTTTGAAAAATGTTCAATATCTCGAGAACGGTTCATGTTAGCGTGCTCTAAAATTTGTCAATCGTTTTCTAATGAAAAATTACATAAGAAATGTCTATTTGCGTAACTTTATTAGCGGTTTTGATTTTTTGACGATTTTTTCAAAATTTCACTCGAAAATTTAGGGGGAATTCTGAACATTCGATTGCGTATAAAAACAATAGGCTTCCAGTGTTTATAGATTGTAATTTTTGTACCAAATTTCGTTCGAATCGGTCCATTCGTTCGTCAGTTATCGTCTCCACAGTACTGACCACACACACACGCACACATATTTTTACACACACACATACTTTCACACACACATACATTACTTCAAAAATGTTTGATTCGTGATCAGGGATGCTTGAAGCGTGCTCTCCCGCTGAAAACTCGAATTCGAATTTTCGACCCCGTCACAATACTTTCCATATACATTATGTATATAAGGAACGTAATTACATCTATTTATTGCGCTAAATGCAGCATATAAATAAGATTAAATCAATAATTTGACTAAAATTAAAATGGAACTTGAAGATACATTGCATATTACCTGTTACCAATTGAAAGACTCCTAATTAGATTAAGAATTCATTGACACGCAAGTAAATACAATATAACTAGTTGAGATAAGCAAAACACGAATCTGTAGGGAAAAAATCTGATGTGAGCAAAGCACGACTTCCCTTATATGAGGTTATGAGTTTACTATTTTTACAGTAAAAAAATAAGTTATTCTTATAGTAGATACTTATATCCTTTCCAAGATATTGAATTTTCGTCAATGAGTCGTCATTTTCATTGATTTAGTTTCTTTTTCTCCATTTGGCGAGGTTTTCGTTAATTTGGCAACATTTTAAAAAGTCGCCAAGTTGGCGACATTCCGCCAAATTCGTCGCCCAAATCTCGCCAAGCGTTATGGACGGAGAAATAAGTTATTCTTATATCAGATAAATGACTATTGGAGTTTATATCCAAAATTATTACTCAAGGTATATTTTCTCATGAATGGAACGAGTTAGATCCACGTGAATGATGTCACCAAATGCATCGCATGATATTACATATGAAAAGTGAACATGTTTCTTAACAGTTAATATATTTTTTTTTAATTTATGGGATTTTTTGATAAATTTATTTGAAAAATGTGCAATATCTCGAGAACGGATCTCGAGACCGGTTCATGCTAGTGTTCTAAAGTTTACGTCTAAAGTTTGTTTATTTCTAAGGAAAAATTACATAAAAGACGCCTATTTGCGTAAAAGTTTTGATTTTTTGATGATTTTTTCCAAAATTTCACTCGAAAATTTAGGAGGGTTCTGAACAATCGATTGATTTTAAAAGCAATAGGTTTTCAGTATTCACTGATTCTAATTTTTGTACCAAATTTCATTCGAATCGCTCCATTCGTTCGCGAGATATCGTCTCCAAAGACTGACACACACGCACATACTTACACACACACACACATACTTACACACACACACACACACACATACTTACACACACAACACATACTTACACGCACATACTTTCACACACACAGACATCACCTCAAGAATGTTCGATTCGTGTTCAGGGATGCTTGAAACGTGCTCTCCCGTTGAAAACTCGAATTCG